>JAVRXN010000002.1:32117214-32749214 GCA_033556935.1 Timema podura
ACCATTTTTTTTCTTAATTTTTTCTAAAAGGTATATTATTTCTTTTTATGTTCTTTAGTTAAATAGATACTTTTATTTCATTGTGTTTCTGCAGCATTGTATATTATTTCTTTTAACAAATCCTACTATTTTAATAAAATTTCTTCATTTTTAGAAAAAGGGAGAGATTCAAAAAGAATCTTTTAGGTGCAGCGTACATTTATTTTTTTTCCGAAACACGGGGTTGCGTAACAACCACATAAATACCCCCCTTTATGCAAATAAGATATTTAAACATCAATAGCTTTACTTCCCCGTATTCAATTTCATGGAAAATGAAATTGTATTCCTTTAACTACTCTCAAGTATCGGGAAAAAAGGGGGAAATTTCCTTCTGTGGAAAAAACCGAGGATTTCATTTTAAGAAATAGGGGTGACCCGGGATAAGTGAAATTAAGTATGTTAGTGTCGGGAAAAAAAATGAAATACACTTAAATTTTTCATATGTACTTTAAAAAAAATTTTTAATATTTTTTTCGGGAAAAATTTAATTTTTTGGTGTATTAATACGTGAAAGTTAGCTAGAAAATTTTTCTACTTCAAAAGGGGTTCTTCCTATGAAAATTAAATTTTTGGTCAACTTTGTTTATTGAGTCATGTTTGAATCACTTTGTTGCAAGGTTGAGGATATCTAGGTAGTTTGTATTCTTTAAATCAAAAAAAGACACCTAGGAGGGGAACCGAAACCGGTATCGTTTTATTTAATACGTTACGCCTTTTCCACGAACTATCCAGAGGGTCATTCTTTCCTCATATTTTTTTAAAGCAGAGTAGTGAAGGGCTGTTAAATCGTCATCTACAATGACAACAAATTTAAGATAACGATCTATAAGATAACGCGCCACCTTCAACCCAGGAGGGCTTTATGCGCCAAAAACAACTGTACGGGGCGCAATAGTGATGGATTAAATAGCCAGTTATGAATTGGTTATTTTTCATTTTTAAAAAAAAAATATTTATATGCGGCTAAATCGAATTAAAAAGGCTATTTAATCCATTATTTAGTTAGTGTTTCGAACCCAATCGGTTTTGAACAAGTGGGAAAACAAATTGTTCGGAAACCCACTAGAAAAAAAAGTACCGGGGTTTTAAAAATAGATTATTAAAATCCGACCAAAAAAAAACACGTTTAATTTTTTTAAACTAATTGGTTTCTAGTACTTTTTTTACCCCCAATGATCCAGGGTCTTTGGAACAAAAATGTACCCAAAACACACTAGAGTTGAGCCTTTTTACCCCTATGCCTTTCTCACCGACACGCCCACCTCTGTTTCACTTACAAAGGTGGGGGGGGTGGTGGGGGGGGTAGTTCGGGCCTGCCATTTTCAGGAGGGTCTATTTACACTTTATTGGACTCTCCCGGAGCTTTTTAATTTGCGCTGGCGTTTGGTAATGCCATCCCGGCGGCCCGGCGTGCAATCAAGCCGCATTAGTGATTCAAGGTTGGATAGGGGATAGGGGTCTGTAAACTGCTGGCAACTCCCCTTTCCGATTCACAATCCTCTCAACCCCTACGCACGGTTCCAGAGCGTGTGGGCGAAAATGAAAGGGGCGCCAATTTATACCACGGTTCACGCCCAAATGCATTAGCTTACCAATGCCTATACTTTTGTATCTACTTTATAATGAGTCACGCTCTTGTTTTTAAGTTTTTGTTTTGACTTTGAATTACAGGGCTTCCACGCAACAGGAAAACAGAGGAAAATTTTGGTAACACAGGGAATTTTACAAAAAAAAAAAAAAGTTACTGGGATGTTTGTGATTTTTAACATTTAACTGCAAATTTTAAATATTCCATAGGCGTCTCTATCTCTTATTTAACGAATGGCTAGGGGGCTATTACGAACCTATTTTCACTTTAAATTATGAAATTTAAAAAAAAAATCTTAATAAAACACCCCCACAACGATGCCCGTGAAATAGTCTTCCCTTTGCATGGTAGAAAAAGTGAACTTAAAAACTAAGAACTCTGATTCGAACACAGGGCTGATCAGCAACTGCACGTTTCCTCATCAAAGTAAAATCGTTCTGTTCTAAACACCAATGACACGACTTCTTCACAAGAGTAAATTCTGGAAAAAGTGTTATTTAACTCATCTTTAAAAAAATGAAAATTGCTTTTGTAAAACCTAGAAAATACGGAGAATTTTGTATGTAAAAAATAGTAGCAACTTTGAGTTATCAAGTTGTTGTTTTTGACAATATTTTTAAAATCAGATATACCAACACTGAGTCTTCTGATCTAAAGGTCCCGGGTTTGATTATCAGCGTGGTCCTCCCCACCCCCCCCACCCCCCAAAAAAAAAAAACAATATTGATGAAATTGGGTCTTCCCTTAAACATTTAGGAATTCAAATATAGTGGACAGGGTGTTGTGTTTGTTAATAAAACTGAGCTAGTTTGTAAATCGTGTGCTATAATATTCAATCTATTCAGAAAGTTTGTGTTAAATATCTACAATCATAATGCAGACGTATAGCAGTTATATCAAATCAGCTGGTATGATATATTTAAATAAATTAATATGCCTATGTGGGATTTTAAATAATGGACCTTTGATTTTAAACGCGCCACTGTTAGAGGAACAACGTCATTGCTCTTCTTCCAGAGATTCAAATAATTTTTTATATTAATATGTGTCATAATTTTCACAAGACTTTTTTTTTTTCCTCTAGCGTTGTATCTCCCGTCCGGTATTCTTATATTATACACTAATGTGGTAGGGATTAGGAAGGTAGAATTTAGAGGGAGGAAAGTGCATTTGCGATTCGAGAATATTAAAAATCAATAGGTAAAAACTACTCAATACTCTGAGCAGGGGCTTAAACCCCGACCTTTCCGTCACCGACAAACCAGACAAGAGACTGACGCCTTTATTTGCGGTCACCAATGTGCTAGAGTTAAAAACAGTAATCAAGATATTTAAATTGTGATTTAGAAATTAATCTATACAAAGAGCCAGCTTTAAATTTGCTTTTATTATGATTTTTGGCATTGTAGCTTAAAGGCGCATCGAACACATTGGTTTAGCAAAACATTTAAAGTAATAAATAGGAGACCCTCTTAGACGTAAAGTTTTAGCAAAAATTTACATCAAGTAGCAGTGACTTTAGCCCTTTTTATACACACTCACAAACCCATTTTTTTACTAAAGTAAAATTACAATTAATCAGTTACAATGGTCTTTTTACTGCAACTTTTTCTTTCAGAGTACTCTTTTAGCTTAATTTGTGAGTACTCTTTTGGCTTAATTTGTTAACGCGTCATTATTTCTCTGAATAAAGGGGACTTTGATGTAAAAATAAAGAAGATAACTATTGAATAGAAAAGGCTTAAAGAACAGGAAATCCTTTTGGAGCTGAACATTTTAACGACGTCCCCAATAGCCGTTTTGAAGTTTTGTGTCGTTTTGGCTCGTTAAATTGCGTTCTTTGTTTCTATATTTTCTTCTCCATCATTAAAGGGTATCGTTAGGAACATAAATATAGGTTCTCTTGTTCATAGGGTATTCTCTATTTACTCTATTGTGAGCCCTAGGATATAGGAAGTATTGTGATCGTAAAAAAATCGAATTAGGGATTTTTTCTTATTATTATTATTATTATTATTATTAGCACGCGTCTTACTACCGTTCGGGTTATACGCACTTACGCTAATGTGCATGGTAGTGTGATTGTGAGATGAAATGGGGACCTACAGTTTAACGTGGAATCCGAACCTCGGTGGAGGCCAGGCATTCCTCAAATTCACAAGTTGTGATTAATACACGTCTTGTCAGGGTGAAGGAAGGGTTTGGCATTCAGTTTAAATCATGTGCCGGGACGAGGATTGAAACCCGGACCCTCAGCACAGAAGTCAGACACCTTACCCCTAGAGTAGGGATCATTTACGGTCTCAGGGCGGAAGTGGACGTCATAATATGTGGGGTGGGTAGTTTTTGGGATAGGGCCTTATACATTAGGTACGGTTTTCAGGGCAGAGAGGGGAAGGTAGGGGAGGTATCGTGATGATGTGTTGAGGTGGGGTGGGATGGTGGTTGGTGGGGGTTGGGGTTTATAGCTCGCGTTGTGTTGGATGGTTCTGCGGGGGGGCGGGGTTGCAAGCGACGTCGACCGCGGGAGGGTGTTTTCTCTCTCTTTCTCTTACAGGGAAATTAGGAATGAGAGGGGAGGGGGGGTGGCAAGCTCTTTCACGGCGGCGACCGCGGGAGGGTGTTTTCCTCTCTCTCTCTCTCTCTCTCTCTCTCTCTCAAAACAATACATAAATATATTCCGTACAGTGGGTGTTGTATTATAAAATCTCTTCCTCTATCCTTTTTTATATATATCTTCCATACAATGATTATTATAAATCTTAAAAGGATACTCTCTCTATCTCTCTCTCTCTCTCTTACAAGGAAATTAGGAATTAGGTTAAATAGTATGGATTCTTTAAAACAATACATAAATATATTCTGTACAGTGGGTTTTATATAAAATCTCTTCCTCTATCCCTTTTTTTATATATCTTCCATACAATGATTAATTATAAATCTTAAAAGGATACTCTCTATCTCTATGTATTCTCTCTCTCTCTCTCTCTTACAAGGAAATTAGGAATTAAGGTTAAATACCTTCTTTAAAATCTCTTCCTCTATCTTTTTTCATCTTTCTTAACGGGATCGTAAACTTAAATAAATAGTACAGACTCTTATTTAACGTGTATATTCTTAAGTTACGAAGATACATACATACATACATATATATTCAGTACAAAGATTATTAAAAAATAAAATTCTTTCTTCGTGAAAAAATATAAAGTCTTTTTAATCAGTGCATACGATAATCTCTTTCTCTAAAGTCTTTCGGTGATTATAGACTTCGGTAAACACGCGCGCGCGCGCGAAAAGACCGACTTAGGCGCTTCACCACTTGAATAGCTCGTACTTGTCATCTCATAGATATATCAGGTCCTCGCTGTGAAGCGTTAAAGCGACTCCTGTACCTCGCACCAAAGTTTTTACCCGGAAGACGAACTCTGCCAACACAGTCTAGCGTTATGATGTTCGGCTCGTCCTCCGCTTCACTGACCTCTTCATCTCCTTCTAGACGACGGACGTTGTAGGTCCGGTACTTTTCAAGTTCGGAGATGCACTTGACCCGATCGTGTTCCTCGCGTCGATCCGATCCAACGCCGCGCACAAAGCGTCTTCCTCCTCCTGGAGATTTGCGACTCGTCTCCCTTCCTTGAGGTTGTGAGGGGCATTGATGTAGAACAGCGCTCGACGGATGACTCGATTCCACATTCCGGGATTATGACTCCCGTAGCCAGTGTATGGAAGAATCGCAGTGCTCGCTGTAGCCCTTGTCAACCGGCCGCGATGTAGTATTTCTAAGCCCGCCGTTCGAGATCTTTATATCGCTCATGTCTCCAGACGGTAACCCAACTGTATAAACATATCGAATGTGAAGCGTCTCTCTACCTCGCGACCGCTTTATATGCTCGGAATGGAGGGGACGCTTCCTCCCCTCCTTCTACACTATATCCTTCGCAATCGATCTACGAAATTGTGCGTCTATGCTCGGAATGGAGGGGGGACGCGCCCCTCTCCTCCTTCTATACTATATCCTTCGCATCGATCCACGAATTGTGCGTAGAGTCAAACCCTAACCATTTGACGTATACTCTATTTCCGGAACGTCTGACTATCTTCTCTACAAGGTAAACATCCGGATACGAGTTCTTTCTAAGCTCCTTTACCGAAGAATCTCCTGTGGTAGGCTTACCCTTCAATATCTTCGAGTAGGAAGGTCCTAGGATTAGTCTCGACGACGTTACGTATTTTAAACAGTTCGGTCGACCATTTGCGGTATTATAACCCTTTTCGAAAACGTCCTTATACTTACTGATACGGACTATATCACCCACTTTAAATAGTTGGGTGTAGAATCCGAGATCTGAGACGTTTATAGACTGTATGTAAAAGGTCTGTCGTCCTTGACGTCTTTAGGCTTCATCTTTATGGTCGAGTGTACAGTCCGGTTGTATTCTTCGTTAAGGAAAACGATCATATCTATCCAAAAATTTTATGATCCTTTAGCCGTGAAAACCCCTCCCACATCATGTTCTTGGAAGTGCGATTTTTTAAAAGTTCCACGACACTGCCTTGACGGGTTTCTGTTATGTAGAATAGTGGTTGATTCTCTTTCTCTTCATGAGTGTTTTGAATTCCGCGTTGAAAACTCTTGTCCAAATTTTCCGTTCGGAGATTTACGAAAGGGAGGTAAACCTTTGCCGGTCACCTTGTCGGGAGGAGAGCCATTGCGGTGCTGACATTCTTACCCGTCTTACAGTCTTGACTGGTGGGCCCCCAAACCCTTGGAATACACGTCGGGTGACGGGTGAGAAGGTTTCTTGAACCCCTTATTCGATCGGGAGTAGGGTATCATCTCCACCAGTTCAGCCTGAAGGGTTCGTTCAAAGGGCCTCGTACGCTATCAGGGCTTCGGGGGAATCGGTTCGTCTTGCAGGCGATGAAGTTCGAGTGCAATCCCCACTTGACGGTGGACATGATTATGATAAAATACCCTGAGATGAATGTCTTTATACGATAATTCCAGCCTCCGCGTAGTTCCTCAATGATGGAACGATCTCGTTCTGGTGAGCGGAATGACCGGCCTCTGTAGATTGCTTGCAAGGAGTCGTAATCGATCGACCAATTCGTTAGGAATCGTCTCATTAGGTATAATCGATCCCTCGTCTGTCTCCATCTTGTTAACCGTCGCCCTCGAGCTCCTCCTCAAACATTGGTTTGATGATTAACCGAATACTTTGATCCCGCGCGCATCTTGATACGGGCGTACGGCTCGTTTCTCAACCGATGCGCGTTTGTTTCTTCGAGCATAGATTTGTATACTTTCAGATCCTCCTAGTATAATGCGCGGGTGCTCTTCTGAAGAGTAAATTCTAATAGCCCTCGGGTATACGGTATCGTCATATTGTTGAGAAGTATCGGTACCGTCACTCCCGTCGAATACGATAGGGTATCTCCGAGCTTGGTGGAGTTTCCTTCATGGCGGACTCCATAGGTCCTTATCGGAATGCGCGCGAGACGAATAAAGATAAGTATCCAATAGATGTCTGTTCTGCAATCTCTCAGGGCGATACTTCTAACCTTCTCAGGTTCGGGTTCAGCCGAGCGCCTTCACCATCTTGCTTAGAGGATCCGGATAGGTTTGAATGTTTCATTCACGACGTGCTCGGACTCGTGTCGGGCATCGCGTAGTTGCTTATACTTTCGTTTAATAATCTTACTCGCTTTTTTGATACCTCCGTGACCTTCGTCGACATGATGTAAGGTGCGAATGTCTCTTACGATGAAGAAACGGTTCATTATATCTAAACGTAAGTAAAACCTAATTCGACGTGTAAAATATGAGTCGTTGTCAAGCGTTTTCTAGCATGAAAGATATAGAGTCATCTTTGGACACCTGGGAAAGGAGGATCGTCGATAATTTTAAGATTCAACAAGCAAATAACATCTTTCAAGTTCTGATCATCGTTGAAACGATCCCTGCCCTCTTGAACTTATAACCACGTTCACCCGTTAGAGCCAATTCGAAATGTCTCGTATCCTTCCTCGTAGGTTTTGAATCCAAGTAGATGTAGATGAAACCATGACTTTACCGTAGAGTCTACATAAGCTTTAGGACGGCGTCTGAAGGAAATTTGAAGGCGTACCTATGTTTCGTAAAACTAAGCGCCCGCATCGTAAAGTCGATCGTTATCTACCCCCTTTACGGATAGTATACCTCTCGCTATCATATTGTTCAATTTCGGTGTAAACGGTTCGTTGTATTTGCGAAAGATTTTCCCCTAGGCTTAGCAACTTTGGACCTAAAGCGTCAAGCACTGTTTTATTTTCGTTGAGACGATCTTCATGATGACGAGCCAGTTCCACACCTCCTCCATCCCTTGAAAGGCTACACTCTTCTCAAAATTGGCATATTTTTATTCGATCGTTCTCCAAATTCTCGATCAACGATTCCATCTGTCCTTTGATGGCGTCCTTGGCAGTGTTGAGAGCGAGTATCTGCTCGTTACTACTGTTCGCATCCATCCTATTTGACGTAAGACTTGTTACATGACATCCTTAGATGCGATGGGCGTCTCGACGTTGACGATCCTCTTCGATCTAGCGTCGAAATACCCTTGAGAGTTTAAAGTCAGATTTCCTTTTCCCTCTCAACGAGAGATCTATTTTTTGTAGAGACTATGACCGAATTTAGATATGGACGACATGATATCTTATCGCCTACTGAATATGCGTTCATGTCAATCATGCAATATAAAGGTATCGAAACCGTAGCGATATCGCCCTTTATCAATCTCATGATTCTTTACTCAACACAAGAAAATCGTATTGTGTTTTTTCCAACACAGCGAGCACACTTCCTTAAATTTTTGGAATGTCATATTCAGTGTTCACGTGATCGTCGTAAACGTGTCTCAGGTTCGTATCGTCCATCCTGAATAGGATGAAGATTGGCGTTTTTCTCCTTTAACATCTGTTTTTGGGATGCGCGAGTACGTCTGGCAAAGATAGAAACAGTCCCATAGCCTTATGTCTGCCCATTACTGAAATAAGCTGTATATTAAACTGTTTATCGCAGCGACGTCGTCAAAAATGAAATACAGAGTCGGGTTTGGCCTCGGGACGGGCGTGATAATTTCCCCGTTGTCAGAATAAGGGAAATAGCCCCTGCCTTCGACGAGCGAGGGGAATCTTCGATAAACGTTGATACTTGGGCTGGTATAAACGATTTAGAGTAAAGTACACGTTCTTGAAACGTAGACCGTTAGGTTCCTCAACAGAGTGATCATAGCGTTGGTTTTACCGCAATTCGAAGGTCCGCAGATGATGCAACGGATAGTATCAGGCAACAACGTGCCGTTTTCTCTGAGGTAAAGCTCTACCTGCATCGTGATCGTTGTTGCGTACAGTTAAAGAGTCTGTCTGTTTCTCTAGCCGCATGTTCGACTAGTTCATCTATATAATGCACGCACCTATATAATAGGAATCAGTACGTGTCATGAGGCGAAGAAGAGGAGGGGGGTTGTTGGATAAGATAATCAATAATCTGCCGTTTGAGCTGCATATACCCGGATACCAGTATTGCGGGCCGGGAACAAAGTTGGATAAACGATTGAACGAGGCGATCCCGGAATAAACGTGTTAGAAACGATACTGTAAAGAACACGATATCGCCTACTCCAAGGTGAAAGATCTTGCAGGACGTCATACCGCAGATCGTGAAAAATTATCGAGAAATCGTGGAAAAGATTGCTCGCAAACTCTCGAAGTTGAACGAGAAAGCCGCCGCGTGGGCTGTCGTCAACGCGATGAAAGCTAAAGTCAAGATGGGTTCCGGTCTAAAGAAGAAAGCTCGACGTCGTCTACAGAGTGCTACTACTACTACTACTCGCCGTAAGAAGAAGGGTGGAATTCTACCTATACTACCTTTGATCGCAGCGCTTGGAGCCGTCGCCGGAGGAGCTGCGGGAATCACGAAGGCTGTACAAAGTGCGAAGGCGAATACGAAACAATTGAACGAGGCTCAGAGACATAATCGCACGCTCGAGGCTATCGCCATGGGGAAAGGGATGTATCTACAACCTTACCCGAAAAAAAAATGACTACCTAAACGTGCCCTTACTGAAAACGGATCTGCGCAAGTACGCTAGCAAGTTAAAAATCCACTTTTTTAGGGGAGTATTTGCGAGGGATGCTTTACCTAGCAGCCCCCCTTGGAGGATAGAGAGCGGCATCATCAATCTTGATAATGATAGTGGTAAGGGTACACATTGGGTGGCGTATAAGAAAAACGGCGAGCGGGCGGATTACTTCGATAGTTTCGGTGATCTAAGGCCGCCACTCGAACTTGTTCGATATCTCGGAGGAATACCTATCACCTATAATCATACGCGCTATCAAGAGTACGGAACCGTTTTATGCGGCCATCTTTGTTTAGCTTCCTTAAATACTCGCGCTGACGTTCGATCTTAGTAATATGTCTATGACACTTACACTGACGGGTCAGAGTTCGAATCTAACTGAGAACTACTTCCCGCATATCCTGCTCGGAGAAGAGAATCGCGAAGAAGAATGGTTCATGGGACTGATCAATCTGGCGACGTTCAATTCCATACCGAACATCGACGAACGTAATAATAAATTTTATTGTGACGGTAAAGAGTATACCGTCCCTCCGGGTACCTATGAACTTGAGGCGTTGGACAGATTCTTGCGAAGAGAAGTCTCGAGTAACGTAAAGCTCTCGATTATCGGTGACCTAGCACTTTAAAGAGCTATATCACTTGCAATAAACCTATTGACTTTACCCGGTCTGGCACGTTCGCATCCTTGCTGGGGTTCGACTCCGTCGTACTTCCCGCAGGGAAGACGCACATATCTACCAATACCGTGAATATTCTTCACGTGAATGTGATCCGCGTAGAATGTAGTCTCGCTAGCGGGGCTTACGTCAACGGAGAACCGAGTCATACCTTGCACGAGTTCAGCATGACCGTCCCGCCAGGCTATAAGATAGTGGAAGCGCCGAACAATATCATTTACCTTCCGGTAACGAAGCGAGTAATAGAGTCATCGCAGTACGACTTATCGACGAACGAGGAGATATCGTCAACTTTAGAGACGAAACGATATCGCTCGTATACATCTGAAACGAGTCGGTGGGGATGGGACTCGTACTAGATAAAACGAGACGACGTCATCTTCCTCGAAACATTGAGAGAAGAACAGTGAAAGTGTTAACACCTACAAATAAACAATATTTAAGACGTCTAGGCTACTCGTTACGAAAATAATGGATGACGCCGTGGACATTCTGAACATTGGAGACTCCGCCGCTTTCGATACGGCCTTGACCAGTTTCCAGTATCATTCCTACGCCTCGTATATTCCCGGACCGTTAGCTAACGGGAACGAGCTTAGGATATCTATCCAACAAGAAGGACTGTACACGTTACCTCACCGTTCTCTACTACATATCAAAGGACGACTACTTTTGAATACGGGAGAAAACCCCGGGAAATACTTCAAGGATTGTTAATAACGGAATACTGCATCTATTCTCAAGAATCGCCTATGAGATCAACGGGATAGAGATTGATCAATCGAGAGATGTAGGCATTTCGACTCAGCTTAAAAACTATCTATCTATAAGGAACGGTGAGCAGACTCATCTTTCAAACGCGGGTTTGGAGATTTGAAGGAGTTCACGTGCACGCGGAAACAGGCATCTTTGACGTATGATCCCTTTACGTCTCATACTAGGATTCGTCGAAGACTATTCTCGAATACTAATCAATGCGAAACAAGAACTGGTGCTAGTTCGTTCGACCAGCGACAACAACGCTTTACAAAGAGCGCCTCCTCCCGTCGCGGAGACACTCTCTAGGATCGAGTTAAGTAAAATATCTTGGCTTGTACCGCATATAAAGACTGACGATATCAATCGTCTCAACCTGCTTAATTTCATCAAGAGTGGAAGGATCATCGAGCTACCTTTTCGTACTTGGGAATTGTATGAGTACCCTAACGTACCTACTTCTAATCAGCATGATTGGACTGTGAAAACGTCAACCTTGCTGGAAAAACCTCGTTACGTTGTTTTCGCTCTTCAGACTGGACGGAACAATACGACGCTGCAGATAGAAGTATTTTCGATCATTGTATTTAAAGTAATGCTAAACTCTATCTAAATTCTATCATGTACCCTTATGAGGATATGAACTTGGACTTTAGACAAGATTCCTTCTCGAAATTTTTACGAAGACTATGCTAATTTCCAGACTTCGTACTACGGAACGAGCACCTCTTTACCTTTACTTGATCCTTCTCATTTCAAGTCTCACGCACCCGTCGTCGTGTTCGATGCCAGCCGACAGGAAGATACTCTCAAGGACGGTATGGTGACGTGTCGTATAACGTTCGAGACGGAGGAAAATATCCCTGCAAACACCAAGGCGTTTTGTCTCATCATACACGATAGAGTAGTCCGCTATAACCCTTCAAGCAGCGACGTTAGCAAGATGACATCATAAATGACGCATCATCGTTTTCATCTTGATCAGTATGTTGATCGACGTGCAAGGATACTCGATTGATGAGAGAGTATTCATATTCAAGGAGGTGAGCGTTCTACATTTCGAACCTTTTGACGAAGCAAACTACAAGTTCCTTCCTCCGTTCAAGATCGACGACCTCTCCGCATCGAGCAGGAGGAATGTAGATTGGGTGACCGACTATTATCACGGACTATCTTGGTACGGCGGAGAAGTACAGTACTCGAATCTTCGTTCTATCATGATTTCTCATCTAGAGCGGTACGCATCGCGACTATCAATCTATATTAAAGGAACTGAGAAGATTACTTGGCTACAGAGTGTCATCGGCGCCGATAGTGACAAGTACGACTTTTACGAGCTAGGCAATCTCGGTTGCCCTTCTCTGAGTAAGCTTAAAAATCTGTACAACGTAAACAAGTGTTCCACTCATTCCGGTACCGTCTACTCGTGCGCCACAGAAAATGTCCGACTACTCCAAGAATGGTTTAAGAATTTTAAGTCTGATCAGCCAAAACTTTTGCGATCTGACCAAGAGTGCGATGCGGAACGATACGGGTTCGGTTATTCCAGCATTGCTTCATATGATAGCCTTGATAAACGAGTATAAAGAGTACATCGATTTCGATAAGTTATCATGTTTCTGCGGTCAAGATGAGGTTGACACGGTCAGACGGAAGAAAACTGCTGGCACTTCTAAACGTACGCTCGGAAAGAAGAATAAAACTTCTGAGAAAGCGATCGAGGAGCCTACGAAGAAGAAGCTACGAGACGAGTTGAAGGATGCGTAACTATCGAAACTCTTGAACGAGTGCTTTAAGTCAGAGACAAATAGATCGAAAAGGTTTTTCTTAATTTTTTCATCGATCTTTCTTGGATACTCCCTAGCTTGTAATGTATCAATTATTACTTTGTATTTAATCAATTAGACAATAAGTATAGGAAAGAAAGTCTCAAACTTTTTTCATTTATCCTTCTTGAATACTTGTAATATATTAATCATGTTTTTTAAAGATTATTACTTTGTAAAACATTTTTTAATCAATTAGAGTATAAGTCTAGGAATCTATAAAAAAATTATTCTTTGGAAATAAATGTATAAGTCTAATCAATCTTTCTTGGATACTCCCTAGCTTGTAATGTATCAATTATTACTTTGTATTTAATCAATTAGACGATAAGTATAGAAAAGAATGCCTCAAACTTTTTTCATTTATCCTTCTTGAATACTTGTAATGTATTAATCATGTTTTTAATGATTATCACTTTGTAAAACATTTTTAATCAATTAGAGTATAAGTCTAGGAATCTATAAAAAAATTATTCTTTGGAAATAAATGTATAAGTCTAATCGATCTTTCTTGGATACTCCCTAGCTTGTAATTTATCAATTATTACTTTTGAATTTAATCGATTAGACGATAAGTATAGGAAAGAATGTCTCCAACTTTTTTCATTTATCCTTCTTGAATACTTGTAATGTATTAATCATGTTTAAAGATTATTACTTTGTAAAACATTTTTTAATCAATTAGAGTATAAGTCTAGGAATCTATAAAAATTTATTCATTGGAAATAAATGTATAGTCTAAGAATGTAACAAAACTTTTTTTTAAATAAATGAATTAACGATTATTACTTTGTTCGTATTCTTTAGATAGAGATGTATAAGTCTATGAATCTAAAAACCTTTTATTCTTGGAATATAAGTCTTAGAGGAGAGGGTGTATTTAATCAATTAGACGATAAGTATAGGAAAGAATGTATCAAACTTTTTTCATTTATCCTTCTTGAATACTTGTAATGTATTAATCATGTTTTAAAGATTAATACTTTGTAAAACCTTTTTAATAAATTAGAGTATAAGTCTAGAAATCTATAAAAATTTATTCATTGGAAATAAATGTATAAGTCTAAGAATGTAACAAAACTTTTTTTAAAAATAAATGAATTAACGATTATTACTTTGTTCGTATTCTTTAGATAGAGATGTATAAGTCTATGAATCTAAAAAAACCTTTTATTCTTGGAATATAAGTCTTAGAGAGGGAGGGTGAGGGAGGGAGGGATGAAAGAAATAATAATAAAAAACAACACACAATAACCCCATTTAATGAATATAATGATATACTATTTTTTACACACAGATACATACTAAATTAGTATTTTCTTTTTCTTCAGTTAATAATGATAAAGTTACAGAATATGTGGTACAACATAAATATTTTCTCAAGTCTTTTAGAAGTACTAACATTTTCTTTAGACAATAGTGATAAAGGTATAGTTCTTGAATTTTTTTGTTTTCTCTTCATCATGAATATACATCGACATTAATTATTAATATTTTCTTAATCACTTACACTATAGACACTTTTTTCATAGAGACGACAGGTTAGTATCGAACAGTGGCTCTTGGAAGGAAGTAGATGCCCGCTCACTTATAGAGTAATGGTACCATGATAGAATATTAACTGTACCGAGTACTATATCTTATATCGAATAGTGATAAAGTTGTAAATCTTGAATATACATTGTTACTTTTAGAAGCACTGTATTAATATTTTCTTAATCACTAGCACTTAAACTATAGACAAAATTATTTTTTTCATAGAGACGACGGCTCAGTATCGATCGGCGCCTCTTGGGAGGAAGTAGATGCCTGCCCACTTATAGAGTAATGATACCATGGTAGAGTATTGACCGTACCGGGTACTATATATCTTTTATCGTCGATAGAGCATAGGGCGACCCGATTGAATTTTTGAGTGTAAAGTTTGAATCCTACAGCTCTTATTGAACGAGCCTCTCTCATGACTATCGTCGCATCAGTCAGACAATTACGATAGTCCTCTAACGAAAGCGTTCTTAACGCGCTACTCTTGACCCCTTTAGCCTTGAGCGTCTCGCCATCTCCTTGTACCGCGAATGAATAGAGTTTAGGACGTAAACCTATGAATTCGGTGATGATCCGACCTCGAGTCTCATCTTTTAGTTTACCGAGCACCCCTTTATTTAGTACAGGCATCCCGTAAACATTGTCTTGTCCGTAGGCGGATGTGTCCAGGTAGTCATTAGCTAACAGGATAAGTCGCTGGTACGCATCCTCAACAGTCATGTAGTAGAGAAGTGAGTCCGTATCCGTGTATTGGAGTTTTAACGCGCCTGCCGGGAAAGCGGGAACCATAACCTGATAATGTAGACCGTACATGACTACCTTTGAGATTTCCAAAATGGCGAATCCTGCATAAATCGGCATATCAAAGTAAATCTCTTGCGGTTCCATCTCGATGATGACCAGGTTTTCCGACACGATCGTACGGTTTTTAAAGTTTGGGCTAGCTATGAGGTTACCCGCTCCAAATTTCCCTCCCCACCTGGTAGCTATCTTTATCGTACGGTAGGCCCTCTTGTTAGATATAAGACGACCGAATGCGGCATTGTTCATCAGTTTGAAAAACATGTTTTCAAACTGATTGCTCGCTTTACTCCTCATTTCCGCGTTCAGCTTGACATACGGAGCCATCCATGGCGATTGCTTGAAACTAAGAACCCTGTGGACTCTTGTCAGTTTCAATCCATTCGCCAAACATAGCTTTAGATGACGGTAGTGAATGACGTACCTAGTCTTATCAGCTAAAGTCGTTAACAATTTCTCGTGCTTACCTACGGGTGGAATCCCCTTCTCGGGACAGAACGGCAAGTCGGAATGAGCATCGTGTACATCTCGTGGATATTCGAGATCTACCTGCAAGATATACCCCGTCTCCGCATCGTCCTCTACTTTTCGCACATCCAAACGATCAATTTCATCATCTTCGAGCCACCTGAACCCTTCAAAGGGTAGTGAGGACAGCATACTAAATGAATAGAGTCCATTCACGTCTAGATAAACAAGGTAAGACTCCGGCTTGGAACGGTCGAATGAGTCCATATACCGATTATTCGCTACAGAGTGCCGATTAGCCACAAAACATACCCCTCCTCGGATACCTCCCTCGATGAATTGATGTATGTTCACATCATCGATTAATTCGAGCCGTACCCGGGTTATTCTCAATAGAGCCTGGTACGCAAGACTAGGAGCTGTAAGAGACCATCCGGGATCGAGTCTATACGTCTTCATGCAGAGATCGCGAAAGTTCTCAAAGACGTCAGCCAGTAGCGTTACGTCAGTATACAGGTAGAGGTTCGAGTAGTCCCAAAGATTCTTACATTCAAATAGTCGCCAAACCTCGCAAGCATGATCATAGTCTTCCTGAGCGATATGACTATCTGTGAGTGCGTTGTAAAATTTATCCTTGCTCGGTAACTGAGTCTCGTTCAGTCGCTCGAATGAATCTATATAGTCATAGGGGAACACGCCTTTACGAGTGACTAGTTTGAACCGTTCATCCTCAGGATGACACTTACGGGTGATTTTAAGTTGGTCGGGTTCAAGGTAAGATACGCATTTCTCTAGGGACGTACATAGAAAGCTGAAACTATCTATAATTTTAATCGTGATCCCTCGAAACCCGTGCCGAATATATTTCATGATTACTTTGAATCTTCCCATAGTCTCTCCAATAACCTTGACTTTTCCCGGATTGACGAGAACGCTCTCTCCCGTGAACGGATCAGTCTCTCTACGTTCGACAAGTGGTTCAAGAAGGAAAAAATTGTCGTAGCAACGCGCGTTATGGATTACTACGCTCAGGTGGCTCGGGTTCTTGTAATTAATATTGCATGCCGCGTGACTGCTCCCGCGATAAAGTCCCGTCAAGTGGCAATGATCCATAACGCGAATATCATCATTCGCGTAAGGCTTTTCGCATATATGACAATGAGAGGCCGTATTATGAGCATCTCTTTGAGCAAGCGTTAGTGGTGTCATCGGAACGACGGTACTATAACAATCTAGTACGCGCTTTGCTGTATCTACGAGAGCTTCAACAAATTGATCTGTACAATCTCTTCCCGTGAAGCGTCGGTACTCTGAGAGACTATCGTCAAAATTACATTTAGTGTACATACCTACAGAATAAGCCACATGACGCTGTACATTCTCGGTATAAGAAAATTTCGGGTCGGGATCGCTCGTCTCTATCGGCACGAGTAAGCTCTCCAGGTCCGCATATACGATAAATCCTGTTTTCTCCTGATGCTTATACTGTGAGAACGTGAGGAATTTATCCTCTCCTTGAGGGAATGTACTCCTTACCGCGGCAAATTTTATACACGTATCTTTATGTTTTACAAGTTTGTTTTCGGTCAGAAAAGCGGTCAGACATCGATCGCAAAAGTACCTACGTCTTTCGTTAGAATTTAACGATAGTTGCGGGTTTATTAACCGGGACAGATTTTTGATTCCGCTGAAATGATATGTTTCCGTTCCGTGCACTCTTATCATGAATAAATGAACATGTCTGGCGCGTTCTTTAGCGCTGACGTGCACGGGAACGATCACTACTGTTTTAGAGTTGTCTGCAGTGTCAATATAAGAGTCACTCCCGTCGTGTTTCGCGGTGTACACATTAACGGATATATCGTTAAGCCTTTCGAAGCGTTCGATATACCTCATTTCGAACGGGAGCGGGATTCCATCTAGATTCAGCACATCTCGAAAATTAGGATAAGAGGATAAACGTTGAGCTTTTCCCGTCGGTTCAAAGAGGCACGTCAATACGGATACGGGGAAGCAAAGTCCTTCTTCAGATTGTACATTTATCAACGCTCTACGTTTGGCTATAATTTCAGGGATTTGAACACGAGCTCCGATCGAGAAAACCGAGTTTTTCGAGAAATTTATTCTCATTTCCAACGTGCCGTCATATATCCATCCCGAGTCTCTAGAAACGAACGCCTCAATCTGAGCAAGGAGTGGAAAGATCACGTTATTTTCATATAGCTCCTCCAAGTTTATCAGGGTAAATATATCGCATAGAGTCGAGTTGAAATAACCCTTTTCAATTCTATCTTCGGTAGGATGCCTAAACTCGCAGATGAGAGTACAATTTACCTTTATCGGGTTATTTGCAATTGATTCTTCTACCGTCTTTACGTAAATATCCCCGCACGCAACGAGAAACTGAACAGGATCCTTATAGGGTAGTTCATTGGTGATAGAGTACGTCTTTATGCGTTGGGCGTACGCTTGCTCGATAAGTTTGATAGATAGTCCTAGCGGCTCCAGGTAAAGCCTAAACTGCGTAAATCCTATACCTAAGTTTCGTGACAGGGTCATAAGTCTTTGGATCTGTACGTTTATATCGTCCTGCCCGAATATCAGTACGCTCGAGGTCTTAATCTGTCCGGGTATATGTTCTATGTAAGCATTATATACCTTCCCATCACGAGGAGCGATATCATGTCTCAGGTTTTTAATTAAAAGTTGTTCATTAGAGGTTAATTCATCGAGGGTATACACCTTATTACCGTTAGTCTGTCTAGATACGATGATAGGAGATGACAGGCGAGCTCGTTTTGCCGCGGGTCCTGACATGTTTCTAAGTTTGCACGCTATGCTCTAAGCAGGCACTACTCTCCTCGCATTATTCTCTTCATTTCTGTATGGCTTGCTCTAGGATCTCATCGAGTGACTCTGAGACAGCTATAAAAACAAACAAACAGGAACACCTAGTTAGTATTGGTTTTTTTTTTACAGATAGCAGATCATGAAGCTATGATATACAAACATTGAAGTAAAAAAGCTAATGTCTTAACTCGTGAGCAATTATTTTTTTGTTAAAAAAGAAAAAAATTTTTTTTACGATATAAGTCTAATAATATAACAAACTTTTTTAAATAAAAAGAAATAACGATTATTACTTTTTTTTCTCTGTATTCTAATAATATAACAAGCTATGATATACACACATTGAAGTAAAAAAGTTAATGTCTTAACTCATGAGCAATTCTTTTTTTGTTAAAAAAAGAAAAAATTAATTTTTTATGAATAAGTCTAAGAATGCATCAGTATTTTAATCAATTAGAATTTATAAAAACATTTTTTTTATTCTTTGGAAATAAATGTATAAGTCTATGAATCTATAAAACATTTTTTTATCCTTTGTATGTATAAGTCTATGAATCTATAAAACATTTTTTTTATTTAATCGATTAGAGTATAAGTCTAGGAATCTATAAAAAGAATTAACAATTATTATTAGTTAGAGTATATGGTAAACGATACAAAACTAAAACATTAAAACGGTGCAAGATAAGTTTAAACTGTAAAGGTTGATAACTAAGCACATTTAAAAAATTAAGAGTAGGTATTCATAAAACTATAACATTGGGTGAATAATATAACGAGCTATGATATACAAACATTGAAGTAAAAAAGTTAATGTCTTAACTCATGAGCAATTCTTTTTTTGTAAAAAAGAAAAAATTAATTTTTTTATGAATAAGTCTAAGAATGTATCAGTATTTTTAATCAATTAGAATATATAAAAAAAATTTTTTTATTCTTTGGAAATAAATGTATAAGTCTAGTATAAGTCTATGAATCTATAAAAACATTTTTTTTATCCTTTGTATGTATAAGTCTATGAATCTATAAAACATTTTTTTTTATTTAATCGATTAGAGTATAAGTCTAGGAATCTATAAAAAGAATTAACAATTATTATTAGTTAGAGTATATGGTAAACGATACAAAACTAAAACATTAAAACGGCGCTAGAGAAGTTTAAACCGTAAAGGTTGATAACTAAGCACATTTAAAAAAATGAAGAGTAAGTATTCATAAAACTATAACATTGGATGTGTGTGTGATTTGAATGTACGCTTACCTTCAAAGTTTAAGATAGCCGTCTTGCTAAGCTTGGAGATACCCTTGTATACGAGCAGCAACTCCGCCTTGGAAACGTCTTCTAGCTGCGCGTCGGTTAACAGTGAGAAACGGTTAGGTAACCATACATTATACTTCCCGTCTAATACTGTAAGCACTCTCCGGCCGAAGCGCGTGTTCAAAGCTTTTATACTAGTTACACGATAGCCGTGACCAATCTCTAAATCCGTCAACTTTCTCGATACAATCTCACTCGACCCGACCGTACTTAATAATACTGCTGCGTATTCACTAGACATTGTTAGTCTTTAGAATGTAGATGGTAGCTAATGATTTCTCCTAGAAAGGGTTAGCTCTATATATAGGGAACGAGAGTATTCCAAGCCACGCCCTCTACTGAGCGTATGACTCGAGAGTATTCCAAGCCACACCCTCTACTGAGCGTGTGACTTTAACCGAATCAGATCTTCTCAGGGATGCCGGAAAGTTCATAGTTCAACAACTCACGCAGATGTTCACGTGTGAAAAGATATTTTCTTTTAAGATTATCGCAGCTCCCATGTCACAGGGCGGAAGTCGTCTTTCACCAAGCTGAGAGAAATAATAAATATTGCAACCCTTAGGAAGAGATATTCACAGTCACCCCCCACACGTTCTTGTCGCAGAGCGGAAGTCACCCATCAGTGTAAGAGAACCCTCCAGATGTTATCAAGATTCCGGCAGGTGTGTGAGGTCTTGGAGAGAAGCTGTTTGTCTACAGGATCAATAAATATCTACCTTAACCCCTCAGCTTCCCTTGTAAGAAAGAGAAAGGGAGAAGGACATCCTTTCTAGATTACATTCTGATAGAGAGTACCCTTTTAAGATTTATAATAATCATTGTATGGAAGATATATAAAAAAAGGATAGAGGAAGAGATTTTATAATAACACCCACTGTACGGAATATATTTATGTATTGTTTTGAGAGAGAGAGAGAGAGAGAGAGAGAGAGAGAGAAAACACCCTTCCCGCGGTCGCCGCCGCGAAAGAGCTTGCCACCCCCCTCCCCTCTTCATTCCTAATTTCCCTGTAAGAGAAAGAGAGAGAGAGAGAAAACACCCTCCCGCGGTCGACGTCGCTTGCCAACCCCGCCCCCCGCAGAACCATCCAACACACGCGAGCTATAAACCCTCAACCCCCCACCAACAACCATCCCACCCCACCTCCAACACATCATCACGATACCTCCCCTACCTTCCCCTCTCTGCCCTGAAAACCGTACCTATGTATAAGGCCCTATCCCAAAAAACTACCCACCCCACTATTATGACGTCACTTCCGCCCTGAGGACCGTAAATGATCCCTACTCCCTAGACCACCAGGTCAACATTGATTTGGGATTTTGCTGTTGCCCCTTTCACGATACTCTGAACCCGAAAAAGTGGTTTTCGCGATGCCGTCTGTCTGTCCCTTCGCCTGTCTCTCTCTCAGCCTATAAACCATTTTACCGATTGGGCTAAAACTTATCCAGGGTTTTCATAAGGCCCCCCCCCTCCCCCGCCCCCAAGGTGTTTTTGGCATTAGATATCCAACCCTAAAATTAAGGGTAGTTTACTGAAGGGCAAAAAGAGATAAAATCGATTTTCTTAAAATCCGTTCTAACGAGTTGTATTAAATTTGTTGTTTGGGCATTGTTTAACGTTACAAACAAATGGCATTTCTCATTTTCCCATTAAAATTATTTTAAAGGGTACTTTACATGAACAGTAATTTCGAATTTTTATCATATATCCGCAATTATTTGAGATACGAAATAACTTATTATTATAAAGTTGTAGTGTTGTTAAAATTAAAAATATGTTTTTTATCTGGCATACATTTTATAAAACCGTGCGTATAACCCGAACGGGTAGTAAGACGCGGTGCTTATAATAATAATAATAATAATAATAATAATAATATAATTTTATAAAACCAATAGTTTCTAAGTTACAAGTAAATATATGTTTTTTATGGAGTACTTGGAATGAAACTGATGGTTATGCTCTTTGCTGAACAGAGATACTCCTCTTTTCTCAATGTTTCAGTAACATTGTATATTATTACATTTGTGCTCTATAATTGAGTGTTTCTGTAACAGTCTATATGTTTCTATTTTAAGATTAAAGAGAGAGAAAGTATGTGTAATGCACCGTACCGTTTATGTTTTTTACAGTTGGCAAAATACATGCTAGATGGTTAAATAATTGCATATTATAATATCGGGTCGTTTTGTGTCTTATGGGGGGCGCGTGGTATCCACGAGAGTAATAGCAGCGCGCCAGGTCCATTTTTAAAAAAGGTGACGTTACATTAAAGCTGTCCGAACAGATTTATGACCTATTTAAGCGAGAGTGATGGTCGTTGTCTGTACACTCACTTCACGTTATGATACCAAGGTCTTTCATATTCAGATCTCTGTTGGTTCTCAGCCACACATAGGGATGAAAATGTTCCGGTGAATTTTCTAAAGTAGAATTTTCCGCGGTGGTGGTTTTGCGACCTCCTAAGTAGGTGATGGGAGTCTGTGTTAGAGGAGACGTTACCTAGAGCCTATTGCATACTATATGCATAACAGCCATCGTGTAGTGTGTTGGCTGATGATTGGAATGGGAGGTAGGAAGGGGGGACAAAATGTGTTAGCAAATGTTATCTGGTCTACAGAAGACCCAACGTTAGTGACAGATCCAACCATCAGGCGCTGTAGTCCATACGCGAGTGCGATGAGAGAACTGGGTTCGATGTTATTGCTTTATTGTCCTTTGGATAAATTAAACTTTGGGGTATATTGATTGTATTTGTTCATTTTAAGTAACGGGAAATTTTTATTTCCAGGAAAATGAGGGAAATTTTTTAAAAACGGAAAGTTATAGATTTCGCATCTCTAGGTAGATAGTATGTTTCAGACCTGTTAATTATACTGAGCTCCATTCAGCTAATAGCTAGCACGAATAAAGTATACCTATAAACACCTCAATTGGGGTTCGAACACGATTCCTTAATACACTCACGGGTGCTTTCAATACAGTCAACACCTTGAGCCCTCAATTGAAGTGTATGTTGAAACTGTTCGAAAAACAATTTATTTTGAACTGATATTCCCCAAGTCATTTTTCAGCTCCCGGTGATGTTAAGTTTATGTAAATCTGCCCCGACAGGGAATTGAATGATTGTCGAGTAGTTTTTCAAAAATGCTACTGCACCTGTCCTAGAATACATGTCTAAGAAAACATATATTTACTCAAAGTTATCTAAAGGACGATGCCAATGTCACTTGATGACTTGAATTAATGTGTCTTGTTTTATGATTAACGAACCTTTAAAATGTTCCAATCGAGATAACATTGTTTATTCTCCTAAACGCCATAAATATTATTTACTTTTTGCGTCTATTTCGACCGAGGAAATGCGGGTTTTGTTTTCGTTTTAATGGAGTCAGCAATCTACAGGCCTTGACAGGGTTGTCACGCACCTGTAAAAACGGGAGTGACGGTAAAATAAAGAAAATGTTTAAATGTCTGAAAAAAAAGGGGGTGATAAAAAAAATAGCCATAATCAGACTACTTGAATATTTGTGAATTTAGAACACCACACCTATAGATTTGATAGGCGTTTTTATATAAGTAAAAGTGAACCTAAGAAACAAGCCACGCTGATTCCGAAAACATTTATTACATTCTTATCCACCCTAATAACATACTCACCACCCCTTAACTTCCTCCTTTTCCCTGAAAACATTTGGTTGCGTGATAACTGCATACATCTCCTCATAAAGCTCTACTCATCCTGTTTTTAACACTAATTACTTGACTTTACACTAGTCAATTTTATGAAAAATTCAATTCAATTGATCTATTACTCAATTTAAGTTGTCTGTAAAAATAGAAATTCCTCTGGAAAAACAGGGAATTTTGTAAAAAGCAAATAGCAGCAACCTTGTCTAAGTAATTTCGAACTTTCTAGCGCAAGGGAACAGAGTGCAAATAATACATTTATTTTGAGAGGGGGGAAAAAACATGCACCAATATTCGTCTAGGTGAAGGCTAAAAAATCACATAATTAGAAATTCCAGCTTTTCAAGCGATTGAAATAGAATCTCTAATGGTTTACAAATTATATTTCAATTTATTGTTTTGTACATGGATTGAATGTTTTTGAATAAGAGTAAATTGTATAAAAATAGATACATGGTCTTTTTCAAGATTTTAAACTTTAAATGTGCACACACTTTAGTATTAATACGATTTACATTAATGTTTGTTTTAACATCTTGAATTAACTTACAGCCTATTCGCATAAGTAGTTCAAGAATAAACCCCGTCCCTTACTCCTGAGTAACATGTCATGAGATTTGAGTGCATTTTCTCTAAATTTTACCTTTCTCATACCTGCCCTATAACGTAAATATGCGGATAGTTCGAATGAGTGGTGAGAAGCAGTGAACAAAAAAAAAATGCTAGTAGTGGAATTTCCATATAAAATGTGTAAAATACTACAACTATTTTCACATATTCAAACGTCAAATCATGTATATTTTGCAACCAATTTCCTTCCACCAATCGTATCAATGACTAACAAGATAGTTGTTATATTTTGTCAATATTAAGAGCAAACTAATATGTGCTACTATATATTTTCAAAGCCTTCCTATAAATGAGCGCATTTCAACCTTTTTCAACTCGCGGCACACTAAACCATGCGATAAAACCTTCAAGACATCTCAATTAGTTTTTTTTAAGGGGATATTTTATCATTAAATACTAGTATTAAGAATTTCTTTGAAAGCTCAATAGCTATAATTCTAATGATTTCGTTAATTTTAAAAATGGATTAAATTTTTTTTATCCCAGATTTTTTTTCTCGCTTTATTTTGGATCTTCCTCAAACTACCGCGGCAGGTTAAAAAAACTCCGCTATAAATGATATTCAAACAAAGGTAAAATGTCCATTTTAAAATATTTGTTTGTATCAAATTAATTCAAGATAAAAGTTTCGCCAACTTTGAAAATATAAATAGTAAATAACTTTATTGAATTATTTCATTTAATGAAACTCAAACTACTAAAAACCTAGTAGAAAAATCGATATTATGGTTAACTTATCTTGGCAGAACATTAGTTTTTTTTAGGATTAAGACAAGTTCCTCAATCAGAAAGATTAATTTTGGTGTAATTTAATAAATATGAATATTTAAAATATATAAATGTTAACAGATTGTGTTGCCTTTAATTACCATGAATTAGAGATAATTTATATATTTCAAGCTGTGCTAATTAAAATTGAACTAGGGTATGCTAAACATAGAGTATTAATGGCTTGCAATTATTGGTTAGTATTTATTTATACAGTGAATGTAATAATTGCAAATTATTGAATTATTAAAAAAACCTGACTTGTCTGCTCCCTAATAGCACACGTACGAATAATGTATTTAGAATTTGGGAGCTATGTCATCGTTTATAAGACAGGCTCATACACAAATAAACAACAGAGACCCACGCCGATGAGCATGGGAACAAAGACGTTAGTCTCGTATTGTCTGGTTTTCTGTTGGCGATGAAGTTTGAAGTTCTAATCAAAGTCGGATATATTCAGGTGTTTTTCCCTCCCTCCATGAAAATTGGGGTACATTTATTCTTAAGTCCACCGTGCTTATGTATTTTTCATTTATTTAAAGTATTTAACGTGTACTTCTGAAACGACTAATTATATCGACACACGAGAGTTTCTATAAGAGAGAACGAAAGGACATCAATTTTGCCGGGAAAGTTATTTACACATATCTTCCAGGGTCCTCTTTACATGCCACAATCGACATGGGACCGGCGGCTTTACTTAACGTCCGACGGAAGTTGTGCTACGGATTTTTATCGCTCAAGAAAAATTCAACAACTTTGGCTGGGTTTGAACCTATGAACCTCGGGTCCTGATACGAGCAGTTTACCCCAAGACTACCGGGTTCGACTCTTCCTTATCAAACCAACGTGTATCACCAACAAACAAGGCTAGTCACAATCTAATAGGTCTGTATCATAACAAAAATTGTATCTTAAAAAACCATATATCACCATATACCAATATCAAGGTTTGAGGAATGAGGATTACTAACAAGTCGGTAATCGCCACCCTCCAAAAAAAAAAAAGTTTAGAATAAGGCGTTGTCCTTGTCACTGTACCACCTATCGGCCATCCATACAGTCTCATTTTTAAATTTAGCTACACTATATTCCCATGATGCCCTGATAAAATGTATACAACCGTTCGGCTGTAGAGGATGAAATTACTCTAAATCAGCCAAGCTCCATCCTCAGCGTGATCAATTCTATATGAATTTATTTATTATTATCTATCCCCACTCCATCGGTGCAAAAGTCCGGATAGTCCGTCGCAGAGCACGAAATACAAAAACGAAATCTGATTAGAATCTTGTCTACCTCTCTTTGGTTGACCCTTCATAATACTGGAAATAATTTTATTTGTTTACACAGTGTTTTATTACTTGTTCAGGTTATACGCAAATGTACTTCTTACGCTAGTGAGTTAGGGATCAGTAAAGTTGAATTTAGAGAACGTGTGCCCACATTTGCGTAGAGGTAGGGTGGAACACCATTTAGGGGGAAAAAATCACCCTCAATACACCCAACCGGAATTCGAACCTTAATCTCCCCGTCATCGGCAGTTTAGTCTACTTCGAGATTAGTGCTTTAGATCTTGCGGCCACCCAAGTGGGTGAGGAAAAGGTACTGGATCTACTTTCACATATTCTTACGTAGAGTCGGGCTATCTTCGGTTGTCACGTTTAATATTTATCATCGATATTACTTATGAAATAACACTAATAATTTAGTAAAATGTTATGATAACCACCTAAAAATATGTTTGTATTTTCTAAAAGACCTCGAGGTCCGAATCTCGGTCGGGTGAACTGAGGGTGGTTTTTCCTAAATGGTTTTCCACTCTCCCTCCACGCAAATGCGGGTTCACTTCCTTTAAATTCAACCTTCCCAAATCCTAATCCATTAGCGTAATTAGTACGTAAGCGTATAACCCGAACGGGTAGTAAGACGCGGTGCTAAATATACTCTAAAAGACCCTTTCTATGAGAATTGGACCGTAAATAGTAAGTGTAACGAATTGTCCCATGTAAACGATGATCTATCTACGCCCGTGTTCTGGAGGTGGTTCTTGTTCATGGCTTATCTCCAGATCTGTGGCCTGTTTGATCCAGGCATAGTATCTTGTAATGTTTGTACAGGCGGGGAAGAGGTGTTGGTTCCAATCTGGTGTTGACTGTGCTCTATTCAGATGACCTTGAGGTTAATTAGAGGTCCCTCGCGTCTGCTGACGGTACGCGGGTCGCGTGCGCGGTACAGGGTCCTCGACAACTTGGGTGTTCGTCTAATACTTCTATATGTATGTCTTTATCTCTATAA
This sequence comes from Timema podura, assembly GCA_033556935.1. NCBI lineage: Eukaryota > Metazoa > Arthropoda > Insecta > Phasmatodea > Timematidae > Timema > Timema podura. Next base: position 32,144,607 of record JAVRXN010000002.1, read on the forward strand.
AAGCACTTTTTCAGAAAATTAAGACTGACTCTTATTTTTGCAGAATTTTTTTATGCTATATTAAAAAAAAATATTAAAGTTTTATTAATTTGGTAGTACAACCTCACTAAACACGTGACAAATGAATTTATAATAAAGAAAATTTAAAAAATATATATGCCCAACGAACGTTTGTTAGTCAAAATATAGCAAATTTGGACTAAATATAAATATACTAAAAATAATTGATAATTCGCTTGAACACACTCAAGGAAATATTTTTATAATGATAGATTCACACAATAATTCATTGACAGGCGCTCATAGCAGTCCAAGTGACGTGAAATCATGTTTTGCCGCTTGTAGCTAGAAGAATCCCCTTTCAATTAAAATTATGTTATTTTATTCAAATGGTTTAAGACGTCACTCTCACAATATACTCGAGCACCGATAGTGGGGAGATCGGTATTTGATTCCTGGCTGGGCATACCAAGGTTGATATTTTCTAAATGGTTCTTCAGTCGTCTTTCGCGCAAATGTGGGTACATCTTCTACCTCCTCAACCCTACTCTATTATCGTATAAATATGCGTACAACCCGAATGGGTAGCGAGACCCAAAAGATAAATTAAATTTTGCATCGCGTCCTACTAACCGTCCGGGCTATCGTCATATTTACACAAATGGGGGGGTGGGGATAAGAAAAGTATAATTTAAGGTGGGAGTGTAGGGAACGTGAGAAAAGGACAGTGTTTTTGCAGTTTTTGGAGCAAAACTTTTTTTTGACCAAAACCAATATTTCTTCAGTACAAACATAGAGTTTAATTTTCTTCACGTGGTGATATCAACAGTTCTTGAATATCTCTCATGAGCATAGCGGCATTAGGTGAGAAATTTTAAATGAAGAGAAAAAGTTATCATTAAATTCCAGACACCCTTTACAGATATTAGAGAACTGTTGAGGTCATCGTGTGAAGAAAATTAATCTGTGTTTGTATTGAAGCATATTTAAAAAAAATATAAAAGGTACAAAAAACACTTACCTTTTCTTGCGTCCCCTAGATCCCCACCTTAAACGAAATATATTTGCACTTTTTGCTGAGCGAGGGTGGGAAATCGTTTAGGAATAAACTTGGTACACTCGACCGGGATTCGAACCCTGATATCGCCGCCACCCGCCGGCAATCCAGTCTATGGCAAGAGTGGCTTCTTAGACCATGCGGGCACCTTGTAGGGAGACATCCTAGCAGGATGACGCTCTAATTACCGCGGATTGTTGTTCTCTTTAATATACAAGCCTCGTTCGTGTGTTTATCGCGGCAACGCCGGTCGGTCTGGGCCAATCAGCGTGCGGGACATTCTCTCTACCTTTTATCTGCCCGACTGCAACTAGGACGTCGAGCAGTAGAGGACTTGGTAACGTCGCCGACCGGTAACTACCGCGCGGAGAGGAGAGGACGTAAAGTGTTTTAAGTTGCGAGAGTGAAAATCAGCAAATGCGGTCAAAATGCATCTTACCTCTGATAAAATAAAATTTTTATAGGAAGATTATTTTAGAAAATACAAACCTTTTTGCGACCAACAGAAAGCATTTAACAAATGTATTAGTGTTATTTAATCTATCAAAAGTGACAGCTGCGGATTACAAGACCTGACGCGTGAATACGTAAAAGTAGCTCTATTAACTCTTCATACTGTTTGATAAGGTTCTTCTTATGAAAACTGGACTATACGTTTGGTGCTGACTTTTGACAGGTGTATAAAGGGACGTTATTCTATAGAAAAATGAGAGATAGCTCGCTTGAAAAACGTTTCACGTTGATTATAACTCGCAGTTGATGTATACATTTCATGGTTCAGGACAATTATGAAAACAATTTGTATGGCTATTTAAATCTCAAAGCTATAAACTTAGACCAGTTAATTAGAGCATATTAATATTGTAGGATTATGGTAGGAGAGAACATTCCTTTCTAATTCGGACTGTAGCCATATTTTATATCGTTTAACTTGAAGTGTATGTGTGATTAAGGAATATTTATTCAATAAATTATAAATTCTTTAATTTAATTGGACTTGGTTTTTGTGATCTCGATGGGAAATGATCCACAGTCCTAAATAACTATTTTGAAGAAACAACGCTACAATCGTGTCTGGGAAAAGAAGTTTCACAAGAATTCAACTGGAAGATCTGAAGGGAAAGGTAGATGTGGTTGCATCTTGAGAGCTTATGATAATTATCGGCAGTAGCATCGCTCCGGGAAGAGATTGAGGAAGGGAGGATGGAACGCTGTACTAAGCTCCGCGGCGGGGGCGGTCGTCGCGCGACGGTGGACGGTGGTGAGGATGTGCAGGGGTCGTACTTACAGCTGGTATCCTCCGCCCCCACCAACGTCGCCCTTGTGCACTTCGTACAGCGTATGCACCCGAATACAGGTACACCCCATCTGCTCTAGGAGCGTAGGTAGCTAACAGCTAGTAAAGTTACCATATCTACTCTCATGTGTCCATTCCTCAATCCACATAATCTGCAAGACCATGTGTTATCACTTTAGCAATCAAAACTTTCACAGCAAATATTTTGTTTTTAATTATCTTTTTATTTTAACGGTTTTTACACTTTCTGCTAGTTGTAATTGACCACCACTCTTATGGCGAATGAACTATACATTCCTAGTGTACATGGACACATTTCGCTGTCTAGAATGTACTCGAACACAGGTACCTGTATGGGGTTCAACCCGAGCGTGGTTACCTGTCTGGGGTCTAGAGAGGGAGTTTGTTCTTTTATTAATACTTTTAACAGCAAAACAAAGGCTTAATCTAAAGAGTAAGGAGAAGTAGAGTGGTTTTTGAGGAAGTACTTTCGTATTAGCATGGAGAGGAGATGTGAAAACCACTGATAAATCTAATGAAGAAAAATACCCCCAGTGCACGTGACTGAGATCCGAAGCTATACCTTCCTTTCAACGGCAAGCCAATCTATTGCGAGCCCGACTCAAACCGTATGACCACCAGTTTGGCTGTATAAAAGTAGTAGGCTAACAACGTCGCAACATTATCCGTAATCGAACCAAGGTCCCCCAATACTTTAAGTTGATTACTCTCAATCCCTCAGAAACGGATGATTTCATCTTTATATGTTTGTTTGCTTTCAGAAATACAAAAACAGAAATGTTTCTAGTTGTGTTTTCCTTCCCTAAATGTTATCTGAACATAACCACCAAAGTGTGAACTTTGACTCGCGACGACTCGTGTGTGTTCAGTGCACACATGTTGTTTTCCCCTTGTCAGGTCGTCCTGCGTCTCTTTTCCCCCCCTTTGCGAGCTGTTGAATAATGCAAGCAAGGGTCGACCCTCGGACTGGCTGACTGACAACTCCCTCCTCTCCCTGATTGATCACACCAAGCAAGGGGTTTGGGTCCTACATTCGTTCACCCTCCTTGCGGTGCGAATAATATGACGTTTTATGAAATTAATAGCTGTGGCTGCTTTGAAGAGCAAGGGGGACATGGCATCCTCTTTATTTTTTTATGTAAATCAAGTACGGCACTGATTAAAAAAAATAATTGTTAGTTTTGTCTCCATGAGACACTGGTTTTCTGACGGGGTGGGTAAATCAGTGTTAATGTGATGATGAAAATGGGATTAGAATTTGCACTCATTCATTTTCTTCCTCAGTTTTGAGCGGAGAAGTGATTTATCATCTTAAAACTTTTCCCAGGAGTGAAATTTGGCAGATGCGCGCGGTGGTAAATTATGTAAAGCTTTCAGACTTTATCTATCGTGTGGATTCGTGGTGTAAAAATCTTCTCACAGTAGAGAAACTTTGTCTTAGCTGTCGTCTGAAAAATAAATCTTTTAATAAATTATTGATCAACTAATTTTAAAGTCTAGTGTAGCTATGATCAGTTTAGTTTCAAGCCACTCTTCATTTCTTGAAATAGGCCTAAAGATTCGTTTTTTAAGTTCAATATTCTACCTTCCTCATCGCCTCCTCAATCGGTGCAAATACGCTGTAAGCCCGGACTGTTAATAAGACGTAGAGCAATTAAAAGAGTGTTTCAACAAAACTTCTGATGTGAGTACATTTCTCTTGTTTGTTTTGTTTTTTCTGTATTACTTATTTGAGGTAATTAACGTGCACTTTTTCAACCGACTGATTGTATCAGCCCACGAGAGTTTCTATGCACGAGACTAAAAGGGCCTACAAATTTTTGCCGAGAGAGTTATTCTCAGGGTTCTTTTAAATGCTACAAGGCTTTACTTCCCCTCCCTTGTCGAGTTCTGTGGCCTTGGGGTAAAGTTCTCGGTGTTAATGGGCTCAAACCTAGTCTGGGTCGATGGATTTTTCATGAGCGATAAAAATCCACAGCACAATTTCCTTAAGAGGGGAATTAAAACCGTTGGGTCCGTGTCGATTGTGGCATGTACCCTTGGAACCCTTGGAAGTATGTGAAGAAAATAACTCTCCCGGAAATATTGGTAGGCCCTATCGCTCTCGCAAATGAGATTCCCGTGTGCTGATATAAGTCGGTTCAGAAATTGCACGTTAAATAAGTCTGCATAAAAATATAAATAAATACGTCACGCGCTGCGGATTTTAATCGCTCATTTAAAATCCGTCGACACCAGATTGGTTAGAACCCACAAACATCGGGTCCTGAGGTGGAGTACTTTACCTCAAAGCCACCGAAGTTGACCATTTGTCTTGTTACCTTATTTATTGAAACAACCCTCGTAAAAAAAATCTTCATGGCGTTCCCCGCAAGTGAGCTATACTGACAGTGGCCGCCGCACGTTGGTGAAGATAGTGCAAACATTTGTGGATAGAGGGTATTCGTGTGGTCAATATGACGAAAACTTCGGCCGTTGATCTCAGTTATCTAGACCGGAGCCGCTACTTCTTTATTCAATTAAATCGTCAATTGTGCTCACCAGGGTAGGTTGACCGACCGTGTTCCAGACCCACTGCTTCACATAAAAATCTGTATGCGCCTGGGATCAAACCCGCTAACTCTGGATTTGCACCCAGGAGCTCTGATTACTATACCACAGGTGGGTAAAATACCCTTATAAATTAACTAAAAGCAAGTGAATAAGATTTAACATATTCCATAAGACTTGTGTGAATGGCATTTCTCGTAATCCATTTTCAGGCTAGTTGATGTTTCAAACTTATCTGCGAGACCCTTACCTTTACTTTTTAAGTTTATTGATCGCGCTTGAGTATGAATGTTAAAGTGCTCTCCGCGGTAGATTATATACAAATGGATACAGTGAGGTTTTGTTTCCAAGCTTTTAACTGGAAGGCCACGGGCTAGTAGATGCTTTCAAGGCAGCACGAAGCACCGGGGACTGAACCTTTTAAAAGAGGCTTCTCATCCAGTGACGTGTCGTGGAGTGTTGCTAGGGTACGCAGAACGTGTTTGAGCTATATCAATGATATGTTCTAACACACTAGGTCCCTATTTGACCGATTATACAAAGGCTTTGATCTGGTGTGATTACCTAACTTGGGAATGTATTCACCTCGATACTCCTCCAATAAGTGTTCTTCTAAGTCGTGAGAACTAATCACAGATACAACACTCCATGCCACGTCACTCCTCTCATCCCTCGGGTTCCTCTGGAGATTTCGATGACTGTTAACATCCCCATAAAGGGGGAGGGGGGTGTTTCGTCGTTAAAAAAAAATTACCATCATCTTTATTTACGACAAAGATAAATTAACTAACCAAATGTCAAAAATAATTATTCGCACTTTTGTCTTTTATCAACTAGTGGGGAAATTTTAACTTCACTCTTAGAATTAACACTAATATAGGTTTTCATTTAAATTTTAAATTAAAAGAATAAATATTATTTTAATTTGTGATAGAATATCAGAGCGTTTTTTATGCTTTTCATTTTGTAACTGATAACATTATTGATTATTTGTAATAAAAATTTAAGTAAATAGTTTGTGTCTAAATGTATTTATTTTATGATGATTTTTTTTCTGAGAAGGGGTGGGAGTCGTTAGGCCCTCCCTTTGATATTTTAGAAAAACTGAGTCCAAAAGGTTTGAGAAGCTTGGTTTTGACTCAAGTATCTCCCAAACTTCTGCCAATTGCGTTACCTCTTCAAGCTCTTCATTAAAACAAATATATTATTCTTGTACAGTAAAATCCTACCAAAATCATGTAAAAAAAGATCCAAGCTCTACACCACAAAAATCCTTAAATAATTAAGCCTCGAAAAGGAATAAGAATAAGATATACGAGTAAAAGAAAGCTAAGTTCAACTTGCATGCTTTTCCAAATGACTTATAACTTACTTCTCGTTTATCTAAGTGAACTAATCAGATTTTAAGTCTTTAGTTAAATGTAAATTTAACTGAGATAAAATCTGATTGTGCACTTAAAGACTGACAGTTAATGAAGACTGAAAGTTGAATTTGGCACTTTTATTTATCACTCCTTTTCGATGCTGAATAATTTACGGATTTTTGTGGTATAGAACTTGAACATTTGATATCTCACCAAAAACATTTATGTAAAAATACTTTTTTGTGAAGATAAGGTATAAGAATGAGTTTATTTAATTAGATACCTACCTACTGTAATGAATTTAACGAACGACCATAATATAACGTTTGAATTATCTGTCCCATCAAATTGAAACAACGGCTGTGGAATATACTTACGGAAGCCTTTAAAATGATATGCTGCTTGGCTCTGATAAGAATTAAAAAGGTCCATTCCCTTTACTACATCCTACACCCCATTATCTCCCCCCCCCCCCCCCCCCCTCCACACACACACCACAACTTTTGGGGACCAAGTTGAAAAGTTTGAGATTTTGTATTTTATGTCAGTTTTCGAGGGTATATGTTGACTGGAAGTGCCCTATGGGTTTTGATTATCAGTGAGTAAACGAGTTAGGGAGTTCTGATTAAATAAGAGTTTTTTTTAAGTCATGTATCCACCAACGGTTTGAGCTATAAACTTCAACTTCGGGAACATATCTAAAATAGTTGGTCTTGCAGGTTGTTCAATGTTTACTCTCCTCTCATTCTTAGGAGCTGAGTAAGAAGAGGTAGGGGGTAAATGTGGCCTGATTATTAAAGCTAATTGGTGAGGTACATCGCGTACCACAGTCTGTGAACCACTGCTCTGACCGGATGACTTGTGATCTTGTTCTCAGAGTGGGGTGGTCTCGGCGATCACGAGCGGGTCCATCGTCAGCTGTCCGTGTCGAGCGACTCCAAGCTCCTGGACGAGGACATCCGAGAGGAGGCGCGAGTTATCCTCAGGCCCAAGAAACCTCCACGGCCCAAGTCCGAGGTGTTCCTCAACAAGGAGCATCAGAGGCGGACCAAGCGCTACTCGGCCTTCGGGGTAAGAGATAGTATTCGTTGGCACGTTTGACACACAGACTCTTGACGTTTTATAAACACTTTATACATGATACATCTTTTTTATCGCGCGTTTTACTAATTGTTCAGGTTATACGCATATATTATAATTACTATAACTAGGTAGGCATGATAAATAAAACCTTTTAGAGGTACTTGGTGACATGTCGGTCTAGGGGTAAGGTGTCGAACCTCTGTGCTGGGGGTCTGGGGCTCAATCCTCGCTCCTGGCACAGATTTATCTGATTGACAAACCCTTCCTTTCACCTCTGACCGAAGATTGAACCCCGAACCCCCATCACAGAAGTCCTACACCTTACCCCTAGACCGCCAGGTCACCATTTCTAATAATAAAAAACTCTAAACTATTTCGAACCGCGCTAAAAAAAATTTAGCATTTTAAATATTGAAAGGTGGGAATTTTTATTTACATAATTTAATAAATACCACTTAAGATAGGATGGAAGAGACGTGAAAAAAAAGTGTTTTTGCAGTTTTTTTATGGCAAAACATTTGTTTGGCCAAAATAAATAAAATATCGACCCCGTAGAAACACAAAATCTAATTTTCTTCACATAGTGACCTCAAAATTCTTGAATATATGCAGAGGGTGTCCTGTAATTTAATGACAACTTAAAAGTTTTTCAACTAATGCCGCTATTCTCATGACAGATATTCAACAACTGTTAAGTATTCACGTGAATAAACTTAAACTCCATGTTTGTACTGAAGAAATATTTTATTTATTTTACAAAATAAAAATGTTTGCCATAAAAACTACAAAAAACACCTTTTTTCGCGTTCCCTTCCATCCCACCTTAAGAGTATTTCGCCAACCCACACAAACATCTGATAAAATATAAGTTTTTAAATATAAATTTTTTTTACAATATCATATCATCAAATGTCTAGTTCAGGTCGACCTCGTGTGGCACGGGGATTAAACAGTTTGCCGCTGTCAGGGAGGTTAAGGGTTCGAATTACATCTGGCTGTAAAGAGGGTGGTTTTTCCTAGGTGGTTCCCCACGTGTCCTTAACTCAAATGGGCTATATTTCCTTTAAGTTAGGCTATATATTCCTCATCCCTTACCCACTAGCGTGATTAAAATGTCCATGGTCCGGGCGGGTAATAAGACGCACTGCAAAAAAAACAAAAGTGTAGAATATTTTAGCAAAATGTTTCTATAGATATGGCCCACAACACGCCCCGAGTTTTTGAATCTGGCTCTTGAACTAATTTCTCATGCACACATCTCGTGTTAGACTGTCTTGCTGATTACGAGGGGCGGGGTTAAAATCCCGTTAAGGTCTACTGAGATTGGTTATCCTTTAATGTGTTTTTCACTTTTCTTTCATGCAAATGCGACTAGACTACCTCCAAAATACTTCATCATTTACCCCACTAGAGTAATCATCATATGTGCATATCACTGAATAGACAGTAAGACTGGTAAAAAACACATGTTCTTAGAGTGAAACTTAGGCATACATACGAGTCAAAGTAGAAATACATAAATCACAAGTTGTAACACATATATTTTATTTCCGAATATGTTATCTACAATATTCTATTAATATACATTTTATATTTTTACTGCCTTATGTCCCAAACAGAATAGCCATTTTCCCCTTCTTCACATATATCTGCCACGTCACTGTCACTTCCCGCCACAAACATTTATTTAAAAACTCAGAGACTGACAAAATATGCACATTTTGATGGTGACACAAACAGATTGGCGGTTGAATAATTCAAGAGTGTTTTCAAAATGTGCCGATTTGAGTCACTCCATCGAGACGAGTGTGTGTATGTGTGTGTGTGTGTGTGTGTGTGTGTGTGTGTGTGTGTGTGCGCGCACGCTTTTCTCGCTCGTAAACAAATAGATCAATGCATGTGTGTGGTGAAGGTAATATCAACGCGCGTTTGCTCGCGGCCCAGATTGTGGTAGGAAGTCCGTTCTAGAAGGCCTTTTATTCTACAAAAATACTAAAATACAGTAGGATTCTGGTATGAAATAAGGCCTTCCAGAGTAGGCTTCCAACCAAAATCATAGCGTACAGTACAATTTTTACAGAAACACGCTTTGGTGGTCAAACGGTCTAAGGCGTCAACACAATAGATTGGATTGCCGATGATGGGATATTGGGTTTCGAATCTCGGTTGGATGTACTGATGGTTTTTTTAGCCCCTAAATGGTTTTACACTCTCCCTACATGCAAATGTGGGTATACTTTTTCTTAATTAAAACCTTCATCATTCCTAACATATTATTGTAACTAATTACATATGCGTAAATAGCCCGAACGGGTAGTAAGACGTGGCGCTAAAAATAAATAAAAAAAAAATGCCTTATATGAAAGCTAAAAATTTACGAAATACACTCTCACGTATTCATACGCCAAGCAAGCTGTCACTTTTGATAGATACTATCAATATCTATAAAATAACACTAATTATATAGCAAAATGTCGTAAATGTTGACAGCAAACAAATAATTTATCTTTTTGAAAAGGTCCTTTCTATGAAATTTGACTTCATACTAGGACTATTTAGCTTACGCTCTGTGACGTCACACTCGTGAACATGTTGCAGGCCTACCGTGGTCGAGATCGTTAATCTTATTAGATTATGCTTCAAACGACTATCACACATTACTGATATAGGTACTTGCTTAGAATCTCAAAGCTAAAACGAGGGATGGTTTGTGTTAAATTCAAAGTTTGTTAAAATTACGGAGTGGATTTCAGCTTTGGCAAGATGTCGTTTGAATTGCTCCTTTCATGCCATTACTTTATCAATTGGTGATTCAGCTTATGCTGACAGTATTGACCACACGGATACTTACTCTTTTTATTTATATCTGCACGCTCTAAGGTCAATACAAGAAATCAGTGAGTTTAAAGTCACAAAAAACTGTAATAAATTTAAGTAACTTTTCTATTGTAGAAAATAAATATCCCATTGCGTTCGATCAGAATCATATTATATTATTTTAGCGGTTTTAAAATAAATGTCCCAATGCACTCTATCGGAATCTAAGCCTGGTTCCTCGATTCTTAAATAAATTTCCCAATGATCCCGATCGATTTCGAACCCTGTTTACCGGTTTCTCAGTAATTTATTCCAATTCACCCGATAGGAATCGAACTCTGGTTCCCGTTTCTAAAATAAATATGTCGATATGCTTGAACGGAATCGAACCCTTTTTCCCCAGGCAGTTCACTCTCCGATCCGCCGACCCTGAGGGTGCCCAACTCAAAAGACGCACTCAGCCGATGAGTAAATACTTCTTGGCAGGCGTTTCTCCGCGAGTTTACTGACCTCCTCTTCAAATACTGTCAAGTCAACGTTCCTATTTTTGGACGGAGTTATCTCTTTTTTTTTTCTTCTTCTTTTTTGATGCGCATTGCGTCCTACCACCCATTCGGGCTATCCGCATATTTACACTACTGGGGTATAAATAAATAAGGTAGGGTCTTAGAGGAAATCCCCGCATTGGCGTGGTGGGAGATTGGGAAACCATTTAAGCAAAAACTACCTTAATTACATCCAACCCATCTACCGTCACCGGTAGTTTCGGTATATTGCGAGAGTGACGCCTTAGATCAGTGCTCAGTGGTATTCAATCTGGGTTACGCGTACATCAGGGGTACACGAAGATATCTTAGGGGGTGCGTACAATTTAAATATATATTTTATTTCATGATAAACATTGACTAATAAGGAGCAGTCGGATTAATTTTATGGTTTGCCACAAGAGACGGCCCTGGCGTAAGGACATGCGATCTGGAAGTTCTCTCTTTCTCTCTCTCTGTTTCTCTAGCGCTCTCTCTCCGAGATGTAGATTATAGAATATGGATAACTTGCATTTTGAATCAACAACTTTCGGGGTGCAAAGTTGAAGACAGTTTTATCTGCCGGTACGCGAACAATAAAGGTGGAATACCACTGCCTTAGATCACTGGTCGGCAACTACTCGATCACGATCTACCGTTCGATATCTCTGCGTATTTTTCAATCGACCACGTAAGCAAACTACGTCATTAAAAGTCGATCTTTGAGTCTTATAAACCCTCAAATAAATCAAGTAATTTGAAATAATATTGTATTGTGACGAAGATAAACAAGATCTGTTATCGCTAATGTCATAAGAAAATTAAATTATTTAATACGAAAACATGGCATTTTATTAATTCTTTATTTTGTTTCTAGAAAAGTGGGGGGCATAAGTGTTTGGGGTGATCCTTGCACCTGCCCGGCAAATTTCAATGTTCTAACCCACTGATAAGTTAATTTAGTTTTGGCACTTTGAAAACGCCCCTCCCTCTCAGGCGGATGACGTGGGGTGCTGTTTTAATTTTTATTTTAAGATACTATACTATACACTATTTGGGAAGTTTTTAGTAATTTTATTACATATTTGGTTTGCCTATATGTTTTTTGGTGGGGAAATAAATAAAAAAATGCATGTAGTCTAATGACTCTAATCTATTATAATAAACGTTTAGACAAGTGTTCTTCTTTAAAATTCTGTCAGGATGTAGAATACACCTTTTCTAACTTTTTGTCGCTTTTGTGTACCGAGTTAGTTTATCGACACGACCGAAAAATATTTTAGGCGGGAAATATAAGACCTACCCCTTTATCATTGGTTAGTTACTTTAGAGGAATGAATGCTGTGTGTCTTTTAAAGTTAACGCAATTTGTTAGTCATTTTCTGATATTCCGAGTTGATTAAGAAACTGCACGATGAACAACCCTTGTAAAAATAGGATTTTTTTTTATTATTTATTATTCTTAACGCGAGGTAAAGAGAGCGTGCTGAACGAGACGTCACTCCATGCGAATCATTCCCTTCAACGAGATTCTTCTCGGATATTAAATTACCACCAGGGGAGAGGGGGAAGGGGTAGCATGCTCCGTGCTTCATCGTCGACCCTACGCGCGTCGCCACATTTCATCTGGAGCGTCGTCTACAATCTGGTTCGTGGCGCCCTTCACAACTAGCGTCTGTGTGCTCAAAAGTAGCATTGCTGACTAGTTCCTTATCTCCCATCGTCATTTGGAGCGACGACTGCAATCTGCTGATGCTGAAATCTGAACGGTCCGTGTGCTCAACACTAGCACTGCTGACTAGTTCCCTATCTACAATCTTCATCTGGAGTAATATTTGCAATCTGAACGGTCCGTGTGCTCAACACTAGCACTGCTGACTAGTTCCCTATCTACACTCTTCATCTGGAGTAATATTTGCAATCTGAACGGTCCGTGTGCTCAACACTAGCACTGCTGACTAGTTCCCTATCTACACTCTTCATCTGGAGTAATATTTGCAATCTGAACGGTCCGTGTGCTCAACACTAGCACTGCTGATTAGTTCCATATCTCCACCCCTCATCTGGAGCCACGTCTGCAATCTGCATGATCCTCAACCTTTTTCTCAATCGAGGTATGTATGCTTGAAGCCAACCCTTTGATCTTGTTTTTAGTGCCTTTGATTTGTGTCTGAAAACTTCCAAAAAATGTATTTAATTATTTCAAACCCCGATGGAACGGATTGTGTAGCTTGCTCCTCTCCGCCCCTTCACCCCAACCTCCTAATCGTATTCAAGTCAACGCGCTCATTTTTTAATCTTATTTTTAGAACTTTTTATCTTTTTTTTATCATCCACTTGTTCCTATCCCATTTTAGTGCTCTTCCAAGTTGTTAATTTTGACAGAAATGATGTGGTAAGTGTCTTACACCCCCGGCTCACATCGTATATCTATTCGCGTGTCTGTATCATTCTATTACCCGGCCTGAGGTTTGGGCCGCGTGCCAACCACCCATGGAGGTCGCCAGATTTTTTTTTGGGCGATGGCCGTGTGTCGGGTAGGTTTTATTGTACCTTGTCTCGTGACGCAGGGATCAAGAGGTTACGTCATTAATAGGTGTCAAACTTTTTACTAAACATATAGAGAGAAAATGCGAGGTATGGTCAATGGGAGACTTTCTAAACAAGCTTGCTATGAAATTGTATACTCTTGAGCACAAATGATTGGTCGTGGCGGGGTATTTTTTTTAGCACCGTGTCTTACTACCCGTACGAGTTACACGCATATTCACTAAGCTAAGGGACTAAAGAAGATTGAATCTAGAGGAAGTGTACCCGTATTTGTGTTGAATGAGAGGAAAAACCCATCCTCAGTACACCTGACTGAGATTCGAGCCGTGGTCTTTGTCGTCGGCAGACTTTTTTACTCTGGCTCACGTATTTATTTTTTTTAAATCCTGGTTTTAATTTATAAAGGTAGGCTACAGTTACGCTAGCAGCAATGAATTGCCGTGAGATCTGTCGGGCGAGTGACTTGGGAGAGGTCTCGCAAAGCTGTTTACACTTGAGAGGAGAATATTGTTCTCGCAAGGTTTGTTTCAGTCGTTTTGGAATAATGCCTGTCATACGTCTCAAATATGCTGCTGCATTATTAATACTAAACCAAATTTATTCTATTGGTAGAAAAAAACGCAAGGAAAGGCAATCCTGGAGTGGATCCAGTAACTCTTTTTTTCAACTTATTTTTCTTTGATTCTTGATTAGATTGACTGCGTATATTGTGCAGCCTTCTAGATATTTCCACTGGGTTGGTGGAAAACTTGTTTGCTATGGCTTGTAAGTTGTAAGACATCTTGGTTGTTTTAAAACCTGTCTCTGTATTGTAAACTTAACACATCTTCATTTTCCTCATAAAGAGCAATTAGCAATTTTATTTTACCATCTCTCCCCTTTTTAAAGGCGGACATCATCGAGAGAGATGCGCACGTCTCGCAGAAAATATCTAAATGGTTTGGATATTCAGTGAGAGCTTGCGAAAGTGGCGAGGAGTTTGTTTAGACAGGGAAGCGTGGGGGAACAACTTGCGCGAGTCATCAGAAATCTACTCGCAGAGCTGTTTACATTTATGAAAGTACTGTCTAACAACATCTCGCGTGAGATTATAGTTACTTTGACTGTATGCATTATGACTTGTTTTAATGAAAAATACTGGCAGGGGTGGGATTCGAAGCCACGTCCCCGAAGAGAACTGTGCCTGAATTCAGCGCCTTATACAGCTCGGCCACGCTACCGTGATAATTTGGTTGTGATTACGAGGTAAAAGTACTCTGATGTGGTTGGTTAAATAGAAATGCTTGTTGAATTTAAAAATGGGGATCAAGTTGGTATATTGAGTAAAGCTTGTGGATTGTGTGTTACTATAATTTGAATGCCGCAGGAAGAACAAGCATCGAGACAGTTTTGTAAAGCTGTGATCATGTTTTCATACGCCATGTCATTGATTATAACTGTTAATGGTTTCTAATTAAAGTTGTTCTTATGGTGCTATCCAATGTAAAGATAATAGAAGATAGTGCCAGATGGAGAGATACATCTGATTGGCTGAGCTTGTAATATCACTCAGTACACAAGCTAATTATTATTATTAATTAAAAATCAGGTCACATTTTGGAAGGTTAAATAATAAATAAATCTTTAAAATCCACGCCAATGTCCAATTAACGTCATTACTCTACTTAGGCCCTATTAAATAAAACTGTTGTGATGTAAGCAATGACATAATCAAATTCCTCTAAGTGGCGCTACCTTTATATTTATTTTACACTGGTCCCAGGTTAGATTCCTGGCATGGCCGAAAAATGATGAGATGTGGGTTTCCTTTTTCACAGTAATAAATTAACGGCTGGGGACTGGTTGTTGTATATTTTCTAGATTTAAATTAGTTTATAAATCGTGCTGATATAATCAGTTGGCTTGGAAAGTGTACGTTAATTACCTCGTGTGTGTATATATATATTATGAATACGTTAGTGTTACTACCTATAAGTCTGCAGGTAAGCAAGCTTGCATGTCAATCGTCAGGACTAGGTGATTAGCTAATCACATGTGACTGACCCGCGATAGGTTTGGCTATTTTCCACCCTCTATCCAGACGATAGCTAGTGCAGTTACTTAAAATTGGATGATTTTCTTTGCTTTTTATAAGACTATGATAGCCTCTGTACAGTCCACTTTTCATAGGAAGGACATTTTATTGGTGTTATTTTATAGGTTTAAAAAGTGCCCAGCTGAAGATCACATGACTTAACGTATGGATATATTAATGGAGTTTTAGCAACACTCGTTACTGTCAGATACGGTTATTTACACAGTGTTCATACTAAAATCATTTATCTCAATAGTTTTATTATAAAGTGTGAACAGTGTTCCAGATGTCACTGTTTCATTCTTTCCTGTACCTTCTTCCAAAAATATAAGAAACATAAGTATACTTGAGATATCTGTCCATAACATGCATCTTTGGGCATGCGGACAAAGGCGTTAGACTCGTCTTATCTGGTTTTACGCTAATAAGAATTTCTTTCGGTTTTCCTGAAAGGCTTCCCACTCGCCTAGTATAGCAAATGGTGATACATTTACTCTACATTTCACCTTCTTCACCTCAGGCTTACTAATTCTAAAGACACCCCAATTTTCTTACGATTGTACTGCCTAGTCGTATTCATACGTCAAGTCATGTAATCTGCCTCTGTGACTTTGATTGATGTTTCCAAAAGGTGTTCTAAATATCTATTCGTGAAAAATGTGTGTGTGTGTGTGTGTGTGTGTGTGTGTGTGCATATGTGCATATCAATATGGGTATATATGAATAAAAAGTAATTTTATATGTAATTTTTATTATATACTTCCTTGAATAAACGAAAGAGGAAAACAAGACCCTCAGCCACTACTGACTTGAGAGGGGGTAGCAAGCCCTAGCCCGGTTGGTAATGATGATTACTGCATTACCCCCCAGGGGAGCATAACGACCTGAGTTCACGACTCCCCAAAGAGATGACCCCCTCCCATCCTCAACTCACCCCCCCTCACCCTACAATAATCTTTGCTTAATTGTCCGTTCAGACCGAGTTACACGAGTTATCGTTATAACTCCTCCATGCTTCTTCTTCTTCGGTAGAAAAGTATTTTTATCGCACATAATGATCCGTATTCTTTATTGGTGGGTTTGGTCGGGAAATTGCTTCGTTGCTTGTTAACGTTCCTGGGTGTACACTGTACAGTTGCACGCAAAAGTATCTTAGAGACTCAATTAAATAATAACTTTTACCTAAATATAACCTGAATTCCATCGCCTAGGTTTCCGGAAGAAATTTCCTCTTGATGAATAGAATAATTTCTTTCTTAAGATAAAACAATGGAGCAAACCTTATATCGAGATGTAAACAAATATGTATTTATATAAAGATAAATATGTATTTTTGCACGTGATTTTTCACACTTTTTGTAGGCGTTAAGCCAAATATTTTCCCCTAATTTTAATGGTTTTTTTTAGTTAGTTTGTTATTTGTTGTTAAGTTTGGAGAAGATAAAAAAGTTTTGATAAAAGTTAATAACTTTATTTCAAGTAGTCCGGGGTTCAATCTTCGGTCCCGGCACATATTTATCTTATTGCCAAACCCTTCCTTCACCTCTGACAAGACGTGTATTAATCTCAACTTGCGAATGTGTGGAATGCCAGGCCTCCACCGTGGTTCGGATCCCACGTTAAACTGTAGGTCCTCCATTTCATCTCACAATCACCCTACCATCACACATTAGCGTAAGTGCGTATAACCCGAACGGGTAGTAAGACGTGGTGCTAATAATAATAATAATATTTCAAGTATTTTTGCCTGTTGGCCGCCAATCTCTCTGGCTTAGACTATCTAATATTGTTTCTACTATCTAATATTAATTTTGATTTTTACTTATCATTTTTCATGTTCTCTTATGTTCCTAAGTCACAGAGCTAATTAAACCCTGCTATTAAATATATATTAGACTTTTCGCATGGACATAATTTACTTAATCGATTTCCTAAAACTATGTGACCCAATTTTGTCAACGCATAAGCTTGTGGATTTGCCGACGTAACTAAAAAATAAATAGCTAATCTACGATACCAATGTGAGTATGAAGGCTTAGTCTATTGTTACAATATTTATCACACAGGCTTTCATAACAATGTAACTAATGTCATCAAATCGATCAATTACTTTGTGCGTAGCCTCTCTTCGCGTGATAAAAAAAACTAGGGTGCCTACTGAGGGATTAAATCTTGGGGATTAATCATTCTATTTGTATTAATGACTCGAGTAATGCTGTTCTGTTGGTAACAGACTAGCGCTTCCGGTGTCTTTTGTTGTTGGTTGACTGAAATTAATTGGTTTGTAACCACCCACGCGCTTAGACTATCCAAGGCGCAATTTATAGCTATTGTTTCAAGCGAAATAAATTGAAATTCTGCTATATGTGTTTAAAGTGGGAAATTGTATATCCAAACAAATTATTTCTCAAATAGATCATTACATATCCGTCTTTTTTTTTAAAAAGTAATAGAAATGTATTTATTTTAAAATATAAATTTTCTCAAGGGCCTTCTTGAAAAATCTGCATAAATTGTTTTAAGTAAAATAAAATTTTAAATGTTTTTATTTTGTTAAAAGTAAATAATTTTTTTAAATGTTTTAATTTAATCAAGCGTGTAACCCGAATGGGTAGTAAGACGCGGGCTAAATAATAATTTATTTAATCTGGTGGTATTAAGGTGTGACATCTTGTCTGGCACTTAACCAGGCTACAATATTATTAATACTTAATGTATAGCTATTTTAAATAAGTAAATTGAACAAAAATGGTAAGAGAACAGATCCTAACAATTATGAAGAAGATAACGGTATTTATAAATGGCAATAATGCGAAAAATTGTCCACACCATAATTAAACAAGACCATTAGGTGTTTTTAATGAGTTAAAAATAAATATGTGCGTCATCTTGTTATTTTGGAGAAATACTGACCTGTGGAGCTGTTATTTTAAACATTAACCTCCATACAGGATTGAATCAAAATCTAAAGAGCCATTTTCAAAATCATTTACTCTATGGGAGTAGAAATACTTTTCAGTGATCTCATGGTTAAAGGCGTCACTCTCACAATAGACTAGATTACCTATGACAGGAAAATGGGGTTCACGTCCCAGTTTCATGTAAAGAGTGATTTTTTTTTACTAAATGATTTCTCACTCTACACGCAAATTCGGCTACATTTTATTTAATTTATACCTTCCTCATCCCTATTCCATAAGTATAAATATGTTGATGGCTCGAACAGACAGTCAAATGCGCTACATAAAAAATAAATACTACGGCGCATTGCTAATTTAATTTACTTAATCTAATTGCTAAGATACAAGTAAATACAAAACATATTCACATATTTAGTATTTAAATTTAAGAAAATAGTTTATGCAAATATACACATAAAGTGGAAATTTAATTTAGAACGGATGTGTCCGTAGGTAGGTGGACATAACTCAATTTATTTAAATCATTTGAAAAATTACACCTGGACACGAGTTTGAACCCTGTGTCAATTGGCTTAAATTAATTGAATACTTAGGGCTATAATTTTGTAATTTTAGCTCTATATTTTTGTAATTTTAGCTCAACTTTGTGATGCTCTGGTCTTTCGGTTCGAAATCCGCATCAATATCTGTGCTGCCAACCCCGCCGATCAATAATAGTAATAATAATAATGTGTTAAAAAGTGTAGTTCTTTGAAAGGTTCTATTTTCTCTCTCTCATGAATTATCGACGGGAGTAGGAAGGCTCCTCCAATAATCTGTGGTGTTTTATCGTGGGGACAATTTGCCGAGGATTGTATCGGTAACCGATACTTATACACATCCGGTGTTTGCTGAAGCTTCGTATGATAAAATGGGGAGGGGGGTAATTTGCCCCTGTCTTCTACTCTCGTTATAACGGAGGAGGATGGGGGTGGAATATTTGGTATCCTTGTGGCATCTTGAACCAATAGGCTTTTATTTTATAAAGATTATATTTACATACGTTTTAACACAAGTTAACACCACTTTTGGACTCTTATAGTGGGCAAGATTGTAAGTTATCACGCGAGTGTTTATTAAACCACTTCAAAGAAATTAATTTTTATTATTATGAGTCTTAACTTTTATTTTATGAGACGATATATTATACCGCCTCACAACTTATAGACTAGCTTAATTTTAGAACAGACACTACACACAGTCCACCACGGTAAAAAGGGGTTTCGCGATTCAATCAATGGACATTTTTTGTTGATCATGCTCGTAATAGAACCCGATATCCTTAACCCGGTAGGTATAGTTGCTACCGCATGAGCTAAGGAGAACATTTATATTGGTTTGTATCCTTGTGAGGTCAAAGTTTATTAGTTTTCAATTACCTTCAACGGTGGTTTGGGTTGTATGAATGGCGTTAAGTCTCTTATTGTACTTGTGACCCCCTTCGAAGGAGAGGTCAAGGTTCGGATCTGGCTGTGTGATTTGTATCAATTCATTATATTGTTATGGCTTTCATATATATACCTCCTCCGCGCGAATTCTGTGCATTTACGATCATATTTCTATCTCATCCCTACCATTGATAGTACTACTTGTGCTTTACAAATAAAATTAAACTAGTCTTCACGGGGTGCGAAATCAGGTGAGGTAAAGAGTTATTCGGAGTTCACAACAAGTTGTGGGCTTGAATGTTATTTCAACTGACATGTTACATTTCAAAATGGTTTGGTATATTATTTAATTTAACTTAGACCGCAAGGCTAACGTTAGAAATACCGACAGTGCTGGACTTGATGTCCTCATTTGTATGTTTGGACCAATAAAAAAGATGGATATTGGGTACACAAGGGTCAACACTTCGTATTAAAATTTCTACTTCCATTTAAAATTTTTGACATTTTATTAGGTCTTGCAAATCTTCAGGTTTTCGCATTGCTATTAAATTCCTCATTTATAAATTTTGACCAATAAAAACTTTAAATATTGACTATTGAGTCTAAAATGGAGATAGATCATTGTTGTACAAACATTTCTCCTGAGAGGTTTAAGGGAAAACAACAAACTTTTGAGAGACTTGAGTAGTATCTCTTTACAACTAAAGCTCACAAAATTGTATCAATATATTTGCGAATATCTCAGAAACCATTGGTTTTATAAAAATATATTTCAAATGAAAGTTTTTTATTTTTAATAATACTACAATTTTGCGATGATAAGTTATTTATTAGGGGTCTATCTCAAATAGTTGCGGAGATAAGGAAATTTCCGCTTCTGTAAAGTACCCTAAAAGTCATTTTTATAGGAAAATTAATATAACTATTTTATTTGTACTTTCAATCATCGCCTAGATACAAATTTTAATCAAACTCGTTGGAGCCGATTTTGAGAGAATCGATTTTTTCTCTTTTCGCTTTTTATTAATCTACTATTAATTTTAGGGTTAAACAGACACACAGACAGACGGCATTGCACAATTCACTTTTTAGGGTTCGGGGGTCATGAGACGTCGACATCCATCAACATTTCGTGTTAGATTTTTTTACGGTTGCAATATTTTACCTTTAGTGTTCGAAAAGTTAAAATATATATAGATATATATGCGTATAACTTGAATGTTATTGGTTTGATAAAAATATGTTTAAAATAAAAGATTTTTATTATAAATATCCCTACATATTTGCAATGATAAGTAATTTCATATCTTAAATAGTTACGGAGATATGATAAAAAAAAGAATTTACACATCAGACCGGAACTCTTAAAGTCATTTTGCCGAAATATTGAGAGTAGCCATTTTGTTTGGAATATTTATAAATGTTTAAAATTAAATTTAATCAAAATCGTTAGAGCCGATTTTGAGAAAATCTACTTTTTCTCTTTTTGTCCCTCGGTAAACTACCCTTAATTTTCGTGTTAGATATCCAATTCCAAAAACCCTAGATACCAAGTTTTAGCCCGATTGGTAAAACAGTTTAGGCTCTAGTCCGAGGTACAGACAGAAAGACGGAAATTTAAAAACAAATTTTTTTGATTTGGGGGGTCTTAAAACGTAGAGATTCATCAAAATCTCGAGCTCGATTTTTTTTTTTACGATCACAATACTTTCTCTACCTGTAAGATAGAGAGAAAGTAAAAATACATAAACAAAAATGCTGTTAGCCGTTTTGGATATTAGAGTTCCAGAAATGTGAGGGTGTATTGACATATTTTAAATTCATATTGGTACCTAATAAGACTGATGATGACTATGATGATTTTGGGGGTCTGTACTCATATCAAGTTTAAGAAACGTTCTATTAGACTCTATTGTTTTTGCTTTCTTTAAAATGTACACATATTATTCTCTTTACAATTAGATAAGGCGCTAATATTCTGTACGAGCGCTAAAGCGCATGACTAAAACGACCTTGAATTGCATTTATCCAAAGTTGTAGAAAAAGGTGACTATTCAACTCCAATTTTAGGGAACACCGCCCCTAAATAGATTTATGTGCCTCACTAACTTTGTCTCAGATTTTTAAAATAAATTAATGAGATTTAAAATTATATGAATTAAATAAAATTGTTTTAATAAAGTCATTTGTAAAAGGTTTAAATGTAAAATCTGTCAACAATGCACATCATCATGGCTATCTGAGCTCATTTTGACTTATTATTTAACTTTTGTCTCTCTGTGTATGCTGGTTCACTACTTTCTATCTTATCACTTTCGTTATATACAGGTTATACAGTAACATATGGGACCCACTTCAGCGGTGTACAGGAGACACACAAACATTTAAAAATATTATATAAACATGTGTCCTTCGACCTTTTTTCCGCGTTATAGTCGCGTTTTTACTCCAGTAATGTGGAGCTGTTAAACACCATAGGAAGTACTCGAAATGGCCACCTTTGGTCTGGATACAAGCATTGTAATGCAATGTATTTATGAAAGAGTGCAGCATTCCACGACACGACGACTGCAGGCTTATATTCAGGCCAAAGATGGTCATTTTGAGCACTTTACTGGAATACAAACATGACTATAACTCGGAAACATGGTCAAATGGGACACATGCTTATATTACCTTTTCTATTGTTTTTGTGTCTCATGCCGCAGTATCGTACACCTTTATAACGCTACATTTCATAGACCTAATTTATTGACACTGACCAATAACATTGATGATGAAAAAAACACTATGGGATGCATTATGTACCATTTAAATGGCAACCAGGCCTACCTTTTCTGACTGCCATAGTTGATTTTAGACTGGCTGTCCCTTAAAATAGCAGGAAAAAAGGTCACAATTTTGAAAGTGCCTCTCGGGGTTGTACATGTTGCCCCGCATCCCCATCGCCTGATTTGGAAGCGCCTTTCAGGGATACGGAAGTTGGCCACCCCTGATTTGGAAGTGCCTCATAGGGATGTAGGCTACATGTTGATGCCCATCCTCACCACCTTATTTGTGCCTCCCAGGGTTGTGCAAGTTGGCCACCCCTGGTTTGGAAACCATTAAGGAAGGAAGGGTGTGGTCTCCGATATTATGTCGTGCAAGGAAAGTGGTCATATGAGCATTATGTATGAGGAGAGCCACTATAACGATGAATAACCTAGTGACCTTCAGCGGACAGCAGCTTTTGATTAAAGAATCACGTGTTCACGCCACTAATAGCTTATAAAATAAAACATGACTAATAAAAACATCTTGTTGAGTCACTCTTTCATACGGCTAGCGTGTTTGATTCTCTAACTTGCGGTCGGTGAGGGAAAGTTCTATGCCACTAGACCGGCTACACTAACGAAGTTGTTTTTTTGCACGATGATATTTCCATTCTCTCTTCAGACAAAATACTGACACAATTTTCGCTTACCTTCAAGATTTAGAGATTGTTAACACTGTGAGCCTCGGACACGGCCATGATAGTTTGTCCTACATTTTGGCTTGGTCATTAGCGTGTCAGCGAACTCGTATAAAAGTCGCGGGTTCATTTTCCGGAAAGACTTAAAAATAAATACTTGTGGTGAAATTGGGTCTGTTAACTTTCAAAGCTTAATTAACTCGCTGAAATCTAGTTTCTTGGTTTTCCCCAGAGTTAATAAGGATGTTACCTTCACTGATGTTAACGAAGACAAAAGCGTTGGTCACGTCTTGTTTGTTTTGCTGCATTACAACTAGAGTTTTTGTTACAATCACGAACGGATGTACTGAGAAGGTTCCCCACCCTATTCTTATGCAAATTTGAATACACTTTATCTAAAGTATACGTTCCTCCTCCTACCTTAGTGTTAATATTAGGATAGCCCGAACGGGTACTCAGACGTGAAGCACAGCAAAAAATGACTTGCCTTAAACTAATTAATAATTATTATTTATAAAACTATAAATGCCTGCCTATTAAGACCAAGAAACAATATCGTTAATACGTAACTCTTCTCTTCAGTGATACTTTTGTTATAATCCCGGTGAAGTAGAAATGCATTTAGTAGGCCATGTGATGTGACCCGCACTGATGAACACGCGGACTAAATGTCAAGTTCATCAAGTCTTATATGCCAAAAATGGTCAGTTCGGGATTCGAATACTGATGGTATTTTTTTCCTTAATAGCTTCCCAACAAGTGTGGAAAAATAGTTTATGTACAAGCTAATACAGATATCACTCACTACAATTGTAGTTAAATTAAAATGCCCCAAATACTGTAGATTCACACGTTCGCTGAAACACAAGAGCAGAGCAGAAACGTAATCACGTGAATAGCTCTAAGCCATTCACAAGATTTCGGCCTCATCAGCGTAACCTGCTTGGCGCGACTTGAAGTAACTTCAAAACTTTCCTTTCTCTGCGCGATGACATCAGCTGGCGAGAACCAATCAAATTTTAAAACCCAACTGACTCGATTAGTGCGCATGCGCCTACTAAGAGAGATACAAGTAGACAGCTGTCTCTCAACTGAGAGGAATTGTTTGAAATAACTCGTTAAATGGTAAGCGTGTGCGTAGTTCTTGTTTCGTTTAGATGTGTTTCACGGCACATAACAATAATTTTAAAACATCCATCGTGATATTAATCTTAAATATAAGTGATAGTAAATCAGTTGTTTCTGGTTCACGTTGCAAAGCATCAATGGCCGTCATACATTTCTACTAGAGTGTGAATCGCTGCGCCACTGAAGAATATTCTGTTCTCTATTGGTCGACCTCAGTGGTCTTAGCGTAAAGTGCTTGCCTCAGGACCCGATCTTCGTGGGTTCAAACCCAGCTGGGATTGAAGATTTTTCTTGAGCGATAAAAATCCATAGCACAACTTCCTTTGGATGGGACGTAAATCCGTCGGTCTCATGTCGATTGTGGTATGTGAAAGAACCCTGGAAGGTATTTGTAAATACCTTTCCCAGCAAAATTGGTAGGCTCTTTCGCTCTCGCTCATATACATTCTCGTGTGCTTATATAATCAGTCGGAGAAAGTGCACGTTAAATATCTCAAATAAATTAGGGAAAAAATGCACTCCTCTTTCGGCGAACGTGTAAATCAAGCTTTTAGAGTAAATAGAAGTAATAACCTCTTACTGAACGTGTTCATCGTATGTGAACCGCTTGGCCGTACACGACGTTCGTGGCCCATCCGGGAATGTGGGTCATCGGGTGAGACTAGGTGACGTCACGTTAATACCGCCCTTGCCTGGGAGGGGATGTGCAGGGTGGGATCGATGCCACGGGGGCTCGCTGGCTCTGCCCCTCCACCCTCCTTCCGGAACAAGGGCTTAAACTGTGTCAAGGTGGTGGAAACTTCCGGACAGGAAACTCTTTTTTAAAACAGTTTTATTTTTTCAATTATCCTTGATTTGGGTATTAAAAATGTATGTCTAATTTTTTTAATTTGATTCTTAGTATATAGGCCTATGTAGGCTATTATCAATGACTACCCAAAATTCGGCCTGTTTTATTAACTTTAACCCACCCATCACTATAACTTTCGATATGGTATTGGAAATTGTTCAAGAACGCTCACTAAGTTTTTGCTTGTGGAAATAATTGGTCTACTGGATATTGCTGGAAGGAGTACAAAATATTTCAAGAATAAATAAAGCGCTCCTATAGCTTATAGGAGTATTTGGAAGTAATGGGTTAGTTTCGCCAGAACGTGCCTGGAGAGATAATGAGAAATCACATTGTGGTGTTGACCATTCTTCTTATTACTCCGCTTTCCCAACTTTTTTATAGCATATACACATACTTGCATCAGGGTAGCCATACGCTTGGGAAAACGGCGAATTCCACCAAAAACATATGTAGGAGTACCAGAATATTGGTGAAATAGGGACATATGAATTTTGTAGTGATATTGGCAAACCATATATATATATATATATATAACGTTTTCCACTATATATATCCTTCCATAAACCACGTAACGCTGCTGTGGGAGGGTGGAGAAGTAAACTCTAATGTCTAAATGGTGTTACGTGGTGGCAAGGGGGGGTACATCAAATAGCTACTTAACACAGATCTTATACTTAAATTCTAATGTTAAATTTCAGAGTTTTATTATAAGTCCCTCAAAGTGTCACAAAAAACCTTCCCTATTAAATAGTGACTTTCACTCTTGTTATAGAAGCTACATAGTACAGGTTGGAAATGGGCGAGGGGGGTGTTAAGAAAAGAGCGTTACGTGTCTCATGGATGAGCCCATATATATATATATATATATATATATATATATATATAGGGCTCATCCATGAGACACGTAACGCTGTATATATATATATACAGATATATATACATACATACACACACATAAATACATACATTCTACACTACACTTTTTCACTTTTTGAAGATAATGTCACTCAGGTGAGCTCCACTGAACGTCAGATGAACCTCAGCACGTTGTACATCACTTTCCTCAGCACATATCGTCTAATTGTTTCCACCCCACCCTGTATAAACTCTCTCATATTTTTTTTCTGATTATTTTTATTACTACCACCGCGTATTACTACCCGTTCTGGTTACACGCACTCACGCTAATGTGCAATGGTAGGGTGATTATGAGATGAAATGAAGGACCTACAGTTTAACGTGGAATCCGAACCACGGTGGAGGCCTGGCATTCCTCACATTCACAAGTTGTGGTTAATACACGTCTTGTCAGAGGTGAAGGAAGGGTTTGGCATTTAGATAAATCTGTGCCGGGACCGAGGATTGAACCCCGGACCCTCAGTACCGAAGTCTGACACCTTACCCCTAGACCACCAGGTCACCTTTTTCTAATTAAATTATTTTATATTCATTTGATTGATTTTCACAACATTATATTACTCTCTCCTTACTAAACTTTTAACAATTGTGTTTCTAAAATAATGAGGCCAATATTATTTTCTTTCGCAGGTAAATTTTTATCTTTAACACCCACCTTATATCCTTGCCGACCTCTATTTTCCCTGATTCAAAAAGCGAACTCGCTGGGTAATGTAAGTATCGCCGCCAAGAATATCCCGGCTTAAATTCGCTTCTCCAAGGGAGGATCCAATCCGGACGCGAAATCCGCCCTTTTGTGTACTTAGGGCCTAATGCGGATGGGCTTCCCATCTCTTAGGACAACGAGGGGGCGGGGGGGATGGGGGGGTCTTTACTAATCCTCAATCCTGTTTTCTTCTTATCTCTGCGCGCATGCTTTGTAGGTGGGTGGATGATGGTCTTCCTTCGACATCATCCTTTCCGTATACTTCCTGGTATAAGCACCTAACGTAATTTCTCGACACAGTTTTTTTTATTATCTAACTGCTTGTAAGCTGTAAAATATTAAGCTTTTATTTTAGCGTATGGAATATTTTACTGTGAGGGATGGAGGTTGTCTGTCCACACATCATACCCGCAATGATATGACCTGATAATATGGATTATTAAGGTGTGGTGCCAGTTGAAATTCTAAACCTAACAAAGCCTAACCAACCAGAATATGGTGAAATTTGGAATAGCACCCCTTTTGGGAAAAATGCCTATGATACCGTAGAGAATTAAACCCGGGAACTCTAAATTAGTAGCCGGTCAATTATTATTATCGGTTGTTCTTTTATGAGAGGGTAAAAGTGGCTGGGAGGGGTAGTAATGAATATTAGATTCCACTTTAATACTATTCTAGGTTGCCGATAGGTTATAAATGAAACGGTGGTTCGACTATTTCGTCACATGTTTCTAAAGTGTTCTAGCATTTTATAACATCCGGTAATGGCCCCTGTTAGTCGGCAATTTATAACATCCAACTCCATCGTTTGGCGACATTTTATGATGCTCTACGTTTCTAAGTAATACTTATGATAGTTTATTTCCAGGAATATTGTTTCACATAGCAATAAACATTGAGATTTAATTTATATTTATGTATAATTACTATTTATTTATTTAAAATCCATCTTTTACCAAATATTTCTTTGTACTTTCAAAGTTGACACCAACGTACTACTTACCTATTTGACAAACCAACGCGGAGTTGGGAGGGAGAAGCTCTCTAGTTCCTTATATCAGACTACATTTTTCTTTCTGGGATTCCCCTGTTTCTATGATGTTGAACCAAGCAACAAGAGAGCTCTTCATTGGCTGAAGTTAATAAAGCTAACTTCTTACTGGTTGTCTAAATATCTGTAAACTAAAACCCGGCTGATTCAGCAATTGACTTTAATATGAAACGGAAATAAGCTTTAATCAAAGGATGATGCAATAATTCTTATTATATTTAAATTTACTTTGGAAAACAACTCATGGGTTTAAAAATATTAAAATAAACAATAATTAAATTTAAAAAATATTAACTATATTAATAATAGAGAGATAACTTGAATTTAGAATATAGTATTGAAAATAATAGTCCTTCAATATTGCTTGGTCATCCATGAATAAAGTATGAAAGGAAATTTACATAAGGTTCTTTAGGTATAAAAGATTAACAAAAATATATTCTTTGGCCATGACTTTTAAATAAGTTAGGGGCTCTGAACAGGTTCATTACAATATTTTGCATTTCCAATGGCTTAGTGCGCCAAAGGGCTTCGATTCCTGTGGCCAACTATCATTTTTCAACTATACTAAATCAAATTAAAATATGTATTCATAGAAGGCAGCTGTAGCCTAAGGGGCTGCATCCGTAGCCAAAGATAATTTCCACTTTTATATTTTACTTTAGTAACTAATGTGAACACTTACTTTTTTCAAGCGAAAGCTTAACTTACAAAACCACCCAATTTAGGCTAAGAGAGACTATCGGACACCTAACACTACACCAAGCACTATAAGTAGGGGAAGGTGTTGTACCTTGGAACTCTTGTACCTTGAAACACCAGCAATTTTTAATACATGCAGTGCCATCTGGATATTATTCTCATCACTATGTTATTCTACTTCCTTTAGCAGTTGTTCAATTTGCAAATGGCGACTCTCTGGTAATTGGTATTGATACAGTTTGTGTTTTATTTTTTGTGGTATGAAAAGTAAATTTTTACAACACATGTTTTCATCTCATTAAACATACAGTGTAAATGCTCTACAGTTAACTTCTAGTCATCCTACAAGAGTAAGTATATTAGTATTTAATGCAATGGTATTCATTTGGTGCAAATACAATCTAAACACAAAAATTAGGTTATAAATACAGCAGGCATTGTTCTTGTACCTCGGAACATAGTTTAATCATGTGCCTTGGAACACTGTTCCAAGGTACAAGAACATGCTAATTGTGTATTTTTACAAAATAATAATGCATTATAGATGTAGTCATTATGTTTTATCTCATATTTTACAGGTCATTAAACATGCCTAGAAGCAAAGAAGGAAAAAAGAGGGACAAAATTGTCCCAAGCAATATTGAAAGTGCCGTTACTGCAGTGACAAGTGGGGAAATGTCTATGCGCCAAGCTTGTAGTGTGTTTTTTGTAAAATTGGGGACACTACATCGCCATGTTCAGGCTCATAAAATAACAGAAAACACTATATATGAATATAAGTCAAAAAATGCCATAAAACAAGTTTTCACTGCCAAAATGGAGCAAGATTTACTTGAATATATTTGACAAGCAGCCTTACTACATTATGGATTGAACAAAATGGATGTGCGGAGACTTGCATTCCAGTATGCAAAAGCCAACCATTTAAAATATCCTCGTCAATGGGACATAAACAAATTAGCAGGAGGTGAATGGATGAGACGTTATATGAAAAAGCATGGGAATAACATTTCTCTTCGGAAGCCAGAAGCGACTTCTCTAGCTCGGTCAACCAGTTTTAATAAATTTAATGTACAACCATTTTTCAGTAATGTTGTATCAGCGATTGAAAAGTATGGTCCGTTTTCTCCACATAGAATATACAATATAGATGAAACAGGCTTATCAACTGTTCATGTGCCACCAAAAATATTGGCGCCAAAAGGCATAAAGCAATTAGGAAGCATGACATCTGGGGAAAGGGGACAAAATGTGACAATGCTTGCCGCTATTAACGGTGTGGGAAATCACCTCCCACCAATGTTTGTGTTCCCAAGAGTCCATTTTAAGGATTTTATGCTAAATGGAGCACCAGTTGGTAGCAAAGGAGGTGCCAACCCTTCAGGATAGTCTAATGAACGTCTATTTTTAGAGTTCCTAGATCATGTCGTTAAGCATTCAAAACCCACTAAAGAAGAACCAATTATTATGTTTCTTGATAATCATGAGAGCCACGTGAATCTCCCTGTGATTGAGAAGGCCCGTGATAATGGCATCATTATGGTAACATTTCCTCCACACACTTCTCATAAGCTACAGCCCCTGGACAGAACAGTTTTTGGTTCTTTCAAGTTGCACTATAACAGAGCTGTGAACGATTGGATGTCTTCCAACCCAGGAAAACCTTTGTCGATCTATGAAGTTGCTCAGATAGTGGGCAGAGCATTTCCTCTTGCCTTTACAAGCAGTAACATTTTGAGTGGTTTTGCAGTAACTGGCATTTCCCCTCTGAATCAGGACATTTTTACAGACGACGAATTTCTCTCGTCATATGTGTCGGACCGGCCAGAACCAACAACTGCTGATAAAGAACCAAATTCAGAAGCTCCTGCACCTGTGCAGTCTCTTGACCAGCCTTCACCTTCAAAAAGGGGCAACAATGAAATGTCATTTTCCCCGGAGATGGTCAGGCCCTTTCCTAAGGCTGAGCCAAGAAAGCCAGCAGCTAAAGGAAGGAAAAGGGGAAAGTCAAGAATACTTACTGACACCCCAAACAAAGAGGAAATAGCAGCACTTAAGACTAGACCTAAGTCAAATTCTCAACAAAATAAAAAAAGGCATGCCAAGCGAAAAATAATTGAACTGGATAGTGAAGATGAGGATGAACCTATGCCTTGCCAAGATTCTTCTGACGAGGACATCAATTTGCAGGAGCTTTATGAGAACGAGATGGCAGAAGAAATAATTGAAGAAAATATTATATCTTTGGCAACAGGGAAGAAGACATTCAGAGATGTTCTTTCCTTGGAAAACGTTGTTCGTGAAGTGGGTCAGTTTGTTATATTCACCTATGAAAATGAACTCTTTCCCGGTAAAATTATCAATTTCGATGATAATGGTGCACAGGTTTCCTCTATGAAGAGGTCAAAGAAATCGTGGAAGTGGCCAGAAAAGGAAGATATATTAACATATCCATGGGAGGACATTTTGGGGAGTATTCATCATCCAAAACAAATATCAAGTCGAGGTTTTTTTGACATACCAGAATTAAAAGTGATTAGTTAAAATATTTCCCAGTCAAAACATTAATGCCATTTCTTTACTATGTATGTGAAAGTAGTTTAGTCAGTGTGTATTAATCAGTGAAATTATATTTTTATAACCCTAGTAGCCTATGTATTTTATTTTAATCGTATCTCATGAGTAAATTGTTATGTTCCAAGGTACAATATGTTGTGTTCAAAGGTACAATAAGTTCTTGTTCCTCGGAACACTTGTGACTGATGTGAATAATTATTTTTTGTATTTAATCTATGTTTGTTAATTAACTTTATAAATGTTCAAGTCTATCTAAAATAATATCACTAAATATAAAAAAATACTAGAGCTCTTAACACAAAAAATTAAAATAAATAAAAATTAGTTAATAAAAACTGTTCCAAGGTACAACACCTTCCCCTAATCATATGAGCAAAACATATACAAATATATAATAGATCCAATAGACTTGTAATCATCCCCCCTGACCAATCAGTCACAAGGATGGCCCTGTGCGCATTTCATGAGGTTCTCTTGAGAAAAAACATCATCGTTTGAAATGGAGCTTTTTATATTTCACTCTCCCAATAGGTGCGTCTACCGGTGACGAGAAGGTAGAGGTTTGAATCCTGGCCAGTAATTTTTCACTATGGTTGTCCCATCCCCTCTCTACGCTAATGCAGGTGCACTTCTTCTTTTCTCTTTTAATCGAAGCCGTTAGTGATCTTAATAATGTTATGTGTCTGGGCTAACCGGATATTTACTCTGAGTTAGATGTGGTAATTATAATTTAGTGGAAATGCACCCGCCTTCGCATAGGGGAGGAGAGGAGAGGGGAAACCCAAATAGGGAAAACTTACCTCACTACACCCGGTCAAAATTTGAACCTTGGTCTCCCCAGACTAGGTCGACACCTTAACCTACGTATCCACTGATGCGGGTGAAACTTTTTTTAATACATGTCCTTATAGTTTTTTTAGCACCACGTCTTACTACCCGTTTGGGTTATACGCCTTTGTACTAATTACACTAATGTGTTAGGGCTTATAAAGGCTTAATTTAGGGGAAATGCACCCTCATTTGTGTAGAGAGAAAGTGGAAAACCCTTCAGGGGAAGCCACCCTCAGTGCACCCGACTGGAATCGAACCCCGATCTCCTGGTATTCTGCAGTCTAGTCCACCATGCAGTCACCGAAGCGAGTAAATTCTTATAATTAAATCTAGCTATTATGGAAAAATGAATTTTAAAGATGTGGAAATATTAAATTTGAAACAATTTACACTCATTTGACTCGTATGAAAACAATGTACATTTTCTATGGAAATATAGAAGTTACATTTTCGGTGTAATAACGTGCCGTTTTGACACTTGCGACTTTAAAGTACTCTATTACGGTACGTGCGGTATATGTGATGTTCGTTGGTATGAAACGCTTTTAGTTGACAGCGGAACAATATCCTGTGTACTACTGCGTTACTTTTTATTTTTTAACAATGATGTCCGTCTGTGATAAGGGCTTGATACGATCACTTTGTTCTTCCGCACTCCGGGCAATGCTTTGAACTGCATTCCGGTTGCTCTCCGGTCCGGCGGCGATGGCTTTGTACGGACACGTGGAAAAAGATGAGAGAAGGGTGAAGGGTTAAATGGAACCGTGCGAGGATTTTTCAATAGCTGGAGAACATTATTAAGCTGGTATTAAAAATAATGTTATAATGAAATCTTAATAGGAAGAAGATATTAAAATTTGAATCATATCTACCTAAAGAGAAATAAAGAGTATAGTTCAGGGGTGGGGAACCTTCCGGCCTTGGAAGACCTCATGCCACTTCATGGATTCCTCATAAGGCCGAACACTTTTTATGTGCAGTAATTTTTTTCCAAATTATGATATTGAAACAATCTTAGATAGATAGGGGCGGATAATATTTTAACATTATGCTTTAAAAGTAACGATTTTTTATTTTAATTGATAAAAATACACGCCGATGGAGAATGTATGGTTTATATACGATGAATATAGGTGTGTGACAAAATATGCGAAAAGGCTGCAGAGGTTTTCCATCTATGGTACAGTCCAATATCTTAAGAAGGGTATTTTATCAAATATAAACGTATTTTTATACGTCTAATATTGATAATATTTTACTTTCTCGTTGGTGTTATTTTACTTACAGGTATTGAAAATATCTATGAAATGAGATAGCTGCTGATCACATGACTTGACGTATGAATACGTGAGATTAAGTGACTTTTCTAGTGGTCAGTTGAGGTCCTTCCCATGAAAATTGGACTATTTACAAATAGTCATTATATCTTGTAGATGTTAACTTTGATACCCCCTGTCCTGTCAAAATTTATAGCTAGAGATCACTTGGCGTCTGATCACATGAAATTAGATATAATAAATTTTGAGCTGTAAAATACAGTTTGTATAGTATGACGAGCCGACCACACACGCTAGAGTTGGTTTCTCATTTACTCGTAAACTTTTTTTTTCTGGGATATCAGCATATTTACACTGAACGGGTTTTAGGAATGAAGAAGGTAGAATAAAGGTTTTTGAGAAACTACTTTGGAAAAACCTTCTCGGTACGCCCGGCCGAAACTCGTCAAACCCCGAACTTTCTTTCACTGGGAAACCAGACAAGACGAGACCGATGCCAAGTGGTTAGCATAAATTAGGCTACCTGGGTATTTAATTAGGTACTTAGATGAATACAAATATTATTGAGACGTTGTGTTCCAGAGTATACGGCTACCACCTAAATCTTAAATACTTAAGATCCGAATCCTGTTGGGGTCAAAATTCATTCTTCACGTTGTAAAAAAAGCAGGCGAGGAACGAGTGATATTTTTGGGTTTAGCTAAAATGTACCCGCTTCTGTGGTCGATTAGTCTAAGGCGTCACTCTTGCAATAGACTGTACTTCCGATGACGGGGATTTCGAGGTTCGAATCTCATTTGGGTGTACTGAGTGGTTTTTTTCCTAAATGGTTTTTCAGTCCGCCTCCGCGCAAATGTAGGTACACTCCCTTTAAATTCAACCTTCCTCATACTTTTTCCCACTATTGTATTTAGTGCATAGACGTACAGCCCGGACAGGTAGTAAGACACGGTGCTAATAAAATCAAATTAATCCTTTCAATAGCTACTTTTTTTTTACTAAAGGTTTTAAAATAATTAAGCACTGTATTTGAATAAAAGTGCACGTACTCTATAAACGTGTCTGTGTGAAGAATCTTTGTGAAAGAAGCGCTAAAACTGTTTTTTTTTTGTTTTTTTAAACTAAGCCTAAAGAGAGCGCCCGCTGTGTCCGTCGGCGGTTCTCCCAACGCCCACCAGATCTGCTCTGTGTTTTAATTCTATGTCCGTGTCTGTGTGGACGCGAGAGTCCGTAATCAGCGCTTACACTCCTCCCCATCACACCCCTCTATCCACGGTTTAATGACCGAGGCGCGCTCAAAGTGTCCTCTTCTCTGTCACACGAGATGGTTCCACACTTGTTCTAACGGACTGTTTCCATGAGACACAAATTAACTTGGGTTTCCAGAAGAAGAAAGAGAAGTTCATTCGTTGTTTTATTTTGTTTCTATTTAGGTTTTAAGTTACCGCTTTTTTAGTTTCTCATGTAAAGAAAATATTGTAATCGTGAACATTTTATACCTCGAATTTATTATGTATCTTGACGTTTCGAACTCAAAAAAAGTTGCTCTTACTTTTCTGTTTACCCCTTTTCGTTTATTTTTGTTCCCGGGGATACAGCCGAACCGGTTTTATAGATTACCTCGGGGCCAAATCGAAAATGTTTATTGCATTAATATTAAATGTAGTTTACTGATGTCTGATTTTTGAAAATTTGAAATTTTTGAAAATTGATACAGCAATTTTGTTTAAAATGGATATCTGGGGAGTATTTTACTTGCTAAAAAAAACACTGTACATTTGGTTTTTAAGAAATTGGTTTTACGGTAGCTTACTGAGGACTGATTTTTGAACACATAAAAAAATACACTTAAGTAGAACTATATTTAAGAACTATATTTAGAGCAAACGTTATATTAGTAGTTTTTGTTGTTTTTTTTCCTTTCTCCGTATTTTAACTTCCCTCTAGGATGTCCTCATCTTTACACTAATGGGGTAGGGACAGAAGGATTTGTAGTTGTATTTGCTTGGAGAGTGGAAAACCATTCAAGTGGGAAAAATCTCATTGAACCCTTCCGGGATTTGAAACCCGACCTTCGCATCACTGTAAAACCAACGTTTGAAGAACTCTTCTAGCTTGCTCAGCGTGAAATGTGAAAAGCCCCTGCGCGCTGAGTGGTACGTTTTCCGCACACCATGACTGTATAACAGTGAGGCTATCATGGAAGGGGCTGTTCGGAGGGTCCGAAACTGTCTCTGTTGATTACTTTTGAGTAATCGTATCTGCAAGAGGAAGCGACCGCCCACTTCCGGTCAAACTGTTCTGCTAGCCAGGCCATAACCAAACTAAAAATATGGTGGAGGGGGAAATTCCCAGCCGTTAAAGACAAAGAAAATTTATTAATGCCTCCAGAAACTCTTTGGAGGTTTTTTTTACAGCAGCTAAAAGCAAAGTTTTGATTACTAAACGACATTTTCTGGCATGTCAACAAAATAATTTCCCTGTGATATATTTATTCACTACTTTTTGATTCGTTAATAAAGACTGAAGAAGTTTTAGTTAAAATGTTGAAAAATTAAGTTTATTTTTGAAAAACAACTGTTCATGATAAAATTTAGTTTTAAGAAATTAACTACATTTTTCATTTAGGCTAACATAAATTTAAGAATGTAGATAATGTTTATCCTACATTAGATTAAGATATTAAATTTGTTTGTTTCAAAGATGTCTTATTTTATCATCGTCTGCATGCCATTCATGGTTAAGACCGCTAAGTTGTTCATTGATTGACTAACTTTGGTAGCTTTACCAGTTATAATCCCGGTTAGTTCGAACTTTGAAGTTACTTAGTCCCAACGTGGTGCAAAGTCACGTACATCAAGTTGGCCCGCCACTTTCTCCAAATGAATTGAAATTACTACAGTCCTTTGTGCTACATTTGTGCTCATATGTGCCCAAAGCACGGCGTTTGTGCTATTTAATTACTCAAATTACTACGATTTTAGTGTGGCGGGCCAACTTGATTTCAAGCTGGCCCGCCACATTTTCAAAATCAAAATTTTCTTATGCCATTCGTTAGTGGTGCGTTTGTGCTCATATGTGCCTGAAATTCAGCTTTGGTGCTATTAAATTACGCCCGTGGCAATGTTTTTAGTGTGGCGGGCCAGCTTGATGTTCAAGTTGGCCCGCCACATTTTCGAAATCAAATTTTTCTTATGCCATTCGTTAGTGGTGCGTTTTGTGCTCATATGTGCCCGAAATTCAGCTTTGGTGCTATTAAATTACGCCCGTGGCAATGTTTTTAGTGTGGCGGGCCAGCTTGATGTTCAAGTTGGCCCGCCACATTTTTGAGATCAAAATTTTCTTATGCCATTCGTTAGTGGTGCGTTTGTGCTCATATGTGCCCGAAATTCAGCTTTGGTGCTATTAAATTACGCCCGTGGCAATGTTTTTAGTGTGGCGGGCCAGCTTGATGTTCAAGTTGGCCCGCCACATTTTCGAAATCAAAATTTTCTTATGCCATTCGTTAGTGGTGCGTTTGTGCTCATATGTGCCTGAAATTCAGCTTTGGTGCTATTAAATTACGCCCGTGGCAATGTTTTTAGTGTGGCGGGCCAGCTTGATGTTCAAGTTGGCCCGCCACATTTCGAAATCAAAATTTTCTTATGCCATTCGTTAGTGGTGCGTTTGTGCTCATATGTGCCTGAAATTCAGCTTTGGTGCTATTAAATTACGCCCGTGGCAATGTTTTTAGTGTGGCGGGCCAGCTTGATGTTCAAGTTGGCCCGCCACATTTTTGAGATCAAAATTTTCTTATGCCATTCGTTAGTGGTGCGTTTGTGCTCATATGTGCCCGAAATTCAGCTTTGGTGCTATTAAATTACGCCCGTAGCAATGTTTTTAGTGTGGCGGGCCAGCTTGATGTTCAAGTTGTACCCCACAAACTCTCCCTCCTTCTGAATGCTAGTACCCTTCCTTTAAATTCTACCTTTCCTAAATTATAACCACGCCATTTATGAAAGAAACAGATAAATATAAATTTTATTTCATAAATGGCTCTCTACCAAAATGTGGGTACACTTCCTCAAATAATAACCATCCTCATCCTTGACCCAACAGAGTATTTAGTACATATGCGTACAACCCAAACGGGTAGTCATACCCGGTGTTAATAAATAAAATAAATATAAAGAGCAGTTGGGTGCGTATCATATGATAAGGAAATAGGTAAAAACTATGTTGCCTAAGCAACTTAAATAAAAAACACAAATGTTATGTGACATATATTATTTTAAAGTCCAATATGTTTAAATTTACTTTTAGATAGTTTAATTTTTTTAATTACGTCATTTAAGTTGGGTTTTTAAAAATGGAAATATCAAAATGTCAAAGAATAACTAGATGGCATAGATTAGAATGCTAGGTATTTTAAAATGTTCTATAAACCTGTAGGATTGTTGCATGTGTTTCCACTCCTAAGAAGAAATATGCCTTGGTTTGACCCTCAATATAGTTCAGTTAGGGCAGATATCATTTACAAACAATGCATATTACTACCCTTTCGGAATACCCGCACATGCATATAGAATAGGGATGAGAAAGATAGAATTTAGAGAAAGTGTACTTGAATTTGTGTAGAGGAAGAGTGGGAAATCATTTATGACTAGCTACCTCAGTACAACCACTGGGATTCAAAACCCATCCTCTCTGTCACCGGCAAGCCAGCCAAGAGGAGACTGACACTTCTTACCACGCGATAAGTGGTGTGAATTGTAGGGGCTATTCTTAATTGTTTTTAATTTTCTTAAAAATTATTTGCTTGTGTATTTTCTCTTAACTTCCCTCCTCTACGGATATTATCTTTTGAGTTTCTCGACAAATTTTAAAATTCAAACCTCTCTGCTTTTTTTTGTGATCAGAAGGATGCTTTCTCCCATTCCTTTTCACCATTTTGAAAAAAAAAAAATCGCAACAAATTATAGTACTACCCATTCCAACCAATACAGCACTAGCACCTGACGAAATTTGTGTCGGTGCTGGATTGTTAGAAACTTTTCAGGTCTTAAAAGAGTATTGAAAGATAACCGAGCCCTCCCCCTTCTCCCCTTCTGTAACCAACCAAGCGTACTTAATGGGGTTTTGACAAGAAAAGAATGGATGTAAAGTGACCTATCTCCAATGTAATATTAAATCGAAAAGGCATGAAAACGTTTTTTTTTGGGGTTTATTCGGTTTTTTCATATATAAACACCCAATTATAATCGTACTGTTGCAAGCGTAAACTAGTTGCAATAATTAATGCCTAGTTAAAGAATTTAATTTCTTTCTCAATTATTAGTTTAAAGCTCAAACACATTTATTAATTTATAACTAATTTTGTATCTAATTATTCCATGGTTTTATTAAATTTTGAGTCTGGCACGTTTTGCATATTGATAACTCAAATTTGACACAATAAATATTTTATTATCATTCATGATAGTTGAGATATAATCAGAATAAGAATAACCTTTGGGTAAATGTGTGAAATGCTGGTTGCGGGCTGCCCCTTCAACTGTAAAGCTCTTTCTTAAAAATTTAGAATAAATAAAAAATGTACTTCTTCAACTTAAATGCATAGAAATTGATAATAACACGACCCAAGAAAATACGAGAAAAAAAAATAGCAATGGAGTTCTCAACCAAGGGCTCTTGAACATAATGTATGTACGTATGAGCATTACTTATAATGTGTAAAGAATAGAAATACATAAAAATCTGGGCTTGAGTGCACCCAAAGAAATAAACTTCGAACCTTCAAACAATTTGAGTCCCAACATCCGTGTAAGGGACAGCCAGATTAAATGTGATTCCAATGTTTGATATGTTGTGGAATAAAGTGGATTCCTAAAAGTGCAATAAAGGCGCGCCTAGGTGTATAAACTAAATTTACAACTTAGTTCAAGAGAAATTAATTTGAAAGTTATTTTTAAACTTAAAAACCTATATCAGTACATTATAGGATTGTTTATACTGTGACGAGAAAATACATCAGCCCAAGTGTCTTAGATACAATACAATTTTACCAAGATGAAATATTATATTAGTAAACTGTGATCCTGGCTTGTTGACCACCTCATTCTACAAAAAAGTTCAATTGTAGGCTTACACAGTCAATTATTGTGCTCCAGTTGTGAAGTGTTAGCTTTCCCGCTTCACTCCAATGGACGCAAAAGGTATCTTCCAATCAGTATCCTACCAAGCAATCCGCCCCGCCTGACTTCGCCTCACAACAGTGGACAGCAGAATTAAAATCGTTGTAACAAGCATAATTTAATAGCACCAAAGCTGAATTTCGGGCACATATGAGCACAAACGTACCACTAACGAATGGCATAAGAAAATTTTGATTTCGAAAATGTGGTGGGCCAACTTGAACATCAAGCTGGCCCGCCACACTAAAAACATTGCCACGGGCGTAATTTAATAGCACCAAAGATGAATTTCGGGCACATATGAGCACAAACGCACCACTAACGAATGGCATAAGAAAATTTTGATTTCGAAAATGTGGCGGGCCAACTTGAACATCAAGCTGGCCCGCCACACTAAAAACATTGCTACGGGCGTAATTTAATAGCACCAAAGCTGAATTTGGGGCACATATGAGCACAAACGCACCACTAACGAATGGCATAAGAAAATTTTGATTTCGAAAATGTGGCGGGCCAACTTGAACATCAAGCTGGCCCGCCACACTAAAAACATTGCCACGGGCGTAATTTAATAGCACCAAAGCTGAATTTCGGGCACATATGAGCACAAACGCACCACTAACGAATGGCATAAGAAAATTTTGATTTCGAAAATGTGGCGGGCCAACTTGAACATCAAGCTGGCCCGCCACACTAAAAACATTGCTACGGGCGTAATTTAATAGCACCAAAGCTGAATTTCGGGCACATATGAGCACAAACGCACCACTAACGAATGGCATAAGAAAATTTTGATCTCAAAAATGTGGCGGGCCAACTTGAACATCAAGCTGGCCCGCCACACTAAAAACATTGCCACGGGCGTAATTTAATAGCACCAAAGCTGAATTTCAGGCACATATGAGCACAAACGCACCACTAACGAATGGCATAAGAAAAATTTGATTTCGAAAATGTGGCGGGCCAACTTGAACATCAAGCTGGCCCGCCACACTAAAAACATTGCCACGGGCGTAATTTAATAGCACCAAAGCTGAATTTCGGGCACATATGAGCACAAACGCACCACTAACGAATGGCATAAGAAAAATTTGATTTCGAAAATGTGGCGGGCCAACTTGAACATCAAGCTGGCCCGCCACACTAAAAACATTGCCACGGGCGTAATTTAATAGCACCAAAGCTGAATTTCAGGCACATATGAGCACAAACGCACCACTAAAGAATGGCATAAGAAAATTTTGATTTCGAAAATGTGGCGGGCCAACTTGAACATCAAGCTGGCCCGCCACACTAAAAACATTGCTACGGGCGTAATTTAATAGCACCAAAGCTGAATTTCAGGCACATATGAGCACAAACGCACCACTAAAGAATGGCATAAGAAAATTTTGATTTCGAAAATGTGGCGGGCCAACTTGAACATCAAGCTGGCCCGCCACACTAAAAACATTGCTACGGGCGTAATTTAATAGCACCAAAGCTGAATTTCAGGCACATATGAGCACAAACGCACCACTAAAGAATGGCATAAGAAAATTTTGATTTCGAAAATGTGGCGGGCCAACTTGAACATCAAGCTGGCCCGCCACACTAAAAACATTGCTACGGGCGTAATTTAATAGCACCAAAGCTGAATTTCGGGCACATATGAGCACAAACGCACCACTAACGAATGGCATAAGAAAATTTTGATTTTGAAAATGTGGCGGGCCAGCTTGAAATCAAGTTGGCCCGCCACACTAAAATCGTAGTAATTTGAGTAATTAAATAGCACAAACGCCGTGCTTCGGGCACATATGAGCACAAACGTAGCACAAAGGACTGTAGTAATTTCAATTCATTTGGAGAAAGTGGCGGGCCAACTTGATGTACGTGCAAAGTCGAGTGTAATAGGAAAGATTCTAAATTGTCTAACTTCCATCCAAGATGTCAATGAACCTTAGCTTGTTTTAAGAGCCTTAAAAAGAATAATAATAAATTTAAACATCGGAATGGTGGCTACAAGCTAAAGAGCTTTTTTCTTTACCTTTGTTTTGATATTGTTTAAAAAGTAAGTTTTTTTTTTTTGCAACGCGTTTTACCACCCGTTCAGGTTATACGCCTATTTACTAATTACACTAATGGTTAAGAGATTAGGAAGGTTTAATTGAAAAGAAGTGCACCCGCATTTGCATGGAA
The DNA here is from genome assembly GCA_033556935.1 of Timema podura. Taxonomy (NCBI): domain Eukaryota; kingdom Metazoa; phylum Arthropoda; class Insecta; order Phasmatodea; family Timematidae; genus Timema; species Timema podura. The sequence goes on from JAVRXN010000002.1 coordinate 32,186,143, forward strand.
GGAGAGTGGATCCCGATCTCCCAGTCTTCGGCAGTCTAGTCCAACACGAGTAGCGCGTTAGACCACGTGGCCACTGCAGCGTGTTATTTCTTTTTTTGAATGTCAAGTTTGGGGAAGGGGATATTTCCCCAAAACCCTCTTTGCCTTGACAAAGAATTGTAACCCACTTTGGTTGTCGCATGGCTTAGGCCGTCACTCTCTCAATAGGCTAGACTGCCAATTACGAGAAGATCGAGGTTCGAATGCTGATCGGGTGTACTGAGGATGGTTTTTTTCCTCTTCATCCACGCAAATGTGGGTACACTAGCTTAATTAGTAGATATGCGTATCACCTGAATAGCTAGTAAGACGCGGTGCTAAATATATAAACTGTATATATGTAATTGGGTTAGATTATTGGGGGGAAAAATTATAAGCTTCTAATACAAATACATCAAGTAAAGCTGATAATAGGGAGTTTTACCCTCCCCTCAACCCCGTCCCATACGCGTACCTCTCTGCTATTACCTTCTTTGAGGAGTGGGGAGTAAATGTAATGTCCACCCTTCAGAACCACATTCCTTCGTTTAGGGAGTATTTTTCGCTACCGATCATCGAGATACTAAGGTAAATAGAATGAAGAAAGGTAACTTTAAGGAACTGCATCAACATCCGCCAGAAGTGAGGATGGTAAACACTCCACAGTATGTTCGGGAGTAGACCAAGCTCTGGACCCCTAATTTTGAAACTTGCGGAAATATTCGCTTGCGAGCTAGCTCGCAACTCATGAACTCGCAAATCGCAGGCTATACTAAAACAGAGCTAATTTTGAAAGGTTTCTACTATCGTGCGAGTTGGTGTAGTGTTGTTTCGCTTGCGAATGAGTTTTCAATCCGACAACACTGTAAAACCATGACGTGTGCCAAAGGATTGAGGCGATGAGATGCCACAACACGCCATTATACAAGATACGTAACTGAAAATAAACTCTATTATTGTGTTGAGTGCATCATATAAAACGATTTTTTTAGTTTTATTAGGAAACCATCTTCCCTTTATATACATCTACGCTTGTTGTAACAAAAAAAATTCAAGTTTATCAGTATATGCAAAACCGTAGAATTATGTAATGTCCACTTTAGCACACTTGGTAGCGTGCTTGATTCATAATCATATTTCCACGAGTTCGACTCCACCCCTAGTTGCGATATTTTAATTTTTTTTTGTCTGAACTCAAATCACTTTTTAGTAATTAGAATTCAATAAAATATTTTATTTTCGACTCTATTTTTAAACATAAATATGCCCTAAAGATTTTTATTATTAGAATAATAATTAGCTTGCTTAGCCTTATATTAAAATGTGTACATTCTTACGTCATAAAACCCATTAATTTAATTTTAAATAATCACCTACAAACAAAATTTCAAAATTAATGTATATCTTAGACTCTGATGTGGGCCTACCGTTTTTAATTTACTACCTTTTTAAATTATTTTTAAGGACTATTATGTTAGTCTACGCAGGCTCAAATACCTTGTATACTTCTATAAAAAATATTTAAAACAAATTATATGCTTACTAATACGATACTTTAAAATTAAAGTTTAAAGTCCCATAAATAAAAATAAAAGTTGGGGATGTTAGGATTTGAACGCGCTAACTCTAGATTATGAGACGGTCACTCTACCGACTCAGCCAAATTGACGGCTAAATAAAATTGAAAAATTTAGAATATATAATTATATTTTCACCCAAACAAATCTTTTTATTGAAGTATTGTATAAAGTGTACAAAGCAATCATATTTTTTCCTTCTGTAAACCTATTTTGTACAGTGGTAGGTTTATTTCAACAAAATCACTCTCAGAAAGCTGCAACCGAAGAGGGGGATGGCATCCATTTTGTTATTTTACTGTCAACTCGATAGACAAAGCCTCTCTCGCACGGTGTTTGGCTGGCGAGTAGAATCCGCTCGCTATTCGATAGTGTGACGTCAGTTTTCGCAGCGCAGAAGTTTCAAAATTAGGGGTTTGCGAGATTGTGTGCGAGATGAGAGAAATACGCTAGCGAATCGCTACTCGCACGTTTCAAAATTAGAGGCCCTGGTCTCACTGGTCGGGCAGGCCGCTGTACGCTGGACCCTGTCCATCACACGTGAACTAAACATTTTAAGAATGTTCGTAAACGTCCATTCTTCTGTTAACAATTGTAAACACTTGTGAATTAAATAGAACTCGACCTTGGTCAAAATCGTTAAAAGCCCCATCTACAGGGTCTGCATCCGCTCCGCATCCTTTTAGTCCTTAGAAATGGAAATCACGTCTAAACACTCCGGATTCGTAATCACGTGACCATGCCAACCAATGAGAAAGTTGTAAACAACGTCCAATTAAACTCTCGAAAGAAAATTTTCTAGATCTAGGCGCAATCAGACGATATCACAGCTGAACAATATTATTAACACAAGTAACTTCACAACATATTTTGATAAAATGTCCATGTACAAAATAAGCTACATTTGAAAGGTAGGCTAAGTGCGGTCACAAATAACATATTTAAAATATGAGCTAGTTAGTGTAATTGCTATGATAATGCAATTGGTGCTTTCGTTTTGATGCGCGCGCACGCTTACTTTTCTGTGATTGGTAGTCCTTAGCAATCCGTATCGACTAGTCTTTAGAAAGTTCAAGTTGAGTCAACTTATACGGAGTTATAAGAACTAAGGAATTAAGGATAAGGACTCTGTAGACAGTGCCATCTGTTAGTGTGGAGTCGATCTATTACGGGGTACTACGAACATACGAATATGGAGTCTATAGACGCGGATTAAATCTTTCAGCTTACGCCGTTTTATTTTATTTTGTCAATTATGGTTCGAATCTTGAAGGATCCAAATCTAGTTTTGGCGTGATACGAGCGGATAAAACCAACAGGAAGGTGATGGTTGGTTAAGTGATCTAGGGCCCGTTTGTGAAGATGATGGTAAATCACAAAGGGGAGAAATCGCCCCCTAGTGCACAGGCTGTGATTTGAATCTCGACCTCTCAGGTCAGTCAGGAGTGAGACATGCAAACAGAAGCACGTATATCAGTACCTAGGCGGATTGGCGCGTGTAGAAGACACTGAACCTACCAATGGGTAAAGGGCCTGGCTTGTAGTAGCACCCCAACCCACCCAGCAGGTGTCAGGAGCGTGTTGCGTCTAAACTTAATCACCTAACCAGATGTCATCGCCTACCATTCACTTTTTAGGACAGGTGAGACCTACCTCGACTCTGCCCCTTCTTACATTTGAAACGCTTCTTATATCACACGGTCTGACGTCACGACTTGAGGGATGGCCAGATCTTGTGACGGTCTGGTCATATAAAAACCCTGACTTGTATAGGAAGCCAACTTTCAACCACCAACATTGATGGGAAGTCACTAAAATTTAGCATTCTATAAATATGTCTTATTTGATTTATAAATTATAAGGTTCATCTTATCAAAAGCCTCCAACAATACTTCTTTATGGATTACTTTATAATTTATATCTACATTACTAATCAAACGGGCTTGTAATGAGTATATAATTGTAATTTTTTTTCTCCGCCATTGTGGTAACATGAGTTATTACTTTTCAAAAAACGAGGCTCCTGTGAAAAATCATACTGTAACTTGAAACGCTTTATTTTTGCTTCGCGTCCAACTCGCCCATTCGGAATAAACATATTTAATTACACTGAGGAATAAGTATAGTTCAGAGGATATTTACCTACATCTGCTTGTAGAGAGAGTGGGAAACAATTTAGCAAAAAAAATCCTCATTACATCCAACCTGTATTCGTATCCCAACCTCTCCGTAAACGGTGACAAAGTGTAATGATGGATTAAAAACAAACTATTTAGGCGAGATGGAAGGGGATGCTAGAAAAGGGCAGTGTTTTTGCAGTTTTTATGGCAAGCAAGACTTTTTTTTGGTCAAAATAAATAAAATATTTCTCCATTAGAAAGAACATTTCTTGAATAATTGTCAAGTGTCCTGGAATTTAATGACAACTTTTTCTCTTCATTTAAAAAGTGTATCATCTAATGCCGCCATGCTCATGATGGATATTCAGGGACTGTTGATTTCAATATGTGAAGAAAATTAAACTATATTTCTGCAGGAGCATAATTTTATTTATCTTAGCAAAAAAAAAGTGTTGCCATAAAAACCGCAAAAACACTGCCCTTTTCTCACGTTCCCTTAGTACAACTGTAGTGAGTTCTAACTCCTTAGACAACTTGGCCACCGCCTAGAAAAAGAAACTTTGTTAAAACACGTAGGCCTATATTTGATGCCAATTGAACCGGGTCTAGGTAAATTTTTTGTAAAACAAGTTATTCGAAAATCTATTCCCGGATACAAATTCATCGAAAGTAATTTTGTCGAAAATTAAATTTTTGAACCATCAATTTTCCGAACGATATGTTTGTCGAAACCACATTTTTCGAAAATCATTTTCCCGAAGTGAATTTACCGAAAATCAATTGTTCGACAGTCAATCGAAAATGAATTTTTTGAACAATCAATTTTTTGTAGAATCAATTTTGCGAATTGCAAATTAGTTTTTTTTTAAATTAATTTAGTGAACTGCGATTTTTCCAGAAGCTATTTTATCGAGGACTGGGAATCACCTACCCCTACCCTCACCCCCCTACAGGGAAGATTACCCCTAACATAACCTAACCTAAACTAGAATTTTATTATACTTCCAACTTATCGTTTGAAAAATTTATTTCCGAAAACCTCCTTTTTGAAACATTTATTTTGAAAAACAGATTTGAGGTAAATTCATTTTCGAAAAAGAAGTTTTCAAAAAACTTCTCGTTCAAAGAATTTCTAGATCGAAAAATTAGTTTTCGAAAAATTTATTTCCGAAAAAATTATTTTCGTCTAATTGATTTTCGAAAATCTTTTAGTTCGAAAAATTGGTATTCGGTAAACTCGCCTTCCCATCTGATTGTAAACATCTACTCTCCCGGATATTATTTTATTTATTTGCGGTATTTATCGTGTATTTTCTGAACCGGCTGATTATATCAGCACACGAGAATTTCTGTGAATGAGAGTGAAAAGGCCTACCAATTTTGCCAGGAAAGGTATTTTTTACATACTTCACAGCTTTATTTTTATGTCTGCAACAATCGGCATGGGACTGGCGGCTTTACATCCTCGTCAACCCCGGCTTGGTTTGAACCCACGAACATCTGGTCCTGAGGCGAGCACTTAACCCCCAAGACCACTAAGTCGACTTCCGGTTATTAGAAATGTGGAAATGATCCCCACATGAAATACATATTTGTATAGTTGGATTAACCTCGATTGGCTCTTATAGTACTGGCTATCCTTTCCCCCCATTTTCGCTGCCGTCTTAAAGTCTTAACGGCACTGTCCGCGCTGTCATTAACTGATGTCATACGATCCCTGCCTAAGCTGGCGGAATTAGGAAAGAAATTGGCTCGCAATCCAGAACGGTTTATATTTTTCATAGCTGTCTTTGTGATTACTGGAAATGTTTGATTACATGATAAATATATATTTATTTTTCTTACAAACTCGCACAATAAATGTTTAAAATTAGGGTTTTCTCCTAAGGTCGCCGTTGCAGACCAATAATACTGTAGCTGTACTGTAGCTGTACGTACTACACCATGCCATACTGTGAAAGCGGGTAGTACAGTATGTAGCACGAGTGTACAGTAGTCCCGGAACACAGCCGTTGCAATCAAACATACTAGTTTTGATTTGCTTATTTTGTACCTCTCTTACTACCCGTTTGTGCTATTTGCATAGCTATCTAGGGATACATTGTGCCCGTTCGGGCCATCTGCATATTTACACACTAATGGGGTGGAATTTAGATTAAATGAACCCTCATTTGTGTGAAGGAAGAGTGGGAAAAACTTAGAATAAAAACCCTCAATACACCTTTTCGAGATTTAAACCCCGATCTTCAAGTTAAGACTGACGCCTTTGTACGCGTACCCATCGATGTAGGTCTTATTTCTGCTGATAGTACTACGCACTAAGTCTTCTACTTACTGGACTAAGGGTCTTGGATTAGATTATGTGTAGCATTGTGAAATTGGATTTCTTCCCTTGGATGTTAAAATAGCGACCTGTTGGATATAGGGGGGAAAAAAACTTATTTTTGCTGGGTCAGTTGATTTCTCTTCCAGAACATTAATTCTGTACTGCAGTAAATGAATCGTCATTAATTTTACAAGACATTTATAAAGTATGAAGAGGCATAGTCTACATTTTATTTAAACTTCGAGTACATGTTTTTTTATAAAATGCTCACAAGCAACTATTTGTGCCATGTCTTAAGTCTGCAAAAGTAGCTCTGACGGATTAAATATTCAAACCATCATAGTTTTTAAGTACGGTTATAGCAGCATTTAAATATGATACTCTTTAAATTCAAAGATGGCACTTGGACACAGGAATCGAACCCGGGACCTTTGGATTAATACGCCAATGCTTTTATCACTGAGCTATCTAGGAGTCGTCCTGTGCCCAGATTCATACTACACCCATATTTTAAGACAGTCTGTGATGGAAGATCTCCACACGTCCATCACAGACTTTGCCTTAAAATATGAATGTAGAAATACCCTGGGCTCAGAACTACTCCTGGAAAGCTCTGCGGCAAGAGTTTTGGCCAAAGGTCTTAGGCTCAATTCCCGTGTCCAGGTATAATTTTTCATTTAAAGAATACAAAGTAGCTTTGATAGCAAACAAAAATAGTGTCTATTATTTGTTACTTTCTGTAAAATGAATGTCTACTAGTTTTAAAATGTTTGGTGTATCATTGTGATGTGTGTGTTTTTTCTGTGTGTGCAGGGAGACTCCCCATTCGGCAAGTCCGAGGCCTATATTAAGCTAGAACAGCTTGGGGAAGGCTCTTATGCAACCGTCTTCAAGGGTTACAGCAAGTGAGTACAAGGATCTAAGTGATTTACTAAAAATTACACCAGAACATTGTGGGAATAGAAATCAAGACTTTTGGTTTAGGGGCTGTCCTTAAATTACGTAAGGTTATTTGTTCGGGGGGGGGGGGGGAGCGTTTTCACTTTTTTTCTTACGAGGGAGAGGTCGTGTCGGAATCTATCTTCCGTGGATTTTTTATTATTGTTTATGGTGAGACATAATCTAAAAAAAAAAGTCAGAAACTTAATATATTATAAAATTTAATTTACTTATATGTTACACCTAATTTTATTGCAATTAAAGGATTCTAAAATTGCAAATTACTCGCTTTATTACCATTCTTAACTAAACAATTAAAATAATCTAAACCAAATCGTAAAAAAAAAAAACTATCCAAGATAAAGGGGGGCTGGGGTGTGACGGGAAAATCTTACGATCCCATATGTGGAGGTGGAGAGGTAGAAATGGATTGAAAATCACGAATAAAAAAAGGCTAATGTAATTTAAGGGCCCCTTAGTGCACCAATTAATTCAAACCCTGTAAAATAATGCTTGTGCATTCAGCAACATGAATGCCAAATACATGTCAATGTTTTATCTCATGTTCGTGATCTTTGTCTTACTACCCATCTGGACCATCCACATATTTATACTAGTAGGGTATGGATTAGGACAAGAGAATTGAGATAAAGTGCATCCGCATTTACATGGAGGGAAGGGTGGGAAGACCTAATATAGGAAAATTCCCTCGGTATTCAACTACCATCCACCTTTGTCTTTGTTTCCACCGGTCTGAGTGAGTCCCATTTCAAGTTGCAAGTTCCCGGCATTCATTTTGGAACCACCAATAAACAAACATTGACCCCTAACTTAGGTAGATAATGTAACTCAAATCGGGTGTTGCTTGTGACGGTTTTCTCTCTTGTACTTCAGTAAACTGTGGAATTGAGACTAGTGGAACCATTTTATCATATTTATATCTATTATAATATAATAATAAAATGAAGAGTTTGTTTGTCACCCTGTTATGAGCATTGCGGAATGTCAACCTCAGTGGTTCCCAATTACCAACCAGTCAAGAACCCCCCAAGAGGCTCTTTGAGATCGGTGGACCCCCCGTTTTTTTCTAATCATTAGAATCTAATCAATTCTATGTATAAAAAATAGCACCCCCCTTTCCAATATTAATAATTAATGTTAGAAACCCTACAAAACTGGGAATTCGGCACAATAAATCCGAGTAAATTGTGTTTTGCATAATTTTATTTTTACACTAGATAACTCAAGTTGTAATAGTAATGAATATAATAGTTAACACAAAAAAAAAGGTTAGTTAGGCCTACATGAAAATGTATTAATTATGAAAAAGATTAAATTCAATCATTTGGGTCTAGTATTAGTGAGATAAGTGAAACCTCTTATTTTTTTCTATCACTTCTTGAAGATCAGGGTTTGAAGGCTGGACACTTGGACTAGATTCTACCGCATGGAGAGGGCTGAAATTTTAAAATTAGTAGTCCCTATGTACAAACATGTGCATCTATAAGCTGTAATTTTAAATTTTTAGCTAGATTTTTTTTAAAATTTATTAAAAACTGGATTGGATTGATTTTAATTTCTGTCTATTTGAAGCAAAGAAAAGCGTTGCCTGGTGTAACCACCTAATGCCGGGTACTTGAGCTAGTTTTAAATAATACAGCAATCATTGAAACAGTTTTATCATTAAAAAAAATACAGCAAAATATAAAAACAAATAGTTTTAAAATAAAAATAAAAAGAAAAAGAAACATTAAACTTTTTGTATGTTGCTGTTGTCGAATACAGAATACCATACTTTGATACATGTTGTTTTGAGCATAATGGTGTATCTAATTTCCCAGTTAATCAATCAGCTCTTAAGGTATTGTTATGTAATATATTATGTAAATCTATGATGCATATATAAATATATGTTGAAAAATAAGGGAGTTGTAATGTATTTCTAGCCTTACTAACCAAGTGGTGGCCTTAAAGGAGATAAGACTTCAGGAGGAGGAGGGAGCGCCCTTCACCGCCATCAGAGAGGCGTCCCTGCTCAAAGAGCTCAAGCACGCCAACATTGTCACTCTTCATGACATTATACACACCAAGGAGACACTCACCTTCGTCTTTGAATATGTGGTGAGCTAATGATGTGGTTTTTTTATAGCACCGCGTCTTACTACCTGTTCAGGCTATAAGCAATGGGGTTATTAAGTCCCTTGAAATCTCATATGCTCTACAAATACAGTCCCAATTTTCATAGAAAGAACCTTGTCTGACATATAGAAAGCTACTAGATAAAAACCTACGCTCAAGTTATAATAATAAGCTGTGACACGCTTTGGTGGCCTCATGGTCTAACGCGCTTATTTTTTAGTAGACTAGACTGCCAATCACGGGGAGATCGAGGGTTGAATCTCGGTCGGGTTAACTGAGAATGGTTTTACACTTTCTCCATGCAAATGCGGGTACACTTCCTATTAATATAACCCCTCAAGGTCCCTAAAACCACTAGCATAATTATTACATAAGACCCGCCTCGGTGGCGTAGTTGGCTAACGCGCCAGTCATGTTGAGCCAGGCCACCGAGGACGGGGAGATCGAGGTTCGAATCTCGGTCGGGTGAACTGGGGGTGGTTTTTTCCTAAATGGTTTTCCACTCTCCCTCCACGCAAATGCGGGTTCACTTCCTCTAAATTCAACCTTACCAATTCCTAATCCACTAGTGTAATTAGTACTTAAGCGTATAACCCGAATGGGTAGTAAGACGCGGTGCTAAAATTAAATTAAATTAAATTAAATTATTACATAAGCATGTAACCCGAACGGGTAGTAAGACACAATGCTAAAAAATGCTGTGTTTTCTTTTAAGAATTAAATGTTTTTGTTTTTAAAACTAATAAATTATGTAATCATAGCCTAAGACAACATACCCAATACCACACACCCAACTTAGATTATTGTCTAGATTTACTGATTAAGAAACAAATTTGTCAATAAGTATTGGAAATGGGTCTAATTGACTTTAAAATCTGAATCTAAAAAAACATGGAATACCTAAATGCCCGTTGACACAATTCATGTTAGCTCAGGAGTCCACTCGCATGCATGGTGTATTGTGTTGGCACACATTGTGAATCAGATTGCTTGAAAAGTTGAAAACATCTACTTTTAGTGTAAATAAACGGATAAAAAAATCCATGGCATGAGCTCGCAAGCAATTTATACTGACCAAGCAGCCAGCGCCGTTAGCGATGATGGTGCGAACATTTGTTGATAGAGGTATCATGTGGTAAACACAACAAACTCTCCTGCCATTAATCTCAGTTTTCTATACCGTAGTCACAACATCTATATTCAAGTAGCTTCTCATTTGCTCTCATGAGGCTTAGTTTGACCTGGCTCCAGACCCACTGCTTCACAGAATAACTCTGTAAGGGCCGAGGATCAAACCTGGGACCTCTGGAGTTGTAGCCAAGAACTCTAACCATTAGAACACAGAGATGGTCAGACTATGTTATTATTATTATTATTATTATTATTATTATTATTATTATTATTATTATTATTATTATTATTATTATTATTATTATTATTATTATTATTATTATTATTATTATTATTATTATTATTATTATTATTATTATTAGCACCGCGTCTTACTACCCGTTCGGGTTATACGCACTTACGCTAATGTGTAATGGTAGGGTGATTGTGAGACGAAATGGAGGACCTACAGTTTAACGTGGAATCCGAACCACGGTGGAGGCCTGGCATTCCTCATATTCACAAGTTGTGATTAATACACGTCTTGTCAGAGGTGAAGGAAGGGTTTGGCAATCAGATAAATCTGTGCCTGGACCGAGGATTGAACCCCAGACCCTCAGCACAGAAGTCTGATACCTTACCCCTAGACCACCAGGTCACCGTCAGACTATGAATAGTAATGAATAGTAATAATAAAACAATTTGTGTCAATGTGATGTAGATAGACTCTTGAGTTTTACAATATTATATCAAACTTAAGGAGAGCATATGGACAGTGCTTCTCTATATCAATCTTTAGTTTTGTAACCCACCTCGGTGGCGTAGTTGGCTAACGCGCTAGTGGTGTTGAGCTCGACCGCTGAGGACGGGGAGATCGAGGTTCGAATCTTGGTCGGGTGAACCGGGGGTGGTTTTTCCTAAATGGTTTTCCACTCTCCCTCCACGCAAATGCGGGTTCACTTCCTCTAAATTCAACCCTCCCAATTCCTAATCCATTAGAGTAATTAGTACTTAAGCGTATAACCCGAACGGGTAGTAAGACGCGGTGCTAAATATTATTATTATTATTATTTAGTTTTGTAACTATTAGTAATTCCTCAAATATTTTTTCTGTACACTGTAGATGCTTGTCCTATGTTTTATGCTCTCTTGTTCATACTTCTTCCAAGAGAACATTTCATCCTTTGCCCCTAATGCGGCATTTATTTTTACTACAATGAATTAGCATTTATGAAACATATCAACTGTTGCAGAAATTCCTTCCTACAAAAACATGTTGTGTGCCATTTTAAATTCTATCATGCATAAGCAAGCTTGTATCGACTACACTCACATGCAAAATTAACTGATCCTAATGAATTCTCACAAATCAACTTACGTCGCACCAACAAACCCATATTTTTTTCCTCGATTATATTTTTTTCCTCCACTTGTAATTTTGCTCACATTACTTCTTGAGTTGATAAATATAATAGAAATATCAACTAAATACTAGTATTTTTTATAATAATGCAAATCCAGATTAATTTAAATGGTGAATTAATAGTCTGACATCTGGCCCTAACGTTTGTCTTGTAATTGTGTTAACCAACTTGACTATCAAATCAATAGCTATAGAGAAATACACTTTAAAATTTAAAATAAAAAAATAAAATCTATTTTTAAAATCTCAAGTCTGAAATATTTTTTAAAATTTCAAATATCCCTCAGGATTTGAAGGCCTCATCCCTAGTGTACATATTTTGTCAACTCCACTCAAAATCAAACCAGGGTCTTCTAGACAAAAGGCTGACTCCTGCCACCACTTGGTCACAGGAACGGTAATCATCTGTTAGTGGTAGTTCAACTTGTAAAAGCTTGTATATGGGTTGCAGCACACAGATCTGTCGCAGTACATGGAGAAGCACCCTGGCGGGCTAGAGCATCGGAACGTGCGGCTGTTCCTGTACCAGCTGTTGCGAGGACTGGCGTACTGCCACCAGCGGAGGGTGCTTCACAGAGACGTCAAGCCTCAGAACCTACTCATCAGTGAGATGGGAGAGCTCAAACTTGCAGACTTTGGTACAGTATATTTTTCACTCGTCGCTTTGGTGCTACCAATGATTCTCAACCATGAAACACTAATTGATTGAACAAACAATTGTTCTTTTTATTTATTGATGCGATTAAAAAATGTCATCATCATCACCATCATCACCGTCATCATTATCATCATCACCATCATCATCATCAACTGTTTCTAGCCTGTGGCCGGGTCAATTTAGTAAAATGCCTCCTATCTTCTTCTATTCCTCAAGTCATTTTCCTCCATTAATTTTTTCCAATCTTCTCCTCTCACTTGCACACTTTCTGTTATATGCTCCTCAAATCTCTATCTTGGCCTTCCTTGCGGTCTTTTCCCAACATATTTCGTTTCCAACATTTTCTTTGTCATCCTCTTTTTCCATCCTCATTACCTGTCCATACCATCTCATCAAATTACAGTTTGGAAAACCACTTGATTGTATTTAAATCTACACTCTTGAAAACTGACAATAATGTAATATCCTAAACAATTAATTTTTTCTTAGTATATTTCATAGAAATTTCATATGGTGGTGTTATTATATTTATGTACATATTCAGAGTATGATATATATTTGATTTATTTATGAAATAAAGTATAATTTATTTATGTGTGTAACCCAAGCGGATAATAAGAAGCGGTGCTGCTAATAATAATAATAATAATAATAATAACAATAATAATAATATAATTGATTTAGAAAAAACTCTACGGTGTCAGCCCAACCAAGCCCCAGACCAATAATTTAACACTAATTGAATGTATGAATGTAATAATGAATGGATTACAAGAAATAGTGTTGACATTTAGTTATTGTTTCTATTTTCTATTATTCTATTATATTTATATTTCCTTTTTTGTTCATAATTGTTTCTAAGATTCAAATTTGGATTCGTAAAATAGTGGATTCGACCTAACTCTTAAGTAAAACATAAACATTTTTATATATTGAATTTTCATTGTCTTCTCCACCTTACCTTAAAAATGTTGTTTCACTTGCAAAATATAAATACTGCGACATTCAATTATTTATATTTATCTCCTTCCCTACAAAAAGGTCTCGCAAGAGCCAAGTCTGTACCCTCTCACACATACTCTCACGAGGTGGTGACCTTGTGGTATCGCCCCCCGGACGTCCTGCTGGGCAGCACCGACTACTCCACCTCTCTGGATATGTGGGGTGTGGGCTGTATCTTCGTGGAGATGGTGACAGGTGTGCCTACCTTCCCCGGGGTCAGGGACACTTACGACCAGTTGGACAAGATCTTCAAGGTGACTCAACATAGCTGACGTTTTAATAGGGCAAGGTCTTGTTTAGGAAGCATGCAGTATATAAATGATAGGTAGCACCCTGCAAGTTTTCACTGTCTTATTATACATTTCCAAGTCACTAGGCAATGATTCATTTTATTAAAGTGTTTTAAGACATAATTAATGTTGTAGATGGTATGAGTTGTGTAGAATTCCACTAGTATACTAACCTAGGTAATGAGTAAAAACTTATTAACTTTCTAATAGAGATGGGAAATTCAATTCCTCAATTCTTCGATACCTATTAATTCTTGAGGTTATCGAGAAAATATCTCGATTTTTGATGCCTCGATTCCTAAAAGATGCGTGCAAATGATTGTGAATGCTTTTTTACAAAATTAATGAATATCTGATGTTACAAGCTGTTCGTAACACATTTTTTCATCATTTACTAATCATATTTTTATAATAAAACTTAATTGATGTTTTTCTTCCATTTGTAAATATGTTTCCCAACTCATTCCAGAAACAAAAACAAACCTTCATATTAACAGATACCAAGCTTATGTTAAGAAATATATTACTATTGCTTTGCAAATTTGCTGCCACAACATAAATAATAATACTATAGGTGAAGTTTATTTTAAAGTCTTAAAGCAAAAATTAAAATTATCACTGTGATTTATAAAGACAAAATGGTTTCAAAAGTTTGATTGAAAATAGTTTTTAACTTTATATTGTAGGCCTTTTTCAGTAAGAATCAAGTATTAAGGAATCGAAAATTTTAAGAATCTGAATCGATAAACTGGTATCGTTCCATCTCTACTAACTATACCTCAGTTTTAGCTTATGTGGTGCTGACTGACAGTTCACAGCTGACTTCTGACAGTCAACAGTTAGGTATATACCTAAATTTTGACTGTCAGAAGTGACAGCTGCTAGACACATGTTTTTTGCAGATCATATGGTTCGGCGTAGGGATACATAATTTGGTCTGGTAGCTTTTCAAAGCCGTCAGAAGTCAGCTGTGAGCTGTCAGTCAGCACCACATAAGCTAAAACTGAGGTATAACAATCAGGAGTGTAGTTAAGTGACAGCAAAAGGTACCAGATCTACTCTCATGTATCCATTCACCAAACCATATGATCTGTGAGACCATTTGTCGAGTTGCTTTCACTTTTGGAAATCAAAACTTTTACAACAAACAAGTTATTTTTAATTGTATTTTTCTTTTAACTGCTCTTATTACATCTTGTAAAATTTAAATTATTTTATTTTGTCTATTTTTAAGATATGAACGTATTCGAGGCAAGAATCCCAAATCACTTTATTAATTTTAAAAATGAAGAGCTCGCATGTTAATATGTGTGTTTTGTGTGTTAAGATTTTGGGGACGCCTACAGAAGATGATTGGGACGGAGTGACCCACCTTCCTGGGTACAAAAACCACAAACTGGGTTTTTACAGGGGACAGAAACTGGGTCTTTCGTTTCCACGACTCTACGACATCATGGAAGGCGAGAGCATGGCCTCTGCATTGTTACAGGTTCGATAATTTATAGCCTAATCTTTGTATCAATATCATTTAGGTTGAACCCCTTTACTTAATCAGTAGAGAGTCTGCTAATTTGAGCCAAGTGTTCGGGTTTCATTAAGTGAATGGCTGAAAAATGTATCATTGGTGAAATGTGGGTTTTCCCTTTCACAGTGACAATTTAACAGCCGGGGTCTGACGGTTGTGTCTGTTCTAGATTCAAGCTAATTAATAAGTCGCGGGCTTATATAATCAATCGGTTCAGAAATTGCACCTCAAACAAGATTTTTACAAAAAAATAGCATCTAGATCTTGCATCATTTATAGATGTATGGGCTCTTTCTTAGCAGCAGTGGCGGGGCAAGTTACCCAAGTAAGCAGAGTTTGTGTAAACTTTACCTGCAAATTTTTCTCGTAGCTCAGTAGAACATTCATTGACCGGGTAACAACATAAACACATTACAATGAGAGGCATGTAGAGCAGAACCTATAATTCATTCATGATCTTAGTTTACTTGGATGACAACTCAAAAAGTTACTAGAGATAATCCCTAATATATCCTTACGCCCTCAAAAAGTTAGTAGAAATAGTCCCTAATACATCCCTACACCAACAGCTGACATTTATCACTTTGGATAACTATAATAAAACAGATAGTAATATATGAATGTGATAGTTAACCACAATAATTTAGGCCAATATTATTTATATATTTATTTGCAGTCAGGCACAAAGCTTATTTTTCATTTTATTCTACTTAAAAAAATTACTATTCACATCACTTCCACAAAAAGTTTAACAAAAATAGCTTCAAAATGGCGACCGATGAATTTAAACCATGTGGTTGAACATAGCAGAAACAAGTTTTTTTACAATGATGCACCCACGCAGTGGACACAAATATTTTATTCAGTTAAACATTTTGAAATACGATAAAATAATCATAAAATAATTTATTATATATAAAAAAATGACAAGCGTTTTCTCTTTTCCAAGTAAATACGATGCCTGCATTAAAAGGTATTGATGTATGCACTATATTACACATAGTCAATAACATTCCAAAACAAAGAATAAGTACTTTTAATTATGTTTAAAATATTGTTTCGAGTTGGATAAAAAGAAATTATTAAAAGGAATGAAATAGTGTGAGAAAGCTTAAGTTTACATTATTTCAAATTTGAAATATAACAGGTAATTAAAAAACTTAACATTTATAACAAAACTGTGATATTTTACAATTATTGTTGGCAACCCAAAACCTAAACACATGATTTTTGAACTGTCATCCAGGTAAAAACCTTTCATGAACAGACTTATGTATGGTTGGTCAGAACTAAAACACTCAAGGCATACTGTTTAAAAGTTTTTCAATGGAAATCAAAATTCAGTTGCAACCCAAAATATAACAAAGTGTTAAGTTCTGCTTATTTTAATTTGGCAGTCTTTTATTTGTGGCAACACACTATTAAGAGAAATGGTGTACGATAAACTTAAATATTTAGAGAAAAGGAGTATGCATATTTTAAAAACAAATAAAAAATCATTTTAAATTTTCATCAAACCTGGTTCAAAATTGGACGTCATTTTTATATACCTAATATGTATCTGCAATCCACCGTCTGTGGTATGCCAAGGTTAAAACCTATATTATTTATTTGATAAATGTTCAAAACATAACAAAGAACTTAGCTATTCCTATAAAGTGAGGCCGATTTTAGATGTCTCTTAAGTGGTACCTACTTAAGTTGAGGTTGTATATAGAAGACACAATACAAAATGTGTCAACAAAATAGCACTGAGCACCGTAATATTCCGATTTCTTGTAAATGGTAAGTAGTGAAAACATTCAAAATAGAGGTTTTTTGTGTGTGTGTGTGTGGTGTGTTGTGTGTTGTGTGTGTAGGGTGTGTGGTGGATTGTAGTGTGTGTGTTGATTGGTGTAGCGTGTAGCCTTCCTAGTGCCCTATAACCCATTATTTTAATTAGTACATAGGCATATAACCCATAACCCAAATGAGTAGTAATACACAGTGAAAAATAATGCTTGTATGGTACTTAAAAACTTTCTCGCTTTGTTTTGTTTACTTCATCCAGCTCAATCCAGATGATCGAATTGGTGCAGACAATGCGTTAAGGCATCGTTACTTCTCTTCCTTGCCTCCGAAACTCTACGAACTCCCAGATGGTAAGTTTCTGTATATGTACTTTTATAATGATATAAGGTGACCTGGTGGTCTAGGGGTAAGGTGTCAGACTTCTGTGCTGAAAGTCCAGGGTTCAATCCTCGGTCCAGGCACAGATTTATCTGATTGCCAAACCCTTCCTTCACCTCTGACAAGATGTGTATTAATCACAACTTGTGAATGTGAGGAATGCCAGGCCTCCACCGTGGTTCGATTCCACGTTAAACTGTAGGTCCTCCATTTCATCTCACAATCACCCTACCATTGCACATTAGCGTAAGTGCATGTAACCCGAACAGGTAGTAAGATGTGGTGCTAATAATGATAATGATAATGATAATGATACATCATGTTTAGTCAATGCAGCCTTAAAACTAGAAATGAAACAAAGCACCATTCCATGACTTTGTTTTTCATATCGGGGCTTTAATATTTGTGCTATATATACACACAATATGTATCTCACCTACTGGAAAATTGATGCACTAACATTTTGTATATTGCAATAAGTATCTCCTTCTAATGATAATGATAATGATAATAATAATAATGATAAAAGATAATGATAATAATAAAGTTTCAATAAATGTTTTTGGTGGTGACATATTTACAAAGTTATTATATAAATAAATTTAAATGAGTTGGAATGTGTCAATTGAATCCCTTGGATACCCACTTAGTGGGTATTAAAGTGTTTTAAAAGAAATATTGGATTCCATATTTGAAAATATAATATACACATCAAAATTATGAATTAAAATTTTTTAAATAGCTATTAAAATGATAATTGATCTCTGTTAGTTTAGTCCAATATAATTAAAGGCCAAATCTGAAAAGCAGACCTAAACCATTAATTCACCACACAACCAAATGTCATATTCATCATTAACTGTTTCAATTATGTGCAGGGTCAGTTTAGTAAAATACTTTAAGTCTTCTTCCATCTTCCACTACACTTAACTGAATGTGAATTCAATATATTTTTTTTATTTAAATTTTCAATAGCAACCAAAGAATTAATGTGAGCAAAATCGGAATTGAAGAGAGAAACGAATAAAATCAATGTGGGAATTAAAACCTCTAATGCTTACTGTGTTTGATAAGATTCAACCCTTCTCCTCAGATTAAACTCTTTTTTTTTATCATTAAAACCTTTGAAAATGTTTAATTGATTTTATGTTACACAAAATTAAATATTTTTTGAGAAAAACCATTAAATTTTTTTTTGAGGTACATTTTGCTATATTTGGAAGGAGATATAGGAAAGATTGATATAAATTATAAATTAAAGGTCAAATACTATATTAATCTAATCCAAATCTTAAATTTTCTTTCAAATCTCAAATTAAAAATTTATTTAAAATTGAGTTTTGAAAAAGTTGTTAAAGGCTTGGCACGTCCATAAAACAGAAATTTTTTGTCATATCTGCTACACTATAAAAAACAAAATTAACCTCTTTTGAGTAAATTAATCTTATATTAATATAATTGTGTTTTTTTGGGATTTAAGCTGAAGGTCCTCTTAATTGTATTCAAGTTATCTTTTTGAGATTCGTATGAATCTCTCGAATACAATAGGATTTTAGTATTTAAGCATTACATCTCTAATATCAACATATAAAAAGCCATATTATGTTTGTTCCCTTTTATATTAGTTGTTTCAATTTATCTTTCCAAAACCTTCTTCCAAATATAATGCATTTAAAAATAGTATGTTTTTAGCACCACGCCCTACTACCTGTTTGGATTACACTCATATGTACTAACTATGCTAATGTGTTAGGAATGAGGGGATGAATTTAGAGGAGTGTGCCCGCATCACGCATGGTAGGAGAGTGAAAAAAACCACCCTAAGTACACCCGAACTGGGATTGAACCTTAATCTCTCTGTCACTGGCAGTCTACTCTATTGCGAGAGTGACGCCTTAGACCATGCGGCCACCAAATCAGATAAAATAATATTCTTAGTTAAAAGTATAACTTAAATTTTTTTGTATTAATACAAGAGTTTTTGATATTAACACCTTTAATAAATTTTAATTTTTAGCACTGTAAAAGAACATAATTTCAAGTTTTTAATATATTATTTTGTTGTATCTATTTTAGAAACTTCAATCTTCAGTGTAGAGGGAGTATATTTGATTTCCTGAAGGCCGACCTTGTGCTGTGAAGACTTGAAGTTTGTCAAGTATATGAGAGAATTGTTTACAGCGAATTGCCAAGAAAGCCCCCCGCACGGCGAGGAAGCGTGCGGTCTGCCTGCCTTGCCGTGTTATCGTTGGAACAGCTCAGGGAAAACTATTTCCTTTCTATTCTGGACACAATTTCCGGTGCAGAAGTAACTGCTTTTATTATTACAATTATTATTATTTAATGTACTGCAGTGGCTGGAGAAATATTATGATGCAGTAACATGTGAGTCATGAGGGACAATGTGTACATTTGTTAGTTTCGTATCCACACACAAAGAGTTATTTTGTGAAGTTGAATAGATAACATTTTAATAACCGTTGAAGCAAAACGTTGGTTGTTTTATATCGAGGTTTCAACTGAGCAGACTAAAACTTGATTTGCAACAGTTTAGTTGCCCAATTGCGAGTTTAAATACTCCAATGTGATAAACTGAAAGAACGTACGAAGCATTATCTGTGGTAATGGGGTGAGCACAATATCAAAAATTGTTTCCTCAAACTACATAAGAACGAAAAATATATAGTATTCAATCCCAAACACGAAGATTTTTAACGTTCTTTATAGATAAATATTTAAAAGAAAACCATTCAACCCAAAATAAATCTGTTAATAGTTTCAATACTTATTCTAACTGATATTTCAAATAGGTTCTAAAACTTAAAATTTGTAGGCTTTAGATACTAATTTTTAGAATTTGAAGCTGAATTGAAAAAATTAGAGTAACTTTTAACTAAATGGTACAAAATATTTATTTGATATTCTTGTATAGGCTGTGGACAAAGATATTATATCACCGGTATTAATTAATGTACAAATAAGCAAGACTAAATCTTAGACTTGATGTAAATACTTTAATGTAAAACAAAATGATATTTCTTTGTTAACCTTGGAAACACATTTCATTATTTTTGTATTATTTACAGTTTACTATTTTTGTTTATACTTGCCACTATAATTTGATCCTTCTAACACACATTATACATTGCACTTTCATTGATAATTCCAAACAACATTCAAACCAACAAATTTTAATAAAATATTTTGGAAAGACTAGTCCCTATGCAAACTCATTATTTAAAGTTGTGAAAACGGGATATTTTCCTGAAATGGAAATGTTAGCTCTGCAAAGCTTTGATACATCTTCTCTTGCAAGTGTTCTTTTACTATGGTTATAGTAGAGCTGGAAAGTTGATGTCTTTTCAGGCTAATCTGTTTTTTTGTAACACAAGGCAGTAGCTGTTATTGTATATTAATGAAAATATAAAAATAAATAAGAGGCTTATCAGTAGGTTAGCAAAAGAACATAAGAGGGCGTAAGAATTTATAAAAATATATTATAGTATAAATTAAGAGGGCTAGCCAGAACACTTACCTGATGGCGCTGGAGTAAAACTCTTGTAATAAAACACAAAAATACATTTGAATTTTTAAATTCTAGAATTTTACTGCCATTGGTATCTTCTTCAGATTCAAAACGTTAACTGTTGTTCTTGTTTGGACTGCAAGCAACCAACCAACCAGTACAACCAAAAACAACAGTCTACACATTGAACCTGAAGAAGCTGCCTGTGGCATTGAAACACAGTTTTTAAAATGTGTTTTGTGTTAGTAAGTATTTTATACAAACAATTTTTACCTAAGCCTACTCATGTCAATGTTCTGTCTCCTAGTTTCAATCAGGATTTAGCTTAGTGCTCTATTTCAAATAAAAGCATATACTGGATATTTGTAGTGTTTAGAAAATCTTTGAAATCCAAACTATTTCAGAGATGATGAAATCGTTGTTTCATTCCAAAAAAAAAATTTTATTAAGATATTACGATTTTATAAAATCCAAATAAATTTCACATTGGGTTTGAATAGTATTTAAACATGATTGATTTATTATACCATTTAATTAGTCAAATTAATCATTCAATAAATTTTTAACTTTATTCTTTAATCTCTGGATTGTGTCAAATATAAAAATTCCTGCGCCTCTATACTACCCACCCCTATGCAGTTTTTGATATTGTGCCCACAGCAAATTTTGCTCTAGCCAAGAAATATTTTCATGATAGTGTCGATATCTAATTAAGTACATTAGATAGCAATTTAAAATAGAAAATATGTTTTAGACTTGTTTTTCTTTCATTAGAAAAGGAGAAATGCCAATTAATCGCCATCGAGTTTGTAGCACTGTGTATGTCCATTCCTTCCAGTATGCTCAAAGTTTATTATTGACGACTAAAGCTCTCCTTGGCATGAATGCTTTACTCTTCTTAATTTCAATTACAGTTTTAATTTGCTATCAGATTTTATATATATATATATATATATATAATATTATTTTTTGAAGTGAATAAATTGTTTGGGACTAGATCTGATTTTGTTTTAAAACAATTGTAGGTATTTGCGAAATATTTTGGTGTCCCCATGAGTTTTAAAAATAAATGCATGTAAAAGTAGAGTTAAAAGGTGAACATTCATTAATCAACAACAGGTAAGCTATCTTTTATTTTGTACATGATTTTGTTATATAATTATTATAATTGACTTTAATGTAAAATAACTGTGTGTGCCAGTTAAAAACCCCGAATACAGTTTTGAGCCATTAGGAAATATTAAGAGTAATTTTCATCAAATTTAACCTTTAATTATTTTTTAATCTCAACAAACTAAACAAAGCGACCACAGTCTAGAGGAAACTAGGAAAATTTAATATGTCGGGGAGGAAAATAGTAAATTTGGCTGCCTATAAAAGAGAAATTTCTTTTATTGCTTCCTATTCAAATGCAATTAATTTTGCTATAAATATATCCATTTCCATTACTTATAGTCCATTTGAATTATTTTAAATATACTTTAAAAAATTTATACATATATATATAAAATTAAGTAGATTTTAAAATAATTTTAATGGATTATTTGACTTACAGTATTGTTCAGTAAAATTATATAGTTTATTTTTATTTTTGTGGCTATCCTGATTAAAGAAATAACTTTTCTCTCATATGAACAGTCCACATTCAGCTTGTTTTAAAATTGGTCATTTTTTGTTATTTTTTTAACAGCACTTTTCTTGCACTGATTTGTCTTATCAGTATCAATTTTGCATAGTATTACATTAAAATCAGGAATGGTAAAATCCTGGAAAAGTATGAAAATTTTCTCATCATTGTTTGGCACACATGCATGCACATTTGTTTTCGATACATTGTTTTGTTTTTTCAAACTGTATTTTACTTCACATAATTCACATTGTTAAAGTTTCTAAAAAACTTATACTTGTTTCCTTAGCCATTAAAAATATTGTAGCAAAATTATGTAATATAGAATAAATATGTTTATAATATGAATTACAAAACTTGTCCAGGAATGACATTTGCTAGAAACTATTAGAATCGACAAAATATAGTTAATTAATTACTGGTCTAGCAAATTTGAATTTGTCTTTAATTTTAGCATTTTGCTGACTCAAGTTCTAGTTCAAAAATGTTTAGTCTTAGCATAAAACAATAAATATTATTAATTTCTCATAGCTTTGTTCCCAAGTGCTCCTATTTGTTCATAATTGTTTAAAAAATAATTTTTGTTTGGATTTTTAAATTGATGATAAATTTACAGCAGATATCTAATAGCCTTATCAACGCTGTAGTATGGAAAAGTCTGGTTTTTTTTTTAATTTGTACATATCTCATATTTAAATAGATAAAACTTTAACCTATTCAGTTTGAAACCAGACTTTCTATCATCGGCAAAAATTATTTCACTCAACCCATGCAGATCACTTTGTTTTAAAATATATGGCATTGTCATCTTTTTATCAATCTAATTAAGGATTAGCTGTCCTAATGTTAATGTACCACTATTTTACTTTTTTTAACTAATATATGTATAGTTCAAAATAAAGTCTTATATTTTTGCTAAAGGTTAGTAAGAAAATTCACAATATTATTGCTTATTTTATGCCCAATTTATAACACATTTAAAATATAATTTTGAAAATAAACCAGCAATGCTATAATATATTTTCCTCACTTTACATTTTAAAACCATAATCTGTATCAGACATATCTTATATGACATTTTGTAGTTTGACTTTTAATCATTTAGTCTGTTGGTCATAGGTCTACATGTTCAAAGAGAGGTTTTCTCTTCTTTAGCCTAACTAAAAGATATCTCATTTACATTAGTTTTAAGTTAGAGACTGAAAATAAATTTTTATCCAAGCAATATTTGTATAGTTAAGTATAGGTGTACCTTGGGACCTTTTAATAGTATACATTAAAGTAAATTCAGTCATGTGCCAAAATATATTTAAATGCTTTATCTTTCAGACATTTTTGCATTTAGCAAGCATTTCATGCATTTAATCTGTGATTTCTAGGATAACTTCAAATTTAACCTTTTGATCAGTTAGCTTGTAATAATTTATATGTTGTGGTGTTTGAAATTCAATCTGAAACTTTTAATATATTTGTTGTATTGAATTTTCAAAACTGGTAAAAAAGCTTGAAAGTATTTTTCGAAATTGCAGTTAAAGGTTTTTAATTTGTAGCCTTCATTTAAGTGCTAATTAACTTTGAAATAGTCTGTGCCATTACTGTAATAGCATTAAATTATTAAACATATTCTGGTTATAGGATAGTAATATTTGTTGGTCTTTAATATTGTAGAAAAATTTCCACCAAATTGTTTAAGTGAATTGTTAATTTGTTTTGAGTGGTAAATTAGAAAATGGTGGTTAATCTTGAGCAGTAGCTAATTGAACTTTGTTGTATTTAAAAAAAATTAGCCTTTGCTCTGTTAGATTTGTGTATATAATGATTGTATCAAGCAGCACGTTTAAAAAAAATGAAGTTGTTTCATTTTATCAAAAGTGATTAGAAAATGTTTTTTGAAATTGCGTAGTTTTGAGTCCTAATTGTATTAGGCCCGGGGGTAATATTCATGCTAAAGCATAACTAATAGTAAATTCTCTATATTGTACAGTGAACAAGTCATAAGAAGAATACATTGGCTTATAATGAAACATAGTGTATAATGTCTTACTTAAATTTATTGTCTTTTATTCATAGAAAATGGCCTAACCTCTTTTTACTACTAGATAATGTCCCTAAAAATACTTTAATAAAGGGTTCATTGAAAAAGCAACGTTTATTAAACTGTATCTTTTGGAACATTAATTTAACTAAATTGAAGTTTTGTGTGTACTAATTAAATTTAATTTCACTTTTATTTAGGTCCAATTTTATTACCGTCATGAATTTTATAGTAGGCCTATTCCTCAATAACAAAATAAAAAATTAATATTTCTTCTTTATTTTCAACTACAGACAATCATAGTCATAAATGTTAAAACCAAGAAAATTTGTGAATAGCAAACAAGTATGGCTACCATAAGACATTTCAAACATGAGGATGAATACAGAAGCTAATTATTTTTGTCTGCTTGCATATACCGTTTAAATGGCCTATACCTCTCCTCGCATTCTTATTGGCTGATTATTTTTACTACACTCCACGCATAATATATAAGAAGTTAAAAGTTAAATCAACTTATTTTGCACTATGTGCTATACACTATTTGCTACTAGATATACATTATGCATGAATATAAACCCAGCCTTACTGGCCAAATAAGAGTTGGTTAATTTAAAGGAAGCTATGCACTGGCCCCCCAAATGCACCGACCCCATCCTGAAGTTTCGTCCAATCTATAAGCGCTGTATGGTAGTGAGAATCGGACTGTCCAGCACCATGCCACCATTCTCTTGCTGCTTATGTGATTAACTCATGCTCTCGTCATTTCGCACTATTATACATTGTTTACGTTGTAATGAATAATTGAGAATGGAATTATTCATTGTAACATATTTATATTATTATAAATAATTAAAAAAATTGTACATAGTCGATGGTTGTTTATATTGCTAAAATAAGATTGAATTATTAATAAATGTCTCTTTGTAATACAAAGTTTATATATATTTTATTCTTTTTTTTTAGTTGGGTTTAGCTAAAATAATATTTTTAATTTCCTTCCAAACCCTTTCACCTTCCTCAAAATAAAATAAACAAATTAGAGTTGACTTGAATCCACTCTTTTATAAATCCGAATCTTGGAAAAAATTATTAACATAAGAGGAAATATAAATATATTAGACAAATATAAAATAGAAATTATAACTAAATGTTAACATTCTTTCTTAAATTCATTCATTTAAACAGCTGGTGTAAAATTACTGGTCTGGGGTTGTAAGTTTATCCTATAATTATAATTGGTTCCAAGCCACCAATAAGCAGTATTAGAACTCTTATACAAATTTCACTTTTAAAAAAGTGGGGGGAAATCTGTAAATGATTTGAATCTAGAATCAGAAATGTCCTTGAATCTCAAACATCCCAAAGGATTCGAGGGCTTTTCCTATTTTCAATTGGATTTTTATTTTAATTAAAGATAAGTGAAATGTAAACTTATTATGTCAATAGGTAAATTATGTAAAGGGCTAGTTTGGGTTTTAGAAATTCAACAGCTAAAAACTGGTATTCAAAAAAGACTAAAAGTAAAATCATCAGCTACAGTAGATAGAAATTAGTGTCTCTTTTTTGACAATGGCAATAGATTTCAAAGAAAGGATGAAATATTGTTAGAAATATTTGAAAAATGGTATATACATTTTCTTTAATATTCCGTTACTGCTCTATTTAGAAGCCAAATATATCAGTAATTGTCTTATTATTATTTCTAGCTTTCAGATTTGGGCCATATATAGTTTTTGGTTATAGTTAAGGAGACATTTTTTAAGAAAGTTTTGTTGTGTATTTTATATTATCTCTTGAAGATAAAACTATAAATACTCCAGTAGCAGAATATGTTAGAGATTTGAACAACCATGTGTGTATAATTTCTATGCAACAGCCATGTAAAATAGTTTTCACGTTAGATTAAAACACATGGGTTTGCTAAGGCTTTTTTTTTTCTAAGCTTCAAATGTTCACTAATTTGTACAATTTTTATCTTAAGTGTTCTAAGCTTAAGGAGGATTAAATCTTCTAATCAACCCATGCTTTGAGACTAAAACTAGTCTCCATTCATCTATGATGACAAAATGTCCCCAAATATCTCTTAAGCTTACATTTTACATCTTAGCATTAAAACATTTGAAATATAAAGTAAGGATCATTAATTAATAAGAGATGAGACTTGGAGGATAATTAATTTCAATATTACTCTGTCAGAAGGTGAGAATCAATATCGAAAAAAAGAATGTTATTTTAACACAATTATAGAAATTGATATTTTATAGACACAGTTAGAAAGTCATAGAACAAGTGTAAATGATTAGATAAAGAGGACAATGAAAATATTATGTAAAATAGATAAATGAATAAGTGTCTTTATCATTCTAACAAATTTCCTTTTTCTCCCGTCTGTGTTTTTTTATTTTGTTTCCTCTTTTAATAAGTTGCATTGCGCGTTTCACATTCCCCCCTAAGAGTTTGAGATCAAAACCTAGGTCAGGGGATTGGGCGGTGAAGAATTGATTTTACTCAAGAGTCAGCCATTACTTCTTTGTTTCAATGTCAGTGATGTAAAGTGTGAATTGTGTTCTTTTTCATTGTAAAAGCTATATTGTTTGTTCCTTTTATATGTTTCTATCCACTTTTCCGATACCTTCTTCCAAATATAGTTAAAGTATTTTATTAAGTTACTTAAGGAAAACCTAATAAATTAATGAAAATTGCCATAAAAATTAATAGTTATAGTATATAATAGGTTACGATTAGTAATAATACACCTTAAGATATCGTTTTGATAAGCAATATACAAAGAATTTATAAAAAGAATTGATAGAGAAAAAGTAATTATTTTAATATTCACAATGAATTAGATAGTATTATAAAATATGCACCAACAAGAGATAATGTTTTTATATAAAATAAATTGATTAATTAGAAAAATCTCCAATGTTATATATAAGGGCAAGCCTACATGAATTAATAAAAGTTTTTTATAAAAAAATAATTTGTGGAAAAACACCTATTATTATGTCAAGCACTACAAAAATATTACTACTATATTATAACACTATTTAAATTATGCTGTTGGGGAGGGGATGGGGAGAACTACTTTCAATAGCTTTTATAGGAATCTATTTTCTTTTTAAATAGCAGTGCTAAAACCAGTCCAAATAAGTGCATCCACTTTTAAAAATCTGCCAAAGGAGTACTACTCCAAATAGCCTCTAGATTAGAAGTATTCAAATTTCAACAAATTAAATAGTTTTTAAAAGAGTATTGTCAAAAACTCTTCAAAAGAGGATCACTACAAATAGTTTCTTGGAGCATCCAATTTTCTAACATTAACTGAGGGAGAGTAGGGTGCAAAGTCCCTAAAAACTTTTTTGTTACTTGCACCTCCTCCCCCCCCCCCCTTCACCTATAAAACAAAGTTCCCCCACTACTATATAGAATAACAATATTCTTATTTCTTAGGCTGAAAATTGAAAAATGACACCTGAACACGGGAATTGAACCCGGGACCTTTAGATTAGTATGCCAATGCTCTAACCACTGAGCTATCCAGGAA
Source organism: Timema podura (assembly GCA_033556935.1). NCBI lineage: Eukaryota > Metazoa > Arthropoda > Insecta > Phasmatodea > Timematidae > Timema > Timema podura. Next base: position 32,214,177 of record JAVRXN010000002.1, read on the forward strand.
TCGTCTCACGCCCAGGGTCATTCTTCACTCATATTTTAAGGCAGATTCTATGATGGACTTGCGGAAATCATCAGCTTTATTCACGAGCCATCAGATAACGAAGCCATCTTCGACTCAGTAGTTGGCTTGTTACTTACTGCCACTTGTACAATTATTATTATAATTGTATGGATAATATTAAGAATCAAATAGCCAAAGCTGTTATTAATTCTCTAAATTCTCTAAAATTAATAACAGCTTCGGCTATTTGATTCTTATTTCTTAGGGTTAACATCATGTCATAAACTTATAATTTTCAAATTTTAACCCCCTCCCCCTTAAAGTAAATTCTCCCTACACCTTTGACTCTTCACACTGATGCACAGGCTTCAGACAGTGGTGCATTATGGCAGGAGGGAAGAACAATATTGTGTGCCAAATTCAAAATACTATACATTCAAATGGCTTTATCTTGGAAATTGTTTGCAAAAAGAAACATGTTTATATAAACTTCTTGTCTCGGCATGAAAGCTACTATGACCTCCCAGAATAATGACACCTTTCCTCCTGGGACATCCTGTATAGCAAGCCGATCGAACTATAAAGAATTTTTCCCATTGTGTTGTCTTGCTAAATAAGAATGCGAAGAGGTGTATGATGATAAATTGACATTTTATTCAAACATTTGGGCACACCTATCTCAGCTATTATTGACCATGGGAATATATAAATTTGCATCGTAAGGGTATTTTGATTGAGAAATATGTGTACAAAGTGTAGTTGAAATCTAAACCTTCTTAATTTTGGCTTACCTCAGACTTGATTTAGGTCAGTTTTTATTGCAATTGATTTATTCTATCTATTTTGACCAGAAAGGTCAGGGTTTGATACTAACTGGTTTAACTTACGGTGGTATTTTTATTTCATGGCAGTATCAAGGCCGTAGCCAGCCAATAATTTCGGAGGGGGGGGGGGGACACATCACCCATTTGCTGAGGCTAGAAAAAATTCTAAATAAAAAACAGTTCTAGAAGCTATCCGAAGTGTTTTTTATGGCAACATATCCCCCTAACTGCCGAAGGCTAGGCAACATTATGAATATTAAACATCTAGAAGCTCTCTGAAGTGCTTTTTATGGTTATACAGCCCTTAATTTGTACTTGTACCTTAATTTTGACCTTCTGACACCTTACTCCTAGACTGCCAGGTCACTTGACCATAAAAAAAGCCATATATATTTTGTTGATAAAATTTGGAGGGGGGGGGGGTTGAACTCCCAAAAAAAAAACCTGATCACAGCCTTGCAGAGTATTGTAGCGCCAAATTAAAGGTCTTGGACAGTTTAATACCCATGTGCTGAAGGTGTAATTTTTCAACATATCTACCAAATTTCTAAGACAGAACCAAATAGAGAACAAACATAAGATACAGTCTCCGGCAGTTAATTCATCAGGAGTAAAAGGGAAAACCCACATTTCACCAATGATAAATCTTTCAACCATGCCAGGAATCCAACCTAGGATCCTTATATCAGTGACCAGACACACTACTGACTTAACTAAGGCTTTAGACTTGAAAGATATAACTAATACCTATAGAATAAAACATTTTCTCATTATTGGCCTAAAAAAAATTTGTTTTTATTTTCTAAAATTTCTTCTTGCCAAAATTGTACTCTTCATTTAAATGAACATGAATTATGTTTAGTTATAAATTTTTTTAGCACTGCATCTTACTACCCATTCAGGTTAAACACTTATGTACTAATTATGGTAATGGTGGATTAGGAAGGCTATATTTATAGGAAGTCTACCCGCATTTGCGTGGAGGGAGAGTGGAAAACCATTTTGGGGGGAAAAAAACTTTTGTAGAACCGATTGAGATTCGAACCTCAATCTTCCCCTTATCGGTAGTCTAGTCTACTGTGAGAGTGACGCCTTGGACCATGCCACCACCGAAGCGAGTTTTTTGGTTATAGTTACTCGTCAAAATAAAGGGTGAACTAATGTTAAAATAGGATTACTATTCAGTGTACTGGAATTGATTTTAAATCTTAGTTTAAATATTTGACGAAAATAAATTTAGGATGGTCTTCTATTGGGTGCGTTTTTGTCCTAATTAAATTCGTCAGAAGTCAGATGAATAGCTGTATGTGATCTGGTGTCAGTGAAAGGCATTGAAGGTAATAATACACTGCATCCAAAATAATTCGCGCGATAACACCCGAAGGGTAAATTGTCCCATTCCGGTGGGATTTTTCATAGTTATCCTGACTAATTGTATAGTGCATATTGCAGAGCTCGAAATAATATACTCCACATGGATTTTGAGAAACTAATAATTTTTATAAGTGAACGAAAGTCTCTTTGGGACATGAGGGATAAAAACTATCGCATGAAAGAACTAAAACGAAAATTATGGAAGGATGCTGTTGAAATGAACCCTGATGGTAAGTCACAAACAAACATAAAGTAATTAATACCTGCATCTGTGGCAGCATGGTCTAAGGTACCACTCTCACAATAGACTAAGCTGCCAATGATGGGGAGATCGTGATTTGATCACGGTTGGATATGCTGTGGGTGGTTTTACCAAAATGGTTTTCCACTCTACCTCCACACAAATTCGGGTACATTTCCTCTATATATAACCTTCCTAATCCACCATTAGCGTAATTATTACATAAGTGGATAGCCCGAATGGGTAGTAAGACTGGTGCTAAAAAAATTACTCTTCATTTCATAGATTTGTTTTTAGCACCGCAAGGTTGATTTAGAGGAAGTGTACTAGCATTTGTGTGGAGAGATAGCGGGAAACCATTTAGGGAAAACCACCCTCAGTGCACTCGACCGAGATTCAAACCACGATATCCTTGCTATCGGCAAACTGGTCTAACACGAGAGTGGCGACTTAGAACATGCGACCAACGAAGCAGGTCGAGTAGGCCCTAATATAGAGCAATAAATATTTCAAGTTGAATTTTTGTAACAAGTCAATTTATAGATCATAAGTATAAACAGAGGTGTTTTAGGATGATTTTTTTTTGTGAAAAAAATTATAATCACCCAAATTTGAATTGTTAAATATATTTAATATAAGTTAATAGCTCTACAAATTTTTTTTAGTTAGACAAAAGAAAATAATTAGAAATTCTATTTGCTATGAAATAATATCTAAGTTAACTTAACTACTCTTGGAATTTTTGAGAAAAATCGAGAACTCAAGAGTACTCTAATTTTAGAATTTTGTACAAATCTTCGAACAGCTACTAAAACACAACCATAACTTTAATTTTCAAGTACTCACACAACACTTTGGTGAGAGACTAAGTTTTGTATCAATTCCAGTAAACCCCAAACTAATGCGCTGTTTTGTCAATATTTAACTCTTCCTCTTTTTTAGCACCACGCCTCACTACCTATTCAGGTTGTACGCATATGTAATAATTACACTAATGGTTTTAGAGATTAAGAAAGTTATATTAATTAATATGAAGGATACCCTCATTTACGTGAAGAGAGAGTGGAAAACCAATTTGGAAAAAAACCCACCCACAATACACCCAACCGAGATTCGAACCTCGATCTCCCCATCATCGGCAGTCTAGTCTCTTGCAAGAGTAAGGCGTTAGACCATAGCCCAAACGGCCACCGAATCGGGCCTACTGTATGCACAGGATCTGATTGGCACCACCTCAACCGCCTTAAAAGTAAAGAAAAAACCTCTTAAAATGAAGATAAAAAAATTGAAGAACGGTACATTATTATCTCTCATGGAAATATATCCACACATACGAAAATAGCATATCACTGGGAACATGCCTTGGCTTTGTTACCGACCACACGGTCACACCATGTTAAAACATACAACTCCCGCCCGAACTCGAATGCTCTAACGGGATGTCTCGTTTTCAAGGACAAGTGTGGAGAGCACCTTCTATCCCACGGTCCGGCTGACGCAAATCAAATTAACGAGCACGTGGATTTTTTCACGTGGACAGGATGGCCATGAGAGAAATGTGTGCTTGTATGTAGACAGCGCTACCTGAACAATAGGACTAACCTTCCTCTGCGCGGTTTGTGAGCCTTCACCATACCTCACACATGCACAAGAGTTGTTATTCACTGCGTGTGTGTGTGAGAGAGAGAGAGAGAGAGAGAAAGATGCTCATCAAGAGGTACACTCAGAATAAAAATAAAATATATACTGAAGAGAAAATTAAGGACTTTTCCTGTTTAAATTACCACATTAAACTACTAACTGTTCCAACGCCGGGTGTGTTGTACTGGAGAGGTATTGGCGAAAGGGGTGTCAGTCTCCCCCCCCCCCCCCCCTTCTCAATGTTGGTAAAAAGCTTAAAAGTTGGGAATGTTGTTGAGAGTCCAAATCTTGAGTTGATAAATTCTAGAATTACTTTGTACCACTACTTTCGATTACGAAAGTTATTTACCGCAGACTTGTAGATACACATTTAAAATTTTCCAAGTGTCGATCCCTCTCTCAATAGGTTCCCAACTTTATAATTCATCAAATATTGAAAGGAGATACCTTCTATAGTAGAATGTATAGTCAGTCAAGTAGGTTAGTAGCGCGTTGCCACTGCCTAGTAGTTACAAGACTACTACTACACTACTAGTTACCAGAAGGTTGGGCAATGTTTTTAAGTTGATCATTTGATAAAGCCTGGGGTTTTTAACGAGTCAAAACTTGTTTTTCTACACGCAATAATAGTGAATTTCAAAACAAATAACACTTGCGACTTGAAAATTCTATTAGTAACAACTTTAAAAACACAGTGGCCTAAAACCTCGATTCCAGGTCAAATTAGCGCCTCAAAATTTTTTTACAATTTTCCCGAGTCAAACCCGCCGGACCTCCTAAGGAATTTTTTAAACTTCAGAATGCCTAGAGTTAGGAAATTCACTGTCTCACGTGTGACGCCCCCGGTCTGATGGACTGATAAATCCCCGTATACAAACTCCGTATCTGTAGTCCGTTATTCGTAAAAAATTGATGCCACAATATAAGAGAGCTATGTCTTCAGAGTCCTTATCTGTAAGTCCTTACTCCGTAGAGAATGGTCAACTTTAACTTTCTAAGGATAAGTTTATAAGGACTACTAATCACAGGTAAGTAAATATATGCGCGCGCATCGAAACAAAAGCACCAATGGCAATGGCAGAGAAAAGGTACGTTGCTATATATAAGTTTGATAGTTCGAATCGTGTTAAAATACATTTATTGTGATTGTACTTGACCAACATTTCAAGTATATCCTAGGAATTTTCTCAAAAAGGTTACTTTACTTTATTTTATTGATTAGCTGAGTGCTTGGTGGCTGCTCCTTTATGTAGACGATTTTCTTTCGAAGTTTTTTTATTGGACGAATTCTCCTACTATCTCATTGGTTGGCACGATCACGTGATTAAGAATACAGACACTGTGTAGACGCTAATATAGTCTCTAAGGACTATAGACATACGTATAGTCTGATACGAGGTCTGCAGAAGGAGCATGAGGGTGACTTAGAGTAAATGATGCACGGGCTTTTGCGTGAAGAAAATATGAAGAAACCACTGTAAAAAATCCCGATTATAAAACAACATTCGGTGTACTTGGCTGGGATAATAACGTTTAACCATTCCTTCAGCGAAAATTAATCGCGAGTCTGCTGGCCACATGTGGGCCCCGGACCTTCAGGTGAATGTTTACACCTTAACACATTTAATTACATCGAATTCAAAATCTTTTACCTATGGTCAAATTTCTAAAAAAAAAACTTTTGATTTAGGGCTAAAATACAAAAATTCTCGAGAAAAAAAGTATGAGTATTATTATTTTGTATCAACATCTTCTTAAGACGACAACAACATGAAGGTTGGTTCGATGTCATTTCTATCCATCTGGGACTGGGCATGCACTCAGACCTTCAGCTGGCTAGTACTGCCTGCACCATCTGGTAGAAATCCCATGTAATAGGGGATTTCAGAAAGTGTGTTGGTTCCACGTTGCCTTCCACATTGAATTTCTATGAGCGAGCGTGGAAAGTTCTACCAATTTTGCCGGGAAAAGTATTTTCACACACCTTTCAGGGTTATTTTACACGCCACAATCGACATGAGATCGACGGCTTTACTACCTCTCCTTCGAAGCAGGCTGTGCTACAAATTTTTATCGCTCAAGAAAAATCCGTTGACCTCAGCTAGGTTTGAACCCACGAACATCAGGTCCTTAGTGGACACTTTACTCCAAGACTACCGAAGTCAACACATTTTCTATTCTCATGGAATTTTATTGATTATTCAACTTATTAATATTTAAAAAAGTGTATCCGTCATGGTATTATGTCTCCCCCCCCCCCTCGTGAAGCACGGGTGGGTCGGATGACTCACTGACTGAACTTGATTGCTCAAGGCCACGTCATCATTTATTTATTTTTATGATAGAGTGATACACACATAACTTTCTTGGAAAGAATGACTTGATAACAAAGAAAAACTCTCCATTCAATGTCAATCACGCCATCCATCCGACACCTTAGAGCCCAGTTGGTAGCGTGTCTGCCTACTGAGCCAACGGTCCCGGGTACGATTCCCAGCATGGCCTGAAATATTTATCATTGGTGAAATGTGGGTTTCACCTTTCACTATGATGAATTAACGGCTGGGGGGGTTGGATGTTGTGTCTGTTCTAGATTTACGTTAGATTATAAGTCGTATGCTGATATAATCAATAGTTCAAAAAGTACACGTTAAATACCTCAAATAAAAAATTTAAAAAATAACGCCATTCCATGTCAAGAATACCAATTTATTTCATGATATAAGTAAACTTTACTAATACTCTAAACTAGACCTCAGTCCAAATTTCATAGGATATGCTGCTTTATCTACTCTTACGTATTCATGCGTATTATAGATATTATAAATGACTATAAAATAACTTTAATAATAACTACAGTAACATGTTAGAATTGTCGACTGCAAAAATATATGTTTGTACTGAATATTGGGTGTAACCATAACTATCATTTGCCCAAAATATGGGATAGTCTATTATGAGACGGTTTCAACACCAGCGTGCCTTTTTGAACATGAATTTATATTATTATTATTTACAATAACATAAAATAAGAAAGCTTGATTACATAGTTGCATATAAAAATATAAAAGAGACTAAAAAGTAAAGTAAAATCAGGAAAAAAATATAGAGAGAATTAAGTTTATAGTAAAATAATTTGTTCATTTTAATCACACTTTATCAAGTTAGTAAGAAAGAAGAGAAAAAAAACCTAAGAAACTTATTTTCTCAAGGTAAGGGAAAGCTCACTGCTAGTTATCAGATATCTCATAAAATTGTATGTTGTGATTCAATAAATAATTACTGAATTTGTTAGAGTAAGGCTACATATAGACTCTAGACTCTTTTTAATCAAGCTTCAAAGGCCGTAGTTGGAGGGGGGGTTCAACCCCCTTCCCGAAATTTTATGAAAAAAATACATATGGCTTTGTTTATGGTTCAAACAATATCAAAATAAAGGTACCTCCAAGTACAAATTAGGGAGCTGTGTTAGTATAAAAAAAACACTTCAGAGAGCTTCTAGAGGTGTTTAATATTTAGAATTTGTCCTAGCCTCCGGCAGCTAGGGGGTTATGTTGCCATAAAAAAAACACTTCAGATATCTTCTAGAACTGTTTATCATTTATAATTCTTTCTATATTCCGGCAATTGGGGGATGTCCCCACCAAACCCCCCCTGAAATTATTGGCTGGCTGCGGCCTTGAATAAAAATATGTTTAAAAAGTAGTTGAAAATGAGATAATTTCATATTTGTATACATTTTTTCTATTAATAAAAATCATAATATAGTTCTGTTGAGGAAAAACACTCCTGTTGGAATCTTTCGATTTTATTTTGGCGTGAACCATATTTTGAAATAACACGCCGTAAAATAAATACTGCTTTAGAGCTGAAAGTCTGCACAGCAACTTATCGTTTATCGAGGTGGCCCCCTTTAAGATTCGAGTCTTCAAGGATTCGAGGACTTAGAGGATTCAAGGATTCAAAGGCTTAGAGGGTTTAAGGATTCGAGGAATTGAGGGCTTAAAAAAATTCAAGGATTTGAGGGCTCCATCCCCCCATCCCCAATTCTGAGTAAATAAACTTTGCGATATTGTTTAAATGGATAGAATCATTTGTTTCTTTTATGATTGTACTCTCATGTCTGGAATTTTAACCCCAAAAAAATCACGAAAAAAGTTACTTTTGTAAAATGTTTTTAGCACCGCATTTCATCACCAGTTCGGGTTGTAAGCTTATGTACTACTAATTACGCTAATTTTTTTTAAGGATGAAGAAGGTTGAATTTAGAGAAGGTATACCCGCATTTGCGTGGAAATAGAGAGAGAGATAATGGAAAATCCTTTATGAATAAAAAATACACTCGAACTATGCTCTTCCTGTCACCGGTAGTCTGAGGGCCCGTTCACACTATGTAGTCCATCGCAGCCATGGAGTCAACTGTATTGGACTGAATTGACAACAGTTATGAACGAGGGCTCCGACAGCCGGTAGACGGCACAAGTGTCGGTCTGACATAGTGGGAACGGACCCTTAGGTCTATCATGAAAATGACGCCTTTAGACGGCCGATGAAGCGGGTAAAATATTATAATTGTTTTCATTGTTCGGCCATGACAGAAATCGAACCCAGGACTCTTATCTCAGTAGACCGACACGCTATCGACTGAACAAAATGTCAGACTTTTAAATTGTTCTTAAAACGATTATCTCTAGCTATATTACCCCAAGTCCAATACCTTAGCTCAGTCAGTTACGTATCTGTCTACTGAACTAAGGTTCCCGAGCTCGATTCCTGGCATAACCGAAAAATGTATCATTGGTGGAATGTGGTTTTCCTCTTTCAAAGCGGTGAATTAATTACTGGGAGCTGGTTGTTGTGCTGTTCTAGATTTAAGTTAGTTTATAAGTCGTGTGCTGATATAATCAGTTGGTTCATAAAGTGCGCGTTGAATACCTCGAGGAATTAAAAAGGCAAAATACTCCCAAACCTCACATTTCGTTCTTCACTTGCATTATTCGACGTGATAGTGTGACTGTCACACAACTATCGCGATGTTCGGACAGTTGTCGTGATGTTCGTTTTGAATTTTAATCCAAATGACCACCGATAATAGTTCCACTTTCTTCCGATATTGACCTTGGACCTTGCCCTTGCAATCACCACTCGAGTCAAGTGTGCAGTTTAGTCCTTCGAATCATCTTGAAAACACGAAGGAAATTAATCAACAACATTCTTTCACGGAAAAACCATTTACTAGTTTTCCAACTGGCGGGGCAGGGATAGTGTCCCTGACTATGACCCGGGAGGACTCGAGTTCGAATACCGTCTGGGTGAGTGTGGTTTGTGTGTGAGGGAGATTGTCTTGACACAATCAATTGGGGGATAACATTTATTACAAGGACACGTCTGGTCCGACCTAAGGCTTGCCGCACACTGAATCGGATCGGGACAGATCGGAACGGTCGGAATCGGAACCCATCGAACGGAAACGAGTTTTTCTCCCACATTGGTGAAATGGCGTTCGGAATTCATGTCACTCAGAATATAAAGCAACCAAAAAGAGTGAATCGATTTTTGGTGATAATGAGGGATTGTAACAGTGAAGATAAGCCAATGGTGGCTGCTCTGTCCCTTGCTGTCGATGAAGAGGAGAAAGAAGCAATTTCAAAAGTCCTTGGGTGCACGAAATTTCCTCCCACGTATTTTCCTTCATCGCTGTCATGGTAATGTTTGTTACCAATGTCACAAATTATGGTATATTGTTGAACTGAATTGATTATTTCTTCATCCAAAGACAGTTTTTAAAAAATAAACAAATATCGCTGAGGAATAGGAAACTAAAATTAACAGGTGTACAGTTGAGCGCGATTGAAGGTGATGATGCAATATTCTAATCCTGAGGACGCATGCGCATAGCTTCGGAATACGCTGAAATATTCCCTCCCTGTCATACCCATCCGTTACAATCCGATCTGATCGATCCGAGCCAGTGTGTGGATCTCCAATAAAATCCATGTAGTAAAAAAATTCCGATTCATTCCGTTTTGATCCAATACAATGTGCGGCAAGCTAAATGTCTGTGAATCAAAAGCTTTAGTTTTAAAAAAAAAACTCGATGGATGGAGGAAAATTTCGACGGATAGTCTAACGGTTCTGATAGACCGATTTATCTCTTCATTCAGGCCTTTTTTTTTTTTTTGTGGGACTTGTAGAAACTATGGAAGGTTCGTTGTAAATCTGGCAAAAGGCCGATACATCATTGGAAATATAATTAAGTTTATAGACGCTAGGTTTACAAAAAAAAAAAGTTCTGATATACTAGCAGAATGTTATTTCACCTTCCCGTCGTTTGAAAAGCTCAAGGCCTCTTTCACACGAGAAATGGTGTTCAACCTTTTTGGTTCGCGTACCCCCAGACCTAATTTAAATTTAACTTTGTACCCCCTAAGTTGTTGGCGCATAATGTAAGATATTCTATCATATACACATAGGAGAGAGATAAAAAAATGGCGCTAATTATTCAATGTTTATCATAAAATTATATATACAGAATACACTATATCTTCTTCTTAAGTAAACAACCCGAAGGTTGTTTTGATGTGATTTCTATCCATCAAGAGCTGGTAATAAATACACTCAGCCCTTCGGCTGGTTAGTGCTACATGCACCATCTGGTATAAATACCACGTACTAGGGGAATTCAAGAAGTGTGGTGGTTCCACCTTGCCTTCCACACTGAATTTCAATGAGCGAGCTTGAAAGGGCCTACTAATTTTGCCAGATAAGGTATTTTCACATACCTTCCAGAATTCTTTTACACGCCACACTCGACATGGAACCGACGGCTTTACTTCCCTTCCGAAGGAAGTTGTGCTACGGATTTTTATCACTAAAGGAAAACCCTTCGGCCTCGGCTGGGTTTGAACCCTCGAACATTGGGACACGTGTTTCGTTGGCCGCATGGTCTAAGGCATCACTCTCGTGTTGTACAAGACTGCCGATGACAGGGAGATCGGGGTTCGAATTTCGGTCGGGTGGACTGAGGTGGTCTTCCCTAAATGGTTTTCTACTCTATTCTCCACCCAAATGTGGGTACACTTCCTCTAATCTTCCTCGTCCTTAACTTATTAGCGTAGTTAGTACATATACGTATAACCTGAACAGGTAGTTAAATGCGGTTGCTAAAACAAAAAAATAAGGTCCTAAGGTGAGCACTTTAACCCAAAACCACCGAGATCGATCATATATAATTGGTATACTGCTCAAGTGGGGCGAGTGTCGGCGCTAGTGCAGTGGTTTTCAAACTGTGGTGCGTAGCGGTGTGCCAGGTGGCTCGCATATGGAACTGTTGCTTGGGTATGTGAGGGGGTATAAGACTTACAAGTTAAGTCCGCTAAGTCATTAATATTGTGTACCACATTACACATTAAATCATGTGCATATTCAGCAAACAAAAGTAAAAATGCTGTCTTTTTACTGTTTTATAAACACGTTCATTAATTAATATCCTGTTTCGGCAAGGGGACAGGTAGATGGTGGTTGGGTGGTCCGCACATACATCGAACGCTTATCTAGTGGTCCGATATTGGGAAATGTTTGAGAAGCACTGCTCTATTGGCTCTAGCTATATCACAACTTTCTTGCGAATGGACATATATGACATCTATGAAAAGCTACTGGATCTACTTTCACATATTCATACGTTAAGTCATCTGGTTTTCAGCTGTGAATTTTTATATATTATTATTATATGTTCTGTCTTACGACAGGTCCATTCCTTTTGTCAGTGAACGTAGACCTCTAATGCTTCTTAACCTCTTCCTTCTCCTTCAGTTCCCATACTTTTCTTCTTTCCTTCAAGCCATCCAATATTTGAATCCACCTCCTTCATAAACTCCTCTTTCCCTCAACCTTTCCTTCTATGATGTCGTGCAGAGGACAGTTCCACCTAAGGATGTGTCTGATCCTATTTGCTTTGTACCGAAGAATCACATCCAAAATGGTTCTCCTCTCACCCACTCTTCTTAGGACTTCTTCATTTGCCACCCTGTTTGTCCATCTGATCTTCATAAGTCTTCTCCAGCATCACATTTTATAGCTCTCCAAAAGTCCAAGTTTCTGATCCATACAGCGCTATGCTCCAAATGTAATAATAATAATAATAATAATAATAATAATAATAATAATAATAATAATAATAATAATAATAGCGTGTATGGGCTAAATCAATCCGTAGCTCAGTTTGTGGAAAGATTAGCCTGAATGTACTAATCCTAAATCCTTTCCGTGCTGGTTATTTTAATGTCCCGATGAGATGAGAGATAGTGAGTTTGACGGGGTAAATTTAATGAAGATATTAACCTAACTTAAGATTAATTAAATAAACCCTGATGACCATGGAAATTCATCCACTTTCGAGAAAAATCTCCCGGTAACATTCGGGAATCGAGCCCGGGACCTCTAGGTCAGCAGCCAGGGGCTCTGGCTACTATACCACGAGGCCTGTTTAAATATTATAGTGCAGGCGCGTACGACCTGTGAGGTCGCGGGCCGTTCACAAGTCACCGTGTGAACTGCGAAGTCTTTTTAGGATATTAAGAGTACGTTGCTGATTGAACCAGAATGAAAATGCATACGGAATATTCAAGGTTTTGATTATTAAAAATAATACACACACCACATAACAACACACACACACTGGTATAATTAAATTAACCACAACTAAACAGGGCAATAGATTAAATAATAAAAGTTGTAACTAATATCTATAAATTAATAAGCTAGTCTAAGCGTATAGCCCGAATGGGTAGTAAGACACGATGCTAAATAAAAAATGAGCTAGTAAGAACACATAAAATACAATTAAACTTAACTAATAAATTACTTTGATACACCTTTTATATTAAAATTTTTAAATCAGTCACAAAAATGTTCATTATTAACATAGATCAAAATAACAATCAATATCTACGTCATCCATGTAATTCACTTAAATCTCCACTACTCCCCGCACACGACACACTGCGTTTACCCACGTTACACGAAAGCTAGTCTCGCTAATTCACCCGCTGGACACACTGGCCCACATACTGGACATGCTAGTTCACTCGCTGGACACGAAGGCACACACACTGGACACGTTAGCCCATACACTGGGTACGCTGGCCCCCCTCAATGAACACACTGGACACGCTGGCCCACATACTGGACACGCTAGTTCACATCGCTGAACACGCTGGTCCACTCACTGATCACGCTGCCCTCTCCCGGTCACACAAGCCCAAACACGCCGGTCCATTAACTTAGCCTCGACTCGAACTGGAGCTCCTCTGGCTATCGCCGACCGTGTGTATATATATATAGGGGTCACAGTAGGAGTCTGGAATCCTACATTTCTAGATTAATGGTTTGAATAAAATGAACCCAGAATCTTCCAGACGTGTCCCTTTTCTTTAATTACTCTCCCCTCTCTAAACCCCCTGTCATTGAAGCTGGCTGCATACCTGCCAAAGACAGTATTACGATACGGTATTATTGATATAATAATTGGTATTTATATCCCCGTGATCGAGCGCCAATTATGATGTTACGGTATTATTGAGATATAATTGTCCCGTGATTGGGAGCCAATTACAACTTTCTTGAATTGATTGTGAGATAATTGGTTATTATAGCCCCGTGATCGAGCGCCAATTATTACAATATTTTACTTGAATAAATACAACTGTTAATGTTGCACACGATTTATTGAAGTTATTTATCTTCGTACAAGATATATTAAATTATAAAGTTTTATTGAGCTACATATTATTTTCTGTGTATTCTTATATTTAAGTTAATAGTACTGTCATGATATTACACGTTCTCTAGGTTTATGTCACAGGTACTCTGTGTGTTCATACGCACAAACAGCTTATATATGACCTACCCTTAATCCCTTGGACCTCTCGTGACCAGTGTCAAAACCAACAAATCGAAAGCGTCCTGCGACAGGTGTCTTAAAGGCTAACTTCCTATTGGGCATAGGAAACTAACGTTTCTTGCTTGTTTGGTAAATACTACGGAGTTAAATTTTGAAATAAAAAATAAGTTTTAATGGTGCAATCCTTCTACATTGTTTCTGAAAATCGCGTGATTCTTCATGGATGAAGTCTTAAAAGGATAATTTACATACAATTTATTGAAGAAAAATACCTTCATCCATGACTTTTTTTTTTTTAATATATGAGAGCGGTCCAAATCAGTATCATTACAACAGATGGAGAGAGAGCGAACGAGCGAGCACAAACAAATTATAAGCGTACCGAACCCGCAATGCTAGAAGCCGGATATAATCTCGTTACATTGTTATGTTATAAATATCTATAAACTAACATTACTACTATAGTCAAATGTTATCAATGTTGACCGCCAAAAAATGAAATTTATAGTTTCTAAAAGGTGGTCCATTTCATAAGAAAATCAAGGTAAGCTATACAACAACAAGTTAAGTCCAATTTTCAAGGGATGAACCTTTTACAAACTAAAAATGGTTTTTTAAACAATGATAACATTTTACTGTATTACTAGCGTTATTTTATAGATATTAATAATCTCTAACAAAAGGGCAGATTGCATACTTGGCATATATTTGTGGTTTTTTTTTCCATTTCTTTGTGTATTAAACGTGCACTTTATGAACCGAATGATTATATCGGTAAACGAGAATTTTTATGAGTGAGATCAAAAGGGCTCCCAATTTTTCCGGGAAAGGTTTTTTTTTTACATATATTTCATTGTTCTTTTACATGCCACAATCGACATGGGACCGACGACTTTTTTTCCCTTCCGAAGAAAATTGTGCTACGGATTTTTATCGCTAAAAAAAATTCTGTGACCCCAGCTGGGTTTGAACTCAAGAACAACGGACCTTGAGGCGAGCACTTCACCGCAATAAAAAGTGAGAAAGTGTATCTATGACATAATGATATTTACTCTTGATGTGAAAAGTTACGTAGCACAGTTTGTAGGGGGGAAGTGTCAGTATAAATGTCTACTTGATGTTACGTGGGGAGAGGTTTTTTTTTATGAAAGGTAAGAAAAAATAGTCACGTGTTTGATTGATAACCCCTTAAGAAAATATCTGTGTTTGAATTCATGTGTGATGGGAAAAAGTCTAGCAGAACTAGATCAATAAAATTCGACTTTGATCATCAGGGTTGCAAGACACAAAATATTTTTGAATAGAGGATTTGAACAAAAAAACATTTAAGGTTATTTGGAAATTGGTTTAGTATCATGTCATCACTCATCAGATGCTAATAAAGGGTGGGCGATATTACAGTAGCCCCGTGGCTTCTTTGGTGCTGACTGACAACTCACAGCTGACTTCTGACAGTCAACATTAGGTATTTACCTAAATTTTGACTGTCATAAGTGACAGCTGCTAAACACATGTTTTTTGCAGATCATATGGCTCGGCGTAGGGATACATAATTTGATCCGGTAGCTTTTCAAATCAGCTGTCAGTCAGCACCAAAGAAGCCATGGGGCTACTGTAGCTACCGTAATAAATGGTTCTGGTTAAGCCACGGGCGTCGTTAGCGAGCGGGACTGGGGGGGCACGACCCCCATTCGCCAATTAATCCACTCAAATGGAATACTCTTAATACCGTAAAGTAAAAAAAGTTGATTGTTTTATTCAGAAAATTGAAAATCCCCATTTGTAGCCATGCATAAATTAAGGAAACTTTTTTTATATGAGGTTTGCCAAAGGTGCAACCAGACATGTGATGTTTTCCTTTTGTTTTCTACTTTACAGACTGTGCTATTGCATGCTATTATAATATTATAATCATAATAATAGTATGAAAGATTATAGAGGCTCCATCATGTTTATTTTCTGACGCAAGGAATCCTTCAGTCTAAACAAAAATTGGGAACCCATGCCCTAGATCAGTGGTCGGCAAACTTATTTGCCAAAGAGCCAAATATGAACATTACAACAATTTAAAAAAAAAATTGGGAGCCAAATCTGCTTGTTTAGTAAACTTTTATTACACTAAATAAAACTAAATTTCATACTTAATAAATATTTATTAATGAGAACAATGTGCTTGCATCTCCTTGGAAAGTTTGAGTAAGTCAGGTTTGTACGTTGTTTTTAATTTTAGGCATGATTCCAAGTTCTCATCAATAAGACGACTTCTCAATTTACTCTTGATAATGTTCATGCTTGAAAAAGATTGTTCACATATATATGTAGAACTGAAAAAGGAAAGAACAGCAAACGCAAGCTTTTTCAGCTGATCGTAAGAGTCAGGAATACTATTCCAAGCGTTGAAAATGATCATGTCTTCCTTCTCCAGGTCATTCAAAGCAGACCACTTGTGCTGTGAACTAAGATCACATTTTTTCTTCTCCAATATTTCCAATTCAACACAAAGACGTTCGGATTTAGAGCGCAATATCTCCTTGTTTTTTAAATCCAGCAATTGTATTTCAAAGCTACCAATGTCAATATCAAAATGTGAAACTTTCAACTCGGTTATCATAGCATTAAGAGGATTTTTGACAAATGCTAAAGTTGCTCTGCTGTTTTTAAATTCCTGAAACCTGCTGAGAAATGCTTCCCTCATATTTAAAATTATTGTTTTAAAATGGTGTTTATCAATAGAGGAATTATTTTCGCCAAGATACTTCAGCAGGCTCGGAAAGTGAAACAATGTTTCCCTTTCCAAATCCTGAGCAAAAATGGATAATTTGTTTTTGAATGCTATTACTTCTTCTAACATCGAAAAAATTAAGTTTGCTGACAACGCCAGACAAAGTAGAAAAGACAAAACTGTTCACACTGCAACTGCTGATCTGTGATGCCAATTTGTACCCCCACTACTTTAGAAAAAGTATGCGCGCGCATGATTGTGGTACCTTTGTATCACACCGGAGTACGCCGAAAACATACGAACAATTTCAGCCGGTAGTTTGTACATGGTTTGTGTTTACGTTTACGAAAACTAATAAAATTAAACTCGATGTTCGTTACGTATTTTTACAACAATATAACATTTTAATTACCTATCTATCTTTTAGCTTAAACAAAAAATTATACATTTTCTCGATTTATAGAAGAATTTTAATTTATCAAAATAAGATGTAATTTTTCTTTTACCTAGTTTTTTTAAATGAAAATATTATTGCGCCTTCCGTGGATATTTGTGTCAGAGCCGCACTTTAGGTGTCAAAGAGCCACATGCGGCTCTGGAGCCGCACTTTGCCGACCACTGCCCTAGATGACTTAGAAAGCTAAAAAACTTTGCACTTTTATAGTATAACGGAGCCGATTTTTTTTAGTAAAATAAAATTAATTAATATCACTCTCACTGTATACACTCTTGCCTATACCTCAGTTTTAGCTTTTGTGGTGCTGACTGACAGCTCACAGCTGACTTCTGACGGCTTTGAAAAGCTACCAGACCAAATTATGTATCCCTACGCCGAACCATATGATCTGCAAAAAACATATCTTTAGCAGTTGTCACCTCTGACAGTCAAAATTTAGGTATATACCTAAATGTTGACTGTCAGAAGTCAGCTGTGAACTGTCAGTCAGCACCAAAGAAGCCATGGGGCTACTGTAGTAACTAATACTATAGAAAGATACTTTTCTTACAAATTCCAACTTTTTATGCGCTTATCAATTTGAAGGTATGGTTTTGTTAGGTTGGTCAATATTACAACCTGTCGAAGTGGACATGCCTAAAAGATATTTTATGTATCAATTCATGTAATCTGTGGCTGTCACTTTCGATGGGAAATATCTTTCCTTGGTGGCCACATGGTCTAAGGCGTCTCTCTAGCAATATACAACACTGCTGATGACAAGGAGATCGGGGTTTGATTCTCGGTCGGATGTACCGAGGGTGACTTTTCCTCAATGGTTTTACACTCTGTCACTGCGCAAATGTAGGTACACTTCCTATAAATTCAACCTCACTCATCCCTAGCTCATTTGCGTAACTATCACATTTGCGCATAACCTGGACAGGTTGTAAGACGCGGTGATAAATATACTATACATTCCAATGAATGTTGAAATATAACAACATTGGCCACAAAATAAAATATGTTTGTGTTTAATAATAAGGTATTTTTACCAGACACAAGAATCTTACTATAAAATCTCAAGAAAGGTACATCGGTTCTCGAGAAACCGTCTCACGCGCGCTCCTGTGAAAGAGGCCTTAAAAACTGTACACATGGCCGAGTTTTGTGAGACCCAAAATGAAGATGCCTGCTGTGACAATAAAATAAGTGGGTCAACCCTTTCTTCCGATCCCCCTTCGCCGCTTCTCACTCTTTAACTGTCGAAATAGCCTCTTTCCCTCCACATTTTTCTAGGATGTCATAAAAATATGGGATATATGTGTTTAGCCAAAGTTTAGAGTGACGGGTAAGTTTAAATTAATTCGTGAGAGTTTCAATCTACGTAGGTAAAAACGCTGTAAACGCCGCTCTTAACTTTAGGGGTACATTTGAGATTTTGAATTCGGAATACTAAATATTGGGCTTGTAAACATTTGGATATTTGAAAACGAATACTTATTTTAATGAAACCTTTTTTTAACGTATGTATCAATTACCAATTAGGCCAATACATATAAAATATTCAAGTATTGTATAAAAAAGCGCCTATTACTCACTATGTAACGTCCCTCATTGATTTTCACAAACCTTTTCGTGACATTGTTGGGCTAGTTAGTGTATAAACCCGACTAGCTTCTTAATCACGGTTTCTTTGGAAATTTATGGTAACAAAGAAAGCAATTAAGGGCAGGCATTTTATGAAATGAAAAAAATACTTTTATTATAAAACTAGTTGTTAGACCTGTCTCCGAAAAACGAAATTTTGGATTTCTCAAGAAGTTTTTTTCCCTGTTGTTTTTATCTATTTTTAGATTTTTCATAACAAAAGATGTAGCACGATTTGTGTCCATAGCTCTTTTAGTTCAGCTCCCCTATCTCAGCCAGATCAGAATCAATTTGTACGTTGCGTCCACCATCTTGAATCAGCCATCTTAGATTTTTCAATTTTAGCGTCTGTACTAAATTTAAGGTTTTCTAGGGCAGTGATATTCAAACTGAGGTACGAGTACCCACAGGGGTTAGTGAAGACATATTAGTTTAAACAATTTCATTATCAACAATGAATAATCAGGGTCATATATTAAGGACTAGCCACAATAAAGCCTGACGTAAGGAATGGCGAGCTGGGATCGCCATTTTTTCTCTCTCTTTCTCATAGGTCAGGGATGGCGCCACTTTTCAGACCAGTGTACCACTTGAGGATTAGCTGAATTTTGAAATAGTTTAGGGGGCCACTTGAGGACTAACGGAATTATTAACTAGTTTAGTGTAGTCAACCACTTGAGGACTAGCTGAATTTTGAATTAAGTTAGTGTTCAACCACTTATTTACCTTTATTAATGCGTAATTAAAAATAAAAAACTATTGAAAATAAAGAAATGCAATTACTAATGAATTACTCAAATCAAATTGTAAAATATATAGTAAGTGTCTAAACTTTAAAGAAGGAACTCATTCCCAGTCGAGTGTACTGAGTATGATTTTTCATAAATGGTTTCCCACTCTCTTCTCTCTCCACATAAATGCGGGTACACTCATTCTAAATTCAACCTTCCTCGTCCCTTACCCATTAGTGTAATTAGCACATAGGCGTATAACCCGAACGGGTAGTAAGACGCGGTGCCAAGAAGAAAATTTTATTTAGTTCCCATGCACCTGGATGTACTACTCGACCGGTCTATCAGCAGAATTACATTAATGTGTTAGGGATAGGAAGGTTGAATTTAGAGGTAGGTACCTTCATTTGCTTGGTAGGAGAGTGGAAAACCATTTGAGGGAAAATCCACCCTTGTTACGCCCAAATGGGTTCGATCCCTGATCTATCCGTCATCGGCAGACTAATATATTGCGAGATTGACACCTTAGAACATGTAGCCACTGAAGCGAGAATGATGGTGAAATTCTTAAAGGGTGTATCCGCATTTACATGAAGGGACGATGGGAAATTTTTTAGGTAAAACACAAGGGGTGACCTGGTGGTCTAGGGTAAGGTGTCAGACTTCTGTGTTGAGGGTCCGGGGTTCAATCCTCGGTCCCGGCACAGATTTATCTGAATACCAAACCCTTCCTTCACCTCTGACAAGACGTGTATTAATCACAACTTGTGAATGTGAGGAATGCCAGGCCTTCCACCGTGGTTCGGATTCCACGTTAAACTGTAGGTCCTCCATTTCATCTCACAATCAACTTACCATTGCACATTAGCGTAAGTGCGTATAACCCGAACGGGTAGTAAGACGCGGTGCTAATAATAATAATAATAATAATAATAATAATAATAATAATTTAGGTAAAACACTTGAGCACACCCGGCTGGGACCAGACCTGCCTGTTACCGGCAAATAAGATAAGATGAAACGGGAGCCTCTGTCCGCATGTCCACCGGTTTATTATTATTATTATTATTATTATTATTATTATTATTATTATTATTATTATTATTATTACTACTATGAATGCATGCAAAACTATGTAATTTCAAATACAAAGGCCTACATTTTGAAGCAGCGTTATAGTGTATGTGTGATTGATGTATGAGCTTCTTTACATATGTATTATTTTATATAATAATTATTGATTAGGAAATTAGGTAATCTATATTATTTCATTCGTACCTTACTACTTTTTCACTGCTACGAATGACTGGTGGACAGTGCAGTTGGACCACTCTTCCCTCATAGCTGGCAGGAGTGAGGGATGAAGGGGGAGAGATGATAGTAAAGTAACGGGAAAAACCCACCCCTTCCCCTACTACTATCTTGTCAAGAGTGAAAGCTACCCCCACTCCTGACCCTCTACCGCGCTGGCAGGTAACAATACACTTATGACGGGATGGGGCGGGGGGGGGGGGGGGAACAGTTTTGAACCTATCAGTTGCCAGCTGTTCCGGTCACTAGGTCAGACACAAAGAAAAATATTGAGGGAAACAGACTCCCTCTCACCTTTTCTTCTCTTTCCAAACATACACCCACCCTCAACTCCTCCTTTCTGTGTATGGGGGCGTGGGGGGGATATCATCTGTGTGATATAGGTTTTGCTCTGTTGGGCTTATATTACATTTTTAAGCTCTGACCTAGGCCTTTTAGAAAATATAATACTTTATTTTAGAACAAAATTGATATAATTTTAGTATTACCTGCTTCGGTGACCGCATGGTCTAAGGCGTCACTCTCACAATAGACTGGTCTGCCGATGACGGGGAGATAGGAGCTCGAATCCCAGTCGGGTGTACTATGACTGGTTTTCCAAAATAATTTTCCACTATCCCTCCACGCTAATGTGGGTACACTTTTTAAAATTAAACCTTCCTCATCCCTAACTCATTAGCGCAATCAGTACATATGGGTGTAGCCGAACAAGTAGTAAGACGCGGTGCAAAAAAAAAAAAGGTACTATTTTATGATTGTGATTTATTTAGGTATTGATAGCTTTTATAGGTCTGCAGATCACATGACTTGACGTGTGAGTACGTGAAAGTAGATTTAGTAGCTTTTTTTAGCTTCAAATAAGGTATTTCTATGAACATTTGACTGTATCTGGCCCGTTGACGTGTCATGCACAATTTTACCAATAGTTAGTGGCTCTCGAATGTAGCCTTAAGATTTTAGAAATCTAAATGAATTTAATTGATCTAGGGAGAATATATATTCCTATTCTAATTTTAATCCCAAATTAAAAATTACCCTCTTTAAATATATTTGAATTTTGAAATATAAAATGTTGGCCACATTCCTCGGTATACATAAAAAGGATGAAAATCGAGTAGAATTCTGGACATCTTTGTCGAAAGTAATCTTTCAACATTTTAAATAGGCCTTCATAAAATTTTAACTGGTCTTTTCTGTATTAAGACCAATCTAAAATCTTTCCATCTTCCCCTCCCCCAAACCTCTAAATACTACCAATAGAAAACCTTCCTACTTACGCTCACAATCATTATAAAAGTTGGCACCTCAATTACTGTTTTCGCTTCAATGTAACTAAAAAGTTTTTGTTTTCAAAAAGCTTAAATTAAATCATCTAGGAGGTGTTGGATTTGAATGGATGACCGTATAAATAATACTACATGTGCTTCAACTTAATCCATTTATAAGTCAGGTGCTGATAACAATTTTTTTAAAGAAAGTGCACGTTAAATACCATGATAAAAAACTAATATTTAAAAGGAAGTTTTGGAAAAAGTCGGTGGGAATGGGAAAAAAAAGGTTGTTGCTCCAATTGGCGACCGTAATTGACTAAACAAAATACATAATATTAAGTGTCGAATCATCATAGGAAGAAACTTATTTGACATTTGTTAAGAGTTACTCTAGTCTAGTTACTAAAGTAACTATTATACGGTCCAATTTTCATAGAAAGGGCAAAAGTTATCAATTTTTGCTGACAAAAAATATGGTTATATTTTCTAAAAGGCCTTTCCTATTAAAATGGTACTATAGATTTATCCGCAGTCATTCCTCGATTTGATTTTTAATTGAGACGCCGGTATTTAAATCTGGCGGGTGGAGAATATTGGCAACATTGGCCGACGTGAAAAAAGTATATAGTCATTTGTTTTTCTAACTACAAGTACAACATGGTGGTTATGTTGTTAAAATTATTGAATATTACTGTAAATTTTCAAAGTAAATGCAATGTATTTGTGTGAATAGTGTTAACTTGGAATTTGAAGAAATCCTTGGTGTTATTCTCCAGATCAATCCCTCCATCAATTAACTAATTTGGAACTCCAAGTAGTCTATCTTTAGCTTTTTGGAAATTCAGTCGAGATCTGAAGAAGCTAATTATTGGTTTTTTTTAGTTAACTTTCACTTTCTTTGAAACTACCTGAGGATCAACGTAATTGTCTTATATTTTTGTACGGCTAATCTTATATGACTCTTTTTATTCAAACAGCCTGTTGTATTTTACCACGGGCTCTAAAACCGGTTTTTGTCGGCACCGACTGTTCCGTTACCGTTATTCTTTTCTCAGTCAGGAAAATAGGCTTACTAGACCTACTGAAATACGTGTCAGTGGTGTAACAACATTGAAGCAAGGTGCGTCTTGCGGCAAACTAGTTCGGTGCTGTCAGTTTATCTCCGAAACCTCTACGTTCTGTGGACAGATTTCAAAGGTTAATTATAATCTAAATAATTTTTCGTGCAATCTCGCCAAATCTAATAACTGTCTCATTTCGTGCAGAGCGTGTTACCATCAAACAAGTACTGTTACAATGCCCGAATCAAAACCTTTTGAACGATTGCCGCAAACAGTGGTGCCGAAACATTATGGTCTACTTTTAAAACCAGACTTGAAAACATTTATTTTTGAAGGGAAAGAAACTATTGATATTCAGGTAACTATACATTATTTTATATATCAATATTTATTAAAGGAGCTAAATGTTAAATAGTCTTTGTCACTAAACAAGAGCAATATGCTAAAATATATTTTGATCTAAGACTTGTGGATTAGCCCATTATAGTGGATGTATCAAGAAGACAAATTAATCTTAATTAACCTATGTCCCAAGTTTATAATAGGCCTATAGTAATTGTGTTGAATTTAAAAAAGTTATTATTTTATTGACAGGTGAAAACATCCACAAACAAGATTATCCTCAACTCCTTGGATTTGATTATAAAAAGTGCTGAATTGATTCAAAATGGCAAGAGTATTAAACCATCAAACATAGCTCTATCTGTCGAAGATGAAACAATTACGCTTACATTTCCCGAACCTCTGGCCATTGGTGGAGCATCATTACTATTTGACTTCACTGGTGAACTCAATGATAAAATGAAGGGATTCTACAGAAGCAAATATGTAAGGTAAGGATTTCTAATTGTAATTGGATTATTCTTATTAAAAGGGATTACAGTCTTAGAACATAATTTAGTGGGTGTCTATACCCTATCTACATCAGGAGGGTGGTGGCATCTAGGCAAATCTACCATCTATCCATTCGCCATACCATATGATTTTCAATTTGCCATATCATATTTAGTTGTTAGTTTTGGAGTCAAAACGTTCACAACAAACAATGGGTTTTTAATTATTTCCTTCTTTGAACCATTTTTACATCATTAAAACACATACCTATGAATATGAAAATAGCTGTTTGGATGTTTCTTTTTTGTGGAAGTGGCATCTGTTGCTCACTTTAAAATGCTGCATTCTCTTCATAAATTAAGATGCCGTACCAGCCGAAACAAGGGCAGCTGAGGACATACAAACCGTCTTTGGTTGTGTTTATGCACTCTTTATAAAATAAAAAAGTTTTGTTTTGAAACTAATATTTTATATGGCTCTTTCTATAAGTTATAAAAAAACATTTATTTATTTTGGTGTCTAGTTATAACATGATACAAGTGTGAATATAATACTTTTTAATTTACCGGTATTAATTTACGGACTCAAAGGAAAAATGGTGCCGAACGGCCAATTTAAATTGAACATCGAACTAAGATAGAAGGGCAAGGCCTACACGCCAGATAACTATAGGCCTCTAAGTTCACAATTAAAAAGACAACAAAACACTTTATTACTATTTTAAGACTATTTATTACTTTATTTTAATCTTTATACCAGAATATCCTTGGAATTTTAAATCAGATACTGGAAAAATACTAAACCTCTTTGTGTTGACTGAAATGTTGACTATGGCAGCTTACATCACTTTATAGGCAAACTACAATTCTGCATGAATTAAAGGAAAAGGCTAAATTGCTAAGGAATTAAATGCAAAAATTCAAAATGTTTGGACATTTGTTCTAAGTATCGGTAACTGCAATAATTATCTTAATGTCTATGGAGTTTTTCTTATTGACGACGGTGCCTAATTTTTGTTTGTTTTTCATAGAGAATTCTGTATCCTTTTTACTTTGTATTTATTATACAAATTAATTGTTTCAAAATATTACTTTCTGTGGGAAGGTTTGACTGTCAGGGTTGTAGCGTCCTCAGACGAGGAGGCCACAAAATAATACAAGGAAAATACAAAAGGGGTAAATAACAACAACAAGAGTGAGTGCACATGAGTTCAAGACTAGAAATGTTCCGTAGAGAAACATTACGCGTCTAATCTCGCCACTCCCACCTGTTACTGAGAGTATCAAAATATATGGGAGTCGTCTATCACTAGAGAGCCTTAAAATGCGTCACCCTTCCTAACCACTGAAAAATATTAGATAAATTACATTAAACAACCAAAAACCTAGGACATGTGATGGTATATAATAGTTAAAAATAAAAAATTAGTCATGTTGAACCAATATTTATTTTGGATAGTACAATCCGAAGTTTAACAATTCAAATAAGTACTAATTATTGTTGTTATAACAATTATATGTACATTATGTACAAGTGCTTTGGACTTTAACATTGAAAATTAGCCCACTATAACGGGTCTGGGCAGAAATGATATTCTGCCAACAATAAAGTTACAATTAGAGTAATATTTTCTTTACAAGTAAACAAAAAAATGTACGGTTATATATATATATAATAGAATAATAGTAAATATGGACAATACAATCGGTCTAAAAATTATTTACCCTATCAATCCTGATTTGGTTCAATCAGCGCTGGCGTGTTGTATTGCGACAACATTGACTCTCAAGTCTAAAAGGTAAATATTTCTCAAGATGAAAACATTAATAGGTTGCGAAATAACCCCAAGAAATCTAAGTATTATATCAACAAGACTATTTAATATAAACATAACAGTAAATGTCAATAGTTCCCCTAACATAACAATTTGTATAAATCGTGACTACGCCCATTTCGCCCTGGCGTGTTGTAAAAAGACAACATAGGCTTATAAGTCCAATACCACAATATGAAGCAATAATTAATTTAGAGTTCCACCGTAATTAATACAAATAAATCATTACACCTCAGCCGGTGACAAGACGCCATTACAAGTTAATTGCCAGACTTCTATTTAAATTTAATTTTTTAAGATAACAAAAAAAATTAAGCCAAAAAGGAATTTTGAAATAATAAAAAAATATATAAAAAAAAGATGTTAAATTAGCCGAGATAGAATTTGGGTTCTTACATTTTCAAAAGCAGGAAGCCGAAGCTTGTACTAGTCCTAATCCAGCTCTGTCCCAATTGTGAGGCTCATTGGGTCAGACACAAATATATATACAGAAACAACAAAGAGGAGGGGCATGATGGGTAAGCAAGAGGGGAAAGATTCTGGAATATCAAAGGAACAATGTTATGCGCATTTCTACGTGCCTCGGGAAGACCGGTGGTTCTTTCTGGCACAATCTAGAAGAGAATAACTATAACTGCGCATGTCCAGCCCACATGTGGGGTTCGCTAAATCGCCGTTCAATTCGCTCTGCCAGTGTACATTTTCTCTCGGGTGAAGGAAGGTGTGCATAGCAGAAGTTACGTCGCTCTTCCACGTTGCCTCCAATCACGGACAAATGGGGTAAGGTTCAACCATCGATATAGCAGTTGTGTATTTTATTGACCATCCGATGCTACAGGGTAAGTTAGGTTAGTTTCAGAATCTTTGTTGTGAACAATGCTATACTTTCATTTTAGGGCTATTTTTATTTGCTTCAATGCAGTTTTTGTAATCTAAATATCTACTTACCGGTATGACAGACCTTAACTTAACTTTCTCTCATTTTATATTTTTGCGATAGGGATCATACTTTGGTTCTAATAGTCTTTTATACATAGTTTTTCTTCTTCTTTACATCCATTACTGTTTCCGGTTTGTGGCCTGGGTCAGTTTTTTATTCAAGCCATATATTTTTCCACTACTGGCTGGCTAGTCCTGTCGTAGCTTCATATGCCTTAAAATCTAACTTAAAACTATGACAGGCACAATATCCAGTCAGTCATTGTGAAAGGATAAACCCACATTTCACCAATGATAAATTTTTTGGCCATGCTGGGAATCGAACTCGGGACCTTTAGCTCAGTAGGCAGACACGCTACCGGCTGAGCTAAGGTGTCGAATTGCCTTTTATACATAGTGTAGTTAAAAATAAAATACTAGATATACTGGAACTTCAAACTAACATCCAGTAGACACATTGTTTATCCTACAAATCAATACTATTATCTAGGCCTTGTCTTGCTATTAAATATACTATAAAGTATGAACGGCTATTTACAGCCGAGACTGCATCCAGGCCTATATTATAATGTATTACAAACCACATGAATCTTACTTACTGTAGGTGAAGATAAATATGTCGTCATCTGACTCATTGTATTTAATTATTGCCGAGGCTTCCTTTCCTATTTTATAAACTTTTTTAAGCATCGTGTCTTGCTGACTGTTTGTGTTGTACATACATAGTATGTACTCATTATGTTGAATGTTGAACTAAGAGGGAGTGTGGCCACATTTGTGTGGAAAGAGAACAAAAACTATTTAGGAAAAATCACCCAACTGGGACTCATACCTCGATCTCCCCGTCATTTGCAGTCCAGTCTGTTGTGAGAGTAACACCTTAGATAATAAAACCAGCAAAGCTTTTTTTTAGTTGTAAAGGCCTTTTTTTATTTATTTAATTATTTTAGTTCTAGACTAATATTTAAAAATAGCAATATCTGGGTCTACACATATAACCTAATACATTCTCACAATATGCTACCTATTAAAAGAATAGCTCAACAATGCAGTAACCCTATTTGGTGACAGCATGGTCTAAGGTGTCATACTTGCAATAGATTACACTGCCGATGACAAGGAGATAGGGGTTTGAATCCAGGTCAAGTGTACTGAGTGTTTTTTTTTTTTTACCTAAATGATTTTCCACTCTTCCTCCACACAAATGTTGGTACACTTCCGCTAAATTCAACCTTTACCATCCCTAACACACAAGCATAATTTTTACATTTGGAGGGTCAAACCTGAACAGTTAGTAAGATGTGATGATAAATAAATAATTTAAAAAAATAATGCACTAATCCATAAAATGATTTAATTATGACCAAAACTTAACCATGACATCAAATTGGCCTGCTCTACAGTACTTTTTTAAAGCATTCTTTTAAAACCTGTTGCCTGCATCTAGGTAAGCCTACCTACTGTAAATGAAGTAAATTTGAATCCAAAATTGGAATTTGTTATTCATTTTGTAGACCCTGCCGGTATTTAATTCCTTATGACAGCATAGACTTATAATTATTGTTTGTCTATGCCTACACTATTAATTATTTTCAAATGGTATGCTAGATTTAAGATTGTAAAACTCGAGTGTTTTTAAGGCTGTGAGCTCAACTATTTTTTTAATAAGAACAAACTTAATATGTTTTTCTCATATTGTTTGGATCAATTCAAAATAGTAGAAAGTTTACATTAGTTACCCCAATAAAGTGTGTCTTAATTTCACAGTGGCCGTCTCACAGCCCAAAGGAATTGTAGGCCCTACTGTAAGTCCTTCGGAAAGAAATACCATCTTTCACTAACACCAAACATCTTGATAATATTGTATCAACATTTAAACCTTGCTTGGATTAATTTGCTTCTAAACAATTTTTTTTAACCTGACGTTTTATTCACTGCTTTAGGTCCTTGTCTATCTTGTTTTTCTTCTTGTCACCTTGCTGTAATCCCCTTGTTCTAACGTTTTTCTTTTCACTTCTCCCTCAATTAAGGGTTTTTGCAATATATATAGCTAACTTGTTCCACCAGTCTATTATACTGTGTCTATTTTATTTGGCAATAATACATGCTGCCCATGCCTACAAATGTAGCCTATTGACTAGATATATTCCATGGATTTAAATATTTTAAATCAATCATAACTTTAGGTCTCATTTTATATCAACTCAAGGGTGAATTTTGCAACGCATAGCATAGCTTTTTTTGTCAAACCTACTTTTGACAAATCTTTGAATTTATGGTAATGTATCTTGTTTGTTTAATTTTTACTATTGATACCTTTGGTAGAAATCAGCAAAAATATTCAAATTTTGGTATTAAGAAAAGGGAAAGGCTATGTAATTTATTATATTTGTGTCCTTAATACTCTAGGTAGGCATACCCATTTCGTCATGTACCTTTCTTAGGTATAGTAAATTCACTTTTCCATCTTGTTTGGAAAAAAAAACCATCTTGTCACTTTTTTATTTCAAGTTCCAATAAGATACTAATATTGGTTCTTATGACAATACAGTGGTGTGGGTAACCAACAGAAGACTCACTATTCAGCGGTGACAATGCTGTGTACAACAAACGCTCGTCGCATGTTTCCGTGTTGGGATGAGCCCGCACTCAAGGCTCGATTCACCTTGTCCGTGGTGTTGCGCTCAAATCTACTACAAGCACTCTCGAATATGGTAAGCATTTGACAATATTTCACAAAAAAAATATGTTGTATATTTCCAGCCCGAGTGGTGAAGAACGTTTTGCGGGCGTGACTCAGTTTGAAGCGACTGATGCAAGGCGTTGTTTTCCTTGTTGGGACGAGCCGGCCATTAAAGCTACGTTTGATATCAGCCTCGCAGTGCCAAAGAGCAGGGTGGCTCTTTCCAATATGGTGAGTCTATCTTTTTTACTATCCAATGTGTCAGTAACATTGGGGATATGTGGAGTATTATCAGCTCATATGATGCTTGTTTGGACAGTACCCTCCAGTGGCATATTTAAGTTTGTGAATTAAAGCAATACGAAATGATTTCTATAATAAAAATATTATTTTGTATGCTAAATAGGCTAATACTACTTTCATACATAATATATTAAATGTTAACTTATACAGTCGGGCCCCGCTCATATGGTGGGCCAAGTTCCAAGGCCCCGCTGTAAAGCGGGACATAACTTTTTTTAAACTTAAAATGCATATAAAATCCTAATAACATGTTTAAACTATCGTAAGTGTGATATAGTAGGTCTAAAATAACAATAAAAAAGTAATATGTACTATATAGCCTACAGTACACACTTTGCGTTCCCGATTGTACTAATGGTTGTGCGATCCAAACCTAGCTTACCTATCTCAGCCAAAGGCCTATCTTGTTCATTTAGTTTAATAATTTCTAGCTTGGTATTTAAAGTAAAGAGATTTACAAGTCTTCTTTTTATCACTTAGAAGTCATTGTAACTAGTAAAAAATATTATTCAGTATTGTATATAAAATAATCCAACGAATTTAAAAATCTCAGTGCACAAATACTGTAAACAGACTGAATTATCGATATAAAATGGCGGCCAAAGACATTATTTAACTCATCTGCTGCCAGTGATTTTTGCCTATACTAGCAAGGAGATTTTATTATTAGCTTACATCAACTTATTTAAAGACACAATTCACCAGTTTTGAACTTAATAACTTTTATTAACACACTTATTTCATTTAATTAAAAATACATTGATATATCTCATATTCATTTAAAACTAACGAACGATTATTAAAAGTGTGTAAGAGAGAGAGGAATACCTAAAAGTTTCTCTCTCTTACACAATAGTGTGAAGATGACATATTGAAAATTGCCGTAAGAGCGAGACAGGTGCCGAACATAGTGAAGCATGTCTATAATTGGAAACCACATATTAGCGGAGCGCCATAAAGCAGGCCCCGAGTGTAATTTCATAAAATTATTTAGTAATATTGGAGATATACTGATGTAGTAATGTTAAGGTTGAAAACAGAACTACACAATAGCTAAACAAGACACAAAACTAATGAGTGTATAAGTTATTATTAAATTAAAACAATCAAAGAGAAATAAGAACTATATATAACACAAAAAAAACATATTTTAGGATTAGAAAATAATATAAGCCGATGTCTAGACACCATCATCATTAACTGTTTCCAGCCTACTGCTGGGTAAATCTAGTAAAATGCCTCCATATTCTTCTTTCCTCTCACCATTATTCCTCCTTTATTTCCTTCCATTCTTCTCTCACTTGCACACTTCCTCCTCTCTACTCCTCCCATCCCTTTCTTGGTTTCCCTTGTAGTCTTTCTCCTACATACTCATTACCATCATTCTCCTATATATTCTTTTCTATCATACAGCATTGGAAGAACTGTGTCAACCGAGGAGCAGAGTACTTTGAAGATGACAAGGCTGAATAAGTTATAGTTAAGCCTGAAAAATTTAAATAATAAAAGTTCGGGAACTTTTTGAACAGGCCTCCAACGTAGCTTACAGGCACGACAATTAGTTTGTTTATTCCTGCTTTAAAACTCTTTGTGATAAAACAATCATTAAAAATAACACAATTAAGTTACATTAGGCCTAGCTATGTTTAAAAATAACTTGCTTTTATCAGTTGATGTATATTATTATAATAACCATATCCTTTCATTATATTAACTTACATCATGACATCTCTAACTAAATTTATTCAACCTTGAATGTTGACATACTGATTAATATAGTTAATTTTGTGTGTTAATCTAAATATTTTGGATTTCTTAATACAACTTGTTTCCTTTCCATAGATAAATGACTTATCCAACATGACCTATATTTTTGTTGATGACATTAATTGTTTTTAAATGGACTTACAACTAATTTTGTTGTCACGCCTGAGTCATCAAATGGTCATCTCTAATTCTTATTTTATCTCACCTTTAAGGTCAAAACTTTCAAAGTGCAAGTCAATGTAAAATCTGCATAAAGAGTTTTTATTAGGACTATGCAAATACTGGGATTTCAAGCTTTGAGCTGAGCTTTAAATAGATACTCGAGCTCGGTAAATTGAATCATAATTTTTTTTTAAAATATTTGAGTCTTATTTAATTAAAAAATCATAATTTTAACAGGTATTTGTTTTTTATTTACATAATTAAGTTTTAAAATTATTTATTTTATTCAACCCAAGCTCACCCCGGCTTGAACTAGAGAGCTTCATGAGAAACTCGCTCAAGATCGACTCACATGAAAAAACTTGAGCTTGCAGACCCCTAGTATTTACCATTATTTTTCAATGGTGACATATCTCTACTATAGACATTAGTATTATAAGTACTACAAAAACAATTGAATTAACATAATATTATATTTTTCAATTTATCTAAATTCCGCATAAAGTATCAGTTTTGATGGATTTTGAGCAAAAGCTTTAAACACAATTCTTTTTATGGACATAACCAAAAAAAAAAGTGTTTTGAATTGGTAATCAAATAATACAAAACAAATAATTACCTAACAATATTTTTTTTGCACCGCGTTGTACCACCTGTGCAGGCTGTACACTTATGTACTTTTAACTACGCCAATGGTTTTAGGGATTAGGAAGGCTATATTTAGAAATTATACTCTAGAATTAAAAAATAATAACTAGATTCGAGATTTTAATTTTCAGTTTGAATACATTTTTTAGAGCTAAGTTTGATACTAACTTAGATCATTTAGCCTAAATATAATAATTCCAGTCCACTTTTCAAAGGAAGAACTTAATCTGACAGATATAAAAGTTGTTAGGTCTACTTTTAAGTATTGATACATCAGATCCTGGTATCTGTAGCTGTCACTTTTCATATAATATAAATAATATAGTAAAATGTTATCAGTGTTGGTTACCAAAAATATTTTGTGTGTGATACTAGTGGATTCGACACCTTAGCTCAGTCGATAGCATGTCTGCCTACTGAGCTAAGGGTCCCGGGTTTGATTTCCGGCATGGCCGAAACATTTATCATTGGTGAAATGTAGGTTTACCCTTTCACATTGATAAATTGACGCTGTGGACTGGTTTTTGTGCTGTCCTATTCTTTTAAGTTAGATTACAGGGTATATGAAGCTATGACAGACCTAGCATTCCGGTAGGAAAAACTCCAGATACAAATTGTTAGTCCAATCGGTAAAATAGTTTCAGCTTTAGTCTGAGGTACAACACACAGAGAGAGGAATTGCAAAAACCACTTTTTGGTTTCAAGGGGTCAGGAAATGTTGACATTTATCAAAATCTTGAGTTGATTTTTTGGACAAACATGATACTGGTGTTGAGAGAAAGTAAAAATCATATTGATTGGAAAAGTTAAACACTTATTTATCATGTTTTCAAGATTTAGATTCAAAATAGTTAAAATAAAGTCGGATTTGAGAAAGGGGGATCGTTTCTAGTAATTAATTTATATTATTTGACTGTATTTACATCCCTAGTTTGGAGACAACGCACACATTAGTTAACATAACTTTTTGATACAAATTTTTATCCAAGGAAATTGTTTATGAATGTGGTAACTAACTAAACAAGATTTAATTATTTTGTAAGCTGGAAATCCCCACAACTGTACATGCAAGAGTGTTAAGAATAACCGGGTAGTAATCGTTCCAGTCGTGCCATCATGTGTCCTTGAAAATGAATTAAGTGGTGTATTCTCTGGTGAGAGTTATGTAATCACCAGTGATAAATGTTTTTATTGTGTACAACTTGTAGGCAGCCTGGATGTTAATCTTATTGAATGCAAAGTGGTTTTCCCTGAGGGGAATAAAAAGCTAGCTATCTTGATCTATGTGAATGTGAATCAACGCAATATATGCACGGCATTCGAAGTTTGAAAATGTACAACTGTAGGTAGAAAATCTGGGAATCCTACTGCATTAACCAGTTTTAACTTTTTATTGGAATTTTTTCCATGCAGTGGAAAAAAGAAACCCACACAGCTGGCACATGCACTAAGTGTCAAACTCATTTAGTCTGATTTGTCAATGATGAAAAGGTCAGGGTTTCGAATCCCTTTGGGTCTACTGAGGGTGGTTTTTCCTAAATGGTTTCCCACACTCCCTTCATGCAAATGTGGGTAAATTTCCTTTTAATTCTACTACCTCATCCCTACTCAACTGGTTTAATTAAATGTTTCTTTCCCTAAAGGTTAAAATATATGCAACAAAACAAAGTATATTGTATGACAATTCTTCATTAATTATGTTCGAATATAGCCTATCAGTGGTGGAGCATGATCTTTCTTTTTGTGGGGCCAGGTCAAAGCCTTTTCTAACCCCTGTAACATACCTATTAAATTCATTTCAGTTTTCCTAAGTTTAAAAACTCAAATAACAAATCTATAAACAGAAAGAATAAAAGAATTCAGGCTTTGAATAATTATGCTTGCCAAGTGATAAAATTACTAATGCAAAGATTGGGCATGTCTGTTTCTTTATGCCAGTTCCACATTATTTTAAGCATTCTATCAACCTGCCTAATGTATGCCTATTCTTGACACGGTTCATTATGTTTTTTGACTGAAATTTTGACAGCTGAATCTGTGATGCACTATTTACCTTTTTCAAATGTTTTAATTTTACATCCATTTTCGAAATGAATTGCACATTCCTTATGTTTTTTAATTATCCAACTTAAATATTTAAGATCCTTACAGTCCTACCGTTTTTCACAATCCCTAATCACCAAATAATAAACAGTAAAAACAAAATAAGCTCAGTTTTTCTTCACTCACAGTTAGACACAATTGTTTATCAAACGAAGCATTAGAAAAAGGTATTTTTTATGGCCATCCACCTGCTACGGTTTGATTCAAGTTTTTATTGTGGTTTTAATGAAGAAAATTGAGTTTTTAGTAACTAATCTGCTTTTATTAATTTTAATTAATCATTTTCACATGTCATCTTAATTTTTGTGTCTTAAAACACATCAAAACACAGACACATAAACACTAAAACAAAATATAGACCATCTTATTTCTTAGACTAGCCCCATTCGATATAAAGCTGGCATTGGAATGGTAGGGTGCATTGACCTTGAGAAACATCTCACACTGAATGTGGCTTCTCTGAGAGGGCCTGTCGGAGTTGGCCCGCGTCAGCTTTTGTATTGTCACTAAAGCGCTGGTACAGTCCTCGCTCTGGAGCGAGGAATGAATAATATTGACTGGAATACTGTATAATGAATCCAAAAATTCATTGTGTGTGGAGAATGGTGCCCCACTTTATATGCATGTTTTTTTCCAAAATATTTTAATGACTAAAAATAAAGAAAAAATAGTATTTTATGTTTAAAAAAAAGTTGGAAACATGTTGGTGGGGCCTGGTCCTTGTAGCCTATTATAGTTTAAAACAAAATTTTTTAAAAATGGTTTATCACTAAATTACCACTGGATACAGACATATATACACACGCTATATACAGATGGGCAGACAAAATTTGTAACACCCCTTTATTTAGTTTGAGGGCACATATAAGATCTATTAGAATATTGAGGTTGAAGATGTTCACGATTGCAATACTTCCTTTATATGAGAAAGTAAAAAAAATTGTGTATGTGTGGGTCCCTCAAAATTTTAAAATTAATTGATGATTTTCACTCTACTTTTTTTTTTAAATTAACTTTTAGCTATCACTAGGGCATATTCTTATTTCAAGTGATAGTTAAAGAGTCTATCATGATGGGCGTGTGAAAGCTAGGAAAATTTACAAAGTATCCATCCGCCAAACCATATGAAAGACCATATATTGTTGCGATGTTACTTTTGGCACCCAAAACTTTCAGAACAAGCAATTTGTTTTTAAATGTATTTTTCTTTTGACTGTTTTTACATAATTGAAACATGAACCTATGAAAATAACTGTTTGTATGTTTCTTTTTTTTTTTGGTTCACTTAAAATTACTTTACAAACGAGAGCTTCTAAAAGGTTTATGTTCACTTCATAAATTAAGATGGCGAACCATCTGAAACAAGGGCAGTTGATCAACCAGCTTCTATTGTGTTCATGTGCTGTTAAAAAATTATATGGCTCTTTCTCTTAGTTATAAAAACATTTATTTACTTTGGTGGTCGGTTATAACAAGATAAAAGTGTGAATACAACTAACTTTCGGCTAGCTGTCACTCACATACTCTCCCACTGCAGATAGGGTATAGTACATATTTAACTGTTAGAGATATGAGTAAAACGGTTTTGGTTGGTTGGACTCTGCACCATATGCTCCCACTATCGTAGCACTTTATCTATTGCCTGAGACTGTCTATATGTTTAGGGTGGGGGGCGCTTCACACTATGTAAATAAGAGATAGTCTCTCATGGTAAAAAGTTCAGGCTACTGATATAAAGAATTTATCATGGAGGTAAAGCACATTACATAGATGATCACTCCTGGTTGCATAGAAGTGTATTATCTTGAAGTAGCCTTTTAAAATTTAAATAAATTGTTAAATACTGTACATTACAATTTTTTGAGGATCATAATCACTATGATATACTTTTTCTTGGCAAAAAATTGCTCCATGTCTTGCCACCTGCTCAGTCTTTCTTAATTCAATTACACTATGGGTGTGAAATGTGGTCTCTTATCTTACTTGAGGATAAAAAAAATTAGGTTCGAAAACAAGGTGCTTAGGAAGATATTTGATTCAAAAAGAGATGAGGCTACTGGGAAGTGGATGAGGTTACATAATGATGAGTTACATACCCTTTACTTCACACAAGTCATTCTTAGGATAATCAAGTCTCTTAGATTATGATGGGCAGGACATGCAGTGCGAATGGGAGGATTTATAATTGGGTTCAAAGTATTGACTGGCAAACCCAAAACCCAATAGGGAAAGACCAATTGGGAAGACCTTGGCGCAGATGGGAGGATAACATTAGAATAGACCTGAAAGAGATAGGGTTTAATGAGGTGGACTGGATAGAACTAACTCAAGACAGGGATAGGTGGCGTACTTTTGTAAGTGTAGTAATGAACTTTCAAGTTCCTAGTGCCATAGAGTAAGTAATGGTAAAAGCGGAGAAAGGTAGAATTTAATTTAAATGTACCTATAATTGAGTGGAAGGAAATTGGGCATCTTTCTTGAAAAACTACCCTCATTACACTTGGTAGGAGGATTCACACTTTCACCTCCTCTTCACCGGCAATCCAGACTAGACAAGCTTGACCTTAAGTTTGTGTGCCCCATTATTGGAGGTCTGTTTAAAACTGTCCTGGGTTCTATCACCTTTAAATTATCCCATAATGTCGGCCTCCATTCTCTACTAGTGTTTGATCAGTCAAATGGCTACATTTTACAGGTACACCACTGAAAATACGCTAACCCTGACTTGACTAATTCATAATAATAAGTTAATAACGTTAATGATTTTAATCACAAGAAATTAACCAGGCATCAAAGTTGTCATGGATCTAAAGAGAAGAGACAGCAGGGAGAGTTGTTCTCTAGGTGTGTAAGATACCTGCTGTGGAGAAGGGAAATCATATTGAAGTGTAAGGAAGTGTTGTACAAGGAGTACCTTGTACCTGTCACATATGCTGCAGAAACATGGACATTGAATGTGAGAGAGACTAGGAAAGGGGAGGCCATGGGAATGAAATTTGTGAGGAGCATGTTAGCTGTCACGAGGAGAAACAAAATTAGGAATGAAGTTATCTGGGAAAGAGTTGGGCTATGGGGAGTACACGAGATAATAGAGGGTGCAAGACTGAGATGATATGGGCATGTAATGAGGATGGAGAAGGGGAGGATGCCAAAGAAAATTATGAAAATTAAATATTTAGGAAAAAAACCACAAGAGAGTCCAAAAAAAAGATGGAAGGAGCAGATAACAGAAAGTGTGCGGGTGAAAGGGGAAAAATTGAAGCAACCAAAGAAGGAAGAAAGTGGAAGGTTAAAGGAAGATGGAGCCATTTTACTAAACTGACCCGGCCACAGGCTGGAAACAGTTGATGATGATGACTGTCTTTTTTTTCCTATAGTAAAAACTAGAATCTTCGTTTTTTCAACAGATTAAAAATTTTATGTTAATGTTAAAAATTAAAACAATAGTTTTACATGCCCAATCATATCTAGTAAGTGTTTGCAAGAGGAGAAGCAAACATTATTTGACCTTTGTTATTCCTTTTAGAGATAATCTCAAGGCCGAGTTATTTGAGCTGCATTTCTTATCCTTAATATATGTTTTATAATTTGAAGCTAACTGAAATAATGTTGTAAGCTATGTAATATTACTACACATTCTTTAATATGCTCAAAGTATATTTGGACATCTAGCTACTATTTATTTTGTGGGATTCAACCAACTTTTAGTTTGTTATAAGAAACATTGGATAGTATTTGGACAGTAGTATACTGACAGGTTTGGGTGAGCAATTAGCACGCTTGTCTTAAGATGTTGAGGCCACAGTCCAATTTTGATAAAAAGTAACTTTTTCGACAGTTACAAACGTTACTAAAACAATTTGAACATATTTTTATGTAAAGTCTTATAATCTGTAGTAGTTACTTAGGATAGAAAATATCAAAACCTATAAAATAAAACTAATAAATAATAATAAAATGAAATGGTGTTGGTATTTTCTAAAATTACCATCCTACCAGAATCCTGAACTATGGATTACAACCAATTTCCTTGCGGAAACATTTGTTCTACAATGTCATTTTCTAATCTCTCTCCAGAGGACTACTTGTAGGGGTAGTTATTAAGTATTCACCCTCATCCTTTTATATTAAATAAAATAGTTTAGACCCAAACCTATGTTTGAGCAGTCTATGGTGTTAGACTAGGATTGCACCTAGTCACTATTACCAGTGAGGTTGAGGTTTGAATCCTAGTTAGGTGGATTTATAATAGTTTTTCACATTATATTTTCTTATGGTTTTTTTGATTCTTTTTCCATGCCTCGATACTACCCTGCTCACCGCTATACACTTTGATTAAGTCATTACTTGCTATTGTGGTCAAACAGGGTGTTTATTGGCTCACGAAATCATGAAAAAGTCACTAATTGCAAAAAAGGCCATGAAAGTTCCCGAAAAGTCCCAAATTTTCAATATTTTTGCTCATAAAGTCAAGAAAATATTTTTGTTTTAATTTTTCTCGCATCGTAACAACACAAACTCATCAAGAGTTGTGCCACCCACTACCCATAATTCCATGGGATAGCCGCAAGTTTCCTGATTGTTTTTACCGTGATACCAAGGACAAAGTTAACATTTGCCATCTATTTAAAGTTTAATGTTGCGTGGGAGTGAAGATCAAATTATTGAAGATATTTTCAACATGACTCATTTATAAGTGGGACAGCCTGTAAAAGAATGCTACCGCCATTATTTTTTCCATATTTATCACTAAACGCATCAATAATTCATGTTTACTATATGAAAAATATAACCTTGCTTTTTTTCTTCTAGAAACTGTTACCTATGTTTCAACATTGTACAATGTTTATTGCATTTATTCCTGTGAAAAAAACTTAGTAAACCATAAAATAATTGCTTTAATATAACTGTGTTTTAAGTAATTTTACTAGTAAGCATATATTATAACCTGAATGGATAGTAAGATGCGGTGCAAAAAAAAATATTTCTTTTTACTAGTATTAATGCTCTTTCTTAATCTTGGCCTTTAAAGTGAAATAATTGTTATTGTGCTACCTTACCAATCAATAACATTTCCATTGCACTTTCCTTTATTGTTTAAAACTCCTGCAGCTGTAGCTATTGATATTTAAATTTGTGAGCTAAATTAATTAACTGCTTATTTAAAACCTCTTTCATTCCCTACAAGTGTGCAAAGTATTTTATTTATTTCAAATAAAATAAAATTTAGAATCGGTTGGGTGTGGCTCAAATTGGGCAAACTCTCGCTAATTGCATCAGCACCAGACGAAACTGTTCTGAAAAATATTGTTTTGTGATACGTTTTCCCAACACCTTAGAACTCTTTTTTTGAAAATATATCTTAGGTTGAGTAAATTCTTTATTTGATTTACATAAAAAACATTTGAGTAAGGCCTATTTTTAAGTGTGAACACCTTTGCTATGATTATGAGGTTTTTGGCATTGAGTAAAGATTTTTTTTTTTGTGTGTGTGGTGCAAATGCAGGTGCTTTATGAGATATTCAACATTTTGTTCTGAACCATTAGTACCTCCACTTTCACTCAGGACTGTGGAGTCAGAGTCTTAAGTCGTGGAGTCTCAGTCGGAAACAATTTTGGGCCGAGTTGGATTCTGTAAAAATTTACCGACCCCAGCTTCAAAATAAATACTTATAATATTATAACAATATATGGTTAATGTATCATTTTAATTTCATAAACATTTTTTTCGAGGTAAATATTTGTAATTTGGATTGACAAATTAATTTAAATATAAACTCACAATGCTAAAGAAGCTTTCCATGAAGTAGTATTGTGGATGCCATGTCCTGAATATCCGAGTCAAATGGCATATTGTTTTTGCAGCCAGTGGTGTCGGAGTCGACGGAAGGGGAGCTGCGCCTGGTGAAGTTTGATACCACGCCCATCATGTCGACCTATCTCGTGGCTGTAGTGGTGGGGGAGTATGACTATGTGGAGGACCGTTCCAAGGATGGAGTGCTGGTGCGAGTCTACACCCCCATGGGCAAGCGAGAACAGGGTCAATTTGCCCTGGAGGTGGCCACTAAGGTGCTGCCCTACTACAAGGACTACTTTCAGATTGCTTACCCACTCCCCAAGATGGATCTCATCGCTATCGCAGACTTTTCTGCAGGTTTGTTTCTACTACATTACAGTTTTTATAGGAAGAACCTTTTAGGAAATATAAACTTCTTTTTGCTGCCAATATTTCTAATAAGTTACAGGATGATTAATTAGTGTTATTTTATATGAGATCTGGGAAAACAGGGATTTTGTTTGAATTGGAAAAATCAAGACATTTTCGCATAAGCCTATATATATATATATATATATATATATATATATACCTAGTGGAATATTTGTAAGATTGTACATATTTAATTTCAAGCAATATATATGCCTGACAAAGCAAACTAAGTACGCTGATTGGAACTTATGTCTTATTTTCTGCCCATTGGTGGCCACAAAACGGGAAAGTCAGGGAATTTAAATACTTGACCGATTCTGCACCTAAACATTTAAACAAAATTGCGAGATGTTTGTTTCTCAATGCTAACAAAATGCATATCCTAGATATTTCAGTCTTAACATGAGATCATTGTATAGGGTTTGTTTTGTAACACATTTACACAGGGAGATAAATAAAACCTAAAACATCAAATACTGGTAAATAACAAGAATTTATAAGAATGTTGAGGTTTGGTAGCTTAGGATTTTTCAAAAATATGTTATCAATGTAATATACGAAGAAATTGCTACTCACCAAGAACAATTGTAAAAAGGCTAGGTCTGGATTGTTTTTATTATTGTTTGGAAAACCTCGAAAATTCAGTGAATTTAATAGTAAGAGTTTTGTAACCGCCCTGTATACTTTCCTCTTAAAACATTGGGCCGTGTAATCACTGCATATTATATTTCCTCATCAAACTCAAATATTTGTTTTAAACACAGATCACACCTTACACTAGTCAATTTTATGAACAATTAAATTTAATTCCTCTATAATTCAATCTACCTTGTCTAGAAAAACTGAAAAACAGTTTTTTTTTTGTAATATGTAACTAATGGCAGCCCTTAATTATCTACACGAACACATAACTAATGTATCTATTAAACTTAAGCCTTCTTATTATTACAGTTAATTGGTTTGTCACTAGGTGCGATGGAAAACTGGGGTCTTGTCACATACAGAGAAAATTGTCTGCTAGTCGACCCGAAAAATACTTCTGCTGTGAGGAAACAATGGATTGCTCTAGTCGTGGGCCATGAAATAGCTCATCAGTGGTTTGGAAACCTTGTCACGATGGTGAGAGCCAGTCATACAATATCTGTAAAACATCAATAATATCGTGTGGTCACAATCATGATTATTGATACAATGGGCGTCAAACAATCACCAACCCATCTTTGTAAAAATACTTTTGGTAGGAAATTTGGTGGGGTTAAAGAAATACTTTTCACTTGGTGGTAAAGAATGTGATCTGTGAATGATTTGGAGTTCATTACAAGTTTAATTCAGAGCACCCTATATGATGTACTTGACACTTAAGATTGATTGAATCCTCAACAGTTACACACTCAGTTGTAAAGCCTAGGCAGCATTTTAGAGGCATACTAGGTATATGAGGAGTGAGGTAGATTCCTGTTTATTTCCTTTATTTGTTAAGGAGCTGTTAAACCATTTAGTTAATGGAAATAAATTATTAAAAAAATTTTTTTTTGCGTTTTACAAAGTTAAAGTCATCTCAAAATCATTCTAATGAGGAAAGGATTAGAAAGGTTAGAAAACACATGGTGGCTACAGACAGGGAAAACAGGGAAAACCTGGAAAAGTCAGGGAATTTTTGGATAACAGGGAAATGTCAGGGAATTTAACTAAAAATAAAGAAAAGTCAGGTAATTTAAAAATATGTCTAAAATATCCCATTAATTTAGCAACTAAACACTAAAACAAATGTTAATAATACCTAAATAAAATAAAATTTTAATTTTTAAAATAACTGATAAAACTATTTTTTTTTGTAGATTCAAACTTTTTTAAATATGTGATGAATAATATATCAAACAAGTCATAATCCACCATTAAAACTGGAAAAAGTAGTCAGGGAAAATTGAAAAATGTTGCCTGGAAAACCTGGAAAAGTCAGGGAATTTTGTACAATATGTTTTGTAGCCACCCTGAAAACAAAAA
Source organism: Timema podura (assembly GCA_033556935.1). Taxonomy (NCBI): domain Eukaryota; kingdom Metazoa; phylum Arthropoda; class Insecta; order Phasmatodea; family Timematidae; genus Timema; species Timema podura. The sequence goes on from JAVRXN010000002.1 coordinate 32,256,828, forward strand.
CAAAAAAAAACTACCACCATGTAGAAAATACATCAACAGTTGATCTTTTCTAAATTAAATCCTGTTCTCTTGGACCAACACCTGCCACACCATTTTTTTTTAGCACCGCATCTTACTAGCTGTTTAGGTTATAAGCTTAGTGTACTAATTACACTAGTGGTTTTAAGGATTAGGAAGGTTATATTTATAAGAAATGTACCTGAATTTGCATGGAGAGAGACAGGGAGATATAGGGGAGAGAGGTGGAAGGGAGAAGGAGAAAGGGGAGAGAGAGAGGGTGATAGAGGGAGGGAGAGAAAGATAAATATATATAGAGAGAGACAGAGAGAGAAGAAACCCATTTTGGGAAAACCACCCTCAGTACACCCAACCAAGATTTGAACCTTGGTCTCCCGGTCAATGGCAGTCTAATCTACTGTGAGAGTAGTTTATATTATATATAGCATGTCTTACTACCTGTTCAGGTTATATGGATGTATGATAATTACTCTAATGGGGAAGGGATGAGGAAGGAAGCATGCATTTTAGAGGTAATCTACCCGCGTTTACATGGAAGGAGTGGGGAACCTTTTAGGGAAAATTTCCCTCTGTAGACCCAACCAGGATTTGAACTTCGATCTCCCCATTTTCAGCAGGCCAGTCTAACACACTTTGTCACTCTATTTGAAAAAAACGACAACACATGTTTAGATATTTTTGTATTTTGAGTCTATAAATACATATTTTCTTGTTTTGGATTATATTATATTCTATTAGTTTTGGAACAAATTGTAATTCATTTGGACATTTGGACATTCAACAATATGTATTCTTTTGCCTAGGCTACTTTAAAAGGGAAAGTTTAAATATATTGACTCAAGTGATCTACAATAGAGTAGAACCCCGGCTATTTGGATTAATTACGATTTAGGTTAGTCCATATTGTTGAAAAGCTGGATAATTGATCACATAGGGAAAAAAATCTCACAATAAAAGACTTTATTGAAAATATAGTACCTAGAAATCACATAATATATGTACTTACAACACATTATAAAACAAATTACAATGTGCATATGTACTTACTATTTATCATGAGATAAAAATAAATTTTTGAATTTCCTAAAAGCAAGTACATACCGTACATAGAACTCTGAAAAGTTAGGGAATAGTTATCAAAATAATTTTGACCGAATTTAACGAAAATCGGTGCTGCAATACAAATCCGGATAACTGGTGACCGGATAGTCCAGGCTCTACTGTAATATAATCTGGCACCTCACTACCTAAATTCATGTAAAAAAACCTATTCAAGATTTTTGGTTTGGGGAGGGGTCGGGTGTGGGGAAGAGAGAAGATTCTTCTAATTGCATTCTTTTTTCTCAAATACACACCAAGCTGTTTAAACCTCTACCCCAGCTTATTGTCAGGCGTGGATATTTAACAACACATTAAAAGTTTAATTCATTTGCATCTTTTGTGTGCATTTTTAATTAATTCGAAAGCATTTCTAAAATCACATCTGTAGCTGTATTTATATAAATATATAAAACCAAGAACATATTTTAATAATAAATTTTGCCAATTTTAAGAACATAATGAATATTTATTTCTTAAGCAAATTTAAATCGGGGCCCAAATGATCAGCAGACTAATGAGCGCTAATGTTTGAATGTATATGAACACAGTAGACTGGCAATAAAGTAAATGGTATGCAGTTATTTTATTTTTCTTAATTTTTTTTTAGGAATGGTGGACCCACCTTTGGCTGAATGAGGGCTATGCTTCGTTTGTGGAATTCCTCTGTGTGGCCCACTTATTCCCAGAGTACGACATTTGGACCCAATTTGTTACAGACACTTATATTCGAGCCCTGGAACTTGATTGCCTAAAGAACAGCCATCCTATTGAGGTAAGCACATAGTTTCAATCTGAAATAACTATTTATATTGAATATGTGTTAAATATACAATTTTACAAATCCTTATCTTTATTTTACCTATGAATTCTAAATTGTGAATTTTGATTGTTTGGATTTTTTCCCCTTAAGTTTTGGTTTGGTTTGCCTTAAGAAGTAAACTAATAATCTGGAGACTAAACTTATTTGTTAGGTTTTGCCTATAATAGTGTTGTGTTAAACCACTAGAAAGCATCATAATACACTAGCTTTAAAAGATAATTCAAAATAAAAATTTGAAAGATAAAAATAATCATCATTACTTGATGTTTCCTCCTCTGGGGTCGTGTGGCACAACCTCTTCCCATTCCTGTTGATCTCTCCAAGGTTCTCTCTCTGCCATGTATCTCCTCCAGTCCTCTCCTTTAGCCTCCATGTCCTTATGCGCTTGGTCCATTCATCTCGTTCATGGTCTTTCAACAGGTCTTCTGCCCTTCTCTTTACTCTGTTTTGCTTTCTTAAGCATTCTGTCCTCCATTCTCATCACATGCCCTAACCATTACAACATTTTCCTCTTCTGCGTCTCTTCTAATGGTACTTTTAAGCTATCCTAATTTTTTTTCTTCCTTATCCTCTCTCTTTGTAACATTTTCAATACCTCTCAAAAACCTCATCTCTTCAACCTGCAATCTCTTTGGCCATGACTAGGTTTCAGAGGCATATATGGCAACATTGGTTAGTAATATGCCTTATATAACAAAGTTTTGGCTTCTTTTCTTATGTTTCATCGCCAAATTATATCCTTAACTATGTGAGAGAATTGTCCACTCTTCCCTTTGTCTTAATTTCTACTGAATCTTAATATTTTTGGTGATCTTTCTTCATATATAACAGAAATATTCCACCCTTTCAAGTTCATTTCCATTCATTGTTATTTCCTTTATTGATTTTGAATTTCTAGTCATATTCATTAACTTGCTCTTTTCCACTTTCATTTCCAATCCATATCTTTTTATTGCTCTTGCCCATTTGGCTAGTTCTCTCTCCAAGTCTTCTTCAGTTTCTTCGGGGACCATGTCATGATGTCGTCTGCATATACCATCACCTTCAATTCCCCCGAGCTTCTGTGACCCTGTAATTCAGCACTTATTCCTTCCATTACATTATTAAATATAATTGATGATAAAACCCTTCCGTCTCACTCTCCTTTATGTTTTAAACCAGTCATGCGTTTATCTTCTACTGTCCTGGAATGCTTCTCATGCCCCTCTATATGCAAACTTCTAACATTTGGATTCTAGGAATTCTACTTGTCATTGTTTTGCCTAGTTGGAGATTTTTTGAAATCTACCAAAACCAATCTGTGATCTCCTCCAAAATATGACCTTCATGGGTGTTAATTTTGGGTGTAAGCTTTTGGAGACCATAATGTAGTATATAAGACTTCATCGCTAACCATTGGCTACATTGGATGAACTTTTGGCTATCTATTTTCCTATGCATCTGACACCTTAGCTTAGTCGTCACTGTGTCTGTCTACTGAGCTAAGGGTTCCGTGTTTGATTCCTGACAGTCGAAAAATGTATCATTGGTGAAACGTGGATTTACCCTTTCACAGTGATGAAGTATCGGCTAGGGACTGGATGTTGTGGATGTTTATCCTAGTCTCAAGTTATATTATAGGGCATATGAACCTACGACAGTCTTAGCAAACCGTATGACTTAAATAAAAAACTGCCCCAGGCCATAGGTTGGAAACAATAATAGTTGTAAAACATGAAGAGCAAAACTAGACATTTCAGCTGTCAAATTTTACATCCATTATTGTTTCCAGCCTGTGGCCTGGGTCAGGTTTTTATTCAAGCCATATATTGTCCCACTACCGGCTTGCGAGGCCTGTCGTAGCTTCATATCCGTTATAATCTAACAAGACTAGGACAGGCACAACATCCAGTCCCCGGCCGTTAATTTATCAATGTGAAAGGGTAAACCCATATTTTCATCAATGATAAATTTTTGACCATGCCAGGAATCGAACCCAGGAACCTTAGCTCAGTAAGCAGATAAGCTACCAACTGAGCTAAGGTGTCAAACTTCAGATGTAAAATAAACCAATAAAAATAATTTATCCTCAATAATTAGCTCTATGGTGTTTAACTACCTTGTATATTTCTTTTAACAGGTGCCAGTAGGTCACCCTTCAGAAATTGATGAAATATTTGATGACATATCTTACAATAAAGGTGCTTCAGTTATTCGGATGTTGCACAAGTATATTGGCGATGAGGTGAGATCTTTTATTAATTAACAATCCACCAGAAAATTTTAGTACATATTCAACAAATTGAAATACTAGGTTAAACTCAAGTTAATATCAAAATGTTCTTTTATACATAAAATGTGTTTAAAACTGTGCACATTAGAAGTGGCAAGCCAAGCTTTAAATAGATACTAAAGCTTAAAATATTTATAAGCTTGCAAGTCTAGCGCCCTGAAAAAGGTCCTTTCTTTGCCTTGCATTGTGCTGCTAGTGATGAATGGCTAATTGTTTACTCTTTCTCATCTTATTGGGATGTGTTTTGTGCAATTGATTTGAGCATTTATGGAAGGGACAGGGAGGGGGCAGGGGGCTAACAAAGAGAGGTATTGTGCAGCAGATGGCCATTAAAATGTCAAGGTCACCAACTGAGTAAACTGGTTTTGTTGATGAATGGAAGAAAGTATGAAGCTTAAATGAAAGAATATGCATACATTTATCTCTCTGTGGGGATTTTAGATCACAAATAGAATGGTGCAAGATGATATCAAGTACTGTATTGGCCCAAAAATAGGCCGCTCCTGAATATAGGCCGCACCCTAAATTTTCAACCACTTTCAGAGAAAAAACAATAATCCCACTTAAATATGATCAGTGTGTATTAAATCATTTGAAAAGAAACATTATTTATCAGTAGGTGCCTACACTTAAAATTAGGTTACTTAAATATATAAAATCACTTTCAGAGAAAAAACCCACACTATTTACACTTAAAATGATGTCACTTGTAAATATAAAAAAGTAAGTTATTCATACTCAAAATTAAATTGCTTGGGGGAAAAAAGGTAAGTTATTGATAATAAAAATGAGATCACTTGGAAATAAAAAAATTACGACACACTTAAAATGTGAACAGTGAAAAAAAAGGCTAACAATGAGACACTTTGAGAGGAATGAAAAAATTATTCATCACACACACTAAATTATTGTTCTCACATTAGAATAAATGTTGACCAGCATACAGAAACAAAATCTAACTCGAAATATTTAAGCTCCCTTTACCAAAAGGATATATTGCCAATAGAATGTACTGAAAAAACTAATTTTATTTTGGTAGCCATTATGGCTCAAATATTGTACACACAAATAAGAAAGTAATTCTGTAATTCTTCATCTATTTTTAAATAACTCTGCCAACTGTCATGGTTCATCTCTTTTTAAATAACTTTGCCAACTTCCATAGTTCATCTATTTTTAAATAATTTTGCCAACTATCAAGGTTCATCTATTTTTAAAAAGCGGTGGCTATTAACTTCAATTTATATTGATTTATCAACATGCATACCCTATAGTTACAAAATTGAATGTGTATTATCTAAGAGTATGATTATAGGCCGCATTAGAGTTTTATGAGAGCTGTTTCTTGGAAAAAATTTAGACTTATTTTCAGGTTACCTTAATGTAAAAATGTATTATGTACAAAATTGTACATCTTATCACTCACAAATGCTCTAATTTTTCTCTTTGGTAAGAGGCCACCACCTGAAAATCCATCTGCACTCCAGATGAACAGAGAATAATGGAGCTATATATTTTCTAACCATTATTGTTAAATCGTCATATCCAATTTACTTTAATTAATACTTTTTTTTTCCCTGGCAACATTAAATTGAATCATAGTTGATTTTTCGGTTAATATCACAGTATATTTAATTTAAATCCTATAATTTATTATGACTTAATGTTTTTAATTATTTATAAATACGCAATTTTAGAACTTAAACTTTGTTTAATACATGAAGCTTATTTACACAATCAAATTTAAAATTATATATTCATCCAACCCAATCTCCATTAGGCTAGATACTCAGGATCGTCATGATAAACTCGCTCGAGATCAAATCAAATTAAAAAACAGACCCCTAGTGAACATATTCTCTTAAATAAGGGTATGCAAATGTCACTTTCTAAATGCAAAGCGAAACTTGAAACACGCAAAGAAAAGTCAAAGATAGGTTTTTTATGGCTGTCGCATAATACTACTTTCAGCGTTTAAATTACCAATTAAGTGCATCATATAAAGAAAATGATGTATAGAAAATAACAAAGCACACCATAAACTTTTATGCTAATGTAATTTTTCTGAAGCTATTCATATCTATTTATCCTTAAATAGGCTATATAAATAAAGATAGTTAAAATACATTTTAATTCAAAACCGTATCAAAAATGCACTTGTAAATTTGTCATAGATAATTCCAATGAGAAAGAATATCAAGGATTAAATATTGGGTACATGTTTTATAAATTTAATGCAAACAAGGAAGCTAACACAACTAAGAAACATTTTATACATATACTTGCTTTGCATGTTGGGGGGCTCCCCCCTCAAACCCCCAGTGAGTTTTCTTTGCAAGTGGATGTAAACTAATGTAATTCCAGCGTCGTTTTGAACTTAACAACTTAAAGTTACTGGTATTGTATTGTATTTTTCATACATTATTTTAGTTTCTCCATACTTATAGGGCAGCTAGAATCATCAAATTTGGCACGCTTGTGGAAATTGGATGTGCCAATATGCCTGCCAAATTTTATGATCTAGCTGTCTCATAAGTGTGTCAGATAATTAAATAATGTGTAAAAAATGTGCAAAATTTACCTAAAATCAAAAAATCTAGCTCTATCTAAGGTATAACCTCCCTTTTGTATTCTTTTGGTTTCCTCTTTAGGAAGTTGCGTTGCACGTTTCACACTCCTCCCTGATGAGTTCCGATAGAATGAAACCAAAGTCGGGGGATTGGGCAGTGACAATCGATTTTCTTTAAGAAGCAACCATTACCTCTTTGTCCAATGGCAGCAATGTAAAGTGTGAACTGTATTCTTCTTTTCATTTTAAAAGCCATACTGTGTTCATCCCTTTTATATGTTTTTATCCACCTTCTTCCAAATATAATACAATTTTTAACTTTTGGAATTTTCCCGTCGGTGACAGGCTAGAAGCCATAAGTTTGCCAAATTTCAAGTTTCTAGCTCATTTGGAAGTGGGTAAACATTAATGTCAGTGAGTGAGTGAGTCAGCCATGTGGCTTTATAGTAGTATAATATATACATACATATATTTTTTATTTTTTGCTCTATCCCAGTGATTATCAGTTCATGGAATTATAACTTTGCCTGTATTTTTCTTTTGTACAAAACAATGTTGGCAACCTTGAATGTAATATAATATATTTTCTTTTATTGGTCTACCTACTTTATAGCTATGCCATATTATTAGATGTAATTTAATTATTGGTTGTTAAAAAAAACTGTTTAGTATTTGTTCTAAAAATAATTATTATATGCTGAAATACGTTATATTTAGTATATATATTTCAAATCTCTTGATAATATCTCTTAATTTTTATTCTTACTTTGAAAGTGTTTGATGATGTAAAGATTATTTTGACTATAAAAGTCGAAGCATGGGAGATTTGACCTTCATTTTCAACATTTTGAAGCTTCACACACCTCTACTCACAAATAACTTGAGTTTCTTAAGATTATATTCCTCCTATTTCTGTGAAACATCACTCTTCACTGAATATTTATGAGTTTTTGGCTTCCTATGTCTAGGATTTCCGTCAAGGGATGAATTTGTACTTGACGAGACACCAGTATAAGAACACATTTACAGAGGACCTTTGGGCGGCACTAGAGGAGGCCAGCCACAAGCCTGTGGGGGCAGTCATGTCTACTTGGACCAAGCAGATGGGATTCCCTGTGGTGAAAGTGACCAGTCGACAGGATGGCAACAACCGTAAGCTCACCGTCGCCCAAGAGAAGTTCTGCGCAGATGGCAAGGCCAGCAGTGAGTACAGAAGGAGGTCATTATGTGTTTTAGAGTCGTTTTGAAAGCTTCTCTTGTGTATAGAATGTGCTAGTTGTACTAACATAAATTTATCAACTAACCATATTAATATATATATGTATATATATATATACATCAAATAAATAGCATATATTGGATAGCTTCTGTCAGCTCCTCAAATTTTCTGTAATAGATCCATGTATTAAAATATAGCTATTTCTCTGGTTTCATGACATCTTTGATTATTTATCGGTTTTACAAAATACAAACTGCAATCTAAACTATATATTATATAAAGTGTGTTAATTTTTTTTATATCCATTTCTGATTACAGTCTGTGGCATGGGTCAGTTTTTTACTCAAGTCATAAATTTTCCACTACCACTGGCTAGGCCTGTCATAGCTTCATATGCCTTATAATCTAACTTAAGACTAGGACAGGAACAAGGCCCAGTCCCCGGCCGTTAATTCATTGCTGTGAAAGAGTAAACCCACATTTCAACAATGATCAATATTTTGGCTTAGCTGGGAATTGAACCCAGGACCCTTAGCTCAAAAGATAGACACACAATATCGACTGAGTTAAGGTGTCGGATCGATTAGTCAAATGTTGGCAAAATAACAAAGAATTTGAATATAAACTCGATGGGAATGTGTAAAGTCACATTTTTTATGGAACATGAAATAATTAAGAAAAAAGAGGGCTGAGCACCAAATTTCCAAAAAATTAACAAATAGTGAAATATAAATATTTTCCAGTTTTAATGTGTATGATTATTGGAAGAGCTAAATGTATAACACAGTCTAAAAAAGTTTGTAAATCATCACTGAAATCACAAAACAAATAGCTAAATAACTCAATTAAAATAGAAAAGTTCCCTAAGGAATCGGCATAAACACGTAGCTTACAAAGAGTATGAAATTAATTGTACATTATTAGTAGTCTACTATTGGTGAAAAATAAAAGTTTTTGAAGAACAATATTGTTTTTGCAGGTAATGACTGTTTGTGGATGATCCCGGTGACATTCAGTTCTTCTGACAGCCCTGGCAGTGTGATTCAGCAGACTGTCCTCGAAACTAAGTCTGCAGAAGTAACCCTCCAAGGGGTGTCTGCCGACGAGTGGGTCAAGGTCAACCCAGGCACAGTGGGCTACTACCGCACCCAGTACCCGCCAGACATGTTGGCACAGTTTGTGCCTGCTATAAGAGACAAGAGTCTGCCCCCACTGGACAGGCTCGGGCTCTTGGATGACCTGTTTGCCATGGTGCAAGCAGGGCAGACCCCCACAGTTGAGGTGCTCAAGCTCATGCAGGCCTTTAGCCAGGAGGACAACTACACTGTGTGGTCCAGCATCGCTAACAGCTTGTCCAAACTCAGCCTGCTCCTGTCTCACACAGACTTTGACGACCTCTTCCGACTGTATGGCCGCAGGCTCATGAAGGGCGTGGGGGACAGGCTGGGCTGGGACCCTAAACCAAAGGAAAGTAAGTATAAGGGCTATTACCAAGGCTTTCCTGTCATGCAATTTTATGGATTCAATTTTGGGTTTTGTTTAAAGATTCAAATTAACAAAGTCTATAGAAGTTGTGCTACTCTAGAAAAGAACACCACTTATTACAGCCTAAAATAAGTTACCCGAGAATTTCCATTGGGCTTCACTGCTCAACCACAAAGATAAATGTATATGAGAAGCACTATAAATGTGTTCATTTGTTAATTTGAGATGAATTAAATGCCCTTAAAATAAAATTTATAATTTTTAAAAACAATTTAACAGTTTACATATTATATTTTGCTTAAAGCACTTTATTTCATCCATATAGAAACAATTTTATAACTAAAAGTATTGTCATGTATTGAAGAAAATACTCTATTCTATGTATTGCAACTAAAAGTTTTTATTATTAGTTGGTTAAATTACTATATTAAATAGAATAGACATAATGATTAACGTTCTTCCTCCCAAGTTTAAATTTATTTGTGTGTTTATTTCTAGGCCACTTAGACACATTGCTGCGCTCACTAGCAATCGACCGCCTGTGTGTGTTTGAAGATGAGGCATATATAAAGGAGGCTCATAAGAGGTTTGAAGATCATGTATCGGGCAAAGCGCCCTTGCCTGCTGACCTGCGCTTTCCAGTTTTCAAAGCTGTGCTTGCTAAGGGGGATGAGAAAACATACAACACAATGCTGAGGGTAAGGTTTTTAACATGACTTCTTTCTCACACCCCATTTAATTTATATGAGGTATTTAACATGCACTTTCTGAAGCAACTAATTATATTATATCAGCACACGACTCACAACCTAACTTAATTCTAGAACAACACAACTAGTCAGTCAGCCTTAAATTCATCACTGATAATTTCTTTTCAGTCATACTGAGACTGTAACTTGCAACACTTAGTTTAGTATACAGATACTCTAGCTTGTGAACGTTCACTTTTTTAAATCTAGTATAAACAATAAACACACATTTTTTTTCAAGTTTTAATTGCCACACATCTTCATTAGGGAAGTAAGCTTCAAATAAATAATGTATATTAAATTGTTTTATATTTGGAAGAAGGTATAGGAAAGGTGGATAGAAACATGTAAAAGGTACGGACACAATATGGCTTTTACAATGAAAAGAAGAACACAGTTCACACTTTACATCGCTGCTATTGGACAAAGAGGTAATGGTTGCTTCTTAAAGAAAATAGATAGTCACTGCCCAATCCCCCGACTTTGGTTTCATTCTATCGGAACTCATCAGGGAGGAGTGTGAAATGCGCAACCCAACTTCCTTAAAGAGGAAACCAAAAAAACACAAAAGGAAGAAAATGGAAATTTGTAAAGAATGATACTAAACTGACCCGGCCACAGGATGGAAACAGTTTTTGTTCTTGTTCTTGTTCATGATGATGATGATGATGAAGTCCCATCTAAAATATAAAGTACGTTTGATGTTATTACTAGTCAAAATAAGTTAATTATAGAAACTAGAAATGGAAAAGGGTGAGAGAGAGAAAAGAGAGATAGAGAACGTTTTGATCAAAACTTATTCCAGGTTGGGGGACGTGTTACGATCTCAGTAAGGTTTTGTGGGTATGGACTTGAAGGCCCATGAAAGGCTCTCCTTATTAACAAAACTTGGTGCAATAGGTTATGTTGTCTGGCAACTTAAATTTTCTTAATTCTTACCTCAGTAACGAAAAATTATGCAAGAGCCAAAAAAATTAAACATGCATAAAATCAACACCAAACGCTATCACTCAAGGCGTGAAAACAACTAAACAGCTGATTTCCACCACTCCGATTGCAGCCACGGGACACGGCCAAACAAATCATTGAAGATGTGTGCCTTCTCTCCCGCTGTCGCCGGCTACCAATCACCCCTTGTTGCTGAACTCCCTAAATCTGTATTCACTTAAATTTAATTTCGCCTTCACGGTTCCACTTTGTCTTAATTATTTGAATCTTATTTTAAATTTAAATTTCTTATTTTAATCATTGCAATTTTTTTCACCAAAAGAGAGGGGGATTCTGGGCCGAGGGCGCAAATTCGAGAAACTTGAGGGCGCACCGGCCGATGGGCTGGCGGGCCAGTCCGAGCCTGCAAGTATCACAGGTTTAGCTTGACCAAATTGCTAAGTGGTGTCAAATGCTAGAACTACAGTTTAACATTGGTCTAATGGAAGAATCACACGTGATAATTCTTTGCGTCTAGAGTATGCAAAGAAGAAATTAAAAATTCCCTAAAATAATGATTGTTGTTTATAGAGTTTTTTCTAAACTAATATACTAAGTATAATTATTTTTTTTTCAATTTATTAATATAATTTTAATTTATTTATTTATATATATGTATATATTCATATTCGTAAAATAGTGGATTTGACACAACTCTAGATATAACCATGTGAAGTAAATTAACTATATGTTTCTACTGGATTAATATTTTATTTATTTTAGCAAGAAAATGTTTTGATATAGAATCTTAAAAAATACTGCCTGCCCTTAACTCGCGTTCCATACACTGTTTACACTCAAATTTTTGTTTTCACCTTATTTTCTTATTTAGTTGTACCGCGAAGCAGACCTGCATGAGGAGAAGGACAGGATCTCCCGTGCACTTGGTGCTATCAAGGATGTAGCTGTGCTCAAGAAAGTACTTGATTTCGCCATGTCGGTATGTGAACACTAATAGTTTTTAATGAGGAATTGTGTTTAAGACTATAATTTGTATTCAATATTATTTGGGAATATCTTTGAACTAACATGCAATTCTTGGAGCTTTTTTGAAATCTCAGTTTTAGATTTTTATTTTATTTATAACATATTCAGTTAAAAGTGTTAAAATGATTAGTCTGTATACAGTGCCAGGACCCCACAGATGGGGGCTCCCTCAAACCCTGTCAAGAAACAAAACATTAACTCCAATTTTCTTTTGCCTTCTTGTTTTGTGCCCATAATAATTTGTTTCTGCATGAATTATTAGGTAAAAAAAATTATGGGTGTGCAGTTTAAATTAAAAATATCTGTCTACACTTGAAAGATTTGCCAGAAAGTCCCTGTTGGTCAGTTATCAAACATTTGCTTGGTTTTCACCTTTCCTCAGACATGCTAAAATGTAATTAACATTGGCTTATGAGGGGCCCCCACACTGTATATCGCCTCAAGGCCCCCACATACATAAATTCGGCACTCTCTTTATGCATTCGAAAGTAACTTTATAATAGGAACTCTTATATCTTGAGGGTTTGAGAACAGATTATAAAATGGAAATGCTTTATTAACTGACTGTGGTCTTTGTGTTATTGTAGAAGGAAGTCCGCTCCCAAGATACAGTGTTTGTAATCATATCCGTGGCTATGAGTAAAAAGGGGCGAGAACTTGCTTGGACTTTCTTCAAGGACAACTGGCAGGAGTTGATGAACAGATATCGGGTACGGTCTCACTTTTAAGCTGAAACTTTGTCAATTTTAAAAATATGCTATTGTGTTTCCAGCCAGTTTACCATGCAATTCAAATGTCGGAAAATTAATATTTAAAACTTGTCACAAGGTTATTTAACTTCCCCCAAATATATTTTTTAAATAATTTGTATTCTTACAATTTCATCATAGGGTTAAGTGAAACTTATAACTTACCCAATCAGCATAAATACTCGCTATCACAAAGTGTGTTGGTATACGTACACTAAGGTTTGGAAATGTTTTGTGAAAATAACTCTTAAAAGGGTAAGCCTTCTCATTTTTAAAGTGCAAGAGTTTCATTAGAACTAGGGGTGTGGAAATATTTGGAAATTTGAATATTTTCAAAATATCGAGTTCTGAATTATTTGTGCATTTTTTATAGCTAACCACATATAGTGGGTCATTTAATTTAATTACACATTTTTTATGTATCAAACAATTATTATTTGAAGTGATGCATTTTATTTCAGTTATTTTAAATATTCACATTAGAATCCATAAGAACATTTGAGATTTGATGATTCGAGATTCATCCTTAAAAATATTTTTATTTTTTTTAAATTTTCAATTGAAATTTGTTTTATGGTTCTTATACTGCTTATTTATGGTTCAGAACAAATTATAATCATAAGATGAACTTAACAACCAAGCCCCAGACCTGTAATTTTTCACTTAACTGAATGTATGAATGTTAAAATGACAGTTAACATTTAGTTAGTATTTCTATTTTCTATTATTTTACTATATCTATATTTCCTTTTAAAGTTAATTTTTCCCTATATTTCTCTTTAGATTCAATATTTGGGACTGGAGGGTAAAGTGGAGATTCGGATTCAAAATTCGGATTATTTTATGGTGGATTCGACCCAACTTTAATTCACAGAATTTTATTTATTTGTTCACTAAAACCAAATAAAAATATCTTTTGTCGAAAAATAATTACAAGATTTCATCCAGTCAGCCGCCATCTTGATTGTTTATTTTTGTAAGCTCTATGGACTTAATTATAGATTGTGCATCAAATATACTGTATTTACCTGAATCCAAGACGACCCTGAATCTAAGATAACCCCCAGTTTTTTAGTGTTTCTGGATAGAATTTTTGTAAGTGATATTTATTTTATCATGAATGAAGAAAATAATAATTATGGTAGACTTATTTTGAAATGTTAACAGATGAGTTTTTATTTACAAAACAAAACACCTATGTTGACTTAAAATCTAATTAGGGTTGCAGAATTGCAAAGGAATTTATTTTTTGCCTCACATCACTTTTGCATAAGAAAGTTAACTTTGAAAAAGTTTATAAAAATAATGAGAAATTAATTTTTATTATGACAAATGATAATCGTTAGTGAAAATCCGAGTCTCATACACACCCTATTTCCCCTAAATACTATCATTAGACTCGACTATTAACACGCTTGCTTCCTAAATGTGACACTTTCACTTTTACATTGATATACAGAAAATAAAATAATATAAAGTAAAGAGAAATAGGAAGAAATCAAAGGACAAATACACGACAAACTCTTGCTTTTATAAATAGAAGATAAACACATTTCACATGTTACAAAAAATCTAATCGATAAACAAATCTGCTATGAATTACCGTAAAAGTCAGCCGCCATGACAGCCAAGTGTAAAAATTAGTGATAATTAAACAAGCATTTTTATTCTTATTTCAAAACCGATGATATAAGAACATCTAATCAAATATAATAATTTACTTTATATTATTCAAAAGTTAGATATTTTGTGGAGTTTCACGAATTAAAACTCAAGTTCGGCATCGCTAAAATTGTCTAGTAAACTCTACTTATTATCGGTTGTTTTTTTAAAATCGATTTGAGTTTTCTCATCACGTCTTAATTGATAAGTGCTAGCTATGCAGGCAGAGTTTTAATACTTAAATACGTAACATTTTGATAGTTCATTATTTGTTTTTAAATCTATTTTGATTATTGTGAATAGCTTAATTTTTAATATTGTAGTGAAGTAATTAGAAAAGTAATCAAAAACAACTCAACGAAATAAAATTCACTTCGATTATGCCCATCACTAGCCCCAACCCATTTGAAAAGTTAACTGTACTAAAGAGTGATATTGAGATTTTTAGCATATAGTATCAATTATTGTGAGATCAGTCAATACTATGGTTATAGAGTATTGTATCGGGCCACAAATAGGTAGTTATTTTTAACAATAACCTAAAAACTAGCCTAAAAATCAGTGAAAATAACCAAATATCTTGTGATCTATGTTATACCTTTAAAATCAGCGAAAATGGGTAAAAATCTCTTTAAAAAAAGGCAGGCCTGCACTATTATATTAATATTAAATAAAGTTATAAAAAAAATTCCTTTTGATGTAGGCCTAACCTATTCCTTAGTCTGCTATTTTAAGACAACCCTTATATTTTGAAGCAACAAATTTGGGGAAAAAAAACTCGTCTTGGATTCAGATAAATATGGTACATACACATTTAATATGTACTACTGGCTGTGTTCACAAGTGGCAATATCCAGGCTTGTGTAGTTGAGTAGTAATAATTATTATAGTTCAACATTTTTTGTACTATTAGTGTTTCATATGTTGGTATATATTTGATGTTTGCTGATGACTTGATGGTATGGGGGGAGAAGAAAGAGGAAGTACAGGAACAAGTACAAGAATGGAATGAGGAAGTGAAAAAGTGTTGAGTGAAATTTAGCATGGCAAAGTGTTAAGTGATGGTAATGACAAGGAATAAAGCTAAAAGGTTGGATGGAGTAGCGCTGAGAAAAGTACAGAACGTAAAATATATTGGAAGCTGATTGAGGAGGAAGGTGGAAGTAGATATGATTTAATGAGCCGAGGACAGCAGGAGATGGGTTCTATAGGTGTTTAAGGGGAAGAGAAGTCCCCTTGAAGTGTAAGGAAGTGTTGTGCAGGGTGTAATTTGTACCTATTGTCACAAATGCTGCAGAAACATGGACATCGAATGTAAGAGAGAATAGGAAAGTGGAGGCCATGGGAATTAAGTTTATGAGGAGCATATTTCATGTTATGAGGAGAAACAAGATTAGGAATGAAGTTATCCAGGAAAGAGTGGAGACATAGGGGAGATCATGAGATAGAATAGGAAGCAAGACTGAGATGGTATGGGCATGTAATGAGGATGGAATAAGGGAGGATACCAAAGAAAATGTTAGAAAGGAAGTATGTGGGAAGAAGACCGCAAGGTAGGCCAAGAAAGAGATGGGAGGAGCAGATAACAAAAAGTGTTCAAGTGAGAGGAGAAGAGTGGAAGAAATTAAGGGAGGAAGATTGGTGGAAGAATAGAGTAAGATGGAGAGGCATTTTACTAAACTGATCCAGCCACAGGCTGGAAACAGTTGATGATGGTGTTGGTATATGTTTCATCTAAAAGTAACCATTGATAACTTTTGTCAACGATTTTCTTTATATTTATTTTGATTCACATCATATGCATGGCATAATTTTGCTAAGTAATTAATTTCAATCATTTAAGGGGGCAATCCACCCAGATTTTGAATACATCTGGAAGGAACAAAACATAGATTCTCTGCTTAGTTATACTCGACAATGTCTGCGGAACATTTATAAGTAAAATTTATCTTGGAGTCCTGAATCCCAAATCTGGATTCAAATCTTGAAATAATGATGAATATAAGAGGAAATATAAATATTTAGAAAAATACCAATAGTATTAGTAACTAAACGTTAACTTTATTTCTTATAATCCATTCATAATAGCATTCATACATTCATTTAAGTGTTAAATTACTTGTCTGGGGCTTGGTTGTTATGTTCATCCTATGATTGTAATAGGCTCTGAACCACCAATAATAATTATTAGAGATCTGAAACAAATTTCACCTAAAAATCCTTTTAAAGAAGTTGAGTCTCAAATCAGAAATATTCTCAAATCCTTCGCTTTCTTATAGATATAGATATTTGCATCCATTGTCCATTTCCTATGTTTGTCTTTTATATTATTCCTTTTACTTGTTCCTATCTAAGTGTCCTATCATTCCTTACAAATTTCCTTTGTTCTCCCTTTTATGTTTATTGATTTCCTCTTTTAAGAAGTAGCGTTTCAAGTTTCACTCTCCTTCCTGATGAGTTCTGATATAATAAAACCTTGGGCGGTAATGATCGATTTTCTTCAAGAGGCAGCCATTGCCTTTTTGTTCAAATGCAGAAATGTGAACTGTAAAAGCCTTATTGGATTTGTTTCTTTTATATATTTCTATCCAACCTTTTTGTACTTTATTCTGGAACTAATAATAATAATGTCTGTTTTTATAATAGGGTGGGTTCTTGCTGGCACGCCTGGTCAAGTACTCGACAGAGAACTTTGCAGATGAAGAACATGCCATAGAAGTGGAGGAGTTCTTCAAAAGCCATCCTTCACCTGGCACGGAGCGCACGGTGCAACAGAGCCTCGAGACAATCCGCCTCAGCGCGGCATGGCTGGAAAGGGACAAGGAAGCCACCAGGGCTTACCTCACCTCTGTCAGCAATTAACGCAATTCACCACACAGGATGATTCACAGCTTGAAGTTAGATCTTTTTTTTTCCACGTCTGACAGTAATTTTGTAAACCAATGTTTTTAAATTTTGTATTTGGAATATTGTTTTTATAGCAATTCTTTCAAATAAATTAATACATACTTTTTTGACTGTAAACTTCTTTGTGAGTCAAATTTTTATATTTTTATTTATTCATTATGTATAAACTTCAACAAATATCTTTAGTGTTAATTAATACCATATTTTGATCTAGAAGGGGAGGAGGAAAAAAAGCAATTTGGCTTTTATAGTGAAAGATGAGCACATTTCACACTTTACACTCATAAAATTGCACAAAGAAGTAATGTTTGATTTTAAATAAAAGCAAATATGTAACTACCATAATTTTTAATAGTTTTTTGTCTTATTCAATAATATTTAAGGGTCTGAGAGTAGTCATATTTCAAGCTTGAGTCTGAGAACTTGATTGAAGCTTATTTTGGTGCCCGTCATCTTTATAAGCTTGGCCATTTAAAGTTTTTTTTATAAGACTATTTCTGTGCTGTATTTTGCTCTGGTGGATGTCTCGTCGCATCCTAAGGATGTTGCCTACCTGTCGCATAGTGGCAAATCAAGATGGATTCCCCATATGAATGTATTTAGGTTTAAGGCTGAGCCGATCAGCCCTTTTGTCAATTAGATCAATGCCAATCATTTGTTGTCAATCTTGCTGACCATCGATGCTATCATTTATTTATTTTATTTACAAAATTACGAAGGTAGTATACAAAACAAAACACATACATTTTAGAATACACACAATTTTTTGTTCATTAATTCTTTAGTAAAAGTATTAATAAACATAAAAAATAGGAATGGACTCTTGAATCCTTAAGGATATTCAAGATTTGATAGTCAAATCCTTAAAAAGATATTTTTTTCCCAAGTGAAATTTGTTTTAGAGCTTTAATACTGCATATTGGTGGTTCAGATTCAAGTATAATTATATTACAAACTTAACAACCAGACCCTGGACCAGTAATTTAAGGTGGGGATTTAGGGATTGCGAGAAAAGGTCATGTGTTTTTGCATTTTTTATATCAAAAACATTTCATCTTAATCAAAATTTAAGTAGAAACGTATAGTTTAATTTCCTTAGCATAGTGTTATTAACAGTTCTTGAATACTTATCAAGGTTGTCCTGGAATTTAATGACAACTTTTTCTCTTCATTTAAAAATGATGTCATCTAATTCCACTATAAATAAGTTAATACTTAGATATTGTTATTTAATTAATTGAGAAGTTGTGATTTCAAATTTAAGACTTTATAAATGAGAATACTGATAAAAAGATTTATATACAACATAAAGACCCTAGATAAAGATTCATATACAACAGAAATAAACTATTTATACTCTTGGAATATCAATTGGCTTATAATTAACCTATTTATTTATTTATTATTTCAAGTATAATCCCTCTTAGTTTTAGATTTTTTAAATTACTAATTCTTGGCAAGCTATTATTTTTTTTTCAAACCATATTTAGTTACATCACTCTGGCAACATTGCAAGTTTCCAGTTACATATTTTAAATCATTCTAGAAACATGTAGTTCCATAGCCTATCCTTGTTTGTTTGTTTTCATTGTGTCTCTTCTAATGATAAAGGAACATCTCCAAAAATTCAACAATGTGTGAAGTGTTATATAGTGCAATAGTTTAGAAGAGAAGAAATGGAGAGAAGTGTGGTTTTTCTATCTAGGCCTAACCTAACTTCCTTCACTATCAATTACTTTACATTATTGTACAGTGTTTCTACACTGTCTTATTATACACTTATAAGCTAATTGATATTACAAGAGGATAAATAACTTATCTAGGGTCTTTTTATTAGTATTCTCATTTATAAAGTCTTAAATTTGAAATCATATCTTCTCAATTAATTAAATAATACTATCTAAGTCTTAACTTATATTTATTCACTCCTCACTAAAGATTTATTTAGAATGTTTTATAAAATGTTGTAATTCCACTATGCTATGCTTTGTGGTGAGGTTTAATAATTATCACATTATCGGGTCTTTTCTTGGATGTAGGCAGTTGTGTATAGTGAATTCCCCTCCCCTAAGAAGATAATTGTTTTGCTAAGAGTTTTCACTTAATTAAAAAGAAAGTCTTGCCATGTCAATCAAAATAAAAATAAAACTATTTGCAAAGTCCTAAATTAATATTTTCATTTCTGTCTATAATATTTTTTTGTGCGATCACTTTCTGAACGCTAGTGTACTAAAAGATTTTGTTGAGCTATTCTTTGATTGATCATTTCAAAAAGTTATTTATCAATAGTTTATACAATTTTTGTTTTTCATATCTTGATTATTATTTATTGGTATTATGAATTTTTCATAATATCTGCTGTTGCGGTTCCAATGTTAAGAACATTTATTGGGCATTTTTTATATTATTACTACACTACTCCCAGTGAATTATTTCTACTGTGCTTTTTATTTTAAGTTAAAAAAAGTGATCTTTTTTTTACCCTGATAATTAAACAATGTTTTTATATAGGACTTGTATATTTTTCATAAATGATTTATAAATAGCACTAAAACTTTAAATATCATATAAGTTGAATTACATGTGTGTGTTTTTTTTCCCACAGTGCTATTGTACATATTTTTGGTGCTGAAAACAAAATCAAATAGTGATTAAACTTTATGTTATATTATTATCAGTATTTATCATCCTATAGAAGTAATAAAATTAATTATTGCCTAATGGCTTGGAAATGTAATCAAAATCGAGTAATACTATCTTAAACACCCACTAACAAATAATTACAAGGAATAGGTTGCCTTCTACCTTGTATAATTATTATGTACCTTAAAGAGTAATACATTATTGTGATTGTAACTGGGTCTGTGTGTTAGTTGAAGTATTGCAATGCTGGTGGCCAGCATACAGTAGTGTTTTATTTTCACATTCTAATAGAATAAAGACCTTCATAAGTTACATGTACATGTAGCAAAAGTGGGGGGCAGTTTAATCTGCCCTTACATTTATTGGTGGAAAGGTCAACAATTTGTTTTTGTTTTTAAAGGGCATAAATTATATTTTAACACTGTAACAATTAAACTAGACTGTCGTGAACATAGAGCCAGTTTCATAGTCAGATTTAGTACACCTCAAGTGCGGTGTTATACTAAATACATGACAACACCCACCTAAACTCTAATATAATGGGCCAGTGTCTTCTATTAAACTGAGTAGGTGTAGTCCTGCATTTAGTATGAAGCCGCACTTGAGGTGTTCTTAATCTGACTATGAAACTGGCTTTTAGTCTTGATATTAAGAAGTGATTGCCGCAGTCTCTAATCATTTAAACAAGTCTGGCTTTCTTTTGTTATATTATTTTCTGAATTATTTCTCAGGAACAGATTATATTTGTAGGGTTTCTCTAAAGATGACTAGAATAACAATTACTACTCTTTAGTGCTTTTGGATATCAAACTTGTTGATATGCAAGATTCATAGATGGTTAATAATTAGTAATTGTTGTTTGGACAAAGTTAATTGCAGATTATAATTTATATCAAACCTGTTGTGCTGATATTTCATTTATTAAACATTGTCTACTTTTTAAGATGTTCATAAATTTAAATTTGGTCTTTGAAAAAATTCAAACATTAAAAAAATTATAAGATGTTATGTAATTATTGTAATTTCTTAAAATTTACCAACTTGTGTTGTGATAAAAGTATCTTCTACATTATGTATTAACAAAGAGTTAGCTGTTAGAAAAATTGATTTTTATTTCTTTGGTCATAATTGTAAGAACTTTTTTTTCAATCTGGAATTTTTTGATCTAAAAATAATAACTCATCGTAGCATTTTTAAATGTGTGTAAAAAATTCAGCACAAGAAATATTGATTTTGTGCAAGAAGAATTGAAACTAAGGGAAGCCATTCTATCCTTAAAATTGTGAAAGTGCATTGCCTCCTTTCTAATTAGATTAGAAATCACTCTCTATTGTTTTACTCCAAAGCCTCCGAACTATCTTTTAAATATAGCACAGCCAATAATGGAGGTATGAAAACAACCAAATAAAGCCTTGTTCACATACTCTGTAGGCTCTGTATCCATCATCACGTGATATCATGTAAACTGAAAAGTTAAAAAGATTCATTCTTTGTAGTTATCTGTAAGACAGTTTTTAAGAATGTTAAACATAGAAATGGGTTGAATCCTATATTTCTCGACTCTCGAACCTTTAAAAATGTACCATTTTAGTTGGAGTGAAAATATTTAGAGTTTAATTTTAAGGCTTGATGCCACTTACACTTTAATAATATTTGGTTTGTCATGTCTATTACACAACAAACAATCACTTTTCTTTAGTAAAATATATTTATAAAATTTTGTCCTCTTTTGTGATTTTATTATTATCCCAACTACAAAAGTATATACATTTACTTTTACCAATTGCTTAAAATTGTTTTTTGAAGTCAAGTCTTCAAGTTACTTTTTTGAGATTTCTACAAATCTTGAATTTTTCGAACACCATATGAGTCGAGGATTAGTGTGGCCCATCTCTAATTAAAAGTTGATCCAACTTTTATTGAGTACTACAAATCTTACAGTTACGGAGTATATTGATGGGGCTCA
The DNA here is from genome assembly GCA_033556935.1 of Timema podura. Taxonomy (NCBI): domain Eukaryota; kingdom Metazoa; phylum Arthropoda; class Insecta; order Phasmatodea; family Timematidae; genus Timema; species Timema podura. Next base: position 32,278,962 of record JAVRXN010000002.1, read on the forward strand.
TTATCATCATCATTAACAACTATTCCCAGCCTGCAGCTGGGTCAGTTGAGTGAAATTCCTCCATCTTCCTCTAGCCTTCCACCATTCTTTATCCTTTAATTGTTTCCATTCTTCTCTCCCTTGCGATCTGTTTTCTACCTACATCTCCATCATTGTCTTTGACATCCTCTTCTTTTCCATCCTTATCACACGACCATACCACCTCAGCCTTGCTTCCTCTATTATCTCATGTAGGCCCTGCACTCTTTCCCAGATAACTTCATTCCAATGGCCTCCACTTGTATATCTTACATTCATTGTTCATATTTCTGCTGCATATGTGACTATGGTTACAAAGTACGCTACATACAGCACTTCCTTACACTTCAAGAGCACTTATTTTCTCCATAGCAGGTCTCTTACACACCTGTAGGCACTGCGTGTTGGTGTATGTGGCACAGGCAGTGGCAGAATCTTGAAACAGTTGAATGAAGGTGATAATGGAGTTAAGAAAAACGAAACAAGTGAGCTCAAACAGGCAACATAAATAATATAGTAAATCTCTTATTATCTTTATCTACACTGACTCTTTCTCAATTATGAGTAAAGCCAAGAACTATGTCAAGAAACCAATCAATTTCAATAGTTTACACTATATTTATAAACTAAACTAAACTCTGCATACATTAACCTTCGTAGTTCCTAAAGGACACACTCTAGTCACTATGGCACTTTGAAATTTAATATTTGTGTCTAGTATTGTCAACAAACTAATTACTAGCTTATCTCGGGTTTTGTTATTGCAGATTTGTCAATCTTTGTATATTATGGGCTAAATGACCTATAGTAAAAGTAATCTGTCATTTCACAAATCTAGAGCTTTGCTACTTTGTAGTACATGAAATAGCTATACTTTGTGCAATAAGATCTTGCCACTGCTTTTTACACTAAATATAAAATTATACGTATATTATTCAATGGTGGTGCAGTAATATAAAATATACAAGATGAAAATGTAATTATTCCTAACCTAGATTTTGTTTGCATTTTGCAGATTAAGCTATACGTTAATTTGGATCGATTTTATAGTGTTTATTTTGGGTTGGACAAAGATTAGACACAATCAACATTATACAGTGTTAAAACAAAACACGTCTGTCTTACAACTTTCAATTTTACGTAAGTTGAATTTCCATTTTAATTTCAGTTAATATGGTTACAAGACTTGCTTTAAATAGGCATAGTTTCTTACTAAAGAATACATTTGAATAATACCCAGTATTAACCTTTTTGTAAACCATATTTGATTATTTTAGTCCATATCTATAACAATACTGTACTTTACTATCAACTATACCATTTAAGTGTTAATTCTGCCACATCGGCACCTTGTGCGTTTCCACTCGCGCCATCAACTTCTAAACACGGTGCCTATAGAACAACTCGCTGTCCTCTTCTCACTAAATACTTTATTCTCCCATCCTTTCTCGGCTCTTCTCTATCCAACTTTTTGGCTTTACTAGGCCTTATCCTCTTCCTTGTCATTACCATCACTTCACATTTTGCCATGCTAAATTTCTTTACACACTATTTCACTTCCTCATTCCATTCCTGTACTTCATCTTCTTTCTTTCCCCACACAATCAAGTCATAAGAAAACCTGAATTATTAAAATGAAGGCACTTTAAAATACTCACTAACAGTCCCAAAACCGGTGGAAACCCAGTTTTTGGCCAGTTGAAAGAATTCACTGGTCCAAGCTGAACACAAGTCATAGCTTTATGTAGGAAAACGTTGCTATAAGCCATTTTTTTTCTCTACATTAAATTGTACTATTTTAAAGTGTTTTTTGTATTTTCATTTTTGTGAATGTTGTATAATATGGAAATGTGAAATTCATTAATATATTGAGAACATAATGATGTGAAAACTTATTTTACCTTTTCCCAACTAGCAGTATTCACACTCAAGTGTTGCTTGCGGTTGCAGGAGTTTAAATTTTGGATATGGCTAGGACGAGATTCATTTAAAAAAATAATTTTTTCAGATTACTAAATAGATATTGGAGCATGTTTGTCCTCATCCTATGTCACCCTATTATTAAGTAAACTTGAGCAAATGTCCCTGTTTCAAGCTACAAACTAGTTGTGATAACACACTTATTACTTTAACAATGCTATTCAAGACTCTAACAGACAGCTGAAAAATTAGATTACCCTTTCCCTCAAAACGGGATATTTTAGGATGTCCTAATTGGAGCATACGTTAACATATTTTATCTGTATGTAGTAAAAAGAATGCCAAAAGTTTCACAACATTCAGGACTTTTTCTTTACTTGCATGACCTCATATTATTTTGATCTGGATCAGCAACTAGATTCAAATCAGTGCATACCAAAAACTATTCAACCACAACAAGGTGATATCTAGGCGGGGAGAATGCTCAGCCCCCTCCTTCCCCTTCCCGGCACCTTGAAATGCTTAAGTACCACAATACCTCCATTTCGACAGTTCATAAAATACCTTCCCCATATAACCACCAGATCCAAGAGAATATTCTCAGTTGGGAATGATGAACTTACAGCATTCAACATATCAATAATGGTTACACTAGAAAAGGGGTTAGCAACCTACGGCATGCATGTTGAGCGATTTCACACTGTCTGTGCTTTATGCTGTAAAATGTTATGTGCTATCCGTAAAGAGTTCAAAGACACTATCAAACCAAACATGAGTCCATGTTTAAAAACTTTGCAGAGATAAGTGAAGCCACACACACACACTAAAAACTGCGTCCTACAAAAAACAAATTAGTATTTTTGGTCAAGTAATTGGAACCAAAAATAAAGTTACCAAGTGTAGCTACTAAATTGCTCAGTGTGTAGATTAGAAGAGCAAACCTTTCACAGATGGGGAATACATCAAAGAAACATTTTTAAGGAGTGCTGAAATTTTGTTTGGTTATTTACCAAATAAAGAAACAATACTGTCTCAGATTCAAAAAATACCAGCATCTGCAAAATCAAGTGAGGGACACGTAACTGATATGACTAAAAAATGTAACGGCAAAACAATAGAGTGGATTAAAAAAGGCTGTTATATTAATATCACTCTTGACGAGAGAGAGGATGTGAATCATGTGACGCGCCTAGCTATAGTCTCACGACATTGTGACAACCGTATTTATGAAGAACTGTGCTGCTTGATAACTCTTGATGGAACTGCCAAGGGAGAGAACATTGTCTCTGCATTTGTAAGCTATTTTGAGAATCAGAGCATTAACATAGATAAAATATTCTGTGTTACGGCTAATGGTTCCCCTGCAATGGTCATAAAGAAAAAAGGATTAGTTAAACTTCTCAAGGATCGTCTTGGACATCATGTATTTGAGCTTTCATTGCATTATACATCAGAGTTTGTGCGCAAAGATTTCCTCGCTGTTCTTCAACTCTGTAATGAAAACTGTTGTCAAAAGAGTGAACGTTGTTGTTTATCACTCCTCATCAACTCTCAGGCAATTCAAGTATCTTCTAGAAGATATGGAGAGCTCATACTAGGACCTCTCGCTCTACACCAATGTTCGTTGGCTTAGGCGAGGTATGGTATTGAGTAGATTTGTATCGTGTCTAGAAGCGATCAAGGTGTTTCTTGATGAAAAAGAACTGGCTGTGCATAGCCAATTTTCCTGACTGACATTACTACACATCTGAATAACAGGGTCAAACACTGCTTCTACTTTTTTAATACTGGCTAGCATTTACGTCAAAATTAGATATATATTCCCGTTATATTATATCTAAGACCTACAAATATGTTTCAAACTTGAAGGCTTATTCAAATCGCTACACTGTCGACGGAGGTGAGCTTCAGAAGTATGTTGAGGAGAGTTTACCAAACAAGGGCAAGACTTCCAAACTCATGGCCCCATATTTTCTTATCTCATCAAGCCCAACTTAATTGAGCTTACTACTGCCCCATTTGACCTATCTTTTTTCTAATTATTGATGGATGTTGACAATTTTGAAATGCAACACAATTCAAGGCATTATAGCTATGGATGACAAAATTTGTAAAATTGTGAAAAACTCCTGAAGAAAACTGCTTGGAAAAGTCAGCTGCCATCCTCAACTGCTGGACATCCCTTCCTGATATCTGTTTGACTAAAGCTGCATTTGCCCTGCTTTTGATTTTTGAATTAACTTAGATATGTGGACAAGTTTTCTCACACATGTAAGCTGTTTTTAGTCCACACAGAAGTTGTCTAACAAATGCACATTCAGAAGCCTGTCTTGAAGCTGAAAGTGACCAGATACACACCTGGGCCTGGCTTCACTAACGGGAGCAAATATTTGCGCCGGCGCAAGTTTGAAAAATGTGCCCAAATCCCTATTCACTAAACGAAGCAGGCACAATTTTAGAACAAAGTTGTGCCTTTTATTTGCCACCACTCAACGAGTAGGTGCGATTATTAAAATCATGATTGTCACTCAATAAATTTAAATGGCATATTATTGTTATGGCTTAAAATACAATAATTAGTTAACTGTACTCCAATTAATAATTAAGAAATTAAAATAACATGTCTGTCAATCACGATTTTTTTTTTTTCAATTTAGATAGTGGTACAAAGAAATTACTTACCTTTAATTGTTAAAATTGTATATTCAAACAACGCCATGGCATTTCTTGCATTATAACAAAACAAAAGTCAAAATCATTAACTGTGTAATCTTTGTTTAGATCAAAAGAGGTTTGTATCCTCCCAAGTCCAAGGACATCTCGTCACTAAATATGGCGTTCACTGTAGCTTTAAGATAAGTTTTAAAAGTGTCTATAAATGTTTTGTTAATAGAACTTAATCTTTAAACTAATAATATAAATAAATACTAAATAATGTTCTAATATTGTTTTAGTAAAACATCCAGAAAGAGGCCGATTCTAATTTTATTGCTGTTTTATAAGCAAAATGTTGAGAAATCTTTGTATTTGCTGTCATTTTCATTAAAGATTTAAAATAAAGTAGCCTTGACCTTGAAAGTAAATTCTTCACAAGGATTGGTTGAAATGAGCGCAATTGATGACGTTTATGGTGACATCACCATAATCTTGCCACCAGTTTGCGCCTTGTTTAGTGAATACGGAAATGGAGCAAATAATTAGGCACATCTTTGGGAGTATCTTGGGTGCAAAGTTGCGCCATTTCTAGACTTGTACCAGAGCAGAATTGCACTCGTTAGTGAATCCAGGCCCTGATATTTAACAAGAAGCAATTACAAGTGTCCAATTGATGTGAGAAATAATTTTAATTAAATGTTTTATGTTTCAATAATTCAATTTTTTTGTTTCCAAATTTCAAAATACTGTTTTCTAAACAAATAACTTTTTTATTTATCTGATTCATACTAAAATATTTAATATTCAAGAAACAGTAATGTATTTGATTTAGAAACATTTTACATTTATATTTTACAAGATCATTTTAAAATTTGTTTTAACAGTTGTACTAGTTGTACTAGGTTGGTTGACACACTGAGCGACTTTGCAATATTACTTTGGCACAACATTACTAAAAGGTCGCCAACCTTTGCACTAGAATAATATTTTATTAAGTGGAATATGACAAATTGGGCCAGAGACGTCCCAGGGTGGCTTAGTGTGGTACATTGGCCCTAAAGGCCAAGTCCAGGGTTTGATTACAGTGTTAAGGTTGTCATTTTTATCTTAATTTAATCTGTTATCCTGGAAGCTTGGCGCACAATCGAATACACCCACACCATAGGTAATGTAGTCTTAAGGCATTGAACTTGTAATATACAGGATTGACAGTGGCAAATGGGCCAAGGTTTTATTCACAGCCAGGTGAACTTTTTTTTTGCATGTTATTTATCACAATGGTTTTTCTATATACGGGTGGTATCATAAATTACACTTGTATAACTGAGCTTTCATAATGTTTAATAATTATGTGCAAACATATTTAAAACCTAAAGAGTTATAAAAACAATCTAAACCAGTGTGGTCCAACTGGCCGCCCGCGCTCACTAAAAATGTGGCCCTCACATTATCCTGGAGGAAAATTAAAGGCAAACCCACTGTGGTAGATGTTGATTAGCTAATGATTCAAATAAAAATCTATTTAAAAAGATATAATTGCATTTTAATATGCATTTATTTGATTAGTAAAAAAATAAAAATATGTATAAATATAATTATATTTGATAATGCTAAGTTGTTTAGTGAAAGTGTGGATGCATGCATATTTTCATAATACATTTTTGAGAAATTAATAAACTTTTTTTGACAGTAAAAATTGAAAGATTCTACCAACCAAATATAAAATTTGTATATAAAAGTATAAAAAGTATTTTTGAACCAATTGATTATATCAACACAAGGCTTATAGTCAAATTTACATCTAGTACAGACACAACAACCAGCCCCTGGCCGTTAATTCATCATTGTGAAAGGGAAACCCAACATTTCACCAATGATAAATATTTCGGCCATGCCAGTAATCGAGCCCAGGACTCATATTTCAGTAGACAGACACGCTACCGACTGAGCTAAAGTGTCAGACTAGAAAGTAATTGTTTATTAAGTTTTTTTGTAGGTATAGATTAAATAATTGATGAGATTACTAAATATAACATTGGCCTGCAGTGTAAACTGACAATCAGATTTAGCTCTTGGTATGAAAAACGGACCATTCTGATCCAGATTATTGATCTTTCTTATTTCCTGGGAAATAAGTACACTGCTACAAAACATGTTATTTAAAGGTAGACTATGAATCACTGTAATCAGTCTCTTATGTTGATTTATGCAGATCTTGAAGTAATACACACAGACCTCTAATTGTATTTTAAAAGTCATTCCAGGTGAAATTGAAATTAAATCTCATCTGCGCGATTGCTTGAATTTGAGAGGTAAACAATTCGTTTAACTAGGTTGAATTCTTCTTTTTGGTCTGCCTGGAAATTTTGAAAATAAACAAATTAGATAATGCATGAATAATATAAAATATAAGTAATATTGTGAGTAAATAAATATAGATATCTATATTATAAATGTAAATATGTATTTATTTAGAAAGAGTGCTAGTTTATTTATTCAAAAAAATACTCTTGAAATAAAAGCTTTTCTTCATTTTCTTAAATATTTGCAATCAATCAATTTTAAACTTTTGAAAATGAGCTTATTTTTAAAAATAGAAGGAAAAAAAACTATAAATTTAACACTGTTAATAAAGGAATGTTGAAATTCATCATCCCAGTCCTTGATATAGTAAAATATTATTGAGATTAAAGATCATCTTAAAATTTTAAAAAATTGTTTGCCTTTTACAATAGTTCACGAATGTCTAATACAATTTGAAACAACATAATATAGTCAATTTCCATTGTTTTATTTAAAATCAAATTATTTCAAAGAGGGTTAGAAACAACCTCTTTTTAAGACTAGTTACTTGACATCCCAATTTCAACTAATATTGTTTACATTCATAAATCAAATCTTCTCGCTCGAATCTCGGTCAGATGTTTTTCAAAATGTTTCAAAATAGTTTTCTTAGCCTTTCACCACACTACTGAGGTTTCATTTCAATATCCCTGCTTCATCAGATGACTATGTTAATAACTGTGTTAAACGAACTGTACAACTTTTTTTTTTTTTAAGTATTTGGTTTTGAAATTATTATTATTTCCACTTTCCTATGACATACCATTTCTAGGAGTAGATCTTCATGTTGTTTCGCCAGTAAATATTGCCTGTGGAACAGCACGCCGTCGAAATAATGCCAAGGCATCCCCTAGAAAAGAGAAGTCAAATTTAACATTCTTTACATCAGATGTCAAGGTCTGTCGTGAGTTCAGGGATGCTCCAGAAAGTAAGCAATCTTGTGATAATATCAGTTTACAGAGCTGTAAGCATGTTATCTATGGGGTAGGGGGAGGGCGCTAGTTGGAGCACTTTTGTTAAAAGGAAAAGTATTTTTGGGGGTAAATGATGTTTATTGGGATGATTATTGGTTATGGTTATACTATTGGTGGGGTGGGGTGTGGGGAAGTTGATGGAGCTGTTAATTAGCTGTGGTTGAGGGCCCAGGGATGGGATGGACTAATTCACTGAGTACGGGGTTGTTTGAGGAGGGCTGCGTGTCTTCGTCCTCCGAGGAATCTTGCTTGAGGATCTACTCGAAGTCTCAGGCTAGATGTTCCCACTGGATGGCGGTGGTGGGGAATTATCTAGGGTCTGTGGGGTGACTGAAGGCATGGAGGGATGATCGAGTGTACTGAGGGCGAGAGCAGGTTGAGGGAAGGGGTGAAGGGGAAGGAGGGTGTTGGATGATGTGTATCAGGCGTCCGTGGCTTTCTCGTTCTTCTTTCTTCTTTCCTTGGAGTGAGCCATGGAACTCTTGCGATAGAACATGAGAAGCAGTCGGCCAAGGGCGCTACCTAGGAAGTCGCAATAGGGATGGACATTATAATTGATTAATCTATTATTCTTACCGATTAATAAGATTGTGATTAATCAAGATAATTGATTAACTTTCCAAAGATTATTTAGTAATCAAATCAAATAATCAGCTTAAAATGCCATCTGGTCACCTTAGGCATGACCCATTCTAATGAGCTAGGTCTCCTGGTTTCAATTTCTGGAGTGGATAAATATGTATTACATATTGATTGGTATTATTAAAGGTATTATGAGTCTGGAGGGGATGAAGGGGGGAATGACGTTATGTCCTAGGTTAAGGGCTAGATTGTGCATATTCTTGGGAAATAGCACCAAAGCTTAAGATAGTCATAGTCATAGCCCCTCAAAATAAAAACCGGGGGGGGGGGGGGCCCTCAATCACCCCAATCTTTCCCCCCGGATCCGGAGTCTCTGACCACAAATATACAGTCCCCTCCCCTTTCCCCAAAATAAGTCAATGTGATGTCAGAACTCCACACCTGTTCCATCGGGAGGCCGCAGGCTGCCAGCAGCAGTTGCACTGTAGTCACACCCCTGCCGATGAGGGACGATACATGGACGAACCTGCAGTCCGGGATCGAGACCTTGCAGATCTCGCACAGTAGTTCCACCGTCATGGACCCCATGAGCACCGCCTGGGAGATGTATGCCGACACTTCCCACTCCTCGAGATCCATCGGAGGGTCGACCTGGAAAATACGTATGCCTTACTAGCATCTGGGACTTATTGAGCATAGAGGACTTTAAACTCTTTACAGGCTCTTTAACACATATGCCTTACTAGCATCTGGGACTTACTGAGCATAGAAGACTTTAAACTCTTTCCAGACTCTTTAGCACGTATGTCTTACTAGCATCTGGGACTGACTGAGCATAGAGGACTCTAAAATGTTCCCAGGATCTTTGGTATGTCTGCTGTAATGATACTATTTTGGGCCCCTCTTATTTATTTGAAAAGTCATGGATGAAGTATATTTTTCTTTAAAGAACAGTACGTACATTTTCCTTTTAATACTTCATCGATGGATGACCAGGCAAATTTGAACGATTTTATTTTCAGTACAAGATTCTAAATTTAAGCTATATCTTTATTATTAGTACCACTTTCATTAATTATTATTTATTTTACTGAGTTTCAAGCCCATAAGGCATTTTCATAAGTAAATTCAAATATATCAAATATTAAAATTTTCTTTGTTTAAAAACTCCTTCCGGTATATTTAAAAGTGTGATGATTAGCTGACCACCTTTTAGGTCAAACAGTGTTAGGCCAACCAATAATAAGCTAGCCTTCACAACATCAGACTGCCAAGAGCAGGTTGGTTTTAATGCTAAAGACAAGGGGTCATATATAAAGCAATGGAGCAGCTTCTGCGTACTCTGGCAGTCCACGTCCTTTAATTATACAAGTGAAATCTGTGTCAATGTAGTGTAAAATTTTCCATTATAAAAGTGTGGTTTCATCTAAATAAATAGTGCAGTTATATTGAACTCAAATAGCAAGGGAACTTATTGAACCAATTCCTTACAAAACTCTAGTGGATGAGATATAACAATAATCACAATTATCACCCGGTCATGTGTTAACTGCGCAGTACAAAATCAGTAATCAGCACCCCAAGATAAAAGAATAGGCTCCCCAACTGATAGGCGTAAAATCCGGTAACGCAATAATTGCTGCCCAACCGCGGAGCATACACACGTCATAATAATAATGACAGTAACGCCATAATTGGCGCCCAACGTGGGGCATGCACGCATCATCATCATCATAAAAACAGTAACGCCACACTGCCTTATTAACATCTGAGACTTATTGAGTTTAAGGACTTTAAAATGTTCTCAGGCTCTTTGGCAAGTATTACGGTTACAGTAGTTTAATTACCAACTGCTTAACACATGGTACCTAATTACTTTCACTTTCAGATTTCCCCCTTTTTTTCATAAAACTCTGGAGCATGATCTATAAGTTAAATTTTATATTAATATTGTATTTAATTGTATTTATTTGAGGTATTTAACGTACACTATCTTAACCAACTGATTTTATCAGCACCAGAGAATTTCTATGAGCGAGAGCAAAAGCACTCACCAATTTTGCTGGGAATGGTATTTTCCCATAGCTTCCAGGAATCTTTTACATGCCACAATCCACATGGGACCAACGGCTTTAATTAATCTCCAAAGGCAGCTGTGCTACGGATTGTTATCACTCCAAAAAAATTATCTCTATTCCAGCTGGGTTTGAACCCATGAACATCGGGTCTTGAGGCGAAAACTTTTGCCCAAGACCAGCGAGGTCAACATAATTGTATTGTTAGGTGTTTTTGTAGTTTTTTTATATGAAAAATTTGTTTTGCGCAAAATAAATCAAATAATTATTTTGTAGAAACAAGATGAAGGGTGTCATGGAATTTATTGACAACTTTTTCTCTTCATTTAAAGAGTTTATCATCTAATACCGTTATGCTCATGACAGATATTCAACAATTGTTGATATCACCATGTGAAGAAAAGTAAACTCTATGTTTCTACTGGAGCAATATTTTATTTATTTTGGCCAAAAAAAATTGCTATAAAAACTGCAAAAACACTTAGCTTTTTTCGCGTTCCCTATACACCCACCTTAACCGTACTCGATTGACCTTGGATCAGGATGCCTTTGGCGCAAAGGAAGACAAACACTTCCAAAATGTAACACACTCAAGAAAAATGTATACCCAATATCATTTATGAGGTAACTGCAGGTCTTATGGAGAATAGCTTTATCTGCACTCTCTCTCAGTAAACTGTTGCCAAATCTCCTCGCTCTCAGTTGTGTCTGGAGGTGGTGTGCTGGAGTAAGAAGGAGTTACTGGCAACCTCGACTAACCAGTGTTGCGAAACTCTTATTATATTTGAGGGAAGATTGACCACAAGAAAACGAGAGAATGACAACGCTGTTTCTCAATAGTAACCATGCATTTCCCCCATCGATGATATCCAGTGAAGGACGCACGCTACAGAAAGAAAGAAGAAGAATTAGGACGCTCACTGTGATTGGTTGTTGAAGGCATACACGCAGTCAATATAAATCACAAATTGTATCACGTGAACACCGCGTGACGAGTTTGCCAACGGAAACGTACGAAGCCTGCTAGTGATAACTGAAATGGCCTTTTAGGACAGAATTTCTAAATGCGAGATGGCTTTTCGAGCAAATATTACAAAAAATGGACACATTTATTTATTTATTTCAAAGTGGAGGACATTTTGTAATGTTTGAAGATTCTTCCCGGACACTGGACAGAGGGTTGAAATGTAGGACATGTACAGGAAGAGGAGGACGTTCAAGTCATCCTGTCTTGGATCAATGTTCGAGAGAAGTGTCTCAGCAGGGTACCTTGTTGACGAGGTAGCACAGAGCAGCCGCAGGGACGACCAGCCTCGAGGGGACCGTGTCAAGGTCAGCAGCCGAAAGACGCGGGGAGATGGTTTTAGAGAATAGCTCCCATCTGCGGAGATTCATCTCAGGAGTGTCCTGGGTCCACAGCTCCAGAAGACCGGGGTGAAGGTCACCTGGATGGAACCAATCAACAACTAGGATCTTATTTGACACCGCAACCGTTCGGGATATCCGCATTGAATTACGGTCGTAGGGATGGTGAAAGGTAGAATTTAGAAGGAATGTACCCACCTTTGAGTCGAGAGAGAGAAAGGGAAATACTGTATAGTTATTATTAATACCGCGTCCTACGGAAGTGTACCGAAATTTGTGTGGAGGGAAGGTGGAAAACCATTTATGAAAAATCATCCTCGTTACACCTGATCGGGATTCTAACCCTGATCCCCCAATCATCGGCAGTCTAGTTTATTGTGAGAGTGAAGCCTTAGACCATGCGGCCACCAAAGTGAGTCAGATATTGTTGAGCGTTCAGGATTTTTTTGTAAACATTTTAGTACTTTATTAGTAGCTTGTTATTTTATAGATTTTGATAATATGTATCAAAATTACAGCTGAAAGTTATATAATTTGATGTAAACATACTCGTAGGTATGTTTTTATTATCATTATTATTATTATTATTAGCACCGTGCCTTACTACCCGTTCGGGTTATACACACGCTAATGTGTGATGGTAGGGTGATTGTGAGATGAAATGAAGGACCTTCATTTTAACGTGGGATCCGAACCACGGTGGAGGCCTGGCATTCCACACATTCACAAGTTGTGATTAATACACGTCTTGTCAGAGGTGAAGGAAGGGTTTGGCAATCAGATATATCTGTGTCGGGACCAAGGATTGAACCACGGACCCCCAGCACAGAAGTCTGACACCTTACCCCTAGACCACCAGGTCACCCCGTAGGTAAATTAAAACTGTTTTAATAACTTCTGTAACTGTCAAAAAAGTGTCTTCCTATCTGAATCGGACTGCAGGTGAAATTACCCTCCCCCAGTACACCCGGTCAGAATTCTAACCCCGACCTCCCCGTCAGTGGCAAACCAGACAAGACGAGACCAACATTTAGTACGCGTGTCCCCTAGTTCGGGTATATTAAATAACTTCACATACTTTCTTTTTGTAAGGTTGGTCACAAAACTAGTGTACCTAACTGGCCAAGGTGGCTATGGTACAATACAGACAATGAGTGCACTTAATATTGCTCCTTCTTTCCTTCGTTTATAGAGGTTTTCCACCCTCTCACCAGGCCAACGATGGTGCAGCTACTCTTACTTTATTCATATTGGCAACCCAAAACCTAAACATATGATTTTTGAACTGTCATCCAGGTAAAAACCTATCATGAACAGACTCTGTCTTCCCTCTTATTCAAAGTCGACTAATGAATATTTTGGGTAAATTTGGTTGAAAACCAATTTTTTTTTTGTTTAACCTACAATAACCTTTGATACAATTTCCATTATTAAGTATTTAATAGGGTACCTAACAATATTTTATAGTTTGAAAATTCTATTATAAGCACACTAATTTAAAAAGTGAAAAAAAAAAGCAACGCTATAAAATTAAATACATAAAGCGTTGATTCCTTCCATCTTTATTCGTTTGGAATGTAGGCCTACTATCTATGTATACTGTTGTCAGCGTAAAGCCACAACTAACTATGTGACTAGGTCCTTTTTTGGACCGAAGTAGCGAGGAACTTTTAGTACTCATACGAGTAAAAATATTGAACAAAAAATATATATTAGAATAAGAAATGAAACATTAATACTTTTTCCACATCCCTAATCTATGGTCTGAACGTCCCCACTATACTAGAGAATGTCAAACAGCCTTCACCTCTCACCTGTCACATTGACGACGTCCACTTTCAACGGCTGGTCGGGCAGCTCCTCCCTTTCAACGCACCACTCATCAACGGTGGACTGGCCAGTAGGGTCGTCGTGAAAAAGGATGCCGTAGATCTTCTGCCTGAGCGCGAGGTAAACCTTTGCCGCGGGCTCCAGGTCACCCCCCAAGTCCTCGATCCCTACCCTGAGCTCATAAGGCTGCCCTCTCATGACGGGGTAGAGGATCGGTGGCAGATCACAGCTCATGTGTCTCTCACGGGCGATCCGAAGCACCTCCCAGTCTTTTGTATCTTCGGGCAAATCGCTCGTGTTCGATTTGTAGCTCATAATGCTTTGTTTCATATCATTCGTCTTGAATGGATGACCGAACACGTGGAAGGATATCTCAGGCAGGTTCTCAAGCAACAGTTGTCCTTTCTGTTGGCGCTTTACGAAATTGGCCAGTTTTTTCACACGATTTGAGATATCAAAAGACCTCCCCAAACAGATTATATCGTGGAAAGGTTGGACCGAGTCGTAGGGGATGATGTCGTTACCCATTATAGTCGCCAGAAGGGGTAACTGTTCCGGTTTCAAGGAAAGGGTCTTCGCCAGACCTAGCCTGCTGTAGGTCAAGGTGGTCATGGTTTTCAAGTCAAGGTTCCTCATCGCCAGATAATAGCGGGCACCCTCGTGTATCACAAAGTCCGTGTCTTGAGACAGGATGGCGAAAACGTCTTTCTCTCTGGCGTACCTAGCCATCTCTTCGTCGCACTCCCCCAAAGACAGCATCACTTTGCAACGCAAGACGTACTTGAGCAAGAATCTACCGCACGCTCCCAACAAGGGGGGCATCAGGCGGTCTTTGGGAAGCACACCCTCTCTCAGACTAGAGAAGATATCCTTTTGTTCCTTTACTCGCGTCTTCTGTCTGTCCTTCCAGGCATCTATTTTCTGGGGTGTTATATAACTGTCGAAGTAAAATATCAATTCTACTCCAATATCCTATAAATAAAATCTAGTTTAAACAAAGCGCCTTTTAAAGTGTTATTTTGATATAATTTTTGTGTTAGTTCATCAAAATGACGCCCTAATAGGAAGCTGTTTCATTAATTTTGAGACAGTCAAATAACTCACTAATCAAGACAAGAATCTTGATAGATAGATTGGTAGGGGGTTCGATAAGGGCCAAGAGTTCAAATCTCTATCCGGCCGTCATTTTCCTGGATTAACTCACATTTTCGTTGGGCTATAAATTAATTATTTTATAAATTTAATCAGCATTTAACTAACCTCCATTAATGGCCATGTGGTCTAAGGCATCAGTCATGTAAGAGACCGGACTGACGGTGTTGGGAGGTTCTTGGTTCGAATCTCATCCAGGCGTACTGGCTACTGGGCATGCGCACTTTCTCCAAACTATCTTGCTCAGCTGTAACCTTTAAATTACACCTTTAATGGCCATGTAACGTAACAACTAAAAATAAACCCCTAGCCTGTTTTTTGTTTTGGTTCAGAGAGGCAGAACACCCCTTATGGACCAACCCACCTTGAAACAACTGACAAAATGTTCCAGAGTTTTCCTGAAGGGGAGCAATTGGCCCCCAAGGAGCCAATCACCTCGACTGAAGTCGTACAAGTTGTAAAAGCAGTTGGTTCCGTCGACCAAGATGATGGGCTCTTTACCGGTCTCCGACCTGTAGCCCTCAGCTAGCTGTTTTATATCTACTGCCCAGCAACACTCTGGGTTTTTCCTGAGAAACCACTGCAGATGAGTCACGCCCATTCTGCGCCTTCAAAAGCTGTAAAAAAAAAAAAGTTGGATAGGTATCGTGATGTGAGGAGGCTGAATTGTATCAACTCGGAAAGGTCACCATTCCAACTTTTCTCAAACAATCAATCAATAAGGAAACATCGCAGAAATATTAGAAATGAGACCATACCCATGATATAGTTCATTGTGGATATAATTCCAATGGATACAATACCCATTTTGCCTTAGGGCTGTTTGTTTTATAAATGTCGAAATGAAGACCAATCACTCGTCTCCGTGCCCGTGGTATCACAAAGAAATACCATCTGTCCAAGGCCGTAGCCAGACCAACATTTCAGAGGGATGAAAAAAGGGGGAGCTGCATAGCCGTAGGGAAAGAACAGAAGTTATCTGGAGTTTATTTGCTCTGGTAATCTAGGGCATGGACTCGGGGGGGGGGGGGGAGAAATGTTTGTGCAGACGTTCAGCCCTAACGAAATATTTATCAACAATGCATTATTTCAAAATAGGTTTCACGCCAAAATGAAGCTGAAAGATTCCAACAGAGCTCTTTTTTCTTAACAATGCCATATAGTATTTTGAGTTTTATTAGTAGAAAAAAAAAAGCTTTGTTAAAATGTAAAAATAGCTCACTTTCAATGACTTTTAAAGTATATTTGCGGAGCTAGTAAACTAGTCTTGATGAAAAAGTGCCCTAAATGTTGCCTTCTTCTAAAAATACAGTACTTTTTAATAGTCTCACTACATAAAATGTTAAAATACTTGAAAACTAACAGTGAGAGTGAGTCTACCTTGAAATAAGACGTTTCGTAGTTTTCTTTCCACTCTTTCATATTGAAATGAAACAGGGTAGCTGTAGCTGAAGTGCATAAGGGAGTATAAGCTTAGACAGAATAGAGAATTAGTTCCAGAAAACGACACAGACCATTGTAGTTTTAAGTCGCGTGGCCTGACAGTGATTGATACTTTCTCGCTGACCAAGGCGGCTGTCTTAAGCTTTATAAAAACTCTATTTAAAAATTCTGAGGGAGACCCCTTTAAATAGATTCAAGAGGAGATTCATTTAAAAAAAATCTAGGTGAGGTTCCCTTCAATAACTAAATGAATGACACGCAATCGTCAAACTTTTGCAGGGGGAGGGTCCCGTAACTCTTTAGGCCTGAAGAGAGAAACAATTCCTAGATAATATTATTTTTGGTTAATCAACTTCTCTCCTCTACACAAATAAAGTTCCGCTGCCAGTGAACCAACTTGTGCTTGGAGAAAAGTGTGAATCAGCACCGCCTACATACTCCAATATTATTATTTTTTTTAAAAGGCATTTACAACTTGACCAATAAGACACAGATGTATAAAAAAATGGCTACCAATCACCGGGGGAAGTATGAGGGAAAACATTTTGGGACTGTTTGTGCACTAGGAACCCGCTTTTCAGACGACCCTGACTACAGTCAGATTCAGTTAGGAAGAAACCTTATTGACAGTTACTAAAGTTACTTAAAACAACTTTCAAATATAGTTATTGGTCAAGTCATGTAATCTGCAGCTGTCACATTTTATACTTACAGTAGTCCCATGGCTTCTTTGGTGCTGACTGACAGTTCACAGCTGACATCTGACAGTCAACATTTAGGTATATACCTAAATTTCGACTCTCAGAAGTGACAGCTGCTAAACACATGTTTTTTGCAGATCATATGGTTCGGCGTAGGGATACATAATTTGGTCTGGTAGCTTTTCAAAGCCGTCAGCTGTCAGCTGTCATTCAGCACCAAAGAAGCCATGGGGCTACTGTATGTATTATTATATTTTTTTTCTATCGTAGGGCATATAATTATTATGACCGGGAAGGACATGGCATTAAGTTTGGTCACCTCTACCGTGTATAGATCGCCGCTCTGGTGTCCCAAAGCGTTGTCCAGGATACACTATAGGAGGTTGTCTTACACGTCGTAGGCCTACCCGCAATGAGATGATGTGATAATAGCTATTATGGATCCGGTGTGAGTCTTAACCTAACTTAAGCCTAATTAAACAAACCCTGGTGAGCGTTGGGATTATTCCCTTAAGGGGAAAAACACCCAAAGTACCAATCGGGAATTGAACCCGGATACCTAAACTTGTAGCCAGTTGCACTGACCACTACACTACGGAGCTGTATATTAATACCCATAAGACAACACTAATAAAATAGTAAAATGTTAACAATTTTGACAGCAAAAAATTATGTTTTTTGTATTGTAAAAAGTATTATTATTATTATCATTAATATTATCATCAGCACCTCGTCTTACTACCCGTTCGGGTTATACGTACTTCCGCTAATGAGTAATGGTAGGGTGATTGTGAGATGTAATGGATGTAAAAAGTTCTTCCTACAAAACACGTAAAGATTAGATTACTCGTTTACTCGAATTCATAGTGCTAACATAGAAAACAAAATTTAGCATTCGGAGTAAATGCATCAGTTTTACCTACGCAATAACTAACTTCTCTCACATAGTCTACACTACACACTAAATTCACATAACTTGAAGCATTCACACATCACAGTATTTATAATTTTTTTGTTTCGTTGTGTTTTTCAATTTTGTGACGGGCCAGCTTGAGTTCAAGTTTTCTACGTGTTACGGAATAAGGAAAGCTCAAGTTGTCCCGCCACAATAATGCCTAATTTTAGAGTACAAATGTTCACGTTTAGGCACATATGACCACAAAAGGAACACAATTGAATGGGTCGAACAGATTTTTTTTTTAATGGATTCTTTTTTTCGTTACGTTGTTGGGTTAGCTAAAGTTGGCCCACCACGTATATTAATGTTCTCTAAAAAATTTTACAGTACAAAATGTTCTTATTCGGGCGCATATGTGCACAGACAATTGAACAAAAGATAAATAATTAAATTGGGAAATGTAGCGAGTCAACTTGAGATATATAGGTCTGTACTTCTCTCCCTCGCTGGAACTGGAAGGTCGTAGCCTCTTTCTTATTTTTCCCCCTCCATGCATTGTGATAACCAGTCATTAGTCTTGGAATGTTTAGTCCAGGGGTGGGGAACCTTTTGACACTGGAAGGCCACGTGTTACTTCACGGATTCCTCATAAGGTAGCACACTTCATGTACAGTACAATTTTGCCGAAATTATAAAGATGTACCAACCTATATATAAATTAATATCTTTGAAGGAACCCATAAAAAAGTGAACTTTTTTAACTTTCTATTTTCCCTCCTGCATTTTCCCACGGACCAAATTAAATTAATAATTAGCTCATTTATGTGACCCTTTTAATTCAAAGAGGGCAAATTTTATTTTTTATATATCTATAATAATAAAAGAAAGTGCTTGTGTGCAAGGCCGTAGTCAAGGGGGGTTTTGGGGGTTCAAACCCCCCCTGAAATTTTATAAACAAAATATATATGACTTTATTTATGATTCAAACAATATCAAAATTAAGGTAAAAATACAAATTAGGGGGCTGTGTTACCATAAAACGCACTTTAGAGAGCTTTTAGAGGTGTTTAGTATTTATAAAAAAATTTCTAGCCTTCGACAGTTAGTGGGTTATGTTGCCATAAAAAACACTTCAGATAGCTTCTAGGACTGTTTATCGTTTAGAAATGTTTCCAGCCTCCGGCAATTGGAGGATGTGCCCAACGAACCCCCCCTGAAATTATTGGCTTGCTACGGCTTTGCTTGTGTGTGTTTGTTTGTGTGCGATACCCAGCCAAATCTACGGCAAGCAGAGATCTGAAATTTTTAACATAGTGGATGGAAGGGGTTCGAATGCACCTCGAAGCCGGATTTTAAATTTTCAATTAGCTTTTTAACTAGGCTATTTTAAACAAATTTTTGGAAAAAAACATTTTTTTACATGGTTTAGAATTACGTTTCAGAGATACGGGCACCATGGGGGAGGGGGGCTATATAATTCTTATACCACGGTGGGTCACGGGCAGCGCCGTGCGGGATTGCTTGTTTATTATATAATCATATATGAAGTTATTAAAAAAAATATACGAATTACCTGCTTCGGTGGCCACGTGGTCTAACGCACTACTCTCGCAGTAGACCGGACTGCTGTTGACGGGGAGATTGAGATTCGGATCTTGGCTAGGTGTGTTGAGTTTTTCCAAAATTGTTTTCCACTTTCCCTCCACACAAATGTGGGTACACTTCTTCTAAATATAGCCTTCCTAATCCCTAAAACTACTAGCGTAATTAGTACATAACCGTATAAAACGAACGGCTAGTAAGACGCGGTGCTAAAAAAAAAAGAAATACATTAACTACGGTACTATTAAATATTTGAATATTTGACAGAAAAAGTTTTTTTTTCTTTTTTTCTCGAGTTTCGATCTGGATCCAGTTTTAAAGTCAACTTTAGATATGTATTGCACAAGTATACTTGAAATATATCATCATGTAAAAAGGATTATAAAATTAAATAGGAAATAGTTCAGGAATTAAACTCTACAAAGTAAACATCTCAACAAACACTTAATTTTTTTTATATTCAAGGAATACAAGCTTTGAGTTGATTCAACTGAAGGACCATCTAAACTGGTCGACATGCTGTAAACATACGTTTGGAAGGATAGGTGGGTCAAGTGTCTGACACGACTTGGACCAACTGTTCGACAAACTCATGTATAGGACGACAAAGCAATTGACAGCCAACTAACTGGCCGACAAAATTCAAACAAATATTTCAAATATTGGGTGTGCCAAGTAGAACCAGAATAGGACCATGGGGTAGACAACTGGCCGACAAAATGAAAACAAATAATTCAGGTAAGTTTATCGATAGCAAACTGGTCGATACTGGAGGACAAAGTGGTAGATAGACAAGTGATCGACAAACAAAAGCAATGGGAACTAAGGGGTCACACGCGTAGAAACATATGAGATACAACCAACTGGTCGACTAAATGTAAACAAATACGTGAATCAAATAGCCGACATGACTTGGCCTAACTGGTCGACAAACGCATGAATAGAAGGGCAAAAGGATCGACAGCCCACTGGTTGACAGGTAAGGACCTGGTTTGATTCACATATCCAGGAATTCTTGCCATTGTCACAACAAGCGTACATATGAGGCCATTTCTTTTTGATTTTTTTTAGAACCGGCTTTTCCATAGGAAGCTTTGTAAATATAAGAATAATGTAAATTAGCAATTGAAGGAAACCTTGATATCCCCCGCCCCCCTCCCCCCCCGTGAACAAAATAAACACAGAAATTAAGTTACACTTCCCTAGATAGTTGTACTCTTTTCTCACTCAGCGCATTCTTGCTGATAAGAATCAATGAATTGGAGCTTGACTGTTCAAATTTATCTTGTGGCCAGTGGTGAGCTCAAAAATGGGTGTTAAACACTTTGAATATAAGAAATTAGTATAGTAAAGTCCGTGTTTTAAAAGTACACCCTGATTTTGGTTGGAAGAACGGTGGATGAAATTCAAACATATTTCTTTGCCACCAACATTAATAAAGTTTTACTATTTTGTTACAAGTGTTATTCTATAGGTATTGATAACATCTATCAAAAGTGACGGTTGCAGATAACATTACTTGATGTATGAATATATTACAATTGTTTTAGTAACTAGTTAGAATGTCAAAAACATCTTTACATTTACATATACATCAAAATAAATAAGAATGAATGGTTATATCATTTTGTGAAGGTTGCAAATCCCAGATGGAATTTATAGCTAAGGTTCCAAATCTTATAAACTTTAGGAGCATGTATTAAAAGTGCTGACAGATCCAAGTAGTAACAGTTAATATCCCAAAACGCTCTTCTTGGGTCGCCCCTGCTTCAAACTTACATGCCACACACAAAACTATATTTTCTAAAAGAGTCAGCTGAGATCTACTAACATTTTGATACAAGTGAACTTTTCCAATTGATTTAAAGAGACGTTAAAAAAAATTGCACTATCTTTTTTTTCTGACACTGCGTCTTTCTACCAGTTCGGGCCACCAACAAAGTTACACTAGTGGGATAGGAATGAGGAAGTACAATTTAAAGGAAGTGTACCCGCATTAGCAGGGAAGGAGAGTGGCAAAACATTTAGGGAAAAAAAAACCCTCAGTAAGTCCGACTGGAATTCGAACTCCTATATCCCCGTCATCGGTAGTCTAGTATGTACCGTACTTAAATATTTTACAGAACTGGAATGAATTAACCCCAATCCGTTAGGATTCGCTTTGTATATTATCGGTATTTAACTTTTTTTCCCCCCTTTCTAACATGGCTAATAGACTTCTATACTAAATTTATAAAAACCGTTAAAGTATTTTGTGCATAAGATACTGAATTTAATAAGGTTTATTCATTGGAGGCAAGCAGCCTAACCACCCGACCTCAGAGGAGTGGACGCGTCAGCTGTTGACTTTCCTCAGAGCAAAGAAGAACGAATATTTCAGAAACTGCAATTTTAGTAAATATTTGTTTTTATTTGTTTTAAACTAATCGTTCGAGAACTAGTGGTATTAAATATAGAGATGAAAATTTTCTGGGAAATTTTAAGTCGAAAAATTTTCCATAACATTTTCGGCAGCGGTGGCTTGCGGTAGAGGGGTTAAATGATAGAGGTGGCACCTAGAGCCTATTATAATTCAAAATATAGTGTGTTAATAGACAAGTGGGTATGGGGGAAAAGGGGGGAGAGGGTATAGGGGTGGGATAGGGGTGGATAGTAAGTAAGGAGGGGGGGAGAGACAAATGGTGGGGTAAACTTAAAATTATTTTAGTTAACTTATTGATGGTAAAAAATTGAAGTATTACTTATGAATATAACGGGTCAACAAAGGTTCGAATTCGTTTGTTTATTTACTACTTTTTTAGCACTACGTCTTACTACCCGTTCGGATTGTACGCCTATGTACTAATTACGCTAATGTTTTAGGGATGTGGAAAATTGAATGTAGAGGAAGTGTACCCACATTTGTGTGAAGTGAGAGTGGAAACCCATTTAGGAGAAACCTCCCTCAGTGCACCCGACTGGGATCGAGCCCCGATCTCCCTGTCATCGGCAGTCTAGTCTATTTCGAGAGTAGCGCGTTGGACCGTGTGGCCACCGAAGCAGGTGTTTCTCTACTACTACTACTACTACTACTACTACTACTACTACTACTATAATACTACTACTACTACTACTACTACTACTACTACTATACTACTATACTACTACTACTACTCTTACTTAAATCACTACTATCACTATCACTAATTATTATTATTACTGTTATTATTACTATCCATTTAATCAGTCGAAATGATTTTACAAAATAATAATTGAAAAATTTCCAGAAAAAATATAGGGAAACTTTTCCGTCTCACATCTCTACTAAGATTAATTAAAATCTTTGGCATCCCTCGACACTTTGTACCAAAATTTGGGGGGAAATGCGCAATAATTCTTGTTAGCTAAACAAACAAGTGAAATATGACCAATGTTTTAAATCTAGAAGAGTGAAATGAAAGGGAATATGTTGTTATCCGAGCCGAGGTGATAAGGTGAGGATATGTGCGAGCGAGCCTCAAAATAATATTCCCAAAGTTTTCCGTTCACCAGCTACCTGACACCCCTTAAGCTGACGTCACAGCGAGACGAACAGTTTTACCTTATCACTTCAGGACAGTTAACAACACGCTCCCTTTCGTTTCCTCTATTTACTTTATAGCTGGCCTTGAAATAATACATCTGTCGACATTTGGACACAGGTTATTCTCGTTCTTGTGTATGAAAATCAATTTTTTTTAAATAAAGAAAAAAAACCTTTTTTGACGATATTAACATTTGGGGGGGGGGGGGGAGTGCGGGGTAGAGGGGGTGACCAACACACAACAACATTGATAACATTTACTCGTGGGCGGATCCGGGGCCTGTTGTCGAGGGGGACGATTTGTCTTTGAAAGGTTCTTTCAAGTATAAATTTAATAATCTTAACTAACTAAGATTTTAATTTATGATAATTTTAATAATAATATTGCTAGTTTATCAAAATATTGTAATTAATAATTATAATAATAAAAAGAGAACTTGTAAGAAAAAACACAATTTTTAACTAACGAATTTTTAATTTCGATACCTACAAAAAAACACAACAAGAAGTCACTGTCACAATAAAAGTAATAAAATATGTACATTGGCCTAAAATGTTTTAGAAGATGTTAATAGAAAAAAAAATATGTATTTTAACACAAATACTTGGTTATCATACAAAATTTAGTAATCTAATTACTGGAGGGTTTTAGTTTTAAGCCACTTGCACACTTGAGCTTAGTTGAAATAGTTATTGACTAGGTCATCTAGGAGATAAGGAGAGGGAGGTGTTATTCATTATTTACAATATTAAGGTATTGCTTTCTTTATTTTTTACTATTGTCTATGTGGAGAGGGGGTCCCCCCATCGCCCCGCCTCCTCCCTGGATCCACCACTGCATTTACTATATTATTAGGTTTATTATGATGATCGATACTATCCACAGAATCAAAAGTGACAGCTGCAGATAACATGACCTGACGAATGGATGTGAACATTGGACTATGTTTATGACTTCATTGGGGCTATGAGTCCCCGACAAGTTTTCATTAAAAATCAAATATCGAATACTTTCAGAACATTTTATTTTTATTTTTGTATGAGCTTCAGTAGGCTAGTAAAGATGCGGGTGGTTATTCACTTGGGCATTCGTTCGTGCGCGGTGTGATTCGGCTAGTGAATACTTGTTCACTATTTTCAAACAATTCACGCTTTTATTCATCAGAGACATGTTTTCGCATAAGAACATTGAAAGAAACCGTTAAGTATGTCCCCCCACAGTGTAGCAGACGATAAACTTGAGCGTCACGCTTTTGTCCTTGGCAATGTGTATGTGTATGTCCATCCAGTTATATTATAGAGATAAATGGGTACGTCTACCCAAGGTTACTCATTGATCTCTGTATAACTGGATGGACATCAGTGACTAAAATTTTTAAGCTGTCATCTACACACCATTGTGTAAGAGAGAAGAAAACTTTCGGATATCTCTTTCTCACTTACACATATACAAGGCAATGGGGCATTTTGACATAGTTCGCTAATTTGTATGAATATATGAGAGGTATCAATGTATGATTAATAATATGAAATAAATGCGTTAATAATGGGTTTGAAGAGGATAATAAGTTCAACACATGTGACTTATTTCTTTAAATAAGTAGATGTAGGCTAATATAGTAATACTTCCTACAAGCCTATAACCTAACTGAGCGTTTGAACTTCTACACAAAGTTTGTTATTCAAACACATGTAATTAAGTGTTAAGCTACCTTATTTCATTAAAGTTATCGAACATTAAATATCATATGGCTTCTGAAAGCAATAGGCTATACAAGCTAAGAGCCAACTTTAAATATATTGTAATATAGTAATATTTCCTACAAACCTATAATCTAAATGATAGTTTGAATGTAAAACTACTACACAAAGTTTGTCATTCAAACAAATGTAATTAAGTTTTAAGCTAACTTTTTTTAATATAGCTATTGAACTTTCAATATTATAGTATTGTTTCTGAAACCAATATACAAGCTAATATCCAACTTAAAATATATTGTAGTCTTGGCAGAAAGTAAACAACATGAGCGATAGCTACATATTTTAATATATTAAAGATTTTATTCGTATTTATACGATATTAACTTTAAAACTGAATTGTGTATCCTTTAACGTAAATGTTTCTTCAGCCAAATGGGTTTTAACACTTCACTATTTTCAAACAATAATACTTTTATTCACTAGAAACACGCTTTTGCACAAGAACTTTGAAAGAAAACGTTAAATCTGTCTCCTCACAACCAAACAGACGATAAACTTAAGCGTCACGATTTGGTCCGTTGCAAGGATGTGTGTATGTCCATCCATTATAGTATAGACTATAGAAACCACTGAGGTTTATAGAGTACAAGGTAGGCTCGTTCCCTATACCAGCGAGCATTCAGCTCTACTCTAGAGCGCAGCGCTGATCTGACGTCGGCTCATGACCTAGCCGAGCTTGCTTCTGTTCAGTACTGTGTGGTGTCACGCTTGTTATTAGCTTCTTATTTATGTCAAGTATCAAGTATGCTACCAAAGTCACTGTGATTAGTAAAGGTTTGTGTGTTTTTTTGGTCAGCTTTTCTATTATTTATACTTGAAGTGTTGCGAAAAGTATCGTACCAATACTACTGTTGCCGTGTGCAATAAAAGTCATCTAATCAAGGGATATGGTGTTATAAACAATACTTTCCTAGAGATTCTGATGTCAGACGAAGATGTATTCACTACTGATGGAAAATGGAGTCCTGATTCGTATTTTATTTGCTCAGAACATTTTTTCCATGATGATTATGAACAAGACCTTCAGGCCTAGCTGCTAAACTTGCCTAAGACAAACAAATAAAACATTCCTGCTGTACCCTCCTTTATTTGTGGTGTCTCCGGAAATGTTATCCAAGGGAAAAATACTACCCGTGAATCTAGTCATGAGATTAGAGTGATGAAACAAATAGTAAGTGATATTAATTGCAGGTAAAAATATTTGGAGGACGTGTCACTCCCAATATTTTTACTTTATGGGAAAGTCCATCCATCCATCCATCAAGTTATCTCTCACCTTAAAACATACTCGAGAAACATTATTTCTCAAATGTAATAAATCACGTGGCTGTATTACATAAATATGTTTTGTACAAGATCATAATTTATTATATTACATAAACAAATTTATATAGTACGGTAGCTCATGAAAGAATAAAGTGTTTGGTTACGTCAATGTTCACTTAAATTAAGTGTTAAATAATCAATATAAAATGAATAACCCTCTTGTATTTAGGCCTATTCATAAACCAATTTGGAGTGTGGTGAACATCTTGAATTTATATTAATGTTCGAAATAAATATTTAGAAGGTAATATTAGATTCGGCTACATTTATGTTAGATAAATAGTGATTATAGATAATGACAATAATAATATCCCCAATATGTATCCCCCTCCCAAAGTTGGTAATAATATGTGCCCCTCTCAAAGTTGGTAATAATATGTGCCCCTCTCAAAGTTGGTAATAATATGTGCCCCTCTCAAAGTTGGTAATAATATGTGCCCCTCTCAAAGTTGGTAATAATATGTGCCCCTCTCAAAGTTGGTAATAATATGTGTGTCTCCCCCCCCCCCCCCCCCCCACCAACACCCACCGAGCACTGAGTTGGAAATAAAGTCGTATTCCAAAATTGAAAAGTCAGGCACGTCCATGGGCAATATACAGTGGATTCCGGCTAATTGGGACACATTGGGATAGGTCACTTTGGCCCAACTAAGCGGCTGCCCCAGCTAAACGAAATTTTAGTGTGATACAAACATTTATTTTAAAATACTCTAACTAAAGCGAAAAGCAAACAACATTTACATATGTAGAATGACTATACAGTACATACTTGTATGGGTCAAGTAAGAGTTACACATTACTTAAGAGTTCTCTCCTTGAAAAAAAATTATAAAGTGTACCCTGACGTGTTTTCTTTATGGATTGCACCTGTACAAAGTCGGCGCAGGTATCTAGTGCTGATAAAGAGCTGCCTTCATTGCCTTCCTGCATGAAGTAGCATTTCAATTCAGCGACATATTTCCTGGCATCCTGGTTAGTCACTCGTCTAGGTGTTTGTCATCATTTTCTTGTTCTTCTGTTGTCTCTGAGTGTTTTACCGCAATTTCTTCAATAATTGCATCCTCACAATCTTAATTTTCTTCATGGCATTAAAGGTTATCGTCAATGCTTTAAAAATCTTCACAATTTTGGACGTGTTGCAGTTCTAGAGACATTTCATTGTCTGTACATATAACTGCATGCGAATCACAATTAGTCATGAAACCACATTTATGAAAACAATTCCGAATGGTTTTGCTGCTTATTTCTCACTATTGGCGATGAATTATACAGCTTTTAACAGTGAGACATTTGCACTGACTTCTATTGGTTTTGAAGATGATGTCAGCAGATTTTCCTCAATCGCTTCAAGGATGTGATTAACCAGCTTTCCCAGATAATATGTCTTCAAATTTTTTTTATAATTCCTGCGGCCAAAGGTTATATCAGAAATGTGGTGCTAGGGGGTACAAATTCCAGTTCAATATTTTAAAAATCATCTACATGAGGGTGTGCCGTACAGTTTTGTCTAACATCAACAGAATTTTTCTGGACCTACGTTGCAGTTCCACGTCCCAGTTCATTAGCCATTGTGTAAAAATATATGTAGTCATCCACGCCTTCTTTTTTTGTATAATATGAAACTGGTAAACTGCCTATTGTAAGCCCCTTGAAACAACGAGGTTTGGCACTTTTACCAATAATCAAAAGTTTTAGTTTATCACTTCCTGACATGTTTGACCAGCACAACACAGTTAGTTATGCGATCCATTGCTTTCGTTGAACCGGACAGTGCTATGTGTTTATAGCTTAGGGAACCATCCGGTGTAGCACGATAATACAGGCTTGTTTCATCGGCGTTGTAAATGTAATCCGCACTAAATTTTTTAAGCAACTCTGGTAGTTTTTCAGATTTCCGTTGGTCAGCGCTCGTAGCATCAGCACTGTCCTTCACGCCGTGTGCTCTTTTGTAACTAATGTCATTTCTGCACTTCCATCGAGACAACCAACCATCAGTTGCTTTGAAATTTACATGACCTAGCTTTTTGGCCAACTCTTCCGACTTGGTTTTTTAGCATAGGGCTGCTCACACGCACATCTTGTTGAGTTACAATGGAAAACCATTGATTTAAAGAATCCTCAACGTCTGGATCTTTGCCTTGCCTCTTTCGTTTATGAGATGTTTTATTTAAACCCACGCGCAATGTCCACTCCTCTTTTAGTTTTTCTTGTTGCTGTAAACAGTCGTGAAATTGTAGATTTCGGCACCTTAATTATCTCTGCTAGCTGACGATGACTGATGTTAGAAGGTTGACTTTTTTATATTGTCAAGAATAGCAATTTTTTTGGAGAGCAGGGTAACTCTAATTATAATGTTTTCCTTTCTGAAATTTATTTTATCAACTGAAAATAAATTAGCCGTAAGGCCAATGTTAATTCAATGCTCTTTGTTTTGCATTAACGTATAGCATTACCCAAACTTTCTCGACGTTATTTGTTGGATTCTCAGCTTTTCTAATATAAAGGTAGCATGGTCAGGACACGTGGGCTTGGTATTTTTGAGAGTATAACAAATAAAGATTCCTGGTGATAAACATACTTTCATTCTTTATGTCGCAACTCTGCTTAACAGGGTTGATCTCTTTCCCAAAATTTCACTCACAATCTCACACACTCTCTCTTTCTTACACACATTCCCTCACACACTTTATCAGGTACTCTGCCTCACATACCCACACATACACTCTCTCTCTTTCACACACACACACACACACACACACTTCCTCTCTCACTTAAATAATAATAATAATAATAATAATAATAATAATAATAATAATAATAATAATAATAATAATAATAATAATAATAGTTAAGGATCTAGTCAAACAAATCATTTAAGTTTATATATATGACCATAATGATATTGATATTCACTGGCAAGATTTATTTCATACGTCATTAGTATATACCCTACATTTAATAATACAATAAGCCTAGATAAAAAATGTTCATGTAATTTTAACATTGTTTTAATCCAGTAACTTTAGGTGAAAATCGAGCGTCACTTCAGAAAAATGCCAAGTGAGTGAGCTGAATATTGGTTTCCACTTTCACTTTGCCTTTCTAATTAAGTTGTCAAAAGTCCCCATCATTCGACTGTACAATTTTACCGTGCGTAAAAGGTGCTTAAAATGGCGTTTTTTTAATTGTGTTTCGCTAATATCTTCATTCCTATTAATTTTATAACCATGAAATATACTAACAAATAAATAAGATCGGAAATGTATATTCAAAAAAGGTGGCTTTGTGTTTTGTGAGCTACTGATATAGTGTTTTTGTTTGTAGAATTAAGATTATAGGTTTGTTGGGGTAAAGCTGTATGTAGGAGATATGTCAATGTTTTTAGAAATATTGTAACTATCTCACATAATTTGTGCCATCTATATATTATTCAGATGAAACAACTAGCAGTAATTTTTACTTTCCGAAGATTCTCGAAGGTTTTCAATTTACATTTTAGGTCAAATGACTTTAGGTCAAATGACTTTAGGCAAATACTTTTGTGAAAGTAATTTTTATGCCAAATGACTTTAGGCCAAACGACTTTAAGCCAAATGACTTTAGGCCAACTTCCGCGTCCCCTTAAAATTACAAAAACTCGTTGAAGCAAAGGAAGTATGAAAGAATAGAGAAGTGAGCAGTAAGTTAGTGAGGATGGATTAGGTACGGAGTTGTTTTTTGAACTAAATGCAGTTTAATGCCTACCCCGTAAGGGAATGGCATGATTAGTTATGTTTATATAAAAACCGTGAAAAAATATTTATTTTAATCGACACATTATAATAAGGATTTATTCATTTATAAACCCGATCTGAATCTTAACACTCATAAATTTCATAAAAAAGGGCATTTTCATTGATATTCATAAATCATACTTATTTCGTTCTTTGAGAGCAATTTCTATATTAAAAATAATTCCAACATTATTCATTCAATTTTCCTTAATATTCTTTTGAATACTTAGAGTATTTCATACTAAAGTTACTGGAAGACGATTAAAAACCAGGCGTGGATTCCGGGGGTAGGGGGGATTAATGTAAAAGTTAGAAAAACTAATACAAAAACAAAATGAAAGTTCAAATTTTAGAAAGAAAATATAGCACAGATAAATTATACGCTTTTTTTTTTATCTTTTTACGCGCAGACACCTCTTAAGCCGGGCTCATACGTGCGTTTTTCGTCCACGTTTAATCAATGTTCGATATGACTCACGCAAATGTGACAAAAAATATTCGTTTCCATGTATGAATATTTGTCATGCCTCTGCATGACGGTAGACGGTAGACTATCACACATCAAAGAAGACTAATAATCGCCTGATAGCAGTTCATCCACGAATACAGAATATAAAATGGGGCCTTAAATAAAACCCAAAGACTTTGATCATTCTTTTATAAAAAATTTGCTGGAGAGGATGCTTAAAAAACTTCTAGATCCTAAAAGGGTGGAAAAAGTCGGGGGAGGAAAGCTCTAAATAGCTTCAAAGGTTAGTCAATAGCTTCTATATGCATATCAATGTGAAGAATTTTCAGGTGAGGACCATCCCAAATAGTCTAGCTTCTAAAATAATTCAATTTTCAAAATTTTCTTGGTGGAAGCCACTTCAAATATTATCTTATTGAGGTATCTAATCATCGTAAAACATTAAGGTGAGGATTACTCTAAATAGCATAGAGGGGATCCAAATTTCAAAAAAAGATAGGGGAGGAAAAACTTTAAAGGCTTATAAAAAAACAATTTTTAAAAAAAAAACAAAAATAAAGACTAAACATAGCTTTATAGTGAACAATTTTTTTAAAAAAAGTTGAGGGGGGCCACTCCAAATAGTTTTAAAAACTATCTGATTTTTAAAATTTGGGGTCCATCCAGTTATATTATAGAGATAAATGGGTACGTCTACCCAAGGTTACTCATTGATCTCTGTATAACTGGATGGACATCAGTGACTAAAATTTTTAAGCTGTCATCTACACACCATTGTGTAAGAGAGAAGAAAACTTTCGGATATCTCTTTCTCACTTACACATATACAAGGCAATGGGGCATTTTGACATAGTTCGCTAATTTGTATGAATATATGAGAGGTATCAATGTATGATTAATAATATGAAATAAATGCGTTAATAATGGGTTTGAAGAGGATAATAAGTTCAACACATGTGACTTATTTCTTTAAATAAGTAGATGTAGGCTAATATAGTAATACTTCCTACAAGCCTATAACCTAACTGAGCGTTTGAACTTCTACACAAAGTTTGTTATTCAAACACATGTAATTAAGTGTTAAGCTACCTTATTTCATTAAAGTTATCGAACATTAAATATCATATGGCTTCTGAAAGCAATAGGCTATACAAGCTAAGAGCCAACTTTAAATATATTGTAATATAGTAATATTTCCTACAAACCTATAATCTAAATGATAGTTTGAATGTAAAACTACTACACAAAGTTTGTCATTCAAACAAATGTAATTAAGTTTTAAGCTAACTTTTTTTAATATAGCTATTGAACTTTCAATATTATAGTATTGTTTCTGAAACCAATATACAAGCTAATATCCAACTTAAAATATATTGTAGTCTTGGCAGAAAGTAAACAACATGAGCGATAGCTACATATTTTAATATATTAAAGATTTTATTCGTATTTATACGATATTAACTTTAAAACTGAATTGTGTATCCTTTAACGTAAATGTTTCTTCAGCCAAATGGGTTTTAACACTTCACTATTTTCAAACAATAATACTTTTATTCACTAGAAACACGCTTTTGCACAAGAACTTTGAAAGAAAACGTTAAATCTGTCTCCTCACAACCAAACAGACGATAAACTTAAGCGTCACGATTTGGTCCGTTGCAAGGATGTGTGTATGTCCATCCATTATAGTATAGACTATAGAAACCACTGAGGTTTATAGAGTACAAGGTAGGCTCGTTCCCTATACCAGCGAGCATTCAGCTCTACTCTAGAGCGCAGCGCTGATCTGACGTCGGCTCATGACCTAGCCGAGCTTGCTTCTGTTCAGTACTGTGTGGTGTCACGCTTGTTATTAGCTTCTTATTTATGTCAAGTATCAAGTATGCTACCAAAGTCACTGTGATTAGTAAAGGTTTGTGTGTTTTTTTGGTCAGCTTTTCTATTATTTATACTTGAAGTGTTGCGAAAAGTATCGTACCAATACTACTGTTGCCGTGTGCAATAAAAGTCATCTAATCAAGGGATATGGTGTTATAAACAATACTTTCCTAGAGATTCTGATGTCAGACGAAGATGTATTCACTACTGATGGAAAATGGAGTCCTGATTCGTATTTTATTTGCTCAGAACATTTTTTCCATGATGATTATGAACAAGACCTTCAGGCCTAGCTGCTAAACTTGCCTAAGACAAACAAATAAAACATTCCTGCTGTACCCTCCTTTATTTGTGGTGTCTCCGGAAATGTTATCCAAGGGAAAAATACTACCCGTGAATCTAGTCATGAGATTAGAGTGATGAAACAAATAGTAAGTGATATTAATTGCAGGTAAAAATATTTGGAGGACGTGTCACTCCCAATATTTTTACTTTATGGGAAAGTCCATCCATCCATCCATCAAGTTATCTCTCACCTTAAAACATACTCGAGAAACATTATTTCTCAAATGTAATAAATCACGTGGCTGTATTACATAAATATGTTTTGTACAAGATCATAATTTATTATATTACATAAACAAATTTATATAGTACGGTAGCTCATGAAAGAATAAAGTGTTTGGTTACGTCAATGTTCACTTAAATTAAGTGTTAAATAATCAATATAAAATGAATAACCCTCTTGTATTTAGGCCTATTCATAAACCAATTTGGAGTGTGGTGAACATCTTGAATTTATATTAATGTTCGAAATAAATATTTAGAAGGTAATATTAGATTCGGCTACATTTATGTTAGATAAATAGTGATTATAGATAATGACAATAATAATATCCCCAATATGTATCCCCCTCCCAAAGTTGGTAATAATATGTGCCCCTCTCAAAGTTGGTAATAATATGTGCCCCTCTCAAAGTTGGTAATAATATGTGCCCCTCTCAAAGTTGGTAATAATATGTGCCCCTCTCAAAGTTGGTAATAATATGTGCCCCTCTCAAAGTTGGTAATAATATGTGTGTCTCCCCCCCCCCCCCCCCCCCCCACCAACCCACCGAGCACTGAGTTGGAAATAAAGTCGTATTCCAAAATTGAAAAGTCAGGCACGTCCATGGGCAATATACAGTGGATTCCGGCTAATTGGGACACATTGGGATAGGTCACTTTGGCCCAACTAAGCGGCTGCCCCAGCTAAACGAAATTTTAGTGTGATACAAACATTTATTTTAAAATACTCTAACTAAAGCGAAAAGCAAACAACATTTACATATGTAGAATGACTATACAGTACATACTTGTATGGGTCAAGTAAGAGTTACACATTACTTAAGAGTTCTCTCCTTGAAAAAAAATTATAAAGTGTACCCTGACGTGTTTTCTTTATGGATTGCACCTGTACAAAGTCGGCGCAGGTATCTAGTGCTGATAAAGAGCTGCCTTCATTGCCTTCCTGCATGAAGTAGCATTTCAATTCAGCGACATATTTCCTGGCATCCTGGTTAGTCACTCGTCTAGGTGTTTGTCATCATTTTCTTGTTCTTCTGTTGTCTCTGAGTGTTTTACCGCAATTTCTTCAATAATTGCATCCTCACAATCTTAATTTTCTTCATGGCATTAAAGGTTATCGTCAATGCTTTAAAAATCTTCACAATTTTGGACGTGTTGCAGTTCTAGAGACATTTCATTGTCTGTACATATAACTGCATGCGAATCACAATTAGTCATGAAACCACATTTATGAAAACAATTCCGAATGGTTTTGCTGCTTATTTCTCACTATTGGCGATGAATTATACAGCTTTTAACAGTGAGACATTTGCACTGACTTCTATTGGTTTTGAAGATGATGTCAGCAGATTTTCCTCAATCGCTTCAAGGATGTGATTAACCAGCTTTCCCAGATAATATGTCTTCAAATTTTTTTTATAATTCCTGCGGCCAAAGGTTATATCAGAAATGTGGTGCTAGGGGGTACAAATTCCAGTTCAATATTTTAAAAATCATCTACATGAGGGTGTGCCGTACAGTTTTGTCTAACATCAACAGAATTTTTCTGGACCTACGTTGCAGTTCCACGTCCCAGTTCATTAGCCATTGTGTAAAAATATATGTAGTCATCCACGCCTTCTTATTTGTATAATATGAAACTGGTAAACTGCCTATTGTAAGCCCCTTGAAACAACGAGGTTTGGCACTTTTACCAATAATCAAAAGTTTTAGTTTATCACTTCCTGACATGTTTGACCAGCACAACACAGTTAGTTATGCGATCCATTGCTTTCGTTGAACCGGACAGTGCTATGTGTTTATAGCTTAGGGAACCATCCGGTGTAGCACGATAATACAGGCTTGTTTCATCGGCGTTGTAAATGTAATCCGCACTAAATTTTTTAAGCAACTCTGGTAGTTTTTCAGATTTCCGTTGGTCAGCGCTCGTAGCATCAGCACTGTCCTTCACGCCGTGTGCTCTTTTGTAACTAATGTCATTTCTGCACTTCCATCGAGACAACCAACCATCAGTTGCTTTGAAATTTACATGACCTAGCTTTTTGGCCAACTCTTCCGACTTGGTTTTTAGCATAGGGCTGCTCACACGCACATCTTGTTGAGTTACAATGGAAAACCATTGATTTAAAGAATCCTCAACGTCTGGATCTTTGCCTTGCCTCTTTCGTTTATGAGATGTTTTATTTAAACCCACGCGCAATGTCCACTCCTCTTTTAGTTTTTCTTGTTGCTGTAACAGTCGTGAAATTGTAGATTTCGGCACCTTAATTATCTCTGCTAGCTGACGATGACTGATGTTAGAAGGTTGACTTTTTTATATTGTCAAGAATAGCAATTTTTTTGGAGAGCAGGGTAACTCTAATTATAATGTTTTCCTTTCTGAAATTTATTTTATCAACTGAAAATAAATTAGCCGTAAGGCCAATGTTAATTCAATGCTCTTTGTTTTGCATTAACGTATAGCATTACCCAAACTTTCTCGACGTTATTTGTTGGATTCTCAGCTTTTCTAATATAAAGGTAGCATGGTCAGGACACGTGGGCTTGGTATTTTTGAGAGTATAACAAATAAAGATTCCTGGTGATAAACATACTTTCATTCTTTATGTCGCAACTCTGCTTAACAGGGTTGATCTCTTTCCCAAAATTTCACTCACAATCTCACACACTCTCTCTTTCTTACACACATTCCCTCACACACTTTATCAGGTACTCTGCCTCACATACCCACACATACACTCTCTCTCTTTCACACACACACACACACACACACACTTCCTCTCTCACTTATAATAATAATAATAATAATAATAATAATAATAATAATAATAATAATAATAATAATAATAATAATAATAATAATAGTTAAGGATCTAGTCAAACAAATCATTTAAGTTTATATATATGACCATAATGATATTGATATTCACTGGCAAGATTTATTTCATACGTCATTAGTATATACCCTACATTTAATAATACAATAAGCCTAGATAAAAAATGTTCATGTAATTTTAACATTGTTTTAATCCAGTAACTTTAGGTGAAAATCGAGCGTCACTTCAGAAAAATGCCAAGTGAGTGAGCTGAATATTGGTTTCCACTTTCACTTTGCCTTTCTAATTAAGTTGTCAAAAGTCCCCATCATTCGACTGTACAATTTTACCGTGCGTAAAAGGTGCTTAAAATGGCGTTTTTTTAATTGTGTTTCGCTAATATCTTCATTCCTATTAATTTTATAACCATGAAATATACTAACAAATAAATAAGATCGGAAATGTATATTCAAAAAAGGTGGCTTTGTGTTTTGTGAGCTACTGATATAGTGTTTTTGTTTGTAGAATTAAGATTATAGGTTTGTTGGGGTAAAGCTGTATGTAGGAGATATGTCAATGTTTTTAGAAATATTGTAACTATCTCACATAATTTGTGCCATCTATATATTATTCAGATGAAACAACTAGCAGTAATTTTTACTTTCCGAAGATTCTCGAAGGTTTTCAATTTACATTTTAGGTCAAATGACTTTAGGTCAAATGACTTTAGGCAAATACTTTTGTGAAAGTAATTTTTATGCCAAATGACTTTAGGCCAAACGACTTTAAGCCAAATGACTTTAGGCCAACTTCCGCGTCCCCTTAAAATTACAAAAACTCGTTGAAGCAAAGGAAGTATGAAAGAATAGAGAAGTGAGCAGTAAGTTAGTGAGGATGGATTAGGTACGGAGTTGTTTTTTGAACTAAATGCAGTTTAATGCCTACCCCGTAAGGGAATGGCATGATTAGTTATGTTTATATAAAAACCGTGAAAAAATATTTATTTTAATCGACACATTATAATAAGGATTTATTCATTTATAAACCCGATCTGAATCTTAACACTCATAAATTTCATAAAAAAGGGCATTTTCATTGATATTCATAAATCATACTTATTTCGTTCTTTGAGAGCAATTTCTATATAAAAATAATTCCAACATTATTCATTCAATTTTCCTTAATATTCTTTTGAATACTTAGAGTATTTCATACTAAAGTTACTGGAAGACGATTAAAAACCAGGCGTGGATTCCGGGGGTAGGGGGGGATTAATGTAAAAGTTAGAAAACTAATACAAAAACAAAATGAAAGTTCAAATTTTAGAAAGAAAATATAGCACAGATAAATTATACGCTTTTTTTTTTATCTTTTTACGCGCAGACACCTCTTAAGCCGGGCTCATACGTGCGTTTTTCGTCCACGTTTAATCAATGTTCGATATGACTCACGCAAATGTGACAAAAAATATTCGTTTCCATGTATGAATATTTGTCATGCCTCTGCATGACGGTAGACGGTAGACTATCACACATCAAAGAAGACTAATAATCGCCTGATAGCAGTTCATCCACGAATACAGAATATAAAGTATATGTGGACAATAGGAGCAGCGGGACTGTGGGGGACTATGACCTCCTGAAAATAATTTGCCCTTCCCTGGAATAAATCCCCCCTCCCCCCCGATATATTTAAAATCTTCTGATATTATCGAATATGAAGCTGAAAGATGGCCTTAAATCAAACTCCAAACGACTTCTAGATGCATTCTTTTATCAAAAATTTGCTGGAGAGGACTGCTTAAAATAACTTCTAGAGTAGAGGCATCTAATTGATGGAAAAAGTCAGGGGAGGAAAGCTCTAAATAGCTTCTAAGGTTAGTCAACTAGCTTCTATATGCATATCAATGTGAAGAATTTTCAGGTGAGGACCATCCCAAATAGTCTAGCTTCTAAAATAATTCAATTTTCAAAATTTTCTTGGTGGAAGACCACTTCAAATATTATCTTATAGAGGTATCTAATCATCGTAAAACATTAAGGTGAGGATTACTCTAAATAGCATAGAGGGGCATCCAAATTTCAAAAAATGACTAGGGGAGGAACACTTTAAATGGCTTATAAAATGATCTAATTAAAAAAAAAATCAAAGTAAAGACTAATCATAGCTTCTATAGTGAACAATTTTTCAAAAAATTGTTGAAGGTGGGCCACTCCAAATAGTTTATAAAAACTATCTGATTTTAAAAATTGGGGAGGTTGACCACGGTTTAAAACACACATAAGATCGAATATGAATGAGAAACTATTAAATGGCTTGAACAGATATCTAGCACTATAAGTATCTATATTTTTTATATATTCTGAAAATTGAAAAATGATACCTGGAAACGGGAATCTAACCCGAGACCTATGGTTTAGTACGACAATTCTCTAACCACTGAGCTATGTGCAATTTCCGCACGTCCATCATAGACTCTGCCTTAAAATATGAGTGAAGAATTATCCTTGGCACAGTACTATTCTTGGATAGATCAGTGGTTAGAGCATTGGCGTAGTAAGCCAATGGTCCCGATTTCGATTCCCGTGCCCAGGTGTCATTTTTCAATTTTCAGAACATGATATCTTGATGGATAATTCCTCACTCAAAAGCATAAATAATAGCTTCGGCTATTTGGTTCTTTTGTTATTTATAATTATGACCCCCCCTATGAAAATGATCTAGATCCGCCCCTGTTAACAAACTTACATCTTTTTACAAGAATAGTATTGTATTGTTTTTAATTAACTTTAATTCTTTATTTCACAAAATAACCTCTGGTTATTGTAATTTACTTTAAAGTAATTTACTCTCAGAATTATTAGAATACAAACCATTTTACATTCTGGTTACTTTACCTTTATGTTGGCTCTTACTAAAACCACAATTTTTGTTATGATTGTATTCAAATAGAGCTTCCTACGTAATGTCAAGAAAGGTCTTCATATGCACTTTCCTGATAATGATATCATAGCCACAAGTCTATGGTCTCACGAAGCACAAAGGCACGTTTGCGGTCTCGTTGTGAATATACGCAGTTGCACTTGCTCAAATGACGTAATATCTACTTAATGTTGGCCGCGTTTATATTCCAAAGTAATTACAGTTAAGCCAATTTGCGCTCAAGCTATCCCACCACATTAAATGTTCTCTTAAAGGTCTAATTTTAAAACACAAATATTCATGTTCGACTGTTCCAGCACATATGAGCATAAACAAAGCATAAACAAATGGTGCAAATAAAGTTTTATTGCATGGATTTTTTTCAAAATGTGCTGGGCTAGCTAGAGCTCAAATTAACCCACTGAAATGAATCTTATCTAAAAGGCCTAATTTCATAGAACA
Source organism: Timema podura (assembly GCA_033556935.1). Taxonomy (NCBI): domain Eukaryota; kingdom Metazoa; phylum Arthropoda; class Insecta; order Phasmatodea; family Timematidae; genus Timema; species Timema podura. Next base: position 32,318,056 of record JAVRXN010000002.1, read on the forward strand.
AATTTTCATGTTCAAGTACAAATAGAGCATACACGATTGAACTAAAAAAAAAAAAAGTTTTCGGCAAAGTGGTGGACCAACTTTTAATTACGTAATACAGACCAACATTCAGTAGCATAAACAAATGTTTCTTCTATTTGGACGGTTTGTTTCAGTCGAAACTGGTGTCTGACACGTGTTGTAGTTTAAAGTTCAAACTAGTGCGTGACACGTGTTGTAGTTTAAAGTTTAGACTGGTGCGTGACACGTGTTTTAGTTAAAAGTTTAGACTGGTGCGTGACACGTGTTGTAGTTAAAAGTTTAGACTGGTGCGTGACACGTGTTTTAGTTTAAAGTTTAGACTGGTGCGTGACACGTGTTGTAGTTTAAAGTTCAAACTAGTGCGTGACACGTGTTTTAGTTTAAAGTTTAGTCTGGTGCGTGACACGTGTTTTAGTTTAAAGTTTAGACTGGTGAGTGACACGTGTTTTAGTTTAAAGTTTAGTCTGGTGCGTGACACGTGTTTTAGTTTAAAGTTTAGACTGGTGCGTGACACGTGTTTTAGTTTAAAGTTTAGACTGGTGCGTGACACGTGTTTTAGTTTAAAGTTTAGACTGGTGAGTGACACGTGTTTTAGTTTAAAGTTTAGTCTGGTGCGTGACACGTGTTTTAGTTTAAAGTTTAGACTGGTGAGTGACACGTGTTTTAGTTTAAAGTTTAGTCTGGTGCGTGACACGTGTTTTAGTTTAAAGTTTAGACTGGTGCGTGACACGTGTTTTAGTTTAAAGTTTAGACTGGTGCGTGACACGTGTTGTAGTTAAAAGGGTTGCACTAGTAATTAGTTCAGCTATGATGTTTGCTGATTAATTGATGGCATGGGGAGAAGGAAGAGGAAGTAAAGAAACAGCAACAGGAATGGAATGAGGAAGTGAAAGAGTGTGTAATGAAATTTAGCATGGTAAATGGTAAAGTGATGGTAGTGACAATGAAGAGGATAAGGCCTAGTAAAGCTATAAAGTTGGTTGGAGTATAGATGATAAAAGTATGGAACATAAAATATCTTGGCAGCGTGATTGAGGAGAAAGTTGGAAGTAAAGAGGATTTATTGAGAAGAGAACAGCAGGGAGAGTTGTTATATAGGTGTGTAAGAGACCTGCTATGGAAAATTGAATTGTCCTTGAAGTGTAAGAAAGTGTTTTACAAGGCCTACTTTATACCCATTGTCACATATGCAGCACAAACGTAGACATTGAATGTAAGAGAGACTAGGAAAATGGAGGTCATGGGAATGAAGTTTGTGAGGAGCATGCGCGCAAGCATAAATAGGATTAGGAATGAAGTTATCCGGGAAAAAGTGAAAGTAGAGGGAGTACAGGAGATATTAGAGAACGCAATACTGAGATGGTATGTCCGTGTAATGAAGATGGAGAAAATGCCAAAGAAAATTATGGAAATGAAGTATGTAGGAAAAAACCCACAAGGGGGGCCAAGAAAGAGATGGGAGGAACAAATAACAGAAAGTGTTCAAATGAGAGGAGAAGAATAGAAGCAATTAAAGGATGAAGGATGGTGGAAGCATTTAATTTAGAATTTAATTTAGATTACCACTAATAATCCAAGTAGCTGATAGTTTACATCTGACATTATATTGCACCACTAAACAAAACAAAATGTCATTTTGTACTCAATCACAGCAAAGCTTTGCCAATTACTCAAAAGTGTTTTCAGTGATAAAATTTTTTTATGCATGTAGTAATATTTCCTGTGCGATAATGAGGCAGACAAGTTGTGCAAGTGACTGTTCCCAGAGTGCAGCAAGCCATTACATGCACATGCAAGGTCACGGCTGATTGACAGAGGTCGTACACGCCGTAAACAGTAAGCTAGTCATACGGAAGTTGAGATGACTCACTGTCAGGAATAATAGTTCAAAGGGATTATGTTCTCTGAAATTAATAGTTCATTTATCTAGCTAAATATCTCAGTCATCCATGAACTACAGTTTGTTGTTAAGCTAGTTCACAAACTACAGCTTTTAGTTCAGTTAATTCGCAAACTAGAACTTGGGTCTCAGTCGTTTGCGAACCACAGCTTGTAATTCAACTAATTTGCAAACTAGAAATTGTGGCTCAGTCGTTCGCGAACTACAGCTTGCAGTTCAGCTATTTCACGAAATAGAACTGCTAGAAAAACTCAATTTTTGGTTTAATGTTATTAGAGTAGTTCTCACCTAAGGCCTATGGCAATTTTCAGCCATATAAGTTATCAGGAAATGGCCTGAAAGGTAAATACAGGTAATGATAAATGCTATAAGCCGTGTTTGTCTACGTTTAAAAGTTGATTTCCCCTTAACCCCTCTTTCGATTTTCTTCCCCAAATAAATTGAGCTGTATAAAGGTACAAAGTACAACTGTGAAAAGTTTAAATTAATTCGGTTAATGCATTCAAAAGTTATAGTTAGACATATCCATGACATACAGACAAATGCAAATCAGTTATATGGAAAAAAGCAACGCTATATAGTTAGGTATATATGAAAGGCGAAGCTTCGGGGATGAATGATTATCGTTACGGAAATGAAATCGTAATCGAATAGATTGAAAAAATTACACCTGGACACCGGAACTGAATTTGGGATCTTTAGCATAGAGCGCCAAGGCTCTACCACTGAGCTATCCAGGGTTTATCCCCCACTTAAGGTCATTTTAAGGTAGTCTGTGATGGAATTAAAACGGAGAACTCGCTTCTCTCATCCAATGAATCAACCCACATGATTACGTTTTTATTTGTTTTTTTACACTCTGATAATATTTTCTGGATAGCCTATTAAAGGAGCCTAGGCACTAATATACGAGCACGCAAGCAAACATTTCCCCCCACAGCGTGTTTTCCCCCCTCTGTCACCAAATTTGAGACCCCCACTCCCCACAGATCGTGGGGCCCAGCGAGGCCGCACCGTTTGCACACCGCTAAGGGCAGCCCTGTTAATGCGTCAAGTCATGTAATCTGAATCTGTCACTTGATAAATATTATCAATACCTATAAAATAATACTCAAAATATAGTAAAATGTTATTAATTTGGCCGCATACAATATGTTTGTATTTTCTAAAAGGTCCATTAAAAAAAATTGGACTATAAATAGAAGGTGAACAAGTTTATTCTAGTTCAGTTGTAAGAATCGTCAAATTTGAAATATTCGTAGCTCATTTGATTATGTTTCTGGTGTTAACGCCCTTAGTTTTAATTAAACTTAAATGTAAACTTTAAAACTTGGGATATATCGAGTGCGTTTGTCCCATTCAAATAGCTAAGTTTATTTTTACAGAAAGAAATTAAAGGAAAATTCTCCATCACACATCTGTATTGGTGGTCTGTCCACTCCAAGGAACGCGCTGTCACAACACAACGCCCAACAATGATTAATTCTTACCTACCTTTTAATTTATTAAACTATGATTAAAAATTATAGCAAAAGTCCGATTATAAACAAACTAATTTCGAGCGCTGAAAATATATTCGATATTATTTAAAATCTACACTTGTAAAAATTTACAAATTCCAGACAATATGAGAATTATTTTGCCAAAATCAGGAATCCCGCGCGAACTACGTCGAAGACAGCCGAGAGCCGACGGGCTACTATTCTAAACCCGCGAGCATTTATCAAACAACATCCTGAAACTTGTAAAGCACATACAGTGTAGCCAACATCACAGTTCTCTGAATATTTTTAAATATACATTTAAACCTAGATTCAAAAATTTAAATGCGCTGTATTTATTACGGCTGCCGAATCATTGTTCACAGATACCATTTTTTTTTATCGATAATACGTCTTGAAAGTTCATTAAAATAAATAAAATCCACTGAGAAATGTTGGCTACAATGTTCCATACATCCCGATTCATCATGCACGCAAACTATGTACTGCAAGCTCGTTCCGACTTTTAACTTTAGTCATCAAAGCGCATAGTAACCTCTGCGCAGCTAAGAAAAGAGGGAAAGAGAAAACGCCGAACAAAGGTTGGCTTATCAAAGGTTATATTTTGTCCAGTTATGGAAGGGGATGCGAAAAAAACCCAGTATTTTTGCAGTTTTTATGGCAAAACGTTTTTTGGACAAAAAAAAATGCTCCAGTAGAATTTAATTTTATCCACACGGTGATATCAACAATTCTTGAATATCTGTCAAGGGTGTCCTGGAATTTAATGACAACTTTTTTCTTCATTTAAAAAGTTTCTCATCTGCCGCTATGCTCATGTCATACCATTGATGTGACCATTTGAAGAAAGTTAAACTCCCTGTTTGTACTGAAGCAATATTTGATTTGTTTTAGCCCAAAAAAATTGTTTGCTATAAAAATTTCAAAAACCCTGGCCTTTTATTACGTCCCACCTTAAGGTGGACATTATTGTTTGCATTGAAGCGACTGAGTTCTTGTTAGCACGGTGACGTCCATGGCCTTAGTTTTACTGTCCCTGTTATACATGTCCTTAGTTTTACTGTCCCTGTTGTACATGTTCTCATGTATTTTGTTCAACCATACCAACATTGTGTTACTCAATGTAAATCATTAAAATTGTCATTTATTTTTTATTTTTTACATATCGAGTTGCATGCGCAGTGGGTTATATTAATCACGTGCAGGCAACTTACTATTCAACAACCGGGAAAATACGCTTTTCCAGGACGTCCGTAAAATGTAGAACATGCATCGACATTTAAACTAACTGGCCTTGAGATTATAATCAACGTTAATACCAAGAGTGCATTTTAAATATAGTGGTAATCTTATGAAAACCTTTTTGACCAATAAATAAATAATGCCTATCAGTATCCCACTTCGTAGGGAATAAATTGCCACATTCATGAATAATTAAGAGTTAATTTATTGGTTTGCGTTTATTGTGGTGTATTTATTTAATTATGTATTTAATGTGCTTATGTTTATGTGGTGTGAATGTTGTATATGGATATTTTTATGTTTATATGCATGTGTGTGTATGTGTGCATGTGTGCAAAGAAAAATGTTACGTGGTACTTCTGCTAGTTGTTAATAAAACTATATGGGCATAGGGAGAATTTTTTTTTGGGGGGGGGGGGAGGAGGGAGGAGTTTCAAAATCGTAAGCTTAGGACGTTATGATATTAAGACATGCAGTTTTTTTTTATTCATTACTCTTTTGAGTTACATGCATATGAACTAACTACACAAATCTAATAGGGATAAGAAAGTTTTAATTTCTAGGAAATGTACCTGAATTTGCGTTGAAGGAGAATGGAATTTTTTTTTTGTGTAAAGAGTACATATTTAGTAATTTCAATTAAAACTACAGTACTAAAATAAATATCAATGAAATTGCCAGTAGTAGGGCATAAGTCTTCAAATTTAGAAATTTCAACTTTCTCAATCAAATCAAATAAAAAAATAAAGATGGCAACATTAAGGGAATTTCCCTGGATTTAAAACGAATGACCTCCAGGGTGCTATCCAAACCAACTCTTCTTCTCTTTTTGAACATCGGTATTGGATATTTCACATTCTTGTAATTATTGTTTAATGCTCCCCACACACAGATTTTGATGACGATTACCATTTTTTTTTTCAATACCATGTCTGACTACCCGTTCGTGTTGTACGCCTATGTACTTTACACTAATGGGTTAGGAATGAGGAAGGTTGAATCTAGAGGAAGTGTACCCGAATTTTCGTGGAGAGAGATAGTGGAAAACCATTTAGGGAAAACTACCCTCAGGACACCTGACCGGAATCGAACCACCATCTTTCCGTCATCGGCAGTCTAGTCTATTACAAGAGTGACGCCTTAGACCATGCGGCCACCAAAATGGGTAAAATATTATTAAAGCATTAATAAAAATACAATGATTTAATTTGTTTAGAACCATGATAATGGGTTAATAGATTCGTTTTTAAAGGTTATATCTATCTCAATAATGATCCATTTCAATAAAAGCTACCAACTTTGTACTCACATGACATGCTAGTTCATTAACTGGTTATGCCTAAGGTATTAATCCTTAGCCTAATGGGGCAAATAGTAGCTATAATATGATTTTTCCTTTCAGTATGAAGAAATCCTTAGAAACAAACTACCAACGTAGTTTTTACAACCAACATTGATAGCGTTTTACTGTATTATTAGTAGGCTGCGGATTTTGCATACCTATATGCAGCTTTACAAACAGGTATTTTATGCAACATAGGACGGCTGTGATTGACCTTCTCCAAGAGCATATTTCACGCAGCTCTCATTGCAATGTGAATGAGTGCGTTGCTACCTGCTAAATCAACATGGTCGACAAAGTTATGTAAATATACCAAGCAGTGATTATGCGAGGAAATACAGTACATTAAATCTATTATAATAATTTGGTTCTGATATTTTGATTTTTAATTGTAATATTTATTTTTTACTGTGCATATTTTCCCGTTTTTCTTGCATATTTCTTCAGCTTTAAGTGCATATTTTACCAGATTTTAGTGCATATATTTTTTTTAGCCCCGCGTCTTACCACCTGTTTAGGTTTATACGCTTATGTACTAATGACAATAATGGGTTAGGGAATAGGAAGGATTAATTTAGGGGAAACGCACCCGCATTTGCGTGGAGGAGAGTGAAAAACTATTTAGGGAAAAACCCTCAATGTACCCGATCTCCCCGTCTTCAGCAGTCTAGTCCAACACGAGAGTAGCGCGTTAGACCACGTGGCCACCGAAGCGGGTAAGTGCATATAAATCTGCAGCCTAATTATATTAGTATTATTTTATTGGTATTGATAATATCAATCACATGACTTGGTGTATGAATACTTGAAAATATATTTATTAACTTTTATAACTATCAAACAATGTTATTCCTATGAAAATTTGACTATAATAGTACTGACGGGCATATTAAGTCAACATCAAGGCCACCAGCATCTGTGGACACATAGACTAAATGTCAATACAATTTAGTCTGGTTTTCAAGTGACCAGATTGTAAACTGTTTGTTTATTTCAACCCTTCTGCCCACTTCCTAATACACACACACACACACACACACAAACACACACACACCCAGAGGTTATTTGGAAGTTTTGTGGAAATATGCGCTAGCCGTTAGAAACAGTTTATCCCCCCCCCCTCTCCCCAAGCTTCCTGTTCCCCACTATGTCTCTTTGTAAAACTCTTACATCCCTAAGGATGACCCATCGTGTTCCTACCCTCGACCCCCTTCCCACCCATCCACCGCGATACCTCGCCGGACCACACCTTCCCATCCATACACCACGATAACCCACCGGAACAACTCTTCCCATCCATCCACCACGATAACTCACCGGAACAACTCTTCCCATCCATCGACCACGATAACTCACTGGAACAACTCTTCCCATCCATCCACCACGATGACTCACCGGAACAACTCTTCCCATCCATCGACCACGATAACTCACCGGAACAACTCTTCCCATCCATCCACCACGATAACTCACCGGAACAACTCTTCCCATCCATCCACCACGATAACTCACCGGAACAACTCTTCCCATCCAGCCACCTCGATAACTCACCGGAACAACTCTTCCCACCCATCCACCGCGATACCTCGCCGGACCACACCTTCCCACCCATCCACCACGATAACCCACCGGAACAACTCTTCCCATCCATCCACCACGATAACTCACTGGAACAACTCTTCCCATCCATCCACTACGATAACCCACCGGAACCACTCTTCCCATCCATCCACCACGATAACTCACTGGAACAACTCTTCCCATCCATCGACCACGATAACTCACCGGAACAACTCTTCCCATCCATCCACCACGATAACTCACCGAAACAACTCTTCCCATCCATCCACAACGATAACTCACCGGAACAACTCTTCCCATCCATCGACCACGATAACTCACTGGAACAACTCTTCCCATCCATCCACCACGATGACTCACCGGAACAACTCTTCCCATCCATCGACCACGATAACTCACCGGAACAACTCTTCCCATCCAGCCACCTCGATAACTCACCGGAACAACTCTTCCCACCCATCCACCGCGATACCTCGCCGGACCACACCTTCCCACCCATCCACCACGATAACCCACCGGAACAACTCTTCCCATCCATCCACAACGATAACTCACCGGAACAACTCTTCCCACCCATCGACCACGATAACTCACTGGAACAACTCTTCCCATCCATCCACCACGATGACTCACCGGAACAACTCTTCCCATCCATCCACCACGATAACCCACCGGAACAACTCTTCCCATCCATCCACCACGATAACTCACCGGAACAACTCTTCCCATCCATCCACCACGATAACTCACTGGAACAACTCTTCCCATCCATCGACCACGATAACTCACCGGAACAACTCTTCCCATCCATCCACCACGATAACTCACCGAAACAACTCTTCCCATCCATCCACCACGATAACTCACTGGAACAACTCTTCCCATCCATCCACCATGATAACTCACTGGAACAACTCTTCCCATCCATCCACCACGATAACTCACCGGAACAACTCTTCCCATCCATCCACCACGATAACTCACCGAAACAACTCTTCCCATCCATCCACCACGATAACTCACTGGAACAACTCTTCCCATCCATCCACCACGATAACTCACCGGAACAACTCTTCCCATCCATCCACCACGATAACTCACTGGAACAACTCTTCCCATCCATCGACCACGATAACTCACCGGAACAACTCTTCCCATCCATCCACCACGATAACTCACCGAAACAACTCTTCCCATCCATCCACCACGATAACTCACTGGAACAACTCTTCCCATCCATCCACCATGATAACTCACTGGAACAACTCTTCCCATCCATCCACCATGATAACTCACCGGAACAACTCTTCTCATCCATCCACCACGATAACTCACCGGAACAACTCTTCCCATCCATCCACCACGATAACTCACTGGAACAACTCTTCCCATCCATCCACCATGATAACTCACTGGAACAACTCTTCCCATCCATCCACCACGATAACTCACTGGAACAACTCTTCCCATCCATCCACCATGATAACTCACTGGAACAACTCTTCCCATCCATCCACCATGATCACTCGCTGGAATCATCTCCTCCCATCCGTCTAACGCGATCACTAGCCGGATCATCTCTTTCTATCCATCCAACGTGATCACTCGCTGGAATCATCTCCTCCCATCCGTCTAACGCGATCACTCGCCGGATCATCTCTTTCTATCCATCCAACGTGATCACTCGCTGGAATCATCTCCTCCCATCCGTCTAACGCGATCACTCGCCGGATCATCTCTTTCTATCCATCCAACGTGATCACTCGCTGGAATCATCTCCTCCCATCCGTCTAACGCGATCACTCGCCGGATCATCTCTTTCTATCCATCCAACGTGATCACTCGCTGGAATCATCTCCTCCCATCCGTCTAACGCGATCACTCGCCGGATCATCTCTTTCTATCCATCCAACGTGATCACTCACTGGAATCATCTCCTCCCATAGGCCTACACCCAACATGATCATTCACCAGACCATCTCTTCCCATCCGTCCCCTCACCCCCTTTTCACACCCCATTATTGAGCTACACCCGGCGGTCGAGAAAATGGGAACGTGAACAGAGGACAGCAGTTCTGCAACATCCCAGATACTTGACCACTCCAGGACCTAACCGAAAGCGTGAGCGACCCCCCACCCCCCTCTAGCCTCCCTCACTTCTTCCTTACTGAAGAATCTTCCCCCTGGATCTCCTTTACATTTCACTCCCACCAAGAAACAAGGATCACAGCACTCTCCCCTTACCTTCAATGTCACTCCAAATACCCGAAACTACCTCGACTCTTTTCGCCACCCAGACCTCTTTTACCCCATCCATCCGACCAGGCCACCTATAACCTACAGCCCACAGCTACTCCCCCACCTAGATTACCAGTTCTACCCCGCGTCTATTCCATGCACCAGCCAAAATGATCCGTGGGTACAAAAGATGCACCACACTCACCTGATCCCAAAGAAGAAGACCCCAGGGTTCAAACGGAAACTGAAGGACCTATTCTGACTGACTTCAAGCCAAGACTAAAGTTAGTACCTCCATCTTACTTCATAAAGAGCCACTTATCTGGGACAACATTCTTTGACGCCTGAACGTTGGGCTGACTACGCCACTAGTGAAAGTACAGACGTTCTTAGGACCACCCAGAGACTACGCACCAGCTACTTAACACTTCAGGAAGTGAATAAACACCTGATGGTGCCCAAAAATAGCTTCTCAATATAGTTCTCATAAACAGTGAGAAGTGCTCCGTCACTTCATCCACCCCAGGAATGGACCGCAATTTTATAAAGTGTGGCACATTCCAAGGATCCCGTACCTCCATGTCTGCCTCGGGTGGGCAGAAGAAGTGAGAGACTCCACAGCACTGGTATACATACATCTGCGCTCCGTGACAAGCCCAGCCACCACCTCCATCCTGTGCCTCAACTAACGGTTCCGGAGAGAACGGCAACGATATTAGCTGTAAGAGCTCGCTCGCACCTACCATTAAACTTAGCTGAGATGGGCAGATGAACCCCTCACCATCTTCATCCTTCACCGTTCCACCTGCAAAATTAAGTCTTTTCCCAACTCCAGTACAAACACCAATACCCAACCCCCTCTTTCGCACCAAACCCCGGCCAACCAAATAATTGGTTACTCAATCTTGCCACACGAATTTCACGGACGTGGTCATGAAGATCCTAGCAGCCTCGTCCACGACTGCACCACCCTGTTGGAGGTAACTCACACCCCAATTCAAGGCTATATACCTGGCTATAATCAGTCACAAATTTAAATTGTAAGCCACCTACTGATGGGATTAATTTGGCGAATTCATCAGCGCCTGGGAACAATTTCAGGCTCAACCAACTTCACAATTCACCAACCCAGGATATTTGGCCGTCCTCCAAATTAAACTCTACGGCAAGACCCAAATTCCTAACGAATCCGTGGAGAAATCCCTCCGTTAGCAGGTGCAACTCTACTAGAAACTCCTGCCAGCCTTGTTGCCTTATGAGGTGTTCCCACAGCACGTCGATCTAATCAAACCGGGGATCCTATTCTTCCTGCGTGAGCCACCAACAATTAACATTGAAGAACGTTTATACGGGCCACAGCAATTGAGATGAATCACCCCAAACCACAGCATCTCCACCTCCACCCAAGGAAAATCAAAACCCTCCTGATCAGGGATTCTCCATGCCTAGATGCCACCACTGAGACCATAAATAAATAAACCAGGGAAACTTCAAAGAGGTGGGCCGTGCCCAACCCCCAAGGGGTTAGAGCCAGGGACTCTGACTAGTGTTGCCATGATAAATAACCACTCCACCACATAGCTACTTAGAGTCCTATCTGAAATACTATCTCTGGACCACTCCTAGCTCTCATCGATACTACTTTTTCTGCCAACTTCCTTCAAGCCGACTACCTACCAGTTCGGGACTATACACCCCTGACTCCCCTTTCTTCTCCAGTATATCTAACAAAGGAAGGCTGTGCCTTTCCCATTGACGGGGAAGTAGAACCCACACTCCCCCTACAGTCGTCACAAATCTCCATGTGTCTGGTTGCCCGTGCTCTCAGGGAACCATTAATCCTAGAACAACCATGGATTACATATCACAAATGCGTTATTGATTTAGAAATTTAGAATCTACATTTCGGGAATAACGACCGACTCACACTTTGTTGAACCGCAAGGGCCAACCAAGAGAAACTCACCATAACCTTAGCGGGGGCCCAGAATTACTTTACACCCCCATACGTGGACAAGCTACTAGACGTCCTCAACACCCACCCAACTGTCTTCACAGCAAAAGGATCCCTCAAGAGAGCCTCAGAGTGCAGCCCACAGCATCAGCCTGAGAACCAACGATCGAATCTTTGTCAAGCCGTGCCATCATTCCGCCATCAAATGTGCAATAACAAAATATCAAGTGCAGGAGGTTAAAGCACAAGGCATCGTGGAACACAGCTTGTTGGGTAATAGCTAGCCAATTGTCACTGTTGGAAAAAAATGATAAAACTCCAAGCTTCTGAATTGACTACGGGAATGTCAACGAAGCCACTATTCACGTACCACCGCCCTCGGTAAAACGCCATGGAACACCTTATGGAAGATTGGGGACGTCCATATATTCTCAACCTTATATATGAAATCAAGATACTGGCAGGTACTGCTACATCAAGACTCCATTTTTGTATTTCTTTTACTACACCTGAATAAGAATCGCCACAACTCTCTGTAATGCCATTTACTTAAAATAACGTGCCCAGCACCTTCCAAAGACTCATGAGTCAAGAGGTCCTACATGGATGCATAGGGAAGTTCTGGTTTGCCTACTTTGATGACGTAATAATCTATTCAAGTACATGGGAGGATCAACTGTTTAATATATCCAAGGTCTTAGAACTCTTCAACCTACACAAACTCACCTATACCTTATGCAAATGTCACTTTGGAAAAACTACCCTGTAATATATAGGACATCTGGTTACTGCTGAAGGAAACCCACCATAGCCACAAACAATTACGGCCCCTACCGATTCTCCCACACCTAAGAATCACTGACAATTACGGCAGCTCCTTGTTATAAGTATTTGGATCAGAGAATTTCTGACCAAGATGGTGGCCGAACTTACTCACCCTTGACTAGCCTGTTGCAAACAAGCATCCGTTGGAAAATGTCTCTGGAAATGTAAGAGGCCTTTCACCAACTCAAAGCTGAGTTCTACCAAATCTAAACTCTCAAGAGACCTAGACCCAATCAACCGTTCATACTGCAGACTGACGCCAGCGGAACTGGACTTGGGACGGTCTTATACTAAGACACTGCCAAGGGAAGGCCACATACTACTAGCCACGCCAGGGAAAAGCTCATTCCCGCTAATTAACGCTACCATAGCAACGAGAAAGGGTGCCTTGCCATGGTATGGATCATCAACAGATATTGGCATTATCTTAAAGATAAGCCCTTTAATCTTCGCACCAATAACCGAGCTCTGAATGGCTCAACTCATGCGGGATCAAAGAATCAAACTTACTTGTCCCAGTATGCTTTGTATATGTTATACCGTCCTACCTACACATCCACCATGTCAATAGCCCCCTCTGCGATCAGATAGAAACATGTGAAGTTGTGGTCGTTGATAGTCTCACTCTCCTTGACTACCCATCCTTGTATTAAGTTGGCAGCTTCTAAATTACAAATGGTCATACGTTCATCGATATTAGTTGGTGCCCCTGCTCTTCCAGCATATGTGGCTGGGTTGTTAGGTTAATTCGTCCCTTCAAGCCACCTATTGATAGGGACAGTCAAACAACAGGTATTTCCCAGATGAGGATATCCAAAGGTCAGACAGTGGAAGACCGTTTATCTGTCGTCTTTGGGCAAACGCATGCCAACGATGGGACGCAAACCCCTGGACCACACCGGTTTATCACCCCTAGGCCAACCCAACAAAGAGGAGAAATCAAAAGCTGAAGAAAGGGACCAAGCTACGCATCTCCGAGAATCACCGAGAATGGTACTTACACCTCCCTCATATCTTGTTTACTCTACGCTGTCAAAGGATTGAGGCGACAGGTATTACGCCAAGTCAATTCGTAAGTATTACCCTAAGCCGACCTGGAAATTAGAGGTTCTCGGACACACATCACTAAGAACCCCTGTAGATCATAACACTCTAGAATCGAGATGAACCTATATACATATATAATGCCTGGCAGAGATAGGAAAAGTAAGAAGCCACCAGAAACATTATAAACAATGGCACACTCAGGAGACTAGAAGGAAGTCGACACAATTTAAATGTCTCTACCAAGTCCTGGTGAAGACCCAGCACCTCTCCAATGCTGCCGAATGATTCCACACCGACTTCATCCCTTATGGGATGAACCATACATGGTGGAAGAAAGGATGGGGGCAGTATATTGGATAGCCCACCTGGACGGTTAACGAAGAATGTATACCGCGGGAAGTTACGACCCGCCCCCAAAATGAGACCACCCTTGAAGGCCTACTGGAGGTCCCACCTCCCGAACCACCAGCTCCGGATACGGACGCCCGACCAGAACATCCTCGCAGAGTCCTTCAGCCCCGACTCAGGCTGAGTCCCAGTGTTTGGTGTCTATAGTTAGAAAGGGGGCCAATTGTAGTGAAGTGTGGTGCAATATTGACCAACATGAGTGTACATAAAATTAATAATTAATCAATTTTTAACTAGTCCCGCCCATTGCCTATTAAAAACCACACTATAAACTATCTATACTTATCAATACCACCAATGGTTCCTTACCCCCCTGTTGACAAACAGATAAATCCGTGTAAATAATGGTTGACCTCAGGACTTAGCCTCCCAGATAAGACAATTAGAGGTTGGACAATAGAAACCACAACAATGTGTCTTGTATGTATCGTGTGTTTAATGTGTCTGGATCACCTTTGTACTTTGTCATTAAGTAGTTAAGATATGTAAATACTATTGTACCAATTAAGAAGTGGAATCAACAGCTCTATAACAAGTATGGGGGGGGGGGGATTTCTACCCTGCCCCTGTTCCATCCCTAACTCTCTTTGTAAAGTTCTTACATCCCCAAGGATGACCGTCACGCTCTATCCCCACACCTACTTCACTGTTCACCCCCATTAGGGGTCTAAAGATTGCTAACCAAGCGACCTCTTCTTCGGGCACGTTCCAACAACGGCCAACGGCACCTGGTGAGACTACCTACCTCTTTTTGTGTCAATTCAACCACGAAGACCCGACCAAGGGCGTATAGTTAGAGTGGATGGTCACCCTGTTCACCATCCTTTGCTAGAGATGAACATTTTCCGGGAAATTTTGAATCGGAAAACTTTCTGAAGTGGCGGCTGACGGTGGAGGGGTTAAATATCGTAGAGGTGGCACTTAGAACCTATTATACTTCAAAATATAGTGTATTAAGAGACGAGTGGTACATAAGAGGGGGAGAGGGCATGGGGGAGGGTGAAGGGTCGATAGTAAGCACGGAGGATAGGGGGGGAGACAAATGTCGGGCCAATCTTAAAATTATTTTAGTTAACTTATTGATGATAATAAAATTGAAGTATGATTTATAAACATAACGGTTCTACAAAGGCTCGCATTCATTTTTGTATCCACTACTTTTCTTATCACCGTGTCTTACTACCCGTTCGGGTTGTACGCCTATGTACTAATTACGCTAGCGTGTTATGGATGAGGAATATTAAATTTAGAGGAATTGCATCCGCATTTGTGTGGAGTGAGAGTGGAAAACTGTTTAGGAAAAACCGCTATTATTGCAGCCGACCGGAATAGAACCTTGAATCTCCCTGTCATCAACAGTCTAGTGACTAATCTATTGCGAGAGAGTAGCGCGTTGGACCGTGCGGCCACCGAAGCAGGTGTTTTTTACTACTACTACTACTACTACTACTATCACTAATTATTATTATTACTTTTATTATTATAATCCATTTAATTAGTTGAAATTATTTTACAGAAATAATAGTTAAAAATTTTCTGTTTTGGAAAATTTTCCGGAAAAAATCTAGGGAAATTTTTTCCAAAACTGAAAATAAACCGTTTCGCATCTCTATCCGTTGCACTGCTCCGCGCTGTACAACAATCCCTAAACATCAATGAACTACCCTCTCTCCAGAACACCTTTATCCACACGTCCACCTCAATCATCCAACAGACCATCTCTCCCCATCCGTCCACTACAATCACTCGTCGGACCACCTATCCTCCTGTCCATCGCGCTCACTTTCCGGACCATCTCTTCACATCCGTACTGACGCCCCCTTTTCACACCCCGTTAATGGGCTACACCCGGTTGTCGGGAAAATGGGAAGCCGAACGCGAACAGGAGAAAGCAGTTCTACAACTCCCAGGATACTTGATCACTCCGGGACCTATCTGAATGTGTGAGCGACCCCCCACCACCTTCGAACCTCCCTCACATCTCCCTCACTGAGGATCCTTCCTTCCCTCCACCCTCTTCCTAAATCTCCTTTACATTTCACTCCCACCAAACAAGGACGACAGCTCTTTCCCCTCTCTCTCAATGCTCCGTGACTACCCGTAACTACCTCGGGTCCTTTCGCCACCCGGACTCCCTGTACCTAGAGATGAAAACTATCCGGGAAATTTTGAATAGGAAAATTGTCTGAAGTGGCGGCTTGAGGTGGAGGGGTTAAATAATTGTAGAGGTGACACTTTGAGCCTATTATACTTCAAAATATAGTTTGCTAAGAGATAAGTGTATTATAAGAAGGGGGAGGGGTGGATAGGAAGCGCGGAGGATAGGGGGTGAGGGGGTTAAACAAATGTTTGGCCAACCTTAAAATTATTTTAATTAACTTATGGATGACAAATATTGATGTATGATTTATGAACATAAAGGGTCTACAAAGGCTCACATTCATTTGTTTCTTTACTACATTTTATATAGCACCGTGTCTTACCACCCGTTCGGCTTATACGCTTATGTACTAATTAAGCTAATGTGTTAGGGATGAGGAAGGTTAAATTTAGAGTAATTGCATCCGCATTTGCGTGGAGGGAGAGTAGGGAAACCGTTTAAGAAAAACCTGCTTTAATACACCCGACCGAGATCGAACTACGATCTGCCTGTCATCGGCAGTCTAGTCTATTGCGAGAGAAGTGTGTTAGACCATGTAGCCACCGAAACAGGTGTTTCTTTACTAATACTACTACTATCACTAATTGTTATTACTGTTATTATTATTATTATCCATTTATTCAGTTGACATTATTTTACAGAAATAATAATTTAAAAATTTCCGTTTTGGAAAATTTTACAGAAAAAATATAAGGAAACTTTTCCGTCACATCTCTCTACCTGTACCCCGTCCATCCGACCAGCTTCACCTATAACCTACAACCCATTAGTTATTCATTTCTACTAGAGGAAGAAAAGTTTCTATATGGTTTTACCTAAAGGGTTTTTAACCCTCTCTCCAAGCAAATTCAGGTAAATTTCCTCTAAATTATGCCTGTAATTTAATTAAATGGGATAGAATGAACGAGCAACGAGACGTGGTATGAAAGAAATGTTTGATGCATCCATCTGATTCTTAAGATATTATTAAGTACGGTATTTAATTTCTCTATTAAAACCTTAAGTTATATTTTACTAACAAATTTATATGGAATGAAGCCTGCTGATTGTTGCGTTCAAATTTAACTAATCTACTGCTAGGGTTAACTAAGCCACTATAACTAATTACTGACCCAGAAGAACGTGGTTCAAGCCTAACCAGCTACACTGATAAAAGTTTACCCCCATTGTTGCTGTTTCAATCCTCATGTTACCATAGACTAGTAGCCCTGCGGAAATCAAGGCCCATGGGATGCATGTGGGCTGTAACGTATTTTATGTAGCCCAAAAGCTATGGGCCTAACTATTTATATACGAAAAAAGTAGTGCTAAAAATACCAGATTAAAAAATATTATTATAAGAGAACATACCAATTCTATAAAACACACCTATAAACCTTTATAAACAGTTTTAAAAATAAATATTACTAAATTAACATCTGACATTAAATAAATTATGAATGATATAAAAAACTGACTTCGTCTTATTGAGTTATGTTTTATTGGAGATCACCTACTTAGTTTTATATATGGTCTTCCTTTTACTTAATCATCTAAAGAGAACGTATTATAATGGTTAACGTTTTGAACCCAGAGCTTCTGATGAATATTTACATTTACCGACAAATTATATTTTTACTTAGTGGCCCTTTCTTATATTTAAGTTATTTATCAATGCGGCCCTTCAGTCCAAATATTTTCCAAGGTCTGGATTAGATAAATAAGCGAGTCACT
Organism: Timema podura; assembly: GCA_033556935.1. NCBI lineage: Eukaryota > Metazoa > Arthropoda > Insecta > Phasmatodea > Timematidae > Timema > Timema podura. The sequence continues at coordinate 32,335,990 of JAVRXN010000002.1, forward strand.
GATATCGGAATGTCATTAAAGAGTTTGAATAAACATAAAAACACAATTTATATTTATTTCGGTTCTCGTGATCAGGAATAATTTCTAACTAATTAAATATTTAAAATATGAGATCTAGATATATAGTTTGTATTATTAAATTAAGATTGTTTGTTTTAAAATCAGCAGGGAGCCATTATAAAACAAGAAACGGTTTGTTAAATGTGACTGTATATATTTTAACCAAAATACATAAATATGTATAATAATATACTATACAAACAACCTACAGTACTATACAAACTTCTAATTTAGAATTGCATGATGCAGTATGCTAGGTAGCACTGTAAGACTAATTGCATATCCTTATATTTCACGGCGTTCTTCGTGTATATAGTGTAGTCAATAATTAATCACTATAATATACCTCATTGTATTGTATGCAATAAATTAATCTCTGACGGCGTTTTATTAGTATTTTATGCAGTATATTAATCTCTAGTGACTTATGGCGTAGTTATGCAGCCTGCTATACAGTAATGTAAGATATACTGCGCTTTAATACAGGTTGATTCACTCGGGAATAAACACTTATTTTTTTAATCTACTCATGATTGGGAAGTCACATTTGATTAATGTGAATGTTAAAACATACCCTGGCCCATGACAAATAAGAATGTCTCGTAAAGATGTTGGAAGTTCCCACCGCCAGCGTCCAGACACATATTCACCCGACGCTCAATATTGGCGAATGTGCGATGTAGCGTAGCGACGTTGATGGTAGCAATTTCACGTCTGATGTTGTCTTTAAATTCCTCAATCGACCTTAGCTTGTTGGCATAAACAATTCCTTTTAAAAGTCCCCATAGAAATAAATCTGGGGGTCTCAGGTCAAGAGACCTAGGTGCCCACAGGTTTTTGGAGATAATTCTCTCTTAGAAAAAAAAAACTGCTGATTTCTGCATTACTCCTATTGGGGGTGTGGAAATTTACACCGTCGTGTTGGAAGTAGCCATCTGCAAGTTCCTGATCATCTAACTGATTCACAAATTAATTAAAGATTTCCAAATATTGGTCACTATTCACCGTGTCTTCAAAAAAGATTGGCCCAATGATACGGCGACGAGACACCGCACACCAGACACCAATTTTCGCTGGATGCAATGGCTCTTCATGGATGGCGTGAGGATTATCAGTGGCCCACACCCGTGTATTTTGCAAGTTTACATATCTGGACAAATGGAACCATGCTTCATCAATAACAATGCTATGTCCAACAGGGTGAGGTTTTCGGCTAAAAAATGGGAAAACCATTGACAATAAGTCAGTCACTTTGTCAAATCAGGTGGCTGTAGCCTCGTGCACAGCCGTGATACGGTACGGCTTAATCTTTGCCTGTTTGGCTGCTCTTTGAGAGGTTGAATACAATCATTCAGTCTCTTGGGATAACCTCCGAATAGATTTTCTTTGGGATACCGATAACCGCTGCTTCACATTCTTTATGGTGTCCTCTGTCATCTTGGGCCATCCGCCCGTATGCTGATCCACCAAGTTTCCCGTTCTCTCCAGCTTCTTTGCCAAGTTTGAAATGGTGGCTCTGGTGGGTGGTGTACGCCCACCAAATTTATTCAGATACCCCCTCTGAGATTGTTTGAAGGAACCCAGTACTGACGCCCAATGAACGCACACTCTTTAATTGAGTATACCGTATTTCTTCTGCCGACTCACACTGTCAGATTAGACACGCTTCCCCACTAATATCTAGAGAGATGGTGCGTCATTGTGGCACCCAGCTGGCCAGCGGGGAGACACGTTTTTCCAAGTAATGCATGTCCACTGTTTCGTCATGAGATAAAGAACCGTCCCGTTCGTGTTTCTTGCTCATATTATATTGAAAATAGCTTATATTATGCAAAATAAGTGTTCAGTTCCGAGTGAATCATCTTGTATATCTCATGGGGAGTAATGTAAGATATACTGCGCTTTAATATATCTCAAGGGGTTTTACTAGTATTTTATGGAGTAAATTAATCTCTTGGGCCTTATAACGTAACTATGCAGTCTGCTGTACAGTAATGTAAGATATACTGCGCTTCAATATATCTCACGGGGTTTTATTAGTATTTTATGGAGTAAGTAAATCTCTAGCTCCTTATAACGCAAGTATGAAGTACGCTATACAGTAAGTTAAAACGTACTGATACCTAAGGAGCCTTTTAAATCCTTTATACTTATGATATTAAATGTATGGTTTTACAACCTTTATTGAAACATGTATTATTAGAAATTTGATGTGTTCTTTGCAGATTTGTATATATTACTTCAGTCTTAAACGCCTTTTTAGTTTGAACATTGCAGTAAGTCTCTAAAAAATTATATTTTTGCTTGTCCCCAGCTACCCCCAAGACAAATAAGACTACGCCACCACTACCCGAGTCAAAACAACGTAGCGCTTGTTTGGATAGCAAAATAGATTACGTCTTCTTCCTGATTGCTTTGGTGTTGACGACGTTGCCTGCGTGAGAAATACGAAGCTTTTATTTTATTATTATTTGAGGCATTTAACGTGCACTTTATGAACTAACTGATAATATAAGCAAACAACTTATAAACTAAAATCTTTACTATTAAATAAATTGAAAAATGACACCTGGGCACGTAAATCAAACCCGGGATCTTTGGCTTAGTACGTCAATGCTCTAACCACTGAGCTATTCAGGAATCATCCCATGACCAGGGTCATTCTTCACTCATATTTTAAGGCAGAGTATGTGATGGACGTGTGGAAATCGTCACCTACATATGAGGAGTGATCAATTAAGATCACGAGCTATCGGATAACGCAGTCATCTTCGATTCGGGAGGGCTTTATGCTGACAATAGTACAATGACAACTGTATGAATGCGCATATCATGATGGATTAAATAGCCAAGCTATTAATTTTTTATATTACGGCTAAAGCCGCATCTAAATATCATATTCTTTAAATTATACATATTTGGAAGAACGTAAAGGAAAGGTGGATAGAAAACATATAAAAGGGAACGAACACAATATGGCTTTTAGAATGAAAAGAAAAACACAGTTCACATTTTACATTGCTGCCACTGGACAAAGAGAGGTAATGGCTTCCTCTTGAAGAAAAAATTGATTGTTACCACCTAATCTTCCGACCTAGGTTTCATTCTATCGGAACTCATCAGGATGGCCTGTGAAACGCGCAACGCAACTTCCTAAAAGAGTAAATCAACTACACAAAAGGGAGAAAAATGGAAATGGGTAAAGAATGATAGGACACATAGACAGGAACATGTAAAAGGAACAATTAAAATAAAGGACAAATACAGGAAATGGACATTGGATGCGAATATATAATCTATTTCTTTAAGGAAAACCTCTTCTTGGCCAAAACTTTCACCATTGGGAGCGTGGACTGTTGTGTCAGTCTCGAATTATCTCATTTTGCCATTAAAGGAGAGTCCGTGGTTTAAATCCTGGCCACTTGTACAGAATAAGTTTTTTTTTTCCTAAATGGTTTCTTCCTATATTCTACTTTTACATGACCCGCTTCGTTGGCCACATGGTCTAAGGCGCTACTCTTACAATAGACTAGATTGCCGATGACGAGGAGATTATGGTTCAATCCCGGTTGTGTGTACTAAGGATGGTTTTTACTAGATGATTTCTCACGCTCTCTCCATGCAAATGTGGGTACACTCCCTCTAAATTAAACCTTCCTCGTCCTTAGCCCATTAGCGTAATTAGTGTATATAGGCGTACAACCCGAATGAGTGGTAAGAAGCGGCGCTAAAAAATCTTATACTTAAATTTCTTCTAAATTCTACCTGCTTGCGCCGCTAATGTAGATATGGATATAGCCTGGCCAGGCAGTAAGACAAAATACTCGACTTATGTTAAACCCACCTCTCAAAAGTAAGGTTGGCTCAGTGACCTCAACTGGTTTGCTCAGCTCTGACCCTGAGGATCAATATTTGACAAATTTTGATTAAAAAAACTATCTTTTTAAAAGCAGACATTTTTTTACTACCACGTTTTACGTCCTGTCCAGGTTATATGCATGTATGATAATCCGGAACCTCTGGCTAATAGACCAAGGCCAACCAGTTTTTAAGTGACTGATGGCCACTAAATAGCACAAATATAGAATATATTTGTCGTTTCAACCATCCTCCATGATGGTTCTGGTTCAGTTTGATATCGGATCTTTGATGACATGGGGGCTGTCCTTTCACAGTGATGAATTAATGGCCGGGGACTGGATGTTGTGCCTGTCCTAGTCTTGAGTTAGATTATAAGGCATATAAAGCTACGAAAGGCCTAGCAAGCCGGTAGTGGAAAATATATGGCTTTAATAAAAAAGTGATCAAGGCCACAGTAATGCATATAAAATTTAGTTTCCTATGAATACACAGTGAAAAGACGAACACAGTTTACACTTTACATTTCCGACATTGGAAAAAGAGTTAATGGTGGATTCTTTCTACGGTGACAGCAATGTAAATAGAGATGGATTATTATCATTATTACTATCACCGCGTCTTATTACCCGTTTGGTTTATGGGCACTTATGCAAAGATGCAATGGTAGGGTGATTGTGAGATGAAATGGAGGACCTACAGTTTAACGTGGAATCCGAACCACGGTGGAGGCCTGGAATTCCACACATTCACAAGTTGTGATTAATACACATCTTGTCAGAGGTGAAGGAAGGGTTTGACAATCAGATAAATCTGTGCCTGGACCGAGGATTGAACCCCGGACCCCCAGCACAGAAGTCAGACACCTTACCCCTAGACCACCAGGTCACCCCAAATAGGGATGGAACATTTTACCTTAGCTTTAACAGGATTTTTTTATGGATACCTTAACGATACACGGTATATAAATTCTCTCTATAGAATTAGGAATTCAAGAGTTGATTGCCGCACTTACAAAAGTATGCCACCTCCCTATCTTGAGCTAGTTCTATCCATTACATCTTATTACACCCTATCTTTTTAAGGTCTATTATAGCGTTATCCTCCCATCTGGCTCTATGTCTTTCCAATGGTCTTTTTCCTTGTTTTCAAACACCGGAAATTTCTTTTCGTCATGAAAGGTAAGTGACTGTATACAAACACAAAAATAATAATAATATATAGTACTTTCCAAAACTTTATTTTCATTTGATGAAAACAATTTTAATATAATAATTAAATACACACAATATTTTAGTTAAATATATAATGTAATTAAATTGGATTGACAAGGCTTATCATTTTTAGAACCCAATACTGAACAAATATAATAAATGTTTGCGAAAAATGCAAAAACATCATCATCACTGGTCACTAAAACATAGTTAATGCTAGGGGTGTGTGAACATAATTTTTTTCACATGTGAAGCAAAGTTAAAAATCAACATTGTTTAACTTTTCCTTATGCATGTAGCCAAAAAAATGAAAAATCACCACTTTTTTGGATGGTGTAACTGATCAAACGAAGCACTGATTTTTGAACAAATCTTCATTTGGCTAAGGGCCTTTTGAAATTTGTTGAGCTTAGATTGTTTCAGGATGTTTTCAAAGATAATAAGAAAATTGTTGTTGCCAAAGTCAATACAAATATGTCTCAAATTTTGCACACCCCTGTTAAGTACAGATGTTAAAATTAAATGGAAATTATTGGAAAAATAAATGTAGGAAGCCCAGCCTATCTTCCTTAAGTTCAACTGTCTTTAAAATCTAGTAGAACACCAACTTTTTTTTTTCTAGCTTGACCAAAGTAAACCAAATATACTAGGGTACTATCTATTTAATTTCCAATAATTCTCAATGTTTTAACCTAATGTTTTACTCAATTATTTACAATTATAAACTATTTATTTTTTCACAAAACCTTCTAAGAAATGCAACTATCCACTCACTATGTAACATGGAAGTGTATGCAAAACGTGAACAAGTTATTGATACCTATTGTCTATTTCCTTTCTTAAATGTGAGAGAAACACAATAAAATGGAAGAAAAGTAGCTAAGGATAAAAAAGTGTGCGTACTTTATTAAATTTTTACCTTTTATAATATATAAGATAAAGATGTTATGCATCTGTAATGGTAAGTAACATTTTAAAATATATTATTTAGGAATCAATTTTTTGTTTTTACAGTGAAGCGGTCATATTATAAGCACACCAACATTGATGTTTGTTTTAAAACATTTTGACTTGTTTTATATTGAATCTTAACTAAATTAAATTTTAAATATTTAGATACAGCAAGTCAAAATGATAAATAATGTTCCCAATGGAATCCAAGGGCCAGTTTTAGAGTCAGGCTGGGTACTCATCAAGTGCGGTGCTACACTAAATGCAGGTCGGCACATACCTAGACCAGAATGAATGGGCCAGTTTCATGTGCGAAACCGGTCCCTTTCCATTCGAGTTTAAATAGGTGTATTTAGTGTAGCACCACACATATGAAACCGCTCTTAAGTGTGTACAAAAGTTTAGTCAAGAGATAAACTGATTGGATAAAAAGTTATGAGATGAACAGACCCACACAGAACCAGACAAAATTTGACCTTTTTGTGCCAAAGAAAAAAGCAAAAATGTTATTTTTAAACCATACATTTTAATTGTCTTCTTACGTTAAAATATGATTCTCTGCATAAACCAGTAAAAGTTAACTAAAATTGTAGTTGTTTGTAAAACATATATATATAAAAAGTTTACAATTTGCCCGCAAAAATAGTTTATAGATTGTAACACTATGTAGAATGACTAGAATAGATATATATCTTGGCTAAAATAATAAAATATGGCTAGTTAATTTAAAAAGAAAATTCCCGTCAAAAAATTGACTAAAATATTTTATCCGTGCAGTTAAATAACAAGTTCTCATTAATTCATAGACTAATCAACAGATACATTTCATTTCAAAAGCCTCTGATAATCTAAAATTATATATTTGAGAAATGTGCTATGACAAGGATATGAATTCCTGTCCGAGCACAATTTTCATACACATTCTAACCAATATGAAACACAAATTCACAAAGTGTATCAATAAATTAAAATTAATGTAATACCTAAGGTACAAAGATATTATTTGAAGATAAGTGAAAATACTTTAATGTAAAAGGAGTTTGAACTAATTTCTACCAATAAAAGTCTGATTAGGCACAGACATGTGACTGAAGGACACAATAAATTTAAGGTACAAAGTTTGAGAAAATTAAATATACAAATTACTCGCTTATAGAATTTAAAAATAAAATAATATTAGAGAGATGTATTTATATAAAATAGCTCAAATGAAACGAGAGCTAACATTCAAATAAAACTGTTAAAAATAATAACCATGTAATTGTGATTGCTAAGTTAAGAATTTCTTAAGAAAGCGAAAGATAAATTCAATTTATAATACTAACCCATTCCCTGGCGCGGGCGTTGAAACCCGTCTTTGTTTTCTCAAACTTTCCCTGGTGCGGGCGGGAATGACAGTTCATTGCAATAAGTTATTGTAATGACATCTATCAATGAACCAATGTAATTTTAGCCACTCTGAATATTTCATATTGAAGCTAATAGATGGGGCTACCAGTTCAATGCTATACAATGACCATGAATAAAGCGATAAATAAGAAAATTAGTGAGTAGTGAGAATATGTGTCAGATAGGGATATATAAGAAGAAAAATGGCTGCCGAGCCTGTGTAGATCCATGTGCTAAGCACATGCCAGGGAATGAGTTAATATATTGTAGCAATTTCTTCAAACAGACGGAAAAGTTACACAGCTTACAGACTTAAGACCCAAATAGTGCGACTTACACCAGAGATGAGGGCAAGATATTATTAGAATACTAAATTCACATTGTATTTGCATGTAGAGGTAAAAACATACTTTTCAACTTTAAATACAGTAAAGAGTCAATTAAAAAAATACAATTTAAAATGGGTTTAAAACTGTAATACTAAACATCAAAAATTGATTACATGTACAAGATTCATTAACTTTACATCCCCGTCACCAGGAGCTGTGGTCCATGAGCTGGAGATGTTAATATTTTTTTATGTGCCCCCTCTCTCTTTTTCCATTTCAGGGTTGCCACTATTTCCTAAATAAGTAGTTACCTGTGTTTTCCAGACAATTAGAAAGTAGCGCAAAGTCATGAAATCTCACTTTTCACAAAACAAAGGAAAAATGGCGCCAAAGGGCTATTTTAAAACAAACATTGAAAGGAGGATAAAAGGGCATGGCCTACACACTTATCAAAAAATTGTCACAATTAAAACACAAACAAAACACACGGCAGAAGAGAGTAAAACACAAACCTGACTATTTTTATTATTTTATTTATAACAGGATGAACCTTGGTGAGGAAATATATGAGGTTACATAACTCTGTGTTTCCAGAAGGGAAAAAAGTTGGGTGGTGGTTGGGAAGAGTGAGATAAAACGTGTGTTCAAATCAGTGTGCTCATTCCTTCATTTCGCCTTTTTTTATATGCCAAATCCTAATAGCTTGCAGTTTAATATCCTAAGTTAATGAATATTTCAGTACTTAGTTTTTTGTGAAATGCCTTGTATTTTCCTGGTACATGGCAATCCTGTATTTTTCACTTCAAGTAAAGTTTGAATCAAGTTTGAATGAAAACATTTGGTTTTAGTAGAGTTCAAGATAATAAAAAAAATAACAATATTTGTTTTACAAATAATTCAAGTTGAATTTATGTATTGGATCCATGCATAAACCATAGATACTAATATTAATTTTGAGTATTAAAATATTTGAAGTTTTGGAAAAAAAAAAGTTGAGTATGAACTTATCAAAAATAAAAATTGATTTATTTTAGGTTTTGGAAACTCCTACTTTATTCCCATATTCAATCTTAAAGTTGCAGAGTGGTAAACATATCTTGGTTTACCTTTTTGTAAAAAAAAACCTGTCAGGCTATAAAAAATGTTCAATTTGTTCCTCATCCTATACACTTAGTATAGTCGTCTTAGGTAAATGTATATAAACAAGCACCAAGCATTTGTACACATTCCAGTTTGGAATAAATACTGTACAATGATAATATACAAGCTCTTCATATTTATGTATTAACATGACTAAAACTATTCAAAGTCCTGATTAAAATGTCGACAGCCAGTATTTAGTGAAAAATGTCAACAAGTTGATCAATCCCTCAAACCAACATTTCAATCAGGACTATGATGTAATTAAACTATCAATCTTTTAACAATTTAATAAAATATTTCTAAATCAATATCATTTCAACGACTCAACGATACCTAGAAATACTAAATACGCAAAACAACATACATTACCGAGATATGAAAATGCTCTAAATATATCAGTAATTTATATTTTAACATCCATTATATGAGGCTGTTGTGTTTTCTAGATTTATTTTTCTTAATATAATTTATATTTTCCATAATAAAATAAAAACTGATGTGGAAAGAACACGTTCTTAAAATAACATCTATTTATAACAACATTTAGTTTTTTCGAAATTACTACTACAAATTAAATTAAATGAATCACTAAAGTAAAAAGTTGTTGATAGTAGATCCTAAAATTGGTATACTTGTTTTTTCTTGTCAATATTAACATTTAAAATGCTAAATAATAGAATTTATTTTGAGTATATAGATGATCATTAAGATTTTTAAAATTTGTTTTCAAATTATAATAAAATAGTATATATATATATTCATAAAATAAATTATTCATCGAATTATTAAAAAATATCATTTTGACAAGACTCTCTGCACAGGTTGTCATTCTTATTTGTACTCTTCTAAAAACTTTTTGTGGAAGTCACGGAAATTTTCTAACATGGTTTTCAATTTCTCTGGCTGTGGAAGAATTGTCGTCCTGCAACAAAAACACGACTTAAGTAAACGTGTGATTAAACCAAGATGTGTGTTGATAGGTATAAAGGGTATTAGGGGTGCACAGATCTTCAAAAACTTCAGAGTTCACTATAGTTAAATTGCATCTTGTAATAGTAATAATATTTAATAATATTTAGCACCGCGTCTTACTACCCGTTCGGGTTATACGCTTAAGTACTAATTACGCTAATGGATTAGGAATTGGGAGGGTTGAATTTAGAGGAAGTGAACCCGCATTTGCGTGGAGGGAGAGTGGAAAACCATTTAGGAAAAAAAAACCAGTTCACCCGACCGAGATTCGAACCTCGATCTCCCCGTCCTCGGCGGTCGAGCTCAACATGACTAGCGCGTTAGCCAACTACGCCACCGAGGCGGGTTTGTAATAGTAACTTGATTTATGAGCTCAGGACGACAATTATGTTAAATCATGTTTGCAATACCATCATTTGTCATCAATCTTTTGATTGGCTTGCTGCATCTCTTCACTCCTGTCTTTCCTGAGCCAAGTATTTTAATCTTTATAAATGTTCTTACCAACATCTTCCACTAACTGATTCATGTATCCCATCCTAGTTTTTTCTTGCATTTTTTTCTTTTGTATATCCTTCTATAATTTATTTAATACTCACTTCAGTGGCCGAGTGGTCCGAGATCTCACTCGTATCAGAATGGCCTGATGATGATGAAGAGATCAGGGTTTGAATACCAGTCGTGTCTACTGAGGGTGGTTTTCCCTATATGGTTTCCCACTATCCTTCTGGGCAAATTCAGGTAGATTACCTCTAAAATGCTTCCTTCCTCATCCCTACCCCCTTAGAGTTCAAAAACATGTATAATCTGAACAGAAAGTAAGATGCTATGATGCGGGGTGGGGGCAACTTCATAAAACTTTAATGTCTGAATATGTAGTTGATCATATTAACCCTTTGTTTTTGTAAGCATTTCCAAATCTTATTATCTTTTAATATTTTTATAACTTCCTTTGTATAATAGTAAAATATTAAAGTTTATCAGTGATATTTAATACCTAGGGTTATACAACTATACAACATTTAATATTTGATTCTTTCAATACTAAATCTTTTCTTTTAATATTCAAACTTAAAGTCAACTTCGGGAATATTTAATATTATTTTGACTCGACTTGGCCTAGAATTGAAAAAGTGGACTTCACACAACCTTGGTGAAAAACATTGTTTTCCAAATGCTTCTCAACTCCAAGTTTATTTAGGATAAGCGTATAACCCGAAAGGGTAGTAAGACGCGGTGCTAAAAAAATAATAATAATAATAATAATAATAAATAATAATAATAATAATAATAATAATAATAATAATAATAATAATAATATTTAGAATGCCCACAGTTTAGAGGAAATGCAACAAAACTAGTTTGAAAAAAAAAAACTCCCATCGACTCGGTCAGGATTAAAGCCCGGCCTCCAAATTAACCCTCGAGCTGGCGCGCTGGGATATAAAGAAACCCAATTACATATATTTGTTGGTGTGGTAACACTGTCAGGTGACTGAGAAGCGTATTACTCTTTCTATTTCTTCAGTGTGAACTTGGTTGCCTGCTATTATATTTGGAATTAAATAAATTTAATTATTGGTCTATAAAGTGAAGCTATTTGAAATACACTTATTGATGAGGCATGAAATAATACCCCATGAGCTTGCTCAAGCAATGCAAGTTTTTTTATTTATCAAATTGATTTTTGAACAATTATTCCATTGATTAGTTGATTGATGTCTAACTATTAGTGGCAACTTTTATTTTGTTCACCTATTAAAACAAGGGGCCTTGGTTTGATTTCCAGTAGGGCTACTAAGTTATCAATGGTGAATTTAAGGTCAAAGTTTTGACAGTGTTATAAAGAGCATGTTCCCATTATAAAGAAGAAAAAAACTAATTACTACTCATTTTGGATTATATCTCCCACCAAAGTTTGTAAAACATTTTCCATAGGGATGGAGGGGAACTACTTTTTTATTTCGGGACGGGAAATGAGTCAAAATATCGGGACTCGAGATGGGAAATTTTAAAATTATGCTTTAGAATAGTTTTAGATTAAAAATATATTGATTTCTTAACTAATATGGTAAGACTTTTAAAAGTTATATTATTGAAACCTGCTTTGGTAGCCGCATGGTCTAAGCATCACACACGCAATAGAGTAGACTGCCGATGACAGGAAGATTGTAGTTCGATCCTGGCCGGGTGTACTAATGGTGGGTTTTTTTCGAAACGGTTTCCCACTCTATCCACACAAATGTGGGTACACCTCCTTTAAATTCAATCTTTCTCATTCCTAGCACACTAGTCACTAGTAAATAGGTGTATAATTGGAACGGGTTATATGACATGGTCCTAAGGTAATAAAAATATTAAAATTTAACAATAAAATAAATAGATGTTTGCGAATATTATTTCTTATTACATTTTGCATGAAAATTATTTTTACTAGTTAATTTATTTTGAAAAACGTGTTTATATTTAATTATTTGCAGAGCGCAAAAAATACTACAAAACATAATGTTTGACACCTCTTAAATGTGCTCTAAGTATGAAACTGCAAAATATTATTTATGTTTGAAACACCCCTAATGAAATCCAATCGTTTTATTTACACAAATCAAGCTGTATCCGTTAAAAGCTTGGCTTTGGCTTGAAAATTCTCATATGTGTATAACATTTTAATCTCCTAAGTGATTTAGTTCACTATAAATTAAGTTATACATTTTAGTATTTCAAAAGATCATGCCTACCTAAAATGGTAGGTGCCTGGTTTTTGTCCAAAACCAGATCCAGGTACAACACATATTCCAGTTTGTTCAAGTAACTGGAATGCATAGAAAACATCGGTTGCTGTTTCAAGGATTCAGCTTTCTTAATTGCTTTTTCAGGCATTTTCAACTGGAAACAAAGCAAAAAATTGCATCTGGTAAGATCTCTTTAGTAAAAATTTCTCATAAGTAGGGTACAAACATAATCTATTAATTACTTTAGCTAAAACAAAATGAAATTAATGATTTGTATGACACCATCATAAAATGCTAGGTGGCTGACACAATGTTACCAGGAATCAGAATAAAAACTCTGGTTTATTGTTTTAAAGGGATGTGGCATCTTTAGTGACTTAGTACAGTTTAATTTTAACAGAAAAAAACCTTTAAGAAAATTCAAACTTTTTCTTTTGTGGTTAACGCTGATAACATTTTACTATTTTATTAGTGTTATTTTAAAGCTATCTATCAAAGGGTTCAGTTGCAGATTACATGACCTGACACATGAATAATGAAAATAGATCTTGTGCATTTTATCAGGTAAGGTTTTTGCAATAAAAATTAGATTGTTAATGTTAGCAAGGATTGGATCTTTGACAATTTGTGAGCAATTGAAAAGTGGTTTATGTCCGGAAGAGTTGACGAATTTGAGGTTGTATAGGAGCATCAGGGTTGAAATAAATTTGCTAAGTTATCATTCATCAGACTTCTTGTATTTAAATAGGCCATAGTTGGGCATATTACTAATTAGTATTTGTTGAAATCAAACTTTTTTTTTACACTTTAGGGAATAAAAAACATAGTTTGTCATAAAAGATTATTCACAAATTAAATCAAACTTAAAGAAAATTCATTGGGAGATCACTCTAAATTTTTTTAAAAGAGTCTTATAGGTGATTAATGCCCTCCACTTGAAGTATCTTAATATATTATAAGTTGTGGATAGCCCTGACAGGCAGTAAGATATGTGGCGCACACATAAATATAAGAAATATTTCTTTGTTTGAGAGTACTAAACACTAATTTTTTTTTAACTCCAAATATATATTCTATAGGTATCCCAATTTTAAAAATTTTCCACAAATAACTTATAGAGTATAATTTTCATAAATTTTTCCAAGTGAGGAACATTATGTAGCTTCTAGGGTTATCAAACTTTCAGAACATTTCTGGAGGAGAGCTTTCGAACCCCCTTTTGGCTTGGCACCCTTTTTTTATTTTTGTTAATAACCCTTATAACACAAATAAGGTTCCACCACCACCGCAGAGTATCATTACCTATAAAATTAAAATAAAAAAGTGGCCCGCCTCTCATTTTTAATTAATGATTGAAAAAAGTTAGGATGTTCTTCTCCAACCCAAGTTCCTAATATGTTGTTACTATACTAATGGCAAAGAATAAGCTTCTCCAAATAGCTTCAAAAGTCATCCAGGGTCTAAAATATTACCCGGTTAGGACCTCTAGACCCTGTATCAGCTTTCCCCCCCCCCCCCACACACACACACTTTCAAAGAGCTTCTGGAGCCTCCGTTACTACCCGTTCAAGTTATACGCCTCCATCTTAATTACAAGACTGAAGACGGTGTATAACTCGAACGGGTAGTAAGAAGCGGTGCTAAAAATAATAATTACAAGACCAATAATATAATACAGTGCTGGAACTATAACTTAGTTATATTAACATAGTGTGAATTAAAATTAGTAGATAGGGGAAGAAATAAATTGACAGGTCATTGACTCCAGGGCCTTGCTACAAAATCAAAAGTCAATGGAGTCGGGATACATGCAGATAAAGTCTGTGAATGTACTTAAAAAAAAACCTTAATCTGTTTGGAGATTGAGATTATAATATGAAAGACAATATTATATGTAAAATTGTGAAACAAACCAAAAATTCTAATGGGTGCAAGCAATCATATTTATAGCTCCGTAGATATTTAGCAGTAACATACAAATATTATTACTATGGTGGTAGGGTCATGTGAGGAGAGTAGAGGAGGAGAAGATACCAAAGAAGATGATAAGTGGGAGGCAGGACACCAAAATTAAGACCATGGGAGAGGTCGCTGAAGAGAGTGTGGAGGAGAGAGAAGACCTGGTCATTGTAGAGAAGAGGTGGTGGGGATAAAGGATACGCTGGAGAGGCTTATGTTCCAAACAGATCCAGCCAGTGGCTGGAAACTATTCATGAGAATGATGATGAATGATGATACAAATCAAACGTAATACCTCGATACCTACAAAAATCAAGTGATAAGGGTATATTACCTGAGGAAAAGCATACATGGCTCCCTGCACAGTATTACAAGAGAAACCTTCAAAACTGTTGAATGAGTCAGCCACCATCTTGGCCCTTTCCGCCAGTGACTTGAGTACCCCTTCCTTCTCAGCTTTATACCGCTCATAAGATGGCTCCCCTGGTTGGGGTGGGTTCACCACTGTATCCATCACAGCCTGGTACAAACAAATACATGATCCCTTCTTTATCAGAATGATGACAAATGACACTGCTGCGATGAATCAAGTAGCCATCAATATTTATATAGCACACACAATTGATGTTTGTTCAACCCCCATAAAATTAGATCACTTTGATGTGCAATGAAAAATATTTTACTAATTCAAACTTTCCTTACATCTGTTGTTTTCAGCCTTATGATCCTTTAATAACAACTATTTAAAATTCTTGCCTTAATTGTTGCCCAAGAAAGAATTTATTTTCTACTTAATGGCCATTTTGTAACTTTTGAAGTTGAAACATATCTAGCTAAGACCACTTCTAACTGTTGTTATAACACACTTAAGAAGTCAAAAAATACTTTTTAATATAGTGAAAAAGGTATAGGAAAGAGGCATAGTAACAAATAGAAGGGAAAATGTGTGTCCAGCAGTTTATATAGGCAAATATAACACTGCAAGGGAGGGAATAATTTACGAGCATGGATTTGAACAGGGATTTACAGCTAGCCGAGTTTTTTTTAGCACCACTTATTACTACCTGCTTAGATTATATGCATGTGGACTAATCACCCTAATGAGTTAGGAATGAGGAAGGTTGAATTAAGAGTAAATATATCCGCATTTACATGGAGAGTGGAAAACCATTTAGGGAAATCCACCCTCGGTACACCTGACAGATTCGAGCCCCAATCTCCCTATCATCGGTAGTCTAGTCTAACACAAAAGTGAAGCCTTAAACCATGCGGCCACTGAAACAGGTACAGTTAGCTGTTGAGACCTGTTAAAGTGGCTCTTCACCTGCAAATAAAATATTATGCGGCCACACATTAAAATTCAACAATATTTATAAGAAACATTATGAGATCTGTGATGACCAATTTACTTTATTATTGTTTTAAATGGTTTTGACATTATTGTACAAGCGCCTCCAAAACTTCAGATGTGACTATGGCACACTTAACTAATTTATTTAGAAGACTAAAACTGACCACATGGATGAACATATTTATTATTAATACAATATTTTATTGATATTCTTGAACTTTCCTTACCAAGCAATTCAAATGTTTTTCAAAAGTAAAACATTTTGACTGAAAAACACAACTAGACCGTACCTGTCCTAATGCAGTGGGGCAGAGAGACGCCGATATGGACTTTAATAACATTGCCTTCACTTTGGGGTCAAGGTTGATTACCTCGGAGTAGCCCCCACGAAGACCACACTCACCCATGTAACCTGAGAAAAGCACATCACAGGATAGAAAACATACTGAGCGGCAGAACACACAGCAATATTGCAAATAATAATTAACTAGTATTTGTGAACCAAGAGCAGTGTTTGCACAGTTAGGGACCAGCTGCAATTAAGAAGAATATTATTTTCACAAATCTAATTTCTTCACCGAAGATAATATTTTAATGTGTTGCCTTTACATCTAAGATTAAGCCATTTTCCATTAAATTGATCACTAACAAATGAATACATACACACAAACATTTTAATTTTTTGACTGGATGTTTCCTGACTAGCAAAACAAAATATTTGTGTGCACATTTTACCTTTTGAACAAGACATGAAGGATGCCAATTGAATCTTATTATATGGAGGTCCCATCTCTGTGAGCACTCTCTTGAAGGAATGAAATTTACTATTCTTAGCATACACATTATCCTGATATACCTAAATAAAAACAAAAACAAAATTTCAATCTTGAGTAGCATTAGCGTAAAGGTGAATGCTATTCAGTTACAGAAACAAGAAAGTATATTTACAATTCAATTTTCATAGTGTGCCGCGCTAATGGAAATTAGCTCACACAGTTAAGTATTTCAGCCTCGCTTCAAGTAAACAATGACTTGTCAAGTGCTATGGTGGATTTTGGACTTAGTGTGTCCTAGCTGATGCAGTGGTTGTATTCTGGGGTCGTCACTAATGAGCTTTATTTAGCTAAACTCGAGCGGTAACACACAAAAATGTTGATACCAACTATGTCTCATTTCGCCTCTCTCTTCGTCCGCTCTTCACGCATGCGCCTATACTCCTTCTGGCATCCACCCCTCCGAGTAGTGTAGCTCTAAGACATGATTGGTCGACCCCATCTCTTATCCCTTCCTAGTCTGGTATCAATCAGGGAGCTTATTTAATATGTTGTACTAGATAAAATACACAAAGATCGATTCACAATTTTCTACTAGACGGTTTAATAACTGGTTGTTTTCTACGTGTATACGACTTCTAGCAAAGAGTTCCGAGCCAAGGCGCCATGGCGTCTAATGGAGCCTCAGCATGGGTCAGCTCCAGGTAGCGTCTCACCACACCATGTGTATTCATATCAAGTTTCGACGCAGCCAGTGTACTTCAAATGGAGGATGGTCCATTTTTCAAGATTTTGAGGATTGGAATCCCTGTTGGGAATATTGTTTTATTGTAGTCAGCTAATGTGCTGACTATGATTTGTTTTAACTAGCTATGTACTAGACTACGCTTTGGTTTGTATGGGTGGATTACTTAACGACTCAGCCTCCTATGAATAATATGTTTAAATTATGATAGGTGTTGGTAAGTTTAATACCAGGTGTGGCTATTCACAGTTTGTTGCGTGGTTCCTTCAGAACCAGTCGCGTGTAATATTGTTGTGTATATTTTGTGGGTTCGGCTTCACATTATTATTATTATTATTATTATTATTATTATTATTAGCACCGCGTCTTACTACCCGTTCGGGTTATACGCACTTACGCTAATGTGTAATGGTAGGGTGATTGTGAGATGAAATGGAGGACCTACAGTTTAACGTGGAATCCGAACCACGGTGGAGGCCTGGCATTCCTCACATTCACAAGTTGTGATTAATACACGTCTTGTCAGAGGTGAAGGAAGGGTTTGGCAATCAGATAAATCTGTGCCGGGACCGAGGATTGAACCCCGGACCCCTAGCACAGAAGTCTGACACCTTACCCCTAGACCACCAGGTCACCTTTCGGCTTCACAGTTTGGCCTCTAGCTATATTATGGGTCAGCCAGGGCAGATTTGACTAGGCAGCCAATTATATTATGCTAAAACACTGTTTGCTTATATTATACATCATTTTAGATGGTTTATCCTTTATTTAGAGGATCGCCTGATGACGTTGTTTTAGCAGTTATAAACAATGCCTAGTTGCTCTATAATAATTGTTTTGTAGTGAGGCTACTATCTGTCTCTTATTGCTGGGGGAACGTCAGCTAAAGCTAATCGGGTGTTGTATTTAGTAGTTAATGACCTAATTAGGTCTTAGGGTCCTTTTGATAGCCTTGTAAGCTCTTGTGTTATTTAATGTTCACCTTTCGACACTTTTGCTTATCGTGTCTACACTTGACCTCTATACTTCGTTACTAGTTTCTATTTATCACCCCTTGGACGAGTTCCTTAAGGTCCATGCGTGCAATGTCTAGGGATCGTTATGTACACCTTTATTTCTACTTTTGATTATTAGTTCTATTTAGGCGAACTAAGATAGTGCTGCGATGTCCTAATTGGGGCTTATTAATCCCTATGTTATAGGAGAATGTACGCAGCACCTCATTGTGGTCTTGACATTCACGCGGTATGTTAACCTAAGAAGAGGGGCTAATGTCTTATTGAGTATAAATGCCCAGTCCCTGTCATCAGTGAGTAACCAGGACCCCTAGAGCTGTATAAGTTAACGTGCTTATCTATGAGTTCTACCTTAATTCTTCACAGAGTGTTTACTTTCAGTCTTGTCATTAACTTGCTTTGTACTAAATTAGTAGTGCCTTAGTTGACTGGTTACTACCTTGCTGATGGCAAAGTTACCTTGAATCTGTTATTATATAGTTGGGTCACTCAATGTTAATAATCTTGTAATGTAAGGAGATGGAAGCAATCATTATCTCATAAAGCTCTATAAAAAGGTGACGTGTAACAGGCCATTTAGTTACTAGCCTGATGTATTATTTCACCCAACGCATCAACTGCACTACTTTGATTGCCTAAAATGTTTGGTTGTTTAGACTGATGAAACCCCACAAACGTCCTTTATGTGAACCATATGTATTTGTAATTTATATCTTCATAATAAAATATTGTATTCCTTGAATTTCTTTCTTTTGTGATTATGCAACCCCCTAACTACATTAAGGTGGGTTCAATAGGGCCTTTTAGAAAATACAAAAATATTTATTTTCAGCCAAGATTGATAATATCTATCGTAAGTGAAAGCTTAATATCACATGACTTGATGTATGAATACGTGAAAGTAGATATACTAACTTTTATAGATGTCAGTTCCTACCTACTCAAATCGGACTTTAGTTGTGCCATCATAGGCTAAAATGGCGGGTAAAATTGTAAACTCTTAGGAAATACAAAAAGAAGACAAGACAAAGTATAAGGGAATGAAAATATATGGAAAACCATCTTGCATGCCCAGCTGTAATTCAATCAAACAAGTATACAGACAGCAAGTATTCATGAATTAGCTTACCTCATCAGCAAAGATAAACAAGTCCTCTTCATGGGCAAACTTAATAATTTCTACAATGTTGTCTCTACTTAGAACTTGGCCTGAAAATATAGAAAACAGGAACCATATTTTCAATGTTAAAACTTGAAAGTATAGTAATAACAGGCCTCATAGCATATTTTGGGTGTCAAAAAGTAGGAAAAGTAGGACATTTTGATGAAAAAGTAGGAAAAGTAGGACTGCCAATTTGATAAAAAGTAGGACATGTTAAAAACACTACATTCACCTCATAGTACCAAAATAAAATTTATAATCATCATCATCATCATCACATCTTACTACCCGTTCAGGTTGTATGCACTTACACTAATGTGCAATAGGAGGGTGATTGTGAGATGAAATGGAGGACCTACAGTTTAACGTGGGATCCGAACCACGGTGGAGGCCTGGCATTCCTCACATTCACAAGTTGTGATTAATACACATCTTATCAGAGGCGAAGTAAGGGTTTGGCAATCAGATAAATCTGTGCTGGGAGAGAGGATTGAACCCCGGACCCCTAGAACATAAGTTCGACACCTTACTCCTAGACCACCAGGTCGCCAATAAATTATTAAAAACCGATATTTTTATGTTATTGGGCCTGTAGCAAAAATAGGAAAAAGTATTTTATAAAAGAAGAAAGGAGGAATGCTCAGCCATCATCAACCCCTTGCAATCCTCCTTTTATCTCCACCCCCGCTTCCCCCAATTTAATTTATTCTCTCTTTATTACAGTATTTATTTTACTTTGTCATTTCATTACAAATCCAAATTTGGAAATAATGATAAAAATAGTAATAATAATGATAATTATTACAATAATGATGTTCATTATCGTCAAAAGATGACCTAGGTTAAAATAAACTGTCTTCCACCAAAAATAAAATATATTTAAAAAAGTAATCTGTGAAACATCATAATAAAAAATATATTTTTTTTACCCTCGCATCTTACTAACCATTTGGGTTCTATGCAAAAAAAATAAAAAAAATGAATCACTCATTCAGTTGTTTTTGGGTTTCTTTGATTCATATTGACTTGCATAAAAGTAGTCCAACATTGTTGTCTTTCTCTTTTTAATATGATTTTGTTTGTTTCTTATTTTCTCAAAAGCAGAATCACTTTCTTATAATTTTTTGCCCAGAGCTTCTAGCATAGTTTTAGCTATTTGCAAACCTTTCCTATCATTGAGTTTCATTGTATTATTAATCCTTTCATTCGCTTCTGCCACTAATTACTTATAAGATTGAACTTCTTCTTTAGCTTCTGATTCTTGTTTTTCTAACAGGTTCTCTTTTTGCATTGCCTCTTTGATTACCTGTGATTCCTTTTCCAAAACTTTCCTAAATGCTTGATACTCTTTACTTTGGTTTTTTATTTTCTCTTTATTTCTTGCTCTTGTTTTTACCGTTCAGCCTCAATTCTCTTCTTCTTCGAGTCCAGCCACATACAATTTATGGGCTCGACGTCCTTTCTTGATGAAATTCTTCATGACTGATACTGTGTTGCACTGATAGTTGTAATGTATAAGACTGCAAGCCTCATAGAGACAGGTCCTGTTGTCAGTAAGATAGTTTGATGTTTGTGAGAACCCTCACTCAACATCAGTATTTCCATGGGGTAGCACAAGGATAGCTTTAACAAGCCTTTTAATTTAGCCCATTCTAGTTGGAAATATTTCATTGTAACACTATCTCCAAAAACAATTTTATAACCTTTGAATTTCAAAGACACTGTACAAGCTTTTGGGCATACATCAAATTTATTCAAAAAGTGTGACACATTATGATACGATATTTTGTTTTGCTAATTTACCAGCAAAAAGGAAAATCCACACTTAAACCTCTACAAACCAAAGGGTTTCTTGCTTTTGGTGGTCAAAAAGTAGGAAAAGTAGGAGTTTTTTTCTCAAAAGTAGGACTTTTCCTACTTTCCTACTGAAAAGTAGGAAAAGTAGGAAAAGTAGGACAAAAATGAGCCCTGTTAAATAACTCAACTATATTTTTAAAAAAGGGTTGTGAAATCTTTGTTTTATTCTCTTATCTGTGACTTTGCAACAAATTTGGGTCAATTTCGTTTGGGAAAGGAGAAAAATACATTTCAATAGATATTCAAAAGAGAAAGATTGATAATAAAAAAAATAGCCAACTCTTATGTCAGAGTTTTGGAAGATGAAACACTTGTCATAAGAGTGATGAAGACTCACCAGTCGGGTTGCCAGGATTGATTACAACAATCACTCGAGGTTCACTCACTTCCTTTGCTTCTTTAATAGCACGTTTCAGTTCAGAGATTTCGAGACTCCATCCCTTCTCCTCATCTAAATAGTAGCCAATCTACCCAACACACACAATAATAAAGGTTAGTAAAATGTGATCAAACCATTATATATAATTAGAGATTCATAAAAATCTCAAAAAAGTATTTTGAATACAATTATGAAGATCTTGACTTCAATTAACAATCGGTAACAATCGGTAGCAATCGGTAATAGAAATTATTTAGACTTGTGTATTTCGAAGAATAACAAACTCCAAAAAGATTCAAAATTTTATTAATATAAATGATTTACTAAAAAAAAAGGAACAAACAAAATAGCATTTGTTAGTGACACAAAGTCTTAAACAGATTTTTTTTAAACTAAATTTTTAATATTTTCACTTTAAGTAAAGTTACACATTTTAAATTATTCGAAAGAAAATTTAAGATTCGGATTCGAGAAATATAGGGTTCGACCCATCTCTAGTTATAGTATAAAAATCACTTTGTAGGCTGCCGATGACAGGGAGATCGCGGTTAGAATCCTGGTTGGGTGTAGTGAGGATGGTTTTTCTAAACTGGTTTCCCAGTCCCTACATGCAAATGCAGGTACACTTTCTCCAAATTCAACCCTCCTCACCCATAGCTCATCAGCGTTATTAGTACATATGCATATAACCTTAACAAGTAGTAAGATTGGGTGCTAAAAAAATTAGTAGCCATACCCAATACAAATATATTTAATCTTAAAAACATTTTATCTCTCCTTCCACCTTGGCCCAGTCTTCTCTTTCCTCCGCATTCCTTCTTACCCCCTTCAGCCATCTATCCCCTGGTCTTCCTCTCGTCGTCCTACCCCCCCACCTCCATATCCAACATCCTGTTAGTGATATATTATATTTATTTTGAGATGTGTATGTAATTTGTTTTATCTGGTCAATTGTTTGTGTAATGGTTTATTGAACTCTTGCATATAATTAATTTCCCCCCCCCCTCCCCTGGCACATACCTGATGCATGTTAAACTCTGCCAAAGTAGCGGAGTAGAGAGGATATTGTGGTATAGGAACCATAACGCCTGGCTTCTTGCATCCGATGTCACAAATCAACAGCTTCAACACGTTCTAGAATTCACAGTTAAAGAAAAAAGAGCAATTAATGCAACTGGAGTTGGTTACAATGCCACAGTGAGTACACAGTCCAAACAATATTATTCAACATTAATAACACATACTGTTTTATTAGTACTATTTTACCAATGCTGGTGTTAGCAAAAGAGATATGTGAATCATATGACTTGACATACAAATCTATAAAAGTAGTTTAATTAACGTTTTAAATGCAAAACTTTGTCCTTACTATCATGTTCTTATTACAAACTCTCCGGAACTGGAATAAACTTTCTCGTGCAAGAGAATACAGAAAACAAATTAACTTTAGTTTTACAGTAGCAAATAAAAGGGCTGTGGAGTCTAAGTTGAAAGGAATTTTGGATGGTGTCAGAGTTAGACTCGGTAAAAAAGTACCAACTCTACTTAAAAATAAGAACTTATAATATTATAACAATATATGTTAACTGTAACATTTTAATTGTATACTTTATATTATTCTTTAGGACCAATATTTATAATTTGGATTGACAAATTTATTTAAATATACATTAAGATGTCAAAGAAAATTCCCATGAAGAAATCTGTTTTGAAGCATTTTACCGCAGTAAATTTGTTTTTACTATTTGATATACAGCCCAGCGATTCTTAACCGAGGTAGCCACGAAATGTTTTATGGGGTGGCCTCGAAAAGACAATTTAAAATGTTATTTACTAATTAATGAAGTCACTTATCTTAAATTTTATGTTTTGTAATAAAGAACTTGATGAATGTAAGCATGTAAGTATAGTAGACTCTCGATTTTATGGGGTAGTGGAGGGGAGGCAAAGTATGAATAATATAAACCATAGATAGTACAAATAATCCTCATCTGTTTATCAACGCCATTCAAAATATGCTGCCCTTTGTTACTAATTATTTATGTGAACAGGGATTTCCCACAGTGGTAAATATTAAACCGAAGCAGTGAGATCGACTCCGAATCGACTCCTGCATGCGAATAGCATTAAGTTATACAATTGAAAGAAGAATGGACAAACTAGTGGAAAGTGTTCAACAGTAGAGGTCTCATTAAATAAGTTTAGGTAAATTAATTTGTTTTTTTTACTGGTTTGTTATTATAATCAGTAAATAAAGCCACTATTTTATATTAAATCTTAATGATTATTATGTTAGTAAAAAACTAGGGGGTCACAAAAATAGTTTATGATATTTAGGGGACTGCGAGTAATAAAAGGTTAAGAACCACTGTTTTTTTAGCCATTTATGAAGGAGTTGGATGGTAAAAAAAAAAAATTAGAGGAGTCAGAGTTGAATGCTTGGCGTATGACTCCAGAGCCCTGGCAAATACTCAATAAGGTGGAAGAGGATCAGGAAGACCACGAATAAAGCTGATGGATTACCACAAACAAGAGCCGAGACAAAGTTTCAGGATATAAAAAAGGAAGCTGCTAATAGGACAAACTGGATCTGCTAAATTTGGACAACGCAACGGATCTGTTGAAAGACAAAACAAATAGTAGTACTAATAATAATCAACTTTTAAATACCAAAACTTTTTAACTTATCGCCACAGAATATTGAAAATTAAAATAAAATTATGTTAGAAATAAATCTTTAAAGACATATTTTCTTTATTATAAAATATATGGTTTGGCTTATTTAGATCTCAAGCTAGAGTTAATGTTTTACAAAAAAAAAAATGGCCAGTTTGTATCTACTCTTACTTCGCCAAATCCTAACTATGCAATAAGCCACGTTAAACGAACAAATGAGAACTGACCTTGATACCCTCTGAGGCCCCCGCAGAGAGGAGGATGTCCTCCCAGTTGCTTGGGATGCCATCCCTTTTTTCAATGTACTGGGCCACATGTCTTCGGATCACCTCAATACCAGGGGAGTCCGTGTATGAACCTGTGTAACAAACATATATTATTGGCACCCACTTCAGTAGCCGAAAGGTCTGCGGTGTCCCTCTCGTGTTAGACTGGCTTGATGACAGGGAGATCGAGGTTTGAATCCCGGTCGGGTCTATTGAGGGGGGTTTTCCTTAAATGGGTTCCTACTCTCCTTTCATGCAAATGTGGGTAGATTACTTCTAAAAATTCTTCCTTCCTTATCACCTAACCCATGTGATATATATAAAATGGGTCTGCCCTCGGTCACGGCTACAAAAGAGATTTAGTTGCCATGATGTATTCTCCATGTCAACAGAAGGTGTAACAGTTCAAGTTAGCCAGCTGACTACTCTGGAGTGAGAGAGAGGTTTGATCCCAGCAAACCACCTTTTGGGATGATTTTTTAAAAAAGTAATTTGGTATTTTATTATAAATCCAGAAATATGCTTGTGCATTTCCTTAAAATTCCACCTTCTCATTGTATCTCCTTTAAGTTAGATGGGTTAATTTTTATAGTGTACACATGCACTAGTATGTAAAATTGTTTTAAAAAGAGCTAGTGTATAGTCCAATTTTCATATGAAGAACTTTATCTGACAGCATGAAAAGTTACTAGATCTACTTTCATGTATTAGTAGTACTTCATACATCGTGTGTCATGATGATTTGTAGCTGTCACTTTAGATAGAAACTATCAATACCTATTAAATAACAGTAATAATATAGTGACATGTTATCAACTTTGGCAACAAAAATAGGTTTGTATCTTATATATCTACTTAGAATGATAAAATACTAGCGAGAAGTTTATTTATGAACCCATCAGTAAGAGATACATATGAAAAATATATGTTATCAATATTTTAATGTATTAACTTTTAGTGCGTTAAAAATACAACCTCAGATATTATAGTATACCAGACGGATATTAGAAAGTTCGTTTCGAGGAGAGTCTAGTGTCTAGAGTGAGGTTGGCAACTAGTTAATCTTGTGGAAATTTTTAGTCGCTCGTATTAGAAAACTACATCATGATCAAAAATCAATTCTCAAGTCTTCTAGATTCACACATATATCAAATAATATTCAGGCGAGACCAAAATAACCTTGCCGGGTCATAATTGTTAATGTTGAATGAGATAATTAGATAGTTTAATGTGATATTGTACATTTTATTTAGTCTATATTTTTATCTAGAAAGGTGTTGACTCGTGACAAAATATACGAGGAAAGGTATAATTTAAGGAATAAATAAAATATTTATCTAGACTAAATAAAACAAAAATAAAACAAGAAAACAACAGCATATAGCAAGAACTTTGATAAGTTCATCAGTCGATCGGTGCCCAAAAAGGTTGCCAAACCCTGGTTTAGAGGAATCTAAACATGCAGAGTCCTAAGCATGTGTATAGCAGTTGAAAATAAGATAACCTCACCCACACTTCCTCCCTTGCAACCAGCCAGCAGGACTTTAGCTCTCTCCTTGACATCAGTCGGAAACCTGGGGTCATCAAACAGTTCCGGATATGCGACCAGGGCCAGTACCTAACGAGAAAATATAACACCAAAATGAACTAATTTAAACATCAATAAATAAGAACTTGAAAAATGTAGTATTCTTATAGTGTATAATGTGGGAAAAATAATTTGTTTATAATGATATGAAACTTAGAGCTCATTCGAGCTATTTGCAACTTTCTACTAATTTAAGTAGAAGGGATAAGGAATATCTGAATAAAATGGACCTGCATTAACACAGACAACAGCCCAGTAGTTGTTATTTCAACCATTGAGTAAAAATTATACCACAGTAGCAGAATATTTTAATGGTCATGTTAATCAGTCAATAAATCATTTGAAATAAATATAATCGCTAAAAAAAATTAGTGCATTTAAAAAGTATTTTAATTTTTTGGGAAGGCCTAGAGGGCCAAAATAACCTTTGACGCATAAAAAAGTTTGCCTCTTTCGGGACCGTACTGAGGGTTAAAGAGGGTGAGAAGTGATTTGAGAGGTTCAAACACCCACCACCCCTTAAATATAATAATTTGTTTTTTTATTTCTCTTCAATGCTTATGCTAATAGCTAATTCGAGTTTTATAAACTTCAAAACAGTTACAGTCCCAGTTATATTTATTTTTAAAAACTTTAAATCACACCCAAAGGGGTTCAACTTTAAACGGGTTTTATGGCATCCCCATCACCTCAGGCTCTCACACCTCCCACCCGAATAGGTTTTCTAGAGCACAGCTCTGGCACCCCCTGACCAATATGCAAACCAATTTGATTGACAACTGATTTGTTCTTGCAGCTCCCCCCCTCGTTCCTATACCCATGAGGAAAATTATTTCACCCAGCCTTCACAACACAATTGGTGTTAAAATTGCACCAACACGGCATACTTTGCACCGAGTATATTTAATACTATACAAATATGTGATTTATGTTGTTGTTATATTAAATTATGTTTGTTTTGAAACTAAGCTAAACTGTATATTACACAAGCATAAGAGCATAAAAAGGTCATGCTTTACTTTCAGCACAAACAAAAGATAAAATATCACACATATTGAGTTATCTAAGTTGTTTGTTATACAGTTGTTTATTAGCCTGATGCCATTGTAGTTAGCACACCAGAATAGCTATCAAATCACATGGAATCATGAATATGGGCTAGTTACTAATAAGTCACTTAATAACTTTGTCGCCTCTACAAGTATTATCAGCTTATCTATAAACACTTTGTGATTGCAATGACATTGAAGCATTAAGTCAATAGTTGATGGTTTGATTCCTGTGTCTAGTTTTAATTTTTCAACTAAATTTACTATTTAAAAATATGTGGTAACCAATAATGCTAACACCCAATTTAAGATTAAAAAATGTTTTACCTTCACCATGAATCACTCTAGATCTTTGATAAATAAGTGTGGTAGGTGTACAATTTGAATGAAATGAGGTGTATGACTCGCTTATAAATAGTTCAGTCACTGAAGATGTTCAAACTATTAGGAAGAAAAGCTTTTAAGAGTTTTTCATTTTAATGTTAGATTAAAATAAAGAATATATTATATTTGAAAAATGACACTGAGACAAGGGAATTGAGTTCTACAACTAGTCTATTCAGGATTCATCCCATCCAATATTGATATTTTTTTATCGGTCCAAACATACAAATGAGGACATTAATTCTTTAAAAATAAAATTAGAAAATTTAAAACCGGGACTAAAAAATGTCTTACAAGTTTTGAATAAATATCTCCATTTTTAAACAAGAGTGAGAAAGTCCATGCGGAGTTCCGTACCATTTATTTTAAATAGGTACTAAGTTTGAGTTATTTTTTTAAAGATATTAAAATAGTTCATTAGTTTCTTGTAGTTAAAACCAAAATAATGATAGAAAAACCAACAACCAAATCCCAGATCATTAATTTACCATTTAATGTAAACAAAATCGAAAGTGAAGGAAAAAATCCTAGTTATTGGGAAAGTTAAACACTTATGCTCACAATATTTTCTAAAATTCTAATTTTAATTAGGGATTTGATGGCAAAATGAAGTTTCAGATTTGAAAAAAGGTGGATCTGGCCCATCTTTAATACACGTGCGCACGCGCACACACACACACACACACACATTACATTTTTTTGAATGACCTATACCACTGTCGACCTCGGTGGTCTTGGGGTAAGGTGCTCGCCTCAGGACCCGATGTTTGTGGGTTCGAAACCAACAAAGGCTGAAGGCTTTTTCTTGAGCGAGAAAAAATCATAGCGCAACATCCTTCAGAGGGAAGCAAAGTCATCGGTTCCATGTGGCATGTAAAAGAACCCTGGAAGGTATGTGAAAATACCTCTCCTGGCAAAATTTGTAGGTCATTTCACCTCACTCGTAGAACTTTAGAGGCACAAGTAATGAGTCTTGGTGGTGCAACTTCAAAGAATGATTACAGCCAGGGAGTTTACTCTACCACAAAAACTAACTATTATTCCCACCACCCCTCGACAGTCGATACTTTCCACAAGTTATATTTTTGATAATGAATTTGTTTAGTAAATAAATAGTAATAAAGATATAGACTCTTCAATGATAAATAACCAACAAATATTATGTTGATAAAAATTAATTGGAAATAAAGAAAATTGCAGTTACCTTACATTATTAAAAATTAAGATGATAAAAACCAAAAACAAAATATTTTTTTTTAGAATGTAGACAAAAGTTTAAATTCATTCAACCACAAAACTTTTTCAATTTTTGCATTTCATGTTCCTCTGCCTCTTATTTTGCTTTCTGCAAAATTGTTCTTCTTTTCACTTCTCATTTTCTTATTTATTCAGATGTTGTTTTTCTTTTTTGACTTAAGTCTACTTCAATCTTTTTCTTCTTTTCAAGTGCTTCTTTCCTTAATCCTGATGCATTCTTCACAGCATGAATAATCTTTTTAGAAATTGTCATATTAAAAAGTCCCCCGGCTGCAGTGACTGCATCATAAGTTATAAGTTGAGCAATAAGGCTGTCCTCATGTAAGTTTTCAACCAGACATTCTTTATTCACAGAAAAAAATTGCTCAATGGCTGCATTGCTATGGAAGAGAACAAGAATTTTTTTAGTGAAATATCGTAGTTCCTGGGATACATTTACTCTAAAAAAAAATAGTCATGAAGAACTTATCAAGCTGGTCACCACTTGAAATGAATTGTCTAAGGAAGTCAATAACTTCTTGCTTTGATACAAAGTTCAAGTAGTCTCTTTTTACAACATCAGCTTGTACGCTAGAGAGTTGTTTCTTGTCTAGTAGGACTTCTAATGCAGAAGTTATCCTTTAGGTCCTAACAGATGGATTTAGCATAGCTGCGGGAGAGAGACAGCTAGCACCCTTGACAATTTTGTAGGAGAGAGGACACTTATGTAAAAGTTGTTGCAGAGATCAACTAGGAATTTTTGACTATCTCCTTTGAACTGAAGTATCTTGATCTCTTTAATTCCTTTCAAAGCTGCTGATGCTGCAAACCCAATATCTACAGTAGGGAGTGATTTCATGTTGGATTGTTTCTTTAAATCCAACGGCTAACAATATTTGGAAGTATTTGCTGAATTCATTACATCACATTTTACAATTCTGTTCATAAAGTGCTCAAGTAGTTTATTTAGATCTGCAAACATAAATGGCAATAGAGGTTGCTTGCTCTGATATTCGGTGAGAAATTGCTCCAACTCAAGTGAAACTGACAGCATAAATCCCAACTTCCCAAATTCATCCTTCACAAAATTGCTTACTGTTTGAAAAATCAAATTTTGGAGGATGCTTGTTAGAATAAAAATAATGTTTTAAATACGACAGCATTGACATTGCTCTCTCTAACACCCTCGAGTTTTCTACCCATATAATAAAACAAAACTTCATTGGAAAAAGAGATGATCCTGTTATTCTTTGATAGTCTGCACATCTTGTTGGAAAATCTTTAAATAAATAATATAGTGAACGCAAAAACTGGTTAATAGTCCAACTAGAGTTAGCATGTGCTGGTTTGAAAGCACCATGGACAATGTGTAAAGAACAAGTTCCAAATTCCAGTAGCTCAGGATCTTGTGGATAATCTTCCTTCACGTAACTTTCGAGATCACTTAAAAATTTGAGGTTTGCATTTGGTCCATCCATGGAAACTTGCAACATCTTTTTAAGATCCAATCCCTCGTCTTATAGTGCAGATATAAAGTTCATTAATATATCTTGAGCTGTTGCATGACCTAAAAAGCAAGATGTTAAATATCTTGTATGAATTTAATTTTCACTCCAGAAGCGAACAATAACATCCATCTGGGTCTTCTGAGCCACAATATTTATGCTCTCATCAAATGAAATACCATAAAATGAGCATTGCTCAACCATATTCGCAAGCTCGCTTTTGAAAAAAGGACCTAGTCCATACAAGATGACATATCCAAGTTTATCTTTATGCATTTGAAATTTCTTGGCAATGTCACTATTAGAAAACATTATTTTAAAACGATCACTACAAGCAGAAAAACCTCTAGCAGAAGAATGTGTCATTATTTGATTAATAGCCCACCATATTTCAGCAATCAACTTTGACAAGAAAACTCTGAATAGAACAAATAGGTCTAGTTTCAGGTTTCAAAACTACTTCATGGTCATTAGCACTAAAATGTACATCTTCATATAAGCCTATAGATGACATTGCATTTTTGGCCGTAGGGACCAAGTCCAATTTTTTTTGCTCCAACAAGCAGCCTTCACTCTGTCAACATGCTTATTTCCCTTGGCATGAGATTGGATTGAAGATATCCCCATGTTACTTATATCAGAGTTAGTTTTACACAAAGAACAATGGCCTTTACTTTTATTACAATCCACTTTTTGTAACCACAGCCAATACTTAAATACAGTACTGTCCAACCAATCATCTTTAAAAGAGGCTTTTCCTCTGAGTTTACTCATTTCTTCTTAAACACAAAGGTCACAAGATAAACAAGTGAGATCCGCAGAATACTCACACCAGACCAAGCTTAGGGAACAGTAGTTTTACTTTTGGGCGAATAGAGGGGGAAGGGGGAAGGAGTGAGGAAGGGGGGATGAAGTGAAGAACACAACAAATGCTGTACTGTGCCATTGTAATGTCAAGGTCAGGCAGGTGCACCAATAGTTTGAAGTGGTGTTTGAACTAGTTACTAGTAACTCATCACTCATAATGGTTACTGCTGGAAAAAAGTTTGGGGGGAGGTGGGTAAAGGTGAGGTTGGCTTCTAGTGTAGTCAAAACAGTTATTTCTTTCTTTCTCTAGTATTAAGGGGGAGGGAGGGCTTAGTGGAGAGATTGAGAATAGAAAGGTCAGCAAGTGAGGCAAACATCCCCACTGCAAGATCATCTATAGGGTCAACTAATTGTGTGGCAAACAAGATAGACCAGAGGTAGAGTAATTGAGGGGTGGTCAAAATAGAACTATCAGTAGTCCAAATAATATCAGGGGTCTTAAAATACTTAATCCAACATTCCACTCAATGTAAAAAGGCTGAATATTTTTCCAGTATCTGATTCAAAATTCCAGTATATTCCAGTATCAAAAATAAAATCAAGTATATTTCCAGTATTTCCGGTATTGGTAGACACCCTGGACTTAGTGGGTAACATCTTTTTATTATCAAATTATATCTTAGTATTTGCAGTTATTAACAGCTATAGGTAAAATCTTTTTATATTAAAGCTTAGCCTTGCTATTAGCAGTTCTGACACCATATGTATCAGGGGCAGTGCAAGAAAATGACAAAAGTTTTTTTAACTTATGCAGTTCTAAAGTCTAATTTTGTCCAGTTTTGAATAATCCTTACATTATACTGTGCATAACAAATAACAATCACACTCCATGGTGATATAGTTCACTCTTGTATGAAGCACTAATGCCGTCACAGCATGTTTGTTCATTAAGTCAGTTATGTACTTGAATTGACTTTCTCCCCTTGGGTTACATAAGTCATTAGACAGTTACCAGGGCCAAGGGGCGACCAAAACAAGCCGAGACTACAACAGTTTTAGAAGTTCTCTAGTTTATGGTCAGTCAAACTGGCCAGCCAAAATATATTAGTTCATTAAATTGAAAAACTAACAGAAAATGCATGACCCCCCCCCCCCAAATACTGCTTCTTTGCATACAAATGAGATGACACAACACCTCAGGGACATGTGCAAGGATTTTCTCCAGGGTGTTCAAAATTCAAAAATATTTGTCATAAGTGCTAGTATATCATATAAACTCTATAAATAATAATGAATATAGTTTAAGTATTACCCGCTTGGGTAGCGGCATAGTCTAAGGTGCCACTCTCGCAATAAACTAGACTACCAATGACATAGAGATTGGAGTTCAATCCCGGTCAGGTGTACTGAGGGTGGTTTTCCCAAATTGTTTTCCACTCTCCCGCCATGCAAATATGGATACACTTCATCTAAACTCAACTTCCTAATCCTTAACACATTAGTGTAATTAGTGCATAGGCTAAAACCCTAATGGACGCGGTAGTAAAATAAAAATTAAAGTATTTAAAATCCAAATAATATATATATACACCAAACACACAAATACACCTTGATATTATAATATACACACAAACAAATAAATACCACACACATATACATATACACACACAAAATAAGTATTCATAGTTAGACTAATACATTAATAATTAAAGCTTAAAATTCAACAGTTGTCAAGTACCTGAAATATTTCTAACTGGAAGAAAAAATACCGCTTTTCTATCCAGACAAGAATTGAGCCCCAACCTCTCTGCCCATACCCGGACCAGATACAGGTTATCATGACCAAGAACACTAAGGGTAATTCCCATGATATCAAAAAGTACTCAAACATTGCAAGTTTTTTTAACTTGGCATGGTTATTGAATATCTGACAGATTGTATGTTTCTAGGTGAAAGTGTTAGACACAATTATAAAGCTTTAAAAGGTAGGGAAAATGTTAAATTTTCATTTAAATCGCAAGTTGTAATCATTATCATCATCATCTTCCACCTTGTGGCCGGGTAAGTTTAGTAAAATACCTCCATATTCCTCTATTCTTCTATCACTATTCCTCCTTTAAATTTCTTCCATTTTCTCCTCTCTCTTGCACACTTTCTGTTATCTGCTCCTTCCATATCTTTCTTGGCCCCCTTGCGGTCTTTTCTACATATTTCATTTCAATCATTCGCTTTGGCATACTATCTTTATCATTCCTTATTACATGACCATACCATCTCGTGTACCCCAACTCTTTCCCGGATAACTTAATTCCTTATCTTGTTTCTCCTACAAGTATTGAAATAATATTTGGAGTCCTGATTAAGATACTATGATCAAATCTTCACCATTTTAAAGCTCTTGCCTCACACTTTAAATGAAATAATTATAGTCTCAATAATTTAAAAATTTAGGGCTCATAAAAATAGAATTTTTTTATAGTAAAGGAAATCGATAAAACTAAAGAAAGAGGTAAAAATAAACTATTAAGAGTAAATTTGATGAAGTAAGCCCACCTAGGGAAAGAGGAAAAATGTGGGAAGAATCCAATGCACAAAAGGTGACATCTTCTTCCTTTCTTGTCTTCTATGGTAGAAGTAGTCACACACACATTTAACACAAATAGAATAATATTTCGGCACTGTTGCCTTTATCAAACACAAAGAAGAAACAAATAACACAAACATTGGGCCACCTCATTTTTATACAAAAATTACCATTTTATTATTTTAAAAAAAACAGACTTTATTCTTGTGTCCATAAGCACATAGATGCCAAGTTTTAACTTGGGACAGACACATATTATTACAATGTTTATGATAGGTTACCTCAATAATTAATAACTTGAGATCCCATAACTGTCCCAGGATATAACTTGGCACGAACCCTTCGTTTATCCTGAAAGATATCAGGCTTACCTTGTAGTATTCCACTAAGGCATTGCTTATAGAACTAGGCACAAAGATAAGTCCATCAAGATAAGACTTCTTTCTACCTTTCAGGCTAGGGGTGTACATACTTAAGATGTTTTTTTTAATAATGTTCATATATGATTTGGTAAGGAGTAATAAATTACAAAATTATATCTTCTTTATTTTTATTTCCTTCTCCTTATATGATAGTATGACAAGTTGGGTGCTATTAATGATGTTACACCATCTTCAGATATTATTTATAATAAAGATGATAGATATTTTGTTAAATACATATTGTAAGAAAGTTTGTGAAAATTTCATGGTCTTATATGATCATCCCACAAAAAGTTTTTACATACAAGACCACAAAATTTTCACAAAATTTGTATAATGTGTAATTTACAGAATGCCATTTTTTCATAAATAGGATCTTAAGATGTGTAACATCAATAAAGTTCACGAAACATGTCATAGAAGAATAAGCTACTATCAAATAAGGTAAAGGAATAAAAATAAAGAAGATATAATTTTGTTATGCTTAAAAACATATAATAAAATTTGAATTTTTTTCAAATTCTTAAACAATAGTTTTTGAAAATATTTAAATTCAAATTCTATTTTTATAACCCCTAAATTAACCAAATTAAAATTTTCAGATTTCAATCTCTTTATTTAAACTGTGAACTTTAAAATGCTGAAGATTTGATGGTTATATCTTAATAAAGTCAAAATATAATTATTTCAATATATGCCATTTAATGAAAATCTAAAATTTTTCCTACATTTTAAAAGTTATTATTAACTAAGGATATCACCAATTACAATATCATCACCCTAACGCATAAGATTTTCAACTCTATAGCAAGTTTTTTTGCTTCTCCTGTAAAGTTTCCTTTTAGGAGTTACTAGTTTTACTCATTGGGGTTAATAATATTGGTTCCAAACTGTTGCCTTATCTATATGATTGTCGAGATGGTGATAAACTATCTAACACATTGATTAAAGTCAATATTGAGAATGGTGTGATGTCACAATAACCTTGGAATTATTAATGTTCTCTACAATGAGGCTAAGAGGATAATTATTATGATTAACATGGTCATAATGTTAATGTGATGCATTTTACATAACTGATGTGGACATTCTGAACTATAGCATACAGGAAAGAAAGAAAAAACTATATACGTACATACAAGAAAAAGTATTTTATTTATTTTTGTTGCACTTTTAATTATATTAGTTGGATGACAATATTTAAGTCAGTTAAACACTTTTTTTTTAATCATTACAAAATATTTACTAAAACACTAGCTGGCATGCTTGAGTTTAATTTTTTAAGTGTGCTTTTTGTAAGAACAATTATGTTTTATTTAGTTTCTAAGCTATAAGGCCCCTAAGTATAAAGGAGTGATAAGATTTTGTTAAATAGAGTTAAAGGCCTTAAATTATCCTCGTGGTAAATTGTCTAATAGTATTATATAATTTCATCTTAAGTACAAATGAAATAGGTTTTGTACTTTAATAATAATTACAATGATTGAGAACTAATACACCATGAATGACAAAAAATCCTATAGCCATTTTTTATCCCACTGCATCTTACCAACTATCTGAGTTGCACTAAGTTAATTTTTATCAAGATAATGAAGTAGAAATGATTAAGGCAAAATTTTGATGAAATGTACCCATATTTTTTAAGGAAGAGTAGAGAAAAACATTTAGGGGGATAAAAAACTCAATACACCCGGCCAGCATCGAACCTTGACCTCCTCATCATAAGCAAACCAGACTAAGTGAAACTTATATTTGGTCTGCTTACCTGACATTGTGAGTTTCTTGCTATTAACGCCTGGCCACGAAGGGTTGCCCTTAGGCATAAAAGTGGGTAGTAGTTTAAATCAATAAAAATTATAGAGCTTTTTTCCTTATCAAAAGTATTGTTTAAATATCACTTTGAATTAATAATGTATAATAGATTAATTGTAATCGAAGTATAACAAAGTTATTTGGTTATGTTAGATATGGTAGAGTTAAGTTGATGGTTAGGATTAACTTAGTTGAAATTATATTAATATAGTAATAGTGTAAGTTGGTTTAAGTGTGTAATAAATTCAACAAAAATTTTGAACAACAAACATTAACATTCAGAATTTTTTCCATGCTCAGTAGGCATAAAGATTAAACTCCAAGCCCATCTAACCTCGTATGCGGTGACCGAGATGTCAAGGTTCAATCCCAGAGAGGTGTACAGAAAGCATTGGCACACCCAAACATTCTTTGAGACCATAGCTAGAATTATATTTTTGGGGAGGGGGCGTTTGATGAGGAGGGAGTCCTAACCGATGAGACCGAAGAAAAATTATAAACATAAAAATCTCTCAAATATGCTAAATTTATATACTACCGGTACTCTATGGTTCTTGAATAAAGGCTGAAGAAAATGTACAGTAAGTTCAGTTTGAAAAATCTTTATTATTTTAAACTCCAGCATTATATGGATAGCATTTGCTCTTTATGAATGAGATGATTAGCTTTTTTTTTTTTTTTAGCACCGCGTCTTACTACCCCTTCGGGTTATACGCTTAAGTACTAATTACACTAATGTATTAGGAATTGGGAAGGTTGAAATTAAAGGAAGTGAACCCGCATTTGCGTGGAGGGAGAGTGGAAAACCATTTAGGAAAAACCACCCCCAGTTCACCTGACCGAGATTCGAACCTCGATCTCCCCGTCCTCGGCGGTCTGGCTCAACACGACTGGCGCGTTAGCCAACTACGCCACCGAGGCGGGTGAGATGATTAGCTGTTTAACCAGTAAATAAAGAATATTATTTGGGTGGAAGGGGAGGGGGGCGGGTAACGTGTTCCACTAGGTACCCATTTGGGTTACACATATGATACAGTATTAATTAAAATTTTATCTACTACAGCCTTGCACACAATGTATCAAAGATATTATTTTTGTGCTTTTTCCAAATCAAGAATTTTAGGGGCACTTTTAATGTACATAACGATATACCTTTTGAATATCAAGTGGTAAGCCTGGTTTAACCCTTTAGCCAAGGGATTCCCAAACTTTTTTAGACCATTCCATCCTTCACATGTCAGATTTTCTGTGCGATTCCTCTGCACCAAGTGTTAAAAAAAATTGATTTGTTAACTTTTAAAAAAAAAAAGAAAACGTTAATGCTTGACCTTGGCTCAGTCCATTTTCAGACTGTAGGAGAGAGAGAGAGAGTTGAGCATGATATCATGGCAAGTTTTAAAGGAGCATTAGAATCCATAGCTCATATGAAGGGAGAGCTTTCACAAGAAAAAATTAAGTGTTTTCTCGTATGATTTATTCCATTATTTAAAATATGTATGATTACACATGATGAAAATTTCCATGTTGCATTTCACTATATATTATAAGTTTTAGTTTTTCCTTATAGCTGTGACGCCGCTGACCAAAGTCGGCGATGCCCAGTTTAAGAACCCCCTGCTTTATTTAGCCTGTACTTTAAACACATTTCAGTGCTTTATATTTTAGTTTTATTTGATATGATTTAAGTGTTTCTTAAAATTATTTGGGGTCTTGGGTTTGCCACGGACTGAGGGTGTTTTTTAAAAACATTTTACTCCCTCCCTCCAAATAAATGAGGGTACATTTCCTCTAAATTTTACCTTCCATCTTTTTAACTCATTAGTGTAATTAAATTTGGATAGCCCACTGTCATTCAAGAGCTCAACAAAGAGGAGTCACCAGTACCTACTGTTTGCGGCGTGCAAAACAAAAGATTGGTTATAAGACTATGTGATACCAACCTATGTCATAATCTTTTACCCCCACCGCTATAATGTCTATTTGATCTTTATTGATGGAAATTTTAATTCAAGTTACACATAAAAGGTTGGTTAAGTTATTAGTAAGAACTGTAATAATATATAAACTAGGGTTTGGCCGATGCCGATCCTAAATATTAACATTGGTCGATTATGGCATATTTGGCTAAGTCTATGGTTGACATTTGGTATCACATAGTCTTAGAACCGATCTTTTATTTTGCACGCCGCAAACATTAGGTTACTGGTGACTCGGCTTTAATTTTTGCCAAATTACCTACTATTACCATGAACCTTTACATGTAAATAAATGGGAATGGTACACATATAAACCAGTACATATAAAATAGCAAATCATTAAAAAATATAACTTATCATTATACTTACGATGAAACTGGGAATCAAATCATATGTTAATTGTATTTATTTTAAAAAAATTGTACAAAATTTATGGAACTCGCTAAAATCCCATGTTTACGTTTGGACTTGGGATTTTAGCAAGTTCCAAAAATTCTGTAAAAATAAAATAACTTTAAATAAATACAATTAACATATAATTTGATTCACAGTTTCCTTGTAAGCATAATGATAAGTTATATTTTTTAATGATTTGCTATTTTATATGAACCAGTTTAGACGTGTACCATTCCCATTTATTTACATGTAAAGGCTCATAGTTAGTTTGGCTGACTTTTACTTCTAGATCAAACAGTGTACAAATTTTAGATAATCAGACCCAAGGACCTGACTTATAAAGAAATGAAGCCACAGAGAAATCCAATGCATCCTTTAAAAACCTTTTGACAGAAGAGGTCACAGCACCATCAATAACTTGTGCAGTTTGAAACAAATCAGTTTTAAAAATGTGTAATATTGAACATGAATGACTAACCTGCCTAATGAAGGTAATAGGAACTTGACCCATTGCATGACAGTCTCCAATATTGGCCTTTATTACTTCCTTGAAAGGTTTCTTCACACCCTGAAAAACAATTTTATTTAAATTGGCATTCTAAATTGGGCTTCACAACTGACAATAATAAGAATTTCCTTGAGTTCTCATGGTAAAATTAATTTTCGAGTTGTCAAAGTAACAAGTTATATTTCTATTTTTAAAAAAACACTTTACCTTTTCAAGTTCTTTTTCAATTTCTGAAGCCCTGATGACAAGTGGTCCACGGACCGCATATTCCATTAATTTTATGTTTGGATTTAAGTTGTCAATGCATAGTTGTTTACTTCTTCCCACATGGGAGCGGCTGTCCAAGTTGGACGACATTGTACGCGATGAGTGAACGATCGAAGGAGTTGTCCAATCCCTGTTATATAAAGCTTCTGTTCCCTTCCTCACCCACCCACTCGATCGACCGTGACCCGAGTTTACAACCCGTTGAACTGAAGGTAAAATTAACCTTGAGGAAGACATTTTAAGATTTTAAGACTATTTAGTTCAACTATGCCCAAATATATACAAAATGATAATAATTCTACAATTATTACGATATATTTACACAACGTGATTTACGAATTAAAAGCTAATCTTATATAAAAACTTTTTTTTATAACGTTCCAAGGTCTTCAGGATTGTAAAGAGGTTTCAATGATAATTATTTAAAAAGAACAGCATAGGTACTCAAAGTGACAATATAAGGTTAATGGCAGAATTGTCACAATTTTCACTTCACTGGATGCTGTTGTCGTACTATTTGAGAAATGTGATCCATATTTCTATTCTAGGATTGGCTAAGGTGCTATCATCTTGATTGAGTGGACTCGCAGCTCCAAAGTCAGCTGGCAAAATCCCAATTAATTTTTTAAATAAAAGGGACGACCCAATCTTGATTGATAAAAAAATTGTATATAAATAAAACATCAATTTGTTCTGATTTTTTTAAAATATTGATTATAGCAAAAATATTTACTTAATTTATGACTGATATTGTTATTTAATGTATAGTTCTAGTTCATCTAGACTAGTCTTCTAGCTGAACTGAACTAGTTCGCTTCATTACAGTTCAGAATAGGCATGGTCGATTATTTTTAATAAATTAATCGATGCTGATGCATAGATTATTTTGTTGTAACTAATCGACTATTTACATCGATCTCGATGTTTTCAACGCATCAAGTGAATTAGTTTTCTTTTCCACAATTAGGCTATTAAATAATTTAATGAAATAACCGATTTAAAACGTTTTATATATATAATATATATTTTCTAATATTTACTCTTTACTTTTTATTTAGTCCTGGAAAGAGAAGGACTGCGATTACAAAAAAATCTAAATAAAGATTTTAATAAATGTCATGGTTTCATCACCCCCACATATATACTGTAACGAGATTAGTGTCTGACAGCAGGGACGTAGCGCTTCTCGTTTGTTTACCCTAACTGCGCTATCTGTTCTCTATATCTCCCTCCTTGTTTAGCAGGTATGCAGCCAGTTTCACTGGCCGGGAGATTCGAGGAGACGGTGGGGAAGAGGGGGGGGGGGCGTAATTTAAATAAAAGGAACACGTATGGAAGAGGCTGTATTTATTGTATTCTAAAAATGGAGGATTCCAGACTCTTAACTGTGGCCCCTATAATATACACGGTTAACGATAGACAAAGGGAGCTCCCAGTCCAAGTTGAGGCTAGCCAAGTGAGTAAACAGATGTATCCGGGAGTGGGCAGCGTGTCAAGTGTATGGGCCATCGTATCTAGCGAGGTATCAGCGTGCCCAGTGTGTCAGAAAGACCGGATTAATCTCTTCTCGGGCCCTAAGCACTCTACATTTTATGGTGCCTTCCTAGGCCCCCACAAAATGTAAACGCCCTTATTTCCCCCCTACCTCCCAAAATATAAATAGGTTTATATTAATACAGGAAAAAATATTTGAAACAACAATTACAATAAATTAAATGTTTGATTTAAATTAGCTTGTTTCTCAATTTTCTTATAGTGACAAGGGTGTACATTGCTAAATTTCCTAGGGGAGTCCTCTAACAAATTCTAGGTCTAAACCCCTGACCATGCCCTTTCTTTCAAACTTTTCATAGTTAACAAATAATGTTTTGAGTAATTAGGTATGTTGAGAAAATGGGTGGGGGAAGGTAGTAAACCTACCTACATAAGCTACAAACTCCATTTCTGACAGTTCCACTTTTTAAGCTGCTTTTTTCCTAGAGTAATTCCTCAAGTAAGATCTTACAAGTGATAGCAAAAATTTTCATCTCATTTTCTCGGATCCCACTTACTCAGCACATTCCAAGAGAAACATCCTTTGTTTTTCAATACCATATTAATGTACGAGAAAAGAAGACAAACAGTATTTGAAATGTTGAAAGACTAATATTTGGTTGTGACATATACAATTAAAACTGTAATAAGAGTAAAAAACTTTTTAAAAAAATGTTATAATATGTATTTGTGGTACCCCCTTTGAGGGGCTGTCCAACAAATTCCAGGGGTGTCCATTTAACCACAGGGGCAGCCCGGATCCCCACCTGTATACGTCCATGAATAGTGAAATCCTTGATTCAGGGCCGGCGGAACGGGGAGGATACAGGGGGCATTGCCCCCTTGATAGAAGCAATGGGGGAAAAAACCTAACTTTGCCCCTCTTCTGACTTGTGCTATAAAGATCCAGTGTGGCCTAAATAAATTATGGAAAATTGAAAAAATATTTTATATTTAAATTGTTTTTATGCCAAAGCTAAGACAAGTTTGAATGAAGCCATTGCTGAGTCATTATTGTTTAAATTACGCGCTGATTCCTAGTTGGTGCGTGTGCCATGCAGAACGCTACAACAAAACTTTATCGCGCCAAAATCATAGTG
This sequence comes from Timema podura, assembly GCA_033556935.1. Taxonomy (NCBI): domain Eukaryota; kingdom Metazoa; phylum Arthropoda; class Insecta; order Phasmatodea; family Timematidae; genus Timema; species Timema podura. Next base: position 32,377,989 of record JAVRXN010000002.1, read on the forward strand.
ATTGAGCATGCGCCAAGCAGTTGGTTACAAACCTCTTCGAGTGTGGTATCATTTTATTAGGTGTGATTGTGTTTTGGTTAACTTGGTTTTTAACATAAAGTGAACGGCAAACTACGAAGTATATGTGTGAAAAGAGCTTCTGCTTGCGGTGCTACCTTATTATGCTTTATTGAATTTACATTGACCCGTAAAGTCTATAAATTTTATTCATGCGTATGTTTGATTGTATATGTCCAACTATCCTATTCTGTCACTTGCTAGACAGGTTAATGTGCTTGAGACTGATTCAATTTACCTGATGTTCGTTAGACATAAACCAACACAAACATTTAACGGCCAAAGTGGCTTGGTCGATCACTTCAAATTATGTGTTGTACATTCAACTACAGAACTTTCTGTCAGGTCTATTTTTTATTAATTTTTATGTTTATTAGCACATGGGCTATAATGGCTTAATCTAATGATAGGAGGAAGTGAACCAACATTTGCATAGAGGTGGTTGAGTGAAGATGGAAAAATCACAGTGATAAATAGCTTGTGGAAAACCACCATCAGTTCACCCGGCCAAGATTCGAACCTCGATATCCCCGTTAATGGTTAGCAAAGAATTGTGAGCCAACGACTCTACCCTAGATCACCACGGCGGGTGAATAAATACTTAGGCCGATAAGCTAGAACGGTTCTTATCATACCCTAATAAAGTTTTGCGTTTATGGCTAGTGGAGTGTTATTAGCAAAAAAGTTTTTTCTATATTACAATTTTGATTTGGAAATTTTTGCCCCCCACCCCTAAAACGTTCCACCGCCACTGAATAGAAGAAAATTAGTTTCTTATTTATAGAACAACAGAAAAATGTAAATGTTCAACACTTTTTTTTAATATAAATCCAGACTTCCGAATGAACAACCACACTGCAACGACTAAATCACACAAAAACCACAGAATATATATAACATTCCAAATATCATGAAGACAGAAGAACTTTTTAATATGTTGTTGTACAGACGGTAGCAATGTTTGCAAAACATACAATTATGTGTGGACTGCAATAATAATATTAATAGTACAGTAATTACTTCCCGTCCGGGCTGAATGAATGTATATTAATTACGATATTGGGGTGGTGGTGATGAAGGAAAATTAATTACAGGAAATGTACCACATTTGCGTGGGAAAAGAGAAGGAAACAATGGAATAAGATCTACCCAAAATACCTTCAGCAGAGATTTGAACCCCCATCTCTACGTCAATGACAAACCAGTCTATTGCGCTAAAGCGAGAAAGACGTCTTCTTAGAGCATGTGCCCATCAACGCGGTAAATAGCTATTTTTAAGAACTTCTATGAAAATGTCGTCCTGCACGTTTTATTACCCATACAAATTACACAAAGATTTACACTAACTGGAGGAATAAGGAAGTAAATTGTTGCCGTATGCTGGGAGGCATGTGTGCAATTTCAACGGACTGTATCTTTCCACAAGGCTATGATTTCACTATTTTCCTTTTTAAAATCTAAACATTCATATACATAAAGAAAATAATGTAATCGTGAACATTTCCGGCCTCTAGATTCCCCAACTAGTTTTTGGCTTATTTCAGACGTGTCAGACAGAAGCGTCTTGCTGGCTGGGATAGCTAGGCTAATTTTTCTGCTCTATATAATTGTATATAAACGTTTTTTCTCCCCATGGCTAGTCTAACTGGGGTAGCCTGCACATTTTACAGTCTGGTAGGCACTACACTTCTTATCTATATCAGTTATAGGGAAAGTTTGCATTTTGCTTGCGGCCTTGACTCATTACCATTGCTCTCTATAATATAACTAAATGGACAAACACATACACATTGCCAAGGACCAAAGCGTGACGTTCAAGTTTATTGTCTTCTACACTGTGGAGGGACAGATTTAACAGTTTCTTTCAATGTTCTTATGCGAAAACCTGTCTCTGACGAATAAAAGTGTTATTGTTTGAAAATAGTGAAGTCTTATAGCACACTTTCCTGAAGAAACGTTTACGTTAAAGAATATACAATTCAGTTTTACAAGTAATACTGTACAAATATAAATAAAAACTTTAACATATTTAGATATGTAGTTATCATCAATGTTGTCTACAGTCTCTCAGTACTACACTTATATTTAAATTTGGTTATTAGTTTGTATATTGGTTTCGGAAACCATATTAAATTGAAATTTCTATAAATATAATGAATAAGGTATCTTAAAACTTGATTACATTTGTTTGAATGGCAAACTTTGTGTAGTTACAATACATTCAATATCACTTAGGCTATAGGCTTGTAGAAAGTATTATTGTGTTACCATTTTTTTTTAAAGTTGGCTCATCTTGTATATTGCTTTCAGAAACCATATCATGTTGAAAGTTTGGTAACTATAATGAAACGAACTAGCTAAAAACTGTATTACATTTGTTTGAATTACATACTTTGTGTAGAAGTCTTGCGTTAAAATGATAATTTAGGTTATAGGCTTGTAGGAAGTACGGTATTTACTAAACCCTGATTTTAGTAATAATCCCAATCTGTAAGGCTTTATTTCGTACCAGAATACTATCATACATATAATATTTGGTAGGATAAATGGCCATTTAGAACGGAAGTAGAAATTTTCGTCTGGAAGGTCTTTTAGCCTAACTAAACACAACCATAGGGCAGTATTCTGGTACGTGATAAAGCCTTATAAGTGAGATTCCTTCAAAATCATCGTATATATTAGGCTACATCAACTTATTTAAAGAAAAAAATAGCCAGTTTCGAACTTTTTTATGCTCTTCAAAGAATTTACTAACAATTTTTTTTCATTTAACTAATCACACATTGATGTTTCTCATATATTTAATCAAATTAATGAACGATGTCAAAATGCCACATTGCCTTGTATGGGTGTAAGAGAGAAAGATATACCCGAAGATTTTCTTCTCTCTTACATAATTGTATCCAGACGACAGCTCGAAAATTTGAGCCTAAGATGTCCATCCAGTTATATTATAGAGATCAATGCTCATTACCGGTCAGCCAGCCTCCCAATTGTTTACACAATGCAGTAATGCTGCCAACTTGATGGCTGAAATTCCCTACTTTGTATAACGTTAGCAACGCCATCTATTTTGAGAGTTGAAATCTCAACACCAACAAACAGGGTAGGCAAACCGTTAAAGAGTATCCAGACCAGTATATCTTACACCTTGGTTTTGTTAATTCCTACATTTTAATTTACTAATTAATTAAATCAATAATTTAAATTCTATTACATAAAAATACAATATATTATGATATAAATCTTTTTAATATTCATGTAATTATTTGTAGAAAAGAAATGATTCTTTATAGAGAAATATCAGTTTGTTATCTGGCAGCATTTTCATGTAATTTTCATTACTTTCAGGCTTTCACCTGCTCTAGAAATTTCTTCGATATAAATGTTTAATGAATCTTGTTTCATTTTCTATGAAATAAACTTGCTTAGATAAAATGCCATGTCGGCTTCTTTAGTGCGAAAAAGTTTAGAATTCTTTGAGTCAGATATTCTTTCAAAAGGTAAGATTACTAAAGTTTATAAAGAAAGAAACAAATGAACCAGTCGGACTCGCAAACGTAGCTCACTCGTAAAATGTTTCGTAATTGATTTCCTCTAAATAAATGGATTGTCTACAATGAAATATGTTTAGCACGTAATTTAAACTAATAGGAATTAAGTAACTATACTCATTCGCAAAATAAATATACCAGATTGTTTCATTTTATTTAATGATGGCAGTTTCCAAAAATGATTTGTCATAAAATTAAAATAGACTAGATCCATTAAAAAATGATAATACTAAACACACCATATCTGGGAGAATCGAGCCAAAGAGCACAAATTACAAACACCATAGACTATGGCTGTATCCGAATAGTCTAATATGCGCTGTAGCCTTTATAAGTATCCTTGAGAGTTTTATTGAAAACCAGTGATCAAGTGTTGATCTGTCCGAATAGTCACGAAGGATGCCGATGCATCCCTCTTGACGTCCTTGGATCCAAGGATGGAAACTACACGTCGTAGATACGTCCTAGTTCATCCTTGGTGCGGAGTTTGGCCGGCAACTGTTTTATTATTATTTGACCGGCCGCCGAGGACGGGGAGATCGAGGTTCGAATCTCGGTCGGGTGAACTGGGGGTGGTTTTTCCTAAATGGTTTTCCACTCTCCTTCCACGCAAATGCGGGTTCACTTCCTCTAAATTAAACCTTCCCAATTCCTAATCCATTAGCGTAATTAGTACTTAAGCGTATAACCCGAACGGGTAGTAAGACGCGGTGCTAAAATTTATTATATATATTATTATTTGACTGTTAATGGTCAATAACAGACATTGGTTGGTTCCTCACATGCTCTTGATTCTGAGTTTCAATCATTGCTATTAATAATAATTGATGGTTTGAAAAAGTTGAATAATCAAGCTACGTCTAGCATTTAATATTGCCAAAACTATCAAATTGTTTCTCAGCATCATGTATGGTAAACATACGTTGCGAAGAATAATATCAAATGAAATGGTGCAAAGTTTACGACCAACAATTTAAAACACGCCAATTTTAGTAAAACGGAATAGTTTTCTTTAGGGCTATTAGATGGCGTTTACATAGTTTCTAATATCATTGCTAGAGAGCAGCACTGCAGACCCAGGGATGTAGCACGGTCATTGGCATTCAAATAGTTTGATGCAGTCTTCATTTGGGAAGTGTGTGGCGAGAGTGAATTCATCAAGAATGCATTTCACAGATCCTTGGACTATTGGATACAGCCTATTTTTACAAAAATCAAAGTCATAAGTTTTAAATAAAAATTGAATACTTGAAAGATATTATTGAACATTTAAAAAGCATTATTTATTACTATACATCTAATAAACAGTTGTCCTTAGTCAAAGAATTTCATTTATTTGATTAGAGTAGTCCAACCATATTTGTTTCAGATTGGCTGAACCAATCCAACGCAAGAGATGGCAATGTTCATCGCCTCGAAAGCGATCCAACATGCGACTGCCCTGCACATGATCGTAGACAGACAAATTGTGAGGAAGTTCGACTAGCATTATGCCCTCTCTACAACCAGCTGCATTGCTTGTCACTTCTCACTTTATTTGTCTGTCTTTCAATAGTTGCTGTACGCAAGTGCAGTCACCTACTTTTTGATATGTTTGTTGGAAGTACCGCCTCGGTGGTCGTAGTTGACTAACCGCTATCGTGTGAGCTCGAACGCGAGGACGGGGAAATGGGGTTCGAATCTCGTCGGGTTAATGGGGGTGGTTTTCTAAATGGTTTTCCTCACTCTCATCTCAACACAAATGCGGGTTCACTTCCTCTAAATTAACCCTCCCAATCTATTGCCATTTACATAATTAGTACTTAAGCGTATAACCCGAACGGGTAGTAAGACGCGGTGCTAACTAATTTAATTATTGTTGGAGGAGATAAACAGTCCATCTCTTGCATTAATATAGGTAGTCGCGTTGGCTTTCGTTCATCCATTCGGGAACTAATATAGGTGAACTATTTGATTCAACGTAGGCCCTAAGTAATTTGTTATTTGGTTACAAATAAGTTAGTGAAAATACATTAGGTAGGCCTATGGTAAAAGTTGTTGCATTTTAACTCATTTAATCAAAGTAATAATTTAATAACTTTTTCATATATTAATTTGATTCTCTTTAACTCATGTTTGTAAATTTTAACATGACTTTGAAGATGGAGTCATATTGGTTGAAATTACGGTTTCACACATTTTATTGAAGACGGTCTTTGTTTAAGCAGGAAAATAGACACAGAATGTCTTGCGAGTGTGTGTTCGACAAGGGTGTGCAATTGGTTGTAGAAGGCATAAGAAAAAATAATGTTACGGTTATTTTATAAGTGTTCCAAGGTACATCAGACAACTAGTAAACCACCTAAATTGTAACAAGTACTTGGTAACTATCTGTAAATCAGGCATACTTAAATTAAACGTTGATATACTGTCATTCTTTTCTAATCATCTGGTTTTTCTTTAAAAAAAAAGGGGGGGAGGGGGGTAAAGCAGCAATATTATCTGCATTTGGTGTTGGATCCAAATAACTTGATTGTTAATGTAGGCCTACATTGTTTGATATTTTGTCAAGCCAACAAAAGACATAGAAAGTAAAAGGAGTTTTTCTTTTCAGACAGTAACATTTGAAATTCCAACCGATTAGCTGAGAACTTTCATCAACCATGGGCAAACATGAAGTAGGTACTCCCAAATACATTGCCAACAAAATTAAGGCTAAAGGTCTTCAAAAGTTGCGATGGTACTGTCAAATGTGTCAGAAGCAGTGCAGAGATGAAAATGGCTTCAAATGTCACATGATGTCAGAGTCACATCAACGTCAATTATTGTTATTTGCTGATAATGCTGATCAATATATCGATGAGTTTTCTAAGGAGTTTGAGGAAGGTTACTTAGAGCTATTAAAACGGCAGTTTGGAACAAAGAGAGTACATGCAAATAAGGTTTATCAAGATTACATATCAGACCGCCATCATCTGCATATGAATTCTACACAGTGGGAAACATTAACAGATTTTGTAAAGTGGGTTGGAAGAGAAGGAAAATGTGTTGTCGATGAGACGGAGAAAGGCTGGTTTGTACAATATATAGACAGAGATCCTGAAACAATAGCGCTGCAAGAAGCCATGGTTAAGAAAGAAAAGATGGACAAAGATGATCAGGAGAAAATGATGGAATTCATCAAGAAACAAATAGAAAAAGGAAAGGAATGTTCTAACAACTCCGAACCCACGTACACTGAACTTGTGAGAGATACCAATGAAGAAAAGATTAGTGTCAATTTGAGTTTGAATACTAAGAAAGTGGAGCCAGATGTAGTTTCAAAATCACAACTAAAAAACCCTTTAAAATTGGATGATGGAAAGAAAAAAAGTAACGAAGAAGATAGGATAAGTAGAAAGGAAAAGGGAGAGAAACGAAAAATATCAGCGTTGGACGATATCATTAAAGATGAAGAAAGTAAAAAAGAAAAAAACAATAGAAAGGATTATTGGATTACTGAAGATATAGTTGTTAAGGTGATTGCTAAATCTCTCGGGGAAAAGTATTACAAGAAAAAAGGTGTTATCGTTGATGTTCCAACCAAGTATGTGGCTGTGGTGTCTATGTTTGAAAGTGGACACAAACTTAAGTTGGACCAAGCTCATTTAGAAACTGTCATACCTGCGGTTGGAAGAACCGTCAAGGTTGTAAATGGTGCCTATCGTGGTAGTATAGCCACCATGAAAGATTTGGACGAGAAAAACTTTTGTGTAACTGTAGAAATTGCCTCTGGGCTTTTGAAGGGTAGAGTGATAGATAAAGTGCAGTATGAGGATGTGAGCAAATTACATGTTTCATAATCATCAACCAAGTTTAATAATTACGGTATCTACCTATGCTTCTGTACTGTATTAATATATTTTGCATTTTCTTCACACATACAGTGGTTAAAACACAACATAGGCCCTATGGTAATATAAATTAAGTTTATAATATTGAAATTAAATTAATATTCACTTTTTAATTTTAATTTGCATTGCTTTTATACCAAGATATTTGATATCATTTTATTTATTGTGTTGCATATAATTAAAAGAGAATCTCTCATATTAGGGACCCAATTAAGTATATTGTTACAAATATAAGATTCAATTGTTTTATGTAGGCTATTGAACTTTGATATTTACTTGTCTGTAAGAATTTAATGTACGGTAGTTTAAATATATGTTGACATGTATAATATAAGTAAAAACCACAAAAAATACAACTAAAATAGACCCTATTATTGATTTTCAATTACCAACTTGGGAAAAATAGGCTATTTTAAGTTAAAGATGTGCTAGGTGTTAATAATTAGGTACTTGCTATCAGGTTTAAATATGAACTGGCCAAATCCTAAACCTTTTAATTTTCCATTTCAAGAGAACATATTATAATCGTGAAAATTCTCAACCTTTAGATTAGGTTGAATCTTGACGTTTGATGTGCGTCAGAACCCAACAAAAAGTTGATTTAACAATTCTGTTTGTCTGTCCTTGGCTACCTTTATTTCTTTAATTTGAATATGATGCGCTGAAAATTAGGGTAATTATATTAAACATAATTATGCACATTTAATTTACTCTGATACAATGGTATTCATACCTGGGGTATGTGTATACACAATATGGGAAGGCATCTTAAGGTGTATGTGAAAATATAAATTATTATTTCTTGATAAACACTGAATAATCAGGGTCAGATTTAGGGTTGGACACAAGTGACCATGTGATCCGAAAACCCCATTTTTATTTTGGAGTAGCTTTATAGTATAGGTATAATTGGCATTTTGCACCAACAACTTTGGGGGTACAAATTTGAAGAGAAATTATGTTTGGGGGTACACAAACTACCATTGCTCTAGTAGAACTAATATGTTAATGACTGAAATATTACCCTGCGGCTGTCCTGATTATTTTATTGATTAATTTATATTGATAATTAGTGATAAAAGTGGGGTTAGTCAATGAATGAAAATGAAACATTTCAGAATTTTCTGACCAAAAATTTATTTTTTAGAGCTTGTCACAATAAACATTGATTCAAAAAAAAGTAAGATGGATTATCTCCCCCTCATGTTCCCTCATAATAAAATACAGGAACCCCCACCCCTCCTCCCTAAAACCCCTACATAATTTAAGAACTTAACAACTTTGCTTGGTACTTTATCAGTTATCAGGAACTATATTTTCAGCAGTAGTTCTTATCTTTGTAACATTCAAAGTTCAAACTGGTGATGCAAGTTTCTTAATGTACTTAACCTTATTCACTGACTATTGTGTATGAATCTGCATTTTGTTATTTGTACCTTCATGGTAAAATGTTGCTTATCATTGTGGCATTACTCAAATTTGTTAATTATTTGTTTCAAAAATTATTAAGTAAATTATTTAAAAAGTAATTAACTAACTGGTAGTAATAATTTTCTTCAAATGTTTATGTACTCCAGGAAGAAAGAAGTCAAAAAATGTTAAGGATAAATTCCCAAGAAAAGATGTTAACACTATAAATAAGCAGAAAGTGAAAAAACAAGGACATTTTAAGAACCAAAAATCATCGGGTAATGTTGGTTTATTTTTGCTTTTTAGTATATAATCATTCTTTTTATGAATATCTTTAAGCCTAAATAGGTAAAATTTATTAGTGCACATCCTTAGTAGGACTACAGAAATTTGAAACAAATTGGTAGCCATCTAAAATAGAGAACCAAAATGTATTTGGATGTTAAATGTAAATTGTATTATTGCATTGCCTATTATGACAATAAGGCTTTCTTTTATTTTGTAGTATTGACTTAGAACCCGCTTAATTTGTCCATGTAATACAACTTCAATTCTTAAGAAATTTGATAAGTAAAACAAACTTTTATAGGCAAGTAAATACAAAAACTACTTAGCTTTTGTATGTTTATATCTCCTTTTCCTGGACTTTCCATATACAGAAAAACTTACCTTAAAAATTGAAAAAGATTTTCCTTGAAGAGAAAAACGACTTGCAGTGAGTCTAAAAATCAGCTTGTATGCTTCGAAAGACAATCAATAACTATATAAAATACACAAAATGACTTACCTGGTAGAAATGGTTGGTTATCGATTACAACCTGGTGTCCATATTTTTTAAGGAAATTTGTTAGTAAAACAAGTGATAAGATATGTTAAGACTGAAAATTTTGAAAGGGTCTATAATGATTCTTACCATTAATTAAATACTAATTTCTTTGTAAACTAAGTGATTTCTAGCAGGACTGTGGAGTCTTAAGCAATTTTGGGTGGTCTGAGAGTTGGAATCTTTAAAAATGTAGACTCTGACTCCAAAATAAAATTTATAATATTATAACAATAACTATCTAATTTTAATTTTATACTTTTTTATTCTTTAGAAGCAATATTTATTATTCGGACTGACAAATTTATTTAAATATACATTCACACTGTAAAAAAAGTATCCATGAAGTAATTTGTATCGGAACATTTTACCAGTAAATTTCTTATTACTAATTAATGCATTACTTTGCCATTTATGAAGTAGTTAAGAATATCAAAATAGAAAACTAGATGAGTTGGAGGTTTGGCATACTGCCTCCATGCCCTGGTTTCTAGAACTTGATTTCTCTAGACCCCAGCCCACTTTGGGTATTATTAGTGAGCTAATTTGGTTCAATTTGTTTTCATGGCAACCAAAACATATGTTTGTACAAAAGGCTTTGAGCATTATAGTAGGTTAAGTTTTTAATATAAATATTTATACTATTCAAAATATTAGTAAAAAAAAAAGTACTAATTTTAATAAAATCGATATTCCTTAACTAACGATATAAATGTGGACTATTTTTCAAATTATTGTATGTGCCTAATTGATTAAATTAGCATAGTGCCCAGACTATTTTATAAAATTGATTTTAAAATTTAGATTTAAAAAAAAATTTGTTTGCTTATTGAAATATAATTAAGGTGCGGCCGAAGGAACCGCATGTATTTTTACAGTTTTTACAGTATTGAAATTTTTTGACCAAAATAAATCAAATGTTTCTCCAGTAGCAACATAGAGTTTAGTTTTCTGCACATGCTAATATCAACAGATCTTGAATATCTATCAAGAATTTTGTGGAATTTTTGTCAAAACTTTTTAAATAAAGAGAAAAGGTTTTGACAAAATTCCAGGACACCCTTGACGGATATTCAAGATCTGTTGATATTAACACGTGCAGAAAACTAAACACTATGTTGCTACGGGATTTGATTTATTTTGGCCAAAAAAAATGTAATGCTATAAAAACTGTAAAATTACTCATGCTCCCTTTGACTGCATCTTAATCATTCGGTCAGGATTTGGGCGAATGTTATATTCAACGTTACAATGTGAAACTGTTGTGTTTTGTCATCAATGTTTGTTAGAGAACATGAGTTTGTGGTTAAATTGACAAACATTTTTAAAGTGCTATAAGTTAGTATAGATACAATTTCACAAACTTATTTTAATGGATGTAAAACAGGCACTTATAAACTTACGGTGGATGATGTTCGCAAAAAGTTGAGAACTGAAGGTGATCGAACGGAGGAAAACTTAAGACAACTGCAGCTGCTTGGTGGGACGGATTTTGACCGTGAGACAGCATACAAGGTACAATTGCTTATCTCATAACTTTTTTTAATGCATGTATTCTAAATAGATTTAATCCAAATAGGGAAACTACTATTAGTTTTATAATAGAAGGCTTATTATTTCTTTTTAACCAGATATTTGATCGTGCTGTGAAAACGACTAGAGAAGAAAAAGAAAAACCAATGGAAGATAGTACTGTGTTTACAGAAGAAGACTTTGAAAACTTTGAAAAGGAATATTTTGTCAATTGAATTGAATGTGACTGCAATGTGTTGAGTAAAATTATTCAGGAAATTGTGTTTTAAAATTGCAATAGGTTTCATTCCCAAAGTATCTAAATGGAAAGATAACAGTATTACTGTATAGGTCCATCTATTGTATCTAGTCAGTATTATGTAATATTGATAAAAATGAAATCTATTATAAGTGTAAGATAAAGGTGCATTTTGGAGTGTGTTCACTTGTGTGATGGATATTAGCGATGCGGCATTAGGTAAAATCATTCTATCTGTCAGTTGTTTGTTTTTCACCTACTACTCCTTGTGGGTACTAGTGTTGCCATTTATAGAGGATGACCACCTTATAAACTCTTTGTTCCCTCCAATAAGCTATGCCTTAATGATACCTGCTGTTATGGGATTTTGTTTCTTGGGTAGTCTGTTAATATTTACACTTTGGTCTCTAAGGAAAGGATGATGTATACAGAATAAACTTGAGTAGTTTATAGAAAAGTTATATTTAACTTTATCAAACAATGTGGTTGGTAGTGGGTATATCTGGGGTTACCTGCGGCGGGAAATCCACCCTCGCAAAGGCTCTGCACCAAGCGCTCCCTGGCTCTCAGATCATAAGTCAAGATGATTACTTCCTTCCAGAGGACAGCTCTCGACACATATTAGTACCAGAGATGAACCATTTCAACTGGGAAATTATGTCCAGTCTAGACATGGAAAAAATGGAGAGTGCCATAGCTGATATTCTCTCAACGGTACCACCTGTCGGTAAACGTCCGTGCGCCGATACATTCCACCATGTTCTCATTGTAGAGGGGTTTCTGATACTTAACTACCCCCCACTGTTAAACTTATGCCGGTTAAAGTATTACATTACACTCACTAGAGAGCAGTGTTTGCAGCGGAGAACTTCTAGGGTTTATAACCCGCCTGATGTACCGGGGTACTTTGAAAAGTGTGTCTGGCCTGAATATGTGGCACATAGGGATAAGGTTTTAGGCGCAGTGGCTGATGTTGAGGTGCTGGATGGTAGTGAAGATATGGAAACTATGATAGAACATGTTCTCAAAGATGTTAAAGGATTCACTCAGGAGATTAACAATCTTTCATTGTTAAAAGTTGAATAGGGAGATATTTTACAGATAAATGATGAGAAATGCTTTCATTAGATTGTTAAAATAATATATATTTTTTTTTAAATTTTCTTTTCCAATCAAAAATTAATGATATTGTTAGATGTGTAGCTTAATCTGCTTCAAAGTTTCTCAGGACAAGATGGAGGATTTTCGCAATAATTGATGAAAATAGTCAACATTGTGTAAATTTTGCTCCGATTTATAAAATATTTGAATGAAAGCTTAATTATTTGAGTAAATAAACAATAAAAATTACCAAAAATAACTAACCTTTGTTTGGATAACATTTTAATATTGAAGATATTAAGTAATTTTTAAATTCATAATTTCTTGACTTTCTTTTGTTGAAAAATTGTACTCGTGTATATGCCAAGCTAATAGAATCATTACCCACTGAAAATACAAATTGTCTTTTTAGAACAATCTATACAGGTTACATATGTATTAGCACATACAAATAATTATTACTTACATATTTCACATTTTCTCAGTCATAATAAATAACCGAGGAAATTGGTACATTGAAATATTTTTTTGAGTAAATATTCTAATTGAAGATACTTGCCATAGTATGTCCTAACTATAATATTTCACATACATAATACCTTATAGTCATTATTAGTTTATAAATTCAGGGCTTAGTTTTTATTATTGATCAATGTTGTGTGTTTTAAAATCCTGCATTCATAAAGTGCTAGAATAAACTTGATATTATGTGTATTTAGTGCTATGATAGTTTTTTTAATGAATAAACATCACATATTAAGGTCTAGTATGATGATTTAAGTTTCTCTCTTTAATCTTGACTCTAACAGGGAGCCAAGATCACAAAAATTGCCTCGGCTTTTACATTCAACATAGGCTGTAATGTTGCTAGAATTTGTCAACTAGTGGCAGGAAGTGTCATTTACCTACGTGTTTATGCAGACTTGAATGAAACATAAAAAATTAAATTAAAATTTCTAATTCAGAGCTAAAATGATTTTTTCCTTGTCTTCTTTATTCATTAGTCATACTGCAAGAAAGAGAATTTATTTTTGTAAAATTTGGTGTTAATAGCTTATTCTGATTCTGAACTAAATAATTTTTTGTAAAATCATGTATACTTACATTTGGAGTCAGCATCTGTGTTTGAGTAAACACTCTCCATGAAGCCCCTTGTCACATTTGGTACACTGTCCTGGCTTTACTACATACCGTACATTGAGACTCCTTTTTGTCGGAAAGTTTTATTCCTCCGAGTCCTCGTGTTTCACTCGCCACCATGTTGTTCTTCACGGATAGCCACTCCTCCCCCAAGCCCTCGATGATCGACATTGTATAATGATACCTTGTTTTCAGTTTGCCAGGTCCTTGCTAGTTTTCTTTATAAAAAATGTAGCTATTTAACACCATTCTAGCTATGATGTTGAAAGCTACCTTCTTCCAATACCTAACAGTTCGCCTTTTATCTAGGTGAGTGTAAAGCGTTATGTCAGATATGTCGATACCATCCATAAACTTGTAGGTTGTTATTATTTTGGGTTTGGTAATTCTATTAGCCTCGGGCCGCCTTGCTGGAACTTCTTGTTCAAGAGCTGTTGCAAAACTGGAGGGAAGAACTGGATTTTTCTCACAGAAGGCACATGAGAGAACTGGACTGGATTTAAAATACATCTTCTGACCTACTAAAAATTTAGATTTGAATTGTTGTGGCAAAAGTTTTCTGTTTCTCCTTACTCTTCCAGTTAGTTAGGTGCAAAGTTGTTGAAGATGACGGATTAAAGGAACTGACACAATTTTTTTTAAATATATTTATATCTTCTTGAGATCTGGCACCTCTGTATGTAAAAAAGCCTTGGCAATATATAGATGCAGAGTCACAAATCATCCCAAATTTGATCCCCCATCAGTGGTGGTGTTTGTTTGGCAGGTATTGCATTAGGTGCCTAAATACTCTATTTGGATGGTCTACAAGAGGTTCGTATCTTGCACACAAATCATATCCAGGTTCTTCAGGGGCCGGCAAAACTTCATTGTTCACAAGATGGAAAATTCGAAGCAAGTGAGAAAATCAGTGTTTAGTAAACATTTGTCCGAACGAAGGGATGGCTGGTGAAGACAGAGTTGACCAGTAGGATGCAATTGTAGGCTTTTCTTATATATAATTCCCATATTGAGGATACATGCAAGAAGAAAGTCTTTTGATTTCTCGCAGTGTAATCCTGTTCCAGTTTTTTAGTGGAGTAGGAACATTACCTGCTTTGCTTGCGATGAACTGTTGGGCATATCGATTTGATTCTGTCGCCACGAGGGAAAAGCTATGGGAAGAGAATCGGGAGGTGGCATGTGTTTAGGTCAGGTGAGCTCTTGGAAAAGGGAAGGGGGAGGAAGAGATTGCTCAGGTGACATAATCTTCCTGTAGTCTTCATTATCCATATCATTCTCATCACTGTTAGACATGTTATGAACAGCTGGATTCCTAAGATCTGGCACATTATCGTCACTAGTGATGTCAGAATCACTTTCATTCACAAAGTCGCTGTCACTGTCGATAGTATCTAAATAGTCTAAAATGTCAGTCATTTAGTCAAGAACTTGGACCAGCCAATGCCTAGCTAAAATATTTCAAATAAACAACACTTATAAATAATTGAATAAAACAACGAAAATATAATAAATAATATATAAAAAGAAAACTAGTAAGAAAAATAATAGAAGCAAATATATTTATATAAATAAGGAATATGGAAAAAACCATGAACTAGAAACGTATTCACACCATGATGTAAACAACGAGCATAACATATTTCAACTGTTCAAAATAAAGTGTTTTTCTAAGACCTGTGGTGCTATCTGTTGGAAAAAGTATGAAATCAACCTAAACATTTAGAATAGCATGCTGTGGTGCCACCTAGTTATTAAAAATATACTTACATGGCAAGATTTAGCTGGCGCCGATATATCGACCGTGAGTGTGTTCTAGCAGTACCTTGGTGCGTCTTATATTTTGGTGCGCTGAGTGTTTAAGGGTTAAATCCAGATACTGTACTGAGGTTGGTTTTTCTCTAAATGCTTTTTCCACTCTTTTTGAAAATGTAGTTACATTTATTATTCCCCTTTCTCGTAATTTAGTTAGATGCTGGCAGCCTAGACAAGCGGTTCTCAAGCTTTTTAAACTCCAGAACCCTTTACACCCTTAAAAAAACTGCGGGGCCCCAAGAAGATGTTTGTAGGTTCTATCTATTAATGTTTAATACATTATAATATAAAACTGAAAATTTTTGTAAATATAATGATACTAATCAATTTAATTTTTTTTCCCATAAATAACTTAATAAATATATAAATACAACTATTATTTTATAAACATGTTTTAAGTGCGAATAGTGGCATTGTTTAACATTACTGCAAATTCCTTTGTCTAGATTTCAGCTGTCCTCTATTAATCAGTAAAACAGGAGAATAATTTTAAAAAAATTCTAGTCTTTAAAGTTGCACAAAATTTCAAAACACAAATTCACACAATCTTAGAATGAATAAAAAAGCAGTGTAGTAAACTTATTCTGGTACTGTTTTAAGTTTTGCAAAGCTATTTGAATAGATAAACACACTAAAGAAGTTGAAAGAAAAATATCTCAATTATTGTGGTCAAATTCTACCCACTTTTTCTCTTAGCCCATGTGGGCTGTCATTCTTGGCCTATGTCTGTCTATCTTATTGATTCAGGATTAACAAAATACAGGCAGAGAACAAGTTTTGGCTAGTGAGCTGAATGCAGCATAGCCATTACTTGCAGGTTATGAAAATGTGGAATACAAAATTGTGATACCCGCTTCAGTGGTGGTATGGTATAAGGCGCTACTCTCGCAATGGGCTAGACTGCCGAAGACGGGGCAGTCGGGATTCCATCCAGGTCGGGTGCACGACGTGTGGTTTTCCACTATGCAAATCTGGGTGCACCTCCCCTTAAATTAAACCTTACTAATCCCTAGCATATTAGTGTAGTGTATATGGTTGTATAAGCCGAAAGGGTAGTAAAACCAGGTGCTAAAACGCTGTAATGATTATGTAGTTTGGCCCCATCCTACAATGAAATGTTAAACATTTCTTTACACACTGTCTTATAGTTTTGAAAATCAAACCTTAGTGCACCAATGAACTATCTATATTTGTCACATGGTTAAATTAATTCATTTTTATTTTAAGGCCAATCTCTCTGATTGACATGCAAGATCATTGGCTACTTTAATAGCCATCAGAAAAACGACCACAAAAACTTGTCGGTATTCATTTTGAGAGTTAAGACTCCTTACTTAAAACTTTATCATTTAGAATGTTTTCTAAAGTGTATTCATCTTGCTGTTTGTACAAGATTTGTGTTTAAATACTGTAAATTGAAACACCTTTGAATGGCAGCATATCCATACCAAATCATAATTTCAATCTATTATGGTTTTATCTGGAATGAGGAATATAGCAAATATGATTCCAAATCAGTCTCTTGTATGGGTTTGAGTTTTGATAAAAAATAGTTTTTATTATTATAAATTAACCCACCTCGGTGGCGTAGTTAGCTAACGCGCGAGTTGTGTTGAGCTCGACTGCCGAGGATGGGGAGATCAAGGTTCGAATCTCGGTCGGGTGAACTGAGGGTGGTTTTTCTTAAATGGTTTTCCACTCTCCCTCCACGCAAATGCGGGTTCACTTCCTCTAAATTCAACCTACCCTATTCCTAACCCATTAGTGTAATTAGTACGTAAGCGTATAACCTGAACGGGTAGTAAGACGTGGTGCTAAGTAATATTATTATTATTATCATCATAAATTGTTTCCAGCCTGTGCTTGGGTCAGTTTAGTATAATGCCTCCATCTTAGTGTATCCTTCCTCTATTCTTCCTCCTTTAATTGTTCAACACCTTAGCTCAGTTGGTAGTGTGTCTCTTTACTAAGCTAAGGGACCAGGTTCTATTCCTATCATTTGCACACTTTCTGTTGCATGCTCCTCCCATGTCTTTCTTGGCCTCCCTTTAGACCTTTTCCCATCATCACATGCCCAGTCTTGATTTCTCTACTATGGTGTGTACATCTAAAGTTTCTCACGCTCTTTCCACACACATATGGGTACATTTATTATAAAACTCTAGCTTCCTTATCCCTATTCCAGATAATGTGTGCGTAGCACCCAAATAGGTAATAGCATATGGTGGAATAAAAAGGTAAGGTTTTCTTTAAAATCATTTTGGGCCAAACTACAAGTAAGCAGCATAGCGGCTCTAAAGTAAAGGAAGAGCCTGTCCAGCACAGGATAGAGAAGGCACGACTAAAGTGGTATGGCCATGTGAGAAAAGCGGAGAGGGAAAGGATATTGGAGGCCGACAGGAAGACCAAGATATGGCTGAAAGGAGTGAGGAGGAGAGTGGAGAGGCTTATGTTCTAAAGAGACCCAGCCAGTGGCTGGAAGCTGTTCATGATGATGGACTGTAAAATACTACATTCAAAATTTAAAACATAAATTAAAATTTCAAATATTCCTTGTGGTTTAAATTATATGGGATAACCAGCACACTACTCTCTGAAGAAGCTGTCTGTGGCAGTGAAAGCTCATCCTTTTCCTGCGTTTGTCCTTTATGTTATACCTTTTACATGTTCCTATCTATGTGTTCTATCATTCTTTACCTTTTCCATTTTCTCCCGTTTGTGTTTTTTCAGTTTCCTTTTTTAAGAAGTTGTGTTGCGCGTTTCACACTCCTCCCTGACAAGTTCCGATAGAATGAAACCTAGGTCGGGGATTGAGCGGTGACGATTGATTCTCTCTGTCCAATGGCAGCAATGTAAAGTGTGAACTGTGTTCTTTTCATTGTAAAAGCCATATTGTGTTCGTCCCTTTTATATGTTTCCATCCACCTTTCCTATATCTTCTTTCAAATATAATACATATCATGCTTAAAACTGTATTTTTTAAAGTGTTGTTTCTAAGCAATTTCTACTCCAGGCAAGTGTGCTGGCTATCCCTCCTAATTTAAACCAGGAATTAGCTTATTGGTTCCAAATAACCTTAAAATATTCTTTAGAATTAGATTATTATTTTTTGAGTGGAGTATTTCTGGTTATAACTAAAGGTTATTTTAATTATTTTACTATATAGTATGCCTCTATGAAAACAATCCCTACAATGTGAGACAAGCCTAAAATGTATAACTAGGGATGGTCACCCTATGGTCAAAGGTGCTAATCGTTCAATAGACTAAACTGCTGCAGATAGGTAGATGGGGGTTCGATCCTGATTGGGTGCAGTTCCACTAAATTAAGCCTTAATAATCCATAACACATTTAGTATAATTAGTAGATAGGCACATAACTCGAACGAGTAATAATATGAGGTGACAATCAAAACAACCCTGAGAATTAATAGCCAGAGCTATTATTTATCCTTATTAGTAGGGAATTACTCCACTAGATATCATATTCTGAAAATTGAAAAATGACACCTGGACACGGGAATCAAACCCGGGACCTCTGGATTAGTACGCCAATGCTCTAACCACTGAGCTATCCAGGATTTGTCCCGTGCCCAGGGTCATTCTTCACTCATATTTTAAGGCAGAGTCTATGATGGACTTAGCGAAAATCGTCGGCTACAAATATGTGATAATATTAATATCACGAGCCATCGGTTCCAGGTTGACTTCTTACATTAATGATTGGTGTTTCTACACTGTCTTATTATACTGTACATTTCCAAACCATTAGGCAATAATTCAACTAAATGTTTTATAAAGTGTTAGTAAAAAGTTATTGGTTGAATCCAAGTAAGAGTGGGACTATTTTTATTTTTGTATTTATATGGCAAAAGGTATATGAGTGATAGAATAACTATTGTTCCCTTGTATTAAAAAAATTAATATACAGTGTTTAAATATGAACGTGTGAAGTACACTCCATTTATGGTACAAGTAACACATCTACTTTCATGTATTCTTTCACCAAACCATATGAGCAGCAAGACCATATGTTGATTTTTTTTTTTTTTGACAGTCAAAACTTTCTCAACAGTTTATTTCTAATTATGTTATTCTTTTAACCCTTTTTACATCTTCTGCTGGCTGTCGGTAACCACCACACATTAAACAGAATGCATTTGTTATTTTAGGTTAAGAACTTGGGAATTGTTCAAATTCTACTCTATATTCTAATTCCCACAAATTTAGAAATTAATATTTTTTAGAAGTTTTTTATTTATTAGAAAATTAGTTTAATATTATAGGGTAAAACATCTAGTCAAATTAAAGCACTCTTTTAAAAATTTGAAATCACCGACAAAACTGGATTAAAAACCGAAAAAATTATATAAAAAAAAAAAAAGTCAAAATTTTCACTTTATAGTCAACTCCCTTTTTATACAAGTCGAGTTTCTTGAAAGAAGTTATTTTAATTTACATGGCATAAGCGGTTACTTTGGAGCTTTGTGTAGAAGCAAGAGGCAATTCGTCATCTTGCGCACCACAAGATTTCTTTACAAATTGGGGATTAACCATAATATCTTCTTCCATAGATTGAATCTTGCGGTCTAAATCGGTACACACTGCCATCTGCAAAATATATTAAAATCAGAATGCTATTAAAATATCTCCTCACTTTTATGGTACATTTTACACACAGAAGAATGTACAGCAAACAAATAAAAGGAGTATATATAAACAATATAATTTTTATAGTGAAAAGAGGACCTCACTTGAGGCTTACGTTATTGCCACTGGACAAAGAGGTATTATTATTATTATTATCATCATCATCATCATCATCACTGCTTTTTACTACCCATTTGGGTTATACGCACACGCTAATGTGTAATAGTAGGGTGATTGTGAGATGAAATGGAGGACCTACAGTTTAAAGTGGGATCCGAACCACGGTGGAGGTAATAGAGGTAGTAGAGGTAATAGCTGCCTATTGAAGGAAATTCAATGTTACAAGTCAATCTCCAGGTTTTAATTTTATCTAAACTCTTCACGAGGGAGTGTGAAACACGCTGCACAGGTTCCTAAATGAGGAAACAAAGGGAGAAAAAGGAAATCTGTAGAGAATGACAGGACATATAAATGTAACGATTAATTAAAGGGAAACCTTGGTCGAGGAAATGAACGATAGATTTTCTTCAAGTGGCAGCCATTATTACCTCTTTGTTCAGTGGCATTAGTGTTCTTCTTTTCATTGTAAAATATGTTTGTTACTTTTATCTGTTCCGATCCTTAAACTTCTATGGATAAAAATATGAGGTTTATTTTATTTGACCTGTGAAGATAAAATAATGTCCCACTAGCCAACTTATTATTCCAAACGCGTTCAAGTAATTTAATAAGCACTTTCACCCACATCAGTGTGACACAAGGTAAGGTATCAACTTGGTCTGGTCCACAGGGAGGTCAGGGTTCGAATCACAGACAGGAAGTAAAACACCATTCAAATGGTATATTGCCCAAGAACTTTATTTTTCTTATAAGAATTTAGTTTAGAAAATGTTTTTATCAATATTATAAATGAAACTCCTTCTTTTAAGCATAGACTAGATTATCAAATTTCTAGTGTGAGGCTGTAAGTCAATGTCGTAGTTTATTTAGCGTTCAACTCCCTTATTTATGTTAAGGAATGGCTCTGTTGTGCCTAAAAATAGAAATGTATGTTTTTTCCTTATGCATTTATTTTACTATAAAGTCCTATGTTTTATTACCAAGTGTTTAGAACTTGCCTTCCTATCCTTATATTTTTATTAAAGATATCCTGTGTTTTTTATATATACGATAATAATTAGGAAGCGAGGGAGATTCGGGTTACACATACCTCTTCTTCCAACGACCTTAACATATCCGGACTATTGTACTTCTCGGGATCGTCATGGAAAATAACCATCCCATCTTTCTGGTTTATTGTCGCAAATATTTCGCCATCCTCAATCTGTAAGTTTAAAAATTTGTTTATGTTCAAGGCTTATGAATAAACTAACCAATGGATGACTAAATACAGGGCCTGTGTGGGCGGGACATGAAAATTTCCCATGGGGATGGGAAGGGGGGAAAAAATATTTAAAGCAATATTCCACTTTAGATTTAATATGAATCAGTCAGTTATAGGTGTGAATAATAATTTTGAATTTTATAATCTTGTTGAATTTTTCAATTGGGGGAGAAGTGAGTCAAAATGTTTATACCCACTTAAATTGTAAGTTTTCCTAATAAAAACTAAATATTATTTTGTCTAAAGAATGTCGAGTAAAGTAAAATAAAAAAAAACCTTGGCCTAATGCAACTATTATAAATTGTATATTTTTAACCAAGCATTTTGCTATCAAAATAAATAAATTCTTAACATATATGTTAATATTGACTTAAAAAAAAGTTATTAGAAAAAAATTCATGGTGTGACACTAAAACAGCACGATATTTAAACTAAGCTGAATAAATAAAAGTGATCCTCCACAGTCTTGTCTATTAGAATACCAAAAGCATTTCTAATCCGAGCCAGTGTGCCCAGCTACTTCTTACAATTTAGTTACTACACCTATCACAAAAAGTGCTGTTGGAGTCCAAAAATATTAGTTTATTTAACTGTTTTTATCTATGATTCAAAAGCAAATGGATGTTATTCCAAATAATATTACATAGTAGACATGTATTTATGATGCACTTCCCATCTATTCGGAGCTGGGTATGCACTCAACCCTTCAGCTGGTTAGTGCTGCCTGCACCATCTGGTAGAAAGCACGTGTACTAAGTAAGTTCAGAAAGTGCTGTGGTTTCCTGTTGCCTTCAGCACTGAAATTCCCTATAAATTTTGCCAGAAAGATATTTTAATATATTTTCCAGGCTTCTCTACGCAGGCCCGGCAGTCATTTTTCTCCTTGTGTACCCCTATCTGACACATATTTCACTACTCATTTTCTCATTTATTGCTTTATTCATGGTCATTGTATTGCGTTGACCTGGTAGCCCCATCTATTAGCTTCAATATGAAGTATTCAGACTGTCTAAAGGTACAGTGGTTCATTGATAGATGGCATTGTAATAACTTATTGCAATGAACTGTCGATTCGCACCCACACCAGGGAACGTTTGAGAAAACAAAGACATTACGCCCGCACCAGGGAATGGGTTAAGAGGGTATCACCCACACTAGTGGGCACATGAACAAAGGGTTCAGTTTAATCTCGTTTATTGGCAACTAGAAGGTCAGGGTTTGAATCTTGGAGAATTGTATTGAGTTTTTTTACTAATAGTTTCTCACTTTCCCTCCACACAAATGTGGGCATGTTTCCACTAAATTATACATTCCTAGTAGTGAGATATGTACACATTAAAAGATATCCACTTTTCCCCTATCCGAATATGAACAAAATAGTAATTTGTTTTCTATCGGATTTTACACTAAACATACCATATTAAGAATGTATTTCTCAGCCTCCAAAGGTCCAGACAACTGCACTCTACTGGCCACGTCAGACAAAGAGAGAGTGAGGAACGTCTTGGTTAGTCGCTGGATGTTTTTCTTGTACAGGGAGGCCAACACTTGCTTGCATAGGCCCATATTGCTATCTCTACATTGGGAAAAAAAAATTGTTACCGTTTATCAAGTAAATAAAAGTTTACAAGGCCACAAAAAACTTGTGTGCCAAAATCCACTTTTTCAATTTGTAGCAAACTTGAATCGAAGAGATGAAATATTATCAAAGGTGAACTGAAGTTTGAATATTTTTTGTTATTGTTTGATGCTTGAAAAAATAATAATTATAAAGTCCTTATTTATAAACTTTATGCACTTAAATCAATTTTAAAAGTCTTACTGTACAATTTTTTTTATAATATTTCATTCTAATCTGATACATAAATCAAGTTAGTTTTACAACATGCAATTCAATTACTTTTGAATTTTTTCATATAAATATTACATGGAAATGTACCCTTTGTTTATCCTGTAAGGCAACGAGTATCATCCCACTAAGCTATAGCTTATAAGATAGCCTCATAGTGTAATCAGTCAAGGTAGGACTGCTAACTTTCAGGGTGAACAGAGAGTACTTAACAACTCATGACAATAAATGAACAGAGTATTTTAGCTGTCAATATTTGTTTTGGTAAAGCTTTGTATGTAATTGATGAAGCCAGAATTTTTTTGAAACTGTGAAAAATTTCTATCTTGAGATTATGATGAGTCTTTACGTTTAATGTACTGCTGAACCCCAAAAAAGTTGATTTTACAATTCTATCTCTGGCCACATATATGAAAAAAATTTGATGGATATTGTTCAAACTTGATATCTAGATTTTGACCCTAGACTTCAAATTAAGGGTAATTTACTGATGAGTGATTTTTTTTTAATCCCAAAAATTTTTAAAATGGCTTTAGCTGTTTTGTTTAAATTGGGTACCTAAGGAGTGAAAAACACTGTATACCTGGTTTTTGGGTAAAAATTCGCTACCTGACACTTTTTTTTTCTCCAGTTAACATTGATAGAATTTAGGTATTTGCAAGTATTCAGATTTTCAAGCCAAGCCTGATATAGCCACTCCTCAGGATCAAAAGGTTTATGGGCTTGCAATGACTCATTGTTTACCCCCTTTTTTTATACTTGTTGGAGATGTTTGTGAAATAATGCACAGTTAGATGAGAAGGGATTTAGGGAGGAAGAAAGGGTAGAGTGTGAAAAGAACCCAACAAAGAGGGTATTGTACAAATGGCTATAGGAATATCAAGGTCTGAAGAAATAAGAAATGCATATCTCTGTAGGGGTGCTAGAACACAATTAAGCTTAGTGCAAGACAGTATCAAGTACAGCTCAATGCAAAAGTGTACTAAGCGCATCTTACAAATAATTAATGCTCTTATCTTCTTTGGTAGGTGGTCAGCACCAAGTGAACGAGCCGTTCTCTACTCTCCGTACTCTAGGATATCGAATTGTATCAAAATTAATTTTTCTGTTAATATTAGAGCATTTAAAAGTTAATTCTATAATTTACTATGGCTTTATTTTTTAACTATTTAAAAAACAAGTTTAAACGTATTTCATTTTAAATATCTGTTTCTTATTTCACTACAAAAAATTAAAATAATATTAATATGCATTTGTTTGTATTAACATAATTAAGTTTTAAGACTATATATTCATTCAACTCAAGCTCATAATCGGACTCTATACTCAGAAAATTTATGAAAAGCTTGCTCGAGATAGAATTGAGATAGACCCCTAATGAAAATAAATCTAAAAACTTTTTTAGCTGTCTATCTTATGAAAAGTGGACTGTAATAAAGTGAGAAGAACCCTGGAAAAGAATTAAAATTAATATTTTAGAATAAACCATAAAATGTTATATTTATATCTAGGGTCTTTAAGCATTTTATGTTATATTCTAATACCTATTCCTCTTTGATGGATGAAATGGCAATAATTTGTTGGTTTCTATTTTCCCCAATTTTTCAAGTTCTTAACCCCACAATATCTAATAAAATAAAGCAAGGTCTCACCTAGTGAAAGGTTCTTGGTATTTGTTGATAAGTGCCCGAAGATCGTCAGAGTTGTTGGTGAAGTAGGCAGACGCAAGATCATGATAGGACTGACTAAGTGGTTTGATAAACCTTCCGACCACCTGTGATGTGTACTTGGGGATACTTTGGACCTTACAAACAAAACAAAGTTAAAAACTTATTAGACTAGGCGACACCATTAACATTTATGTTAGTTACGAGGTATTGATGACATAAATAATTGCTGTCCACCCCTAGGAAACCAATCAACACCACCACATCCATTATGGCAACTGTCACACAAAAAGAAGAAATAGAAAAATTAAGAAGATAACTCCTTTACACTGGTTTACCACACCACCTGTTAATGTTCTCTTTCTATTCTATGTTATCAAGTATACTTTTAGAGTGTCAAAAGGTATAGTACCATTAAAGAGGCCTACATTCAAATAATTAATGTAATACACATTGCTGACAATATTTTTTTCTGAATCAGAAGCTTCAAATATTTTTTAACAAAATATAATTTCATTAAACTCGGTATCTATGAAAAGAAAGGTAAGCTTATAAAGACCTACAAACAAGTTTGTTAGCACCAATTGTATCCAGGATATTATCAAAATACTATTTTTACAAAACTCAGGGCATTCCAGACAAACCATTCTTACAAAGTCTGTACATGTTACTTGGCATGTAATTAAAGTATAATAAAAACGTAATCCAGTAAGCGAGCTATATTGACCAAGCGGCCTCCGCTCTTAGCAATGATAGTGTCAACATTTATAGATAGAGGGTGTCATGTGGTCAGCACAACAAGCCCTCCACTCGTTAACAAATTTTCTAGACTGGAGCTTCTACTTATTTATTCAAGTAGCTCCTCATTTGTCCTCACGAGGCTAATTATGACCTCGGTCTAGATCAACAGCTTCACAGAAAAATTCATCAGGTATCAAACCCAGGATCTCTGGATCTATAGCCAGGAAGTGAACACTAGACCACAAAGGCTGTTAAATATATTGTCACCACCATCTTTGTTCCTATGTGTGGGCCTATTGTTGTCAGGATGGGTTGCGGCCGAAGATGGGTGAAGTGACTGGATTCTGATTGTGTGGGTTCGTAATTGATTTCCGGCTTGGGTTCTTATGGTTTCATTATACTACCTTGTCTATTACAAACCGTGATGTTGATGAGAAATATTTAAAGATATGAAAGAACTTAATGGAATTACTTAGAAGCTTGTGACAGGACGAAGTATGCAAGGAACCTTTAACCAATGGGCTGACTGACCTCTAGCTGATCCCATGCGTTTTATGAACCCCGGTACCCTGGGCTAAACGGTACCCCCCAATACAGGTACTGATGATCCGGCGTCCTAGCTCGCGTAGCCACAAAAACAATCAGAGTGACCCTCTAGACTCTATGGTGATTAGTCAGCTCTGTTAGCTGGAATACATTACTTTTTATTCTGCCTTCTGGGCTGGTTTACCGTGAGGAATGCTGAAACTTTGTTTATGTTGTCAGCGCATATGTTCTATTTGTTTTCTAACTAATCACAACACCTTGCGATACTTGTTTTTTCATTCACAATCCAGAACACAACAATTTTAAACAAACATGCCTCAATATAGGCCAAGTTGATTTCATTATTATAAATGATAAACATTCAGAAGTTCCCAATTTTTTGTCTAGATTTTGAAGTTGTCAGGTTTCCTAGTCTGGATTATATTTATGATCAACAGAGTATAGTTGATAGTTGCCCGTGTGCAGTAAAAACTATTAGGCTCTGTTGTATTTCAATGTACTTACTCTCCCGTGAAGGATGAGGGAAACAAGAATGTATTTCTTGTAAGCTTCAAGCATGACATGTGAAACTGCCAATGCCGGGGTCGTGATGGCAACTTCGAAGAAGTACAAAGCTCGGTCATAATTCTTCATAGCCGCATAGATCATGCCTCCATAATAATAGTAGAGTAAAAAGTATTTGGCATCAAATTGATTACCCTGTCAAAACAAAGCAAATATTTTAATATCAAGTTGACTTAGTCTGCAAATTTACAAAAAAAATCAAAATTGTATATGCAATTTTTCAATAAATCTAGACATATATTGTAGATATATTTTTTTTAAATATTATTTTACACTAGCGGACCCGACAGGCGTTGTCCTGCCCGAACGTTGGCTTTTCGTTTGGGTGGCATAATTGATTTCGATAATAAAACAAATACTATGTGATCATCACAATTACAAACTCACAATGAACTTCAATTAGTGAGTAACACAAATATTACAAATTCAGTGTTTGTCAAGACAACATACAAAATAAAACATCTTTTCATTTTTGGAATTTCACCCACAGCTCCACAAATATCAGCTTTATCGAAAAACAAACATAACTATGAATTATTCTCAGAAGTTCAATTATTCATGAACTTTTCAGAAGATTTTAACGGTCAATTATTGATGAACTTATGATTTTTTAACGGTCAATTATTAATATTATATTCATTATTATAAATATTGGGTTGGGGGGGGGGGGGGGGGGGATTTTGAGGTTACATGTTCTGATATGCAAAAAAATCTAAAAAAAAAAATCCCCCCAAAAAAATTCCCTAAAAAATAAAAAAATCCTATAACCCAATTGCAGCGCCACCTACTGGGTCCAATTGTGAATCTAAACCATCCACGGACCCACTCAAACACACACAAAAAATTTCATCAAAATCGGTCCAGCCGTTTAGGAGGAGTTCAGTGACATACACACGTACAGAAGAATTATATATATTAAGATAACATAGCCCAGTAAAATATGTATTTGCCTGGTTTTGTGTGTTTTTTATAGGCTAACCCCTTAAACTAATAGATTCTTACTCTATTAAACTTGGTTGTTTGCATTAACCATTTTTATGTTGTCATTTTATTTGCCTTGGTTTGACAAAACATGAAAAGTATCCAATACTGGTAATTAAAAAACTTCTATATTTAAATTCATGGAAATATTTACATAAATAAGTAGTTTTCATACATTATAGTATGCTTAATACTAGATTAACTTTCTTATAGTGTATTACTAATGTATGCAGAAGAAATGAGTTTGATGGAAAATATAGAATGAGATTTTTTTAATTATTGCATTTAACGCCATGGTTATTAATGGCTTATTTTAAGGGCAAAGGATGAGGAAGGTAATTTGAGAAAGTTCACCTCTAGCATGGAAGGGGGGGGGGGGGGGGATGGGAAAATTGCACCAATAAATCACATGTGGAAAACCACCCTGAGCACACTCTGCAGAGCCGTAACTATGAGTGTTGAATCCGTGAAAGCAATGGCAAAGTCCCTCCCGCAACCCTTTCCCAGACCCCCCCACCCCCTTCTCAACTACCATTCAAAGCACGGACTTTAATCTTAGTTAAGACACCCCTTCCCCATATATAAATTTGTGGATATACTTCTGGCACTCAGTCAATATTCAAACCCTAACCATGCAGCAATTGGCAATTTAGCTAATTGTGAGGGTAACACCTAGACCATGTAATCACTGGCGCGAATCTAATCCTTCTATTTGAGGGTGATAACATTCTGAGAAACCTGCTTTGGTGTTCATATGGTCTATGGCATCACCCTTGCAATAGAGTGGACTGCCGATGACAGGGAAATTGAGGTTCGATCCCGACCGGATGTACTGAGCGTGGTTTTTCCTTAATGGTTTTCCACTCTACCTACATGCAAATGTGGGTACACTTCCTCTTAATACAATCTTACTCATCCCTAAGACATTAGAACAGGGGTCACCAACCTTATGCCAGTCCTTTTACATGTGCCTTCCACTTTTTTACCACAAATGATGAGTTTTTGATAAACTTTTTAATCATCTGACATTTTTTCCATAAAAATCAGTGTATACTTATCTCCAAGCATGCTGTTCTCAAGAAGTTGGGGATTGATAGCTCATCCCCCTTTATCCAATCTCTCCCTCCCATTCTCGACTCATGTGTCATGTGTACTCAGAACTACCATTCTAAGGGCCAGGTTCATAGTAAGCTTTAGTACGCCTCAAGTGCGGCGCTATACTAAATACAAGACGTCACCTACCTGAAATTGAATGGAATGGGCCAGTTTCGCATATGATACTGGCCCATTCCATTCAATTTCAGGTAGGTGACGTCTTGTATTTAGTATAGCGCCGTACTTGAGGCGTACTAAAGCTTACTATGAAACTGGCCCTAAGAGTTTCAAGCAGAAAGGTTTTGCTTTTTCTAATCTCATAGACTTACCCCCTTCCACCTTTATCTCCACACTCATACTTCTCAATTCTCTTGTCAATATTTTGTTATTTTGTCTAGGTCTACCCAGCTTTGCTGTCTGATCAATTCACAGAATGATTAGCTTTGTTGTCTGATCAATTCCCAGAATAACTAATATGTGTGTACACACACACACACACATATTAGTTATTGAACTATCAATCCCCCTCATAAATTTCCCTTAAAAAATTAAATGGTGCCTGCCGCACTACCATTAATCTTGAATGTGCTCTATGGTGCAAAGAGGTTGGGGACCTCTGCATTTGAGTAATTAGTACATATGCGTTTAACTCGAACAGAATGGGTAATAAGACGCGGTGCTAAAAAGATTCTAAGAAAAATCTCAATATTGTTTATATAAGGGATTCCCAACTTTTTTTTTGTTTGGAGAAACCCTTAAAATATTTCGTAAAACCTCTTGAAAACCCCTACATGGGTGACACATATCAGGTTCTACGGACGTAAATTACAAAATGTACATATCAACTCATACTTTTTAATAAAAATTAAAAAAATTATTTATTGTATATTTCTTTTTAATAATCACTGTCCTTCAGTACTTGAACAAAGCTTATCAATATGCTTACTAACCTCACTTTCACATTACATGCACTCTTCTCTTCATCTTCTTCAGATATACGAGTCCTCTTAACATATTTCCAACAATTATGGACAGACCAATAAAAAAGAAAGCTTTTGCAAATCCTCATGGTAACCTAAACATAGGCTCACAAAACCTTGGTTGGGAATCACTTTTAAATGATATCCTATTACTGAAATCACCATTCAAGCACTTTATTTTGGCACCTACATCCAAATATTTCTAGCAATCAATAAAATGTAATTCCAGTTTCAGAACTCTAAGTTTTGGATTAAAAAAAATATCTTTTTAGCAAACTCATCAGAAGATTACAATAAATTGGAGAATAAATGCACATACCTCTTGACTGATACTAGTGACATCTATGTTGAGGATATCCAAGGCAGGTTTGAAACATTTCGCCAGCAAACACAGCTGACACAAGTCTGCATGCACTGATGTTAGTTGAGAGTCAAACAATTGAATCTTATGTATTGCTCTACGCAACAAGTCGATGCCGCGGAGTGGGGTTTTCAGCTCTACTAGGCTGTTTGTTAGCAAATGACATAATTCTGCATCTGTAAGAGTTATTAAGAATTAATTAAAAAACTTGCAGGAATAAAAATGACCAATTTAGAAATTTATTTTCTAGAGGGTTTACAAACAAAAATAAATATAAGCTAGGTAAAATACGTTTGAAAATTATTAATTTTTAAAAACCCAAAAGATGATTTGCCAAATTGGTAAAATTTTATATTTAGAGCTAACAATAATTTAATTCTATTAGGACCTACTTTATAAATTAGTGACTCACGGCATTAGGAATTAGAAAGTTCTTTCTGCATTTACAAAAGTATGCCACCTATGCTGTTGTATCCCTCAGGTATGGGAACTTGAGGTAGGGAACTAATAGATTCGTTTCAACTCTAAATCCTTGGTTGAAACCTCTGAACTCAAAGAAATAATCAGATGTCCTTGATGAAGATTGATGTTCTTACACTTTTATTAAATAATAACAAAAGTATATTACAAGTTTGTGGTTCATATGAAGAGTAATCCAGACCGTACTTCTACATACATACAGTATGACAAAATGAGCCAGAGAGTCTCGAGAGCTAGATATCAGGGGTTTATATACCTTCCCTATTTATCTGTGGAAGTTTCTAGCTACGCAGTAAAATGGTTCAACCAACAGTTCTTAGAGGAGCATGTGACTGGGGTGATTTCCACTGTTTGTTCACTTTGGACTCATGAAGTCACAATATTGTTTCTGACTAAGGAAATACGTAAAAAGCAATTATATTACGCAGTTCCATAAATAACTATAATCTGTATGACTTAAGTTTTACTTTAAATATATAGTCTAACTCCACTTCGTTACACCTTTTTTGGTATTGCGTCACTATTACAATAAATGTAACATTAACATATTAAATACCTTTATTTACCTGGTGGTATTATGAATATTGTTCTAAGGGGTTATAATAATTAACTGACCCCCTAGCTATATGACAAAATGTTTGCATTTCTTGCAACAACTTCCTTACTATTACCCAAAAGAGCTAAATAATCTATCTATCCTAATAGCTCCATTGTACTGTTAAATGGCAAGCCTTCCCTAATCTTTTGCATTATGGTCCTAATAACATACTATGGATTAAAAAGTAATGTATTCACAACATAGGCATATTAATATAACAGCCTAATTAATTACATGAGTTGTAATAATATAACCCGCCTCGGTGGCGTAGTTGGCCAACGCGCCAGTCGTATTGAGTCAGACCACCGAGGACAGGGAGATCGAGGTTCGAATCTCGGTCAGGTGAACTGAGGTTTTTTTCCTAAATTGTTTTCCACTCTCCCTCCACACAAATGCGGGTTCACTTCCTCTAACTTCAACCTTCCCAATTCCTAATCCATTAGTGTAATTAGCACTTAAGCGTATAACCCGAGCGGGTAGTAAGACGCGCTGCTAAATAATAATAATAATGATAATGATAATGATAATGATAATGATGATGATAATGATGATGAATGATGATGATAATGATGATGATAATGATGATGATAATGATGATGATAATGATGATGATAATGATGATGATAATGATGATGATAATGATGATGATAATGATGATGATAATGATGATGATAATGATGATGATAATGATGATGATAATGATGAAATGATGATAATGATGATAATGATGATAATGATGATAATGATGATAATGATGATAATGATGAATGATGATAGATGATAGATGATGATGATGATGATGATGATGATGATGATGATGATGATGATGATGATGATGATGATGATGATGATGATGATGATGATGATGATGATGATGATGATGATGATGATGATGATGATGAGATGATTGATGATGATGATGATGATGATGATGATGAATATGATGATGATGATGATGATGATGATGATGATGATGATGATGTGATGATGATGATGATGATGATGATGATGATGATGATGATGATGATGATGATGATGATGATGATGATGATGATGATGATGATGATGATGATGATGATGATGATGATGATGATGATGATGATGATGATGATGATGATGATGATGATGATGATGATGATGATGGATGATGATGATGATGATGATGATGATGATGATGATGATGATGATGATGATGATGATGATGATGATGATGATGATGAATGATAATGATAATGATAATGATAATGATAATGATAATGATAATGATAATGATAATGATAATGATAATGATAATGATAATGATAATGATAATGATAATGATAATGATAATGATAATGATAATGATAATGATAATGATAATGATAATGATAATAATAATAATAATAATAATAATAATAATAATAATAATAATAATAATAATAATAATAATAATAATAATAATAATAATAATAATAATAATAATAATAATAATAATATATTTCTTCAAAGAAAACCTCATTTTGCTTTTTGAGTTACGTTTTGTTACTTATGGAAGAAGAAGGCATAAGAAAGAGGGATAGAAGAAACACATAAAAGGATAAACACAATATGACTATGACAACGCTGCAAGTGTAAATAATAATTGTTCTTCTATTCGTTGTAAAAAACCATATTGTGTTTGTTTCCTTTTGTGTTTTCTACTCCTTTTCCTGTACCTTCTTCTATGCATAACAGATGAATGTGTCACTAAAATCTGGGCCCTGGTTATTACATCTATTTAATAACCAGAGCCCAGATTTTAGCGACACATCTTTTTTTTTTTGTACATCACAGACTTATAAATTCTGTTCATGAATTCCTGGCTGTAGAAATGTAAATTTGATGTCATTTTTAGCCATTCATGGTCATTTTAATCATTGATGATGTGTGTGTGTAGAATGAGAACATAATGTTAGCTTCAAATGAACTTTGTAGACCCTTTACCTGCACGGTTGGAAAATCAACATTTCTGATGAGTAGCTAAGCTAGAAAGGGCTTATGTGAAAGGGGGGGGGATCTATTGCTTCTGAAGCAGGTATGTTGCTCATATTTACAAGAGTGCAAGATTCTAGATGACTAAAGTTTGTCATTATAAATAATTTTCCATTTATAGAGTGTGTGTTAAATTCATTTGTGTACAAATATTACTAGTGCATTTAGTAAAGACATTTGAAGCAAATTTACGCATTGTAACGTTAACTTGCAGTTAGTTACAATTGGATCCATCCCGTTATAATGTTGATACGTAACTATCAAGAATTCATACCACCCGCTCAATAATTCCGACCCAAATAGAATCCCTACAATGGTACATTTCTCTGTTGTAGTCCCTGTAGGCTAATACGGAAAGATAATACGACACAGTATATTTCATACAGTACAATCTTCTGTAATATTACACTCGTATTTGTTCAGGAACTTACCTTTGAAATCTTCTATCACTAGCCGCCAACAAAGCTGAACGACACCGCGCAGCCAATGTGAAGAATGGGGCCGAGCTAACGAGAGTCTACAATCAACGCGTGGTCATTCTCCGTCTAGTCAGATTGATTCTGAAGAATGACAACATGGAGAACGCTAGAAGACAACAATCCACCCGCCCTCTGACGGATGTCAGATGAACTTCCCCAAACAACACAAACATCCAATGATCGCCGACTTGTTCTAATTTTCCGATGGAACAACCCTACAAAGTGACTACGTGACCGATGACAGCTAGCAACTACGTGCTAGAAATTACCTCCCCTCTTTCCGTGCAACGAAAATCACTATAAAACAGGCTGACATTGTCTAAAAACTTTGACTATCTAAAATCTACGAACGAGGACGGATCATTGTCGTCTACCTGGACAATGATCGGATAAACATTCATACATCATAAATTGGAACGTAACTATGGATGTTACTTATAAAGAACTCTATTCATTTTCAACTTATAATATTTTCGTGTTAAAATCTTTATTTTGTGTTTTGCTTAATATTTAACTTTTTGCTTTTTTATCTCAGTCGCTTAAATGTAACTTGTAGGCCGCCACTTAGGCGCGGTTGGTTAGTTTGTTAGTTTATTAGTTTGGTTTGAAATCCACCATTGGTAATTTTGTATTGAGTGAATTTAAATGTAAATTGTTAAAATGTGTGGATTTTTGTATTTTGCTATTTCACGCGACTGTAGAATTAAAATTAAGCTTGTTATTTTTTTTATATAATTTAATTTTGTTCTAAATTTCATTCTTTAGTTTTTCTAAGATATAGTTAGTCCCGGGAGATTTTGACTAGCGTCTGGAAGTCAAACTCTCGCGTTATGTTTTATGTAATTGTAAATTTTCGTATTGTAACTTGTAATTGTTTGAGGAGCCCATCAGGCAAGAATATTTAATGTTTGTTTCATTTTGTGGATATCTTACTTCACTTCACTTTTGGTAGTTTAACTTCTCTTTTGATATTATAATCTACGTAGTTTTGTGTCTCTTAAAGACGACTTGTAATAAATGTAAACATGGTATGTTTACATTCTGCGCTTCACGTTATTATTTTCAGCATTATTCAGAATGATATAATGAGACCACTGTACTTTGCTTTATCTACGTTTATACTGAATAAACCATATTATTGTTATATTTTTAATTCTGCTTATATTTTCCCTTATGTCGATTATACCTTCTCCCTTTTATTTAATTGTGGTCGTTAAGTAGAAGGCACGGAGACGGTGTAACAGCATGTTCATCTTCATCTACTGCAATGCAGAATTAAGTAAAAATGTAAAACATTTACTCCTAAAAGTACATGCTCACATTTTTTTTGGGGTAAAATGTCAAGTTATGGATAATTTCACGAATGCCTAACAGTAATTTTTTTTTTTCAGAATTGTTTGTTTTTCAATTGCTAATTTCAGCATTATAGTATTCGTTGATTTAGCCTGCGAAGAGGATTGCCCATAGGGACGAATAAAAAATAATTAAAATATGTGTCGAGTGTATTATTGTTTTAACACATGATTTTTTTAAAATATTTTCAGTCCTTAGTATGTTAGATACCACATTCATTATGTAAATATAAACTATTGCAATAAATACGTATGAATTTTCATTAATATTTTTGGGTCATTTTTTGTAGTATCTAAGTATTGTCGATAGTTTTTGGTGTAATTTTAATGTTATTTTTACAAATATTAGATTAACAACATCTAGGCTTTAATAATAACCTGTTGTAATATGGAATATTTGTACCATAGCACAACCTAATTTAATATTAGGTTTTAGTGTGAATATTTATTAAATAAAGAAAATATTAAAATTTAATACAAAAATTTAACTCAAGTATCTTATTACAGAGCTTCAATATCAATAAAACAATTTGTATCAACTTATTAAAACTATAAAATAACTCCTAACTACCCAACATACCGTCAACTATTATTATCCTTAATTTTGTCCACACACAATGTTTTGCCACTGAGCAACCCTAAAAATGTCATATCTAATGTCATCAAAAGTTTTTACTTTATAATCACTTATCTTCAATTGTTTTTCCTCCCAGTGAGAAAAGTCCGAACCAAACACTAATATTTTTGTTTCAATGTTAATTATTAAATAGTCACATGTACACAGGTAGTGTAGCAGACTTTGAAATGGGACTCTTTAAGATTCAACCGTGATCAAGCAAGTTTGGAATGATTTTCTCATCCTATCTTCAGGCAAAAGCTCGGATACTGTATACATGTAAGTATTAAATTCATTAAAAAGGTGAGCTACTTACACGTGTCTGGTGCAAAGCGAACTTGCTCCCCGTTACAACCAATTATAAATTCTTGAACCTGGGCGAACAATATCTCATGGTGGTCTGGTGTGGCAGACGGTGCGGGAAGGGAAAGTTTGACACACAGCACTGCAAGCACACCTAAAGAATGTTGCTGAAGGTCTAGTGTCTCCAAAACATTGTCCAAATGTTGGCTATTTTTCATCAACACTTCTGTCAACTTGCTTAGTTGTTCACATAGTTCCCGAAAATTACCTGAAATTGGTAAATTCAATTAATTCAAAAGATAGATTACCGATTAAAAAAAAAGTAGGACAATTACATGATTCTTTTATGTGAAATTCCTAACTTGCGGTCCTTATTGAATGATAACATCCTAATCAAAGCAGGCCTATGTTTGTAAACCTTCACACTTAACAGATGCGTAAAAAGTTTTATCACGTTTTAGCCCAACAATACATCCTAAACTTTAAAAGGTGGCTTACTAAAACACAAGTTAGTTTTATGTAGGGGTGTACTCATACACTAAAAAAATAAGTACCTACACCTTTTTATAGGAGAAACTCAAAAGATAAACGCTAAGAGATAATTTATTAAATGTGTGAAAGACAATAGGAAAACTTGGAAACTAATAGTAAACAACATTCTTTGTAATAGAGCCTAACAAAAATTACTTTGAAATTACTAAAATAGAAACAACAAAGGATAGGCTAGCATAATCTCTGATTTGCATAAAGTGATAAATATCTTAAGTCAAAGTTTCCCAAATAGTGGGTTGCAACCCAGTACAGGACCACGAAAAATAAATAATGGTCTGTAGGAAATTTAATAAACTTACGCATTGTTTATTTGTGCCAAAAATAGTATATTGTTTGGATTAAATTACTTAGAAGCTAAGGAAATTGAAAATTTCCCAATTTTTTTGATTTTTATTCTTTTGGTACTGTGTGTCTAGAGTAGGCTAATAGTTATCTAAATTTATAGAAAAATGAGTCAAAAAACAAACTCACACATTATCTTGAAAGTATCAATTTTATTTATGACTGTCAATACACTCTTAGTTTTAGAGAACACTTTAATACAGAAAGTAAATGAAGTATACAGTGAAGGAGGAAAGTTGAATTTTAGCTGAAATTTAGTTAGTGCTGCCATCTGTTGAATAATTATGAGACCTCCCTGACATACTTTAGATCATGGTTAAAAGAGATCTCTGTCATATTTAAATTAATTTAAAAAATGTATTTGCTGGGGTCCTTTAGGGGTTTGAGATATGTGTGTGTGTGATGTGACTTTCTCCCTTTTCCCCTTCAAACGTAAAAGATAGACCCACTTCAGTGGCCTCATGGTTTAAGGTTGAAGAATGAGTAGGCCCCTCGTTGGGTGGCCAAGTGAAGAGTTCTTATGATCACTTATATGATGAAGGCGCCATCCCATCTGTGCGGGCTATCTGCATTTTTACACTTATGTGGAAGGGGCGAGGAGTGTAGTTTAGAGGAAGTGTACATGTACTAATATAGTTAAATAATTATTTAGGAAAAACCATCTTAAGAACATCCGACTGGAAATCAAACCCTGATATCTCCGTCTTCAACAATCCAGTCCATTGCAAGAGTGACATCTTAGACCATGTAGCCACCAAAGCGGGTTTTGGTGAAGTTGGAGGATTACTTGTTTTTATAAAAAGACCTCCGATACCATTAATTATTACAAATTACTAGATCAGCCAGGGTTAGATTTAAAGTTGTTCAAATGTTTATATAAGTGCTTACCAATCACTATTAAAAAAAATATATATTTACAAAATCCTTTACAGATGATAAAACAGTAGAGTCCCAGTTATTCGCCATTCTGTTTTATTCAACATATATTTAAGGTGCTTTTAGCGTGACCTCATCGCAAGGAAGAAAACCAAAGTTGGGAAACAAACTTAAATCACTATTTTTAAATATTTATTTATCAATTTTTTTTCCCATTTGCATAGGGCCTACTAGTATAGGAAAAGTTGCATTTAATTGCTTTAAAATCCTTTGTTCTGTTTACATGAAT
Source organism: Timema podura (assembly GCA_033556935.1). Classification (NCBI taxonomy): domain Eukaryota; kingdom Metazoa; phylum Arthropoda; class Insecta; order Phasmatodea; family Timematidae; genus Timema; species Timema podura. The sequence goes on from JAVRXN010000002.1 coordinate 32,416,246, forward strand.
ATAATAATAGTTTTGTAAAGTCTGTTCAGCATGGTAATTGTTTTTTGAAAGGCCTTTTTCCCTACCATAAATCTATTATATAGTAGGAAATTGATAGGAAAAAAGACCTTTCAGAGAGTAACTCCTACTGTGAATGGAGTATAATTATAGCATCCTTTATAGTCTACTCTGGAATAATTGCTAATCCTTATGTCATATCTATTCTGCACTTCCATTTAATTTTGATTAATTTATTTTGTTCCAACCACTCCCTTTGTTTTCATATTATCCAATACTTCAGTTATTTGACCACTTGTCGATCCCGCATTTAGGTTGGATAGTCGGGACTTGACTGTAACATTAGTTTACATCCATTACCATTTGCAACCTATGGTCCAGGTCAATTTTTTATTCATGTCATATTTTTCCACTACCGGCTGGCTAGGCCTGTAATGGTTTCATATGCCTTTTAATCAATCCTAAGACTAAGACGGACCCATATTTTTTATCAATGATAAATTTTCGGCCATGCCGGGAATCGAACCCTGGACCGTAAGCTCAGTATGCAGACACGTTACTGACTGAGCTAAGGTGTCAGACTCTATAGTAATCTAAACTTGAATGGAGAAATTTTATATCTTTAGTTTCACAAATAAAATATTTAAGTTGAGTTCACTATCTCAAATGGATACCATATGATACCATTTTTAGAAAGATTTGTCCTATTGCTGGAGTTTTTCGAAGAACTCGGCTTAAATGTATACTGAGCATGTAAAAAAATATGTAAAATTTATTATTTCATTCTTATTTACAATATATAAATATTCTGTGATGATCAGCTGCACTAAAAGTGGTAAAAAGTGTACAAATATTGCAAAACAGAGCTATAAGAAATCTTAATAAACAATGTATTAGGATTTTCGAGTATTTGATCGCGGTGAACATGATGCCATCCAGATTTACTCTGCAAGAACTTAAAAATGTTATCTCCGCACTCGTGTCGTGAATTCAAATATCGTCTGCACTTTGCATGGTGCCTATATCCAAAGAAAATTACAATAGACTTTTGAATAACCAGTTTCTACAGTTTCCCCAAATAACTCATAGCCCGTAATTTTATCAAGAGGAAAAGGTGGAAATATGGGCTAGTGATTTGTTTAAGAATTGAAATTTAAGCTCTTTTCACCATTGAGCTAAGATATTGACATGTTTAAAAAAAAAAAATTTTTAACTATTGAAAAATGTATACCGTATTTATTTAGACCTTGGTGAATTAATGAGAAGTTATGTATAGCAAATTACATTTAAATATAGATTTTGAAACTTTATATCAAAATATATAAATATTAAATCGGAATTAAAAGAAGGCCCTACTAAAATTCATGAATCATCAAGGTAGCTGTGCAAACTACTACAGTTTATATAACTTCAGTTTAAAATAGAGCTATAAAAGAATGCCGTACTCCAATTAGACACACCCACCAATTAGAAAAAGTTAATGTTTCTATGATTTTACTAAGAAAGTTAAAAAAAAACACTTTGAAATGCTCTTTATAAAAAAAAGAGGGGAGGTATAAATCATTATTTATTTGAATGTAATAAAATATTATTTTAAGTTTATTTTGAAATGTAGGCTATAAGTTTTTTTTCTATTTATTTATCATCATGTTTTACGATCTTTTCAGGTTATGCTCATACATGAGACTCTAATGGGTAAGTATAAGGAAGGAAGCATTTGAGGGGTAATCTAACCTCATTTGCATTATGTCTTCAGTGGGCCAGTCTAACACAAGAGTAATGCCTTAGACCATTAGACGAGATGAGTGGGAATGTGCAGGGCAATAGGAAGAAATTCACCATTATTTGTCTGGAGAAAGGTTACTGTTACCTCATTTCAACACCTCCCACAATTTTTAAAAAACAAAAGCATTCCATAATATTAATTTTGTCTTTGATTATTATTAGTTTTACCTGGGCTGTATCCGAATAGTCTACTTATGAGGCGTCGCATTGGCTCGTGCCCTTGAAAGCTACATTGGCAATCACGTGACCCAGTGTAGATCTGTTCAAAGAGTAGCAAACGATACCTATGCAGTTTTATCGAGGTCTTGGTAGCCATGGATACGGAAGGCTACCAGCCATGCGGTGTTTGACTGGCAATTGTTTTAGTATTGTCATTTCATCTGCTATAGCATTGACTTCAGTTTTCCACCATTTTAAATAAGGTTGTTGCCATTCTAAGTTTGATGCAGTCTTCCCTATGAACAGCGCGAGATGTGTAAAATCATAAAGTCTAAAACTCGAAGGTCCGACTAGGAAGCCTTGGACTATTTGGATACAGCCCAAGTAATTCGGCAAGTACTATGTGAACCGAAATTAATGGGATTCACTAACTTACAAATATTTATTATTAGCTATGAAATGACTGATCAAACTTCAATCAGTCACTTTACTAAATTTTGTAGTTTATTGCTTTGAAGGATACCATAATGCACAAGTTGGCCAAAAACGAACATGATAACGAATATGCTAATATTAAATAAATAAAATAAGTTAAAATTAAGATGTAATTGAATTTCTACTAATTAGATATCAGTATTGTTGAGGTTAAGTAATCAAACGAAATTGACATTATTTAACTATAGATATTTCATAGCCTACCTTGAGCTGATAAGGAACGCACATTATTAACAAATTGTTCTAATCCAGATGCCATAATTAATTATAATGCTACCATATTTAAACGACTATATTGCTAATTTCGACGTTTTATGGACAGAACCTTTGTTACGAATCAAATTTGGCTATATTCACTTTCGGGCCGCACTCCGCAGCGCTATCTCTTATCTATGGGCCGCAGCGCTAGATATTAGTAGGGTTGCCAACACCAACTCTCTAGCGATAATACACGGACCTGAAAAATGGATTGTACCTTATCGGAAGGATTTTACTTAAGTTTTTAGAGTTATAGGTGCTTAATAAACAAGTGTCAAAACTAGCTTTCGGGTCCACAATATTGATCAACTTAGCTATTTTTATAATATATAAATAATAAGTACATTATTTTATCTGCTTGTAGCAGAGACCCAGTAAATTACTTTTGGGAAATATCTCAATATTAGTGTGTACAATTTGCTAAAATTATAATACACGTAGTATCTAGAACGTACAGTTAGCAATGCCGGTGATTAGCGACTGAATTTCAAGGGTAGTTTAACTATTCTTAAGACCTAGATTATACGTCAAAGCTACAAGATAAAAAAAAATTACAATTTTGAGCAATAATTTTTTGCCTTTCATGACGTATGACAAAGCGAATAACTATATAGAGAAGAAGGTCTCTAGAAATCAAGGTGATAACTGCCAAGAGAGCTACAAGTCCATCCACATTTAGCACTGTTGTTTTATGCACACGCAAATATAAGAATATAAAATCAGTTAAGCTGGGTTAAGTCGGGTGTCCTGAAATATTTTTCCTAAATGATTTCTTACTCTGCACGTAAATGCGAGTACATTTAATTTAAATTCAACCTTCTCCATCCATGACTCATTATCATTAGTATATAAGTGTATAATCCTACTGGAATACTGCGTATTCTGACATTTAATTAGTTATAGCTTCTCTTCACATTCTCATTGGCTTACACAAGGACCGTATATATTCTAAAGTCCACGAATAAGGCATAAAAATGTATAGTTAAATTATTAACTTTATACGTTCTACACTATTCACTATGTATCACTTATGAACGCCATCATTTAAAATAATATGTTTCAACTTCTTGCGCTTATATGTTATTCCGTAGGCTCATCTGGTAGAACGAGTTTAGGCAAATTTGTATAAACAAAAGATAATAGATTTAAGTAAGGTTTTAAACACTATGTTTCATTATTAACTATTGTATTTTTCTTATAAATTGTTCAGTGTGTGCTATGCACTATTTACCATTAATTATACGTTATTCATCAATATAAACACCATTTTGGTTCAAATTATATATATATATATATATATATATATATATATATATATATATATATATTTACTTCTCATGGCCATACTAGGTTCATTTTTTGAAAATATTAGTATTTTATTTTATATAGTAGATTAAGATACAATATTGTAGTTGATATTTATAAATGATTTAATTTATTAAGGCTAACAAATTTATTTACTAAAGAGATAAGAATAGTTGGCCGTTGATGGCACTAGTGAGAATATTTGAAGCGCCGATGTGGCAAGATGTTGAAGTTTCAAAGTGATAAAAAATCAAAGTAAACATACATAAGCCTATCATAGAGACAGAATAGTTAATTATATAAATGGCTTACAAAAAAATAATTCTGGTTATGATTCTCATCACTCGTTTGTGAAGGGATTAGGCATACTTAAAGCAAGTAACATAAGTTGAGATGAAAAGTAAACTTTTATATCCCTTTAAAACATTCACTTTTAATAAATATATATATTTTCCTTTCCATTTTATATCCTCCAAAGCATGTTGTCATGGTAACAATTTTGTGTTACATTCTTCCATAGGCAGTGGTTTGCCTAAGTAACATATATTATTGAAACAGTAGTACCTGATCACACACTTGCTGATGGATTGTTAAGAATCATTTACAATAATTTAAACAACTAAACATCAGCTGTACGCCCGCCTCAGTGAAAACTATTTCAATGTTAAGTCTAACTTAAGTTCATTGTTGCATTTGCAAAAGTATGCCTTGATCTAGTTCCATGCAGTCCAACTCATTACACCCTATTTCTTCCAAGTCCATTCTAATGTTATCCTCCCATCTAGGTCTTTCAGATTAAATTAACATTAAGTTTAACTTTTGTAATTTTTTTTCTCAAATCTTTAGCAATAATGTGGATTATTATATAAATTACTTTATCAAACAGAAAAAAAAAAGAACTTTTGAAATCATGAACATTAAAAAAGGTTTACTTGAAGTGTTGACCAAAAACATTTGAGTATTTTGAGCAGACTTTTCTTTTTAAATTGACGTTATTTTTAATAGGTACATAGGGAATTACTACAGTACCTATATATTGAAATTATTTTGTGTATTATATAGGCCTATGAAGTAATTTTTAAAATTCATTTTTAAATACATCTTTACTTGTAATTTGCATTATTAAGTGATCACCTGCTTACACAATATGATAGAAAAGAATAGCTTTGTGTGAAATGTAATAGGGGGCCTGCATATATAATATGAAATGTAATATATACGGTATATATATTTTTTTTTCAAATAAGTTATTTGGTTAATTTACATGTAAATCAATATAATATTTTGAGTTTAGGTCTGTAAATTTCTCTGTAATATTGTTGACAGCAATAATTTGTTTAGTTTTATTAAATGTTTTTGTAGAAAGAGCTTAACATCCTTTTGGCCCAATACGTCATCAAACCATACATTTTTTAAATGCTAAACATACAGTTATTGACAAAACAAATATCTAAAATAATGTACAACACCTATTTATTAATCATGTATCATTTAATATAGGCCTACATACATTCAATCAGTGCAAGTGGTATGGCTCTATAGTAAAGTAATTTATTTTCCTAAAACTTGAATAATAAAAATGAAAATTGAAAATGAAAGGTGTAAAGTTTTAAACTTTTTGCTTGGTTGGATGAAAAACCAAAATGTGTAACAAGTTTTAAGACCAGGTCATCTGAAATTATCTGATAATATTTAAGTACAAGTCAGGTAGCCAGTGAAAAGTACTGAGCCACGTAATTAAAAGGGATTTTTTTCGATCATAGCAACACAATTTTTATATACCAAGCAAATAGCAATTAATATACTTATAAAATTAATAAGTTACATAATTTAAAAAAAATATGCATTAAAATTATTTTTAGATACTAACTTACCATTATTTATAGACTACATTTAGTTGATAGCTTAGTTTAAATTATAAGATAAAATAGCTTAGTTCTAATAAGTTATGATTTTTAATGAAATAATATAATCATATGCATTCAGCTCATCCAAACAATTTACACTAAATAATACTTCAAACACGCTTTGGTGGCTGCATGGTCTAAGGTGTCACCTTCACAATAGACTAGACTGCTAATGGTGGGGAGATCGAGGTTCGAATCCCGGCCGAGTGAACTGATGCTTTTCCCAAAATAGTTTCCTCTCCCCCTCAACTCAAATGTGGGTATACGTCCTCAAAATTAAACCCTACTCATTCTTAACCCATTAAATAGGTGTACAACCCAAATCGGTAGTAAGACATAATAAAAAAGTACTTATCATATTTAAAAAAACAATTTATTGCAAGATTTTAGAAATGTCGCATAAAACTTATAACAAACTTTGGGCTGAAGCTCAAAAAATAATTGATGAAGCATCGCAATATGACACTGCACTACACGGTGAAAAACCTAATAAGGATAAAAGACAAGCACAGTATCAAGTGAGCAGCTTGTACGTAAGGTACATTACTGTTATTAATAAGTTAGATCAATGCTATGATCAAATAGTTCACCCGCAAAAACGACTAACAGTCAGAAAACTTCTGGACACCTGTATTGGTCGCACGCTTGAATTAAAACATGAATTAGTTGAACTAGACTTATCTGAATTCAGCTACTTTGATGATGTCCTGTTGGACAAGAAATTGACCCCAATGGAGGTTGAAGTCACTGTGCCTACATATTTCATAAGAGAAAGAGAATGTGAACTTAAATCAAGAAAACTAGCAATGGATAATATTCTAAAAAAGCTAGGTTTCTATGAGGAAGAGATTGTAGAAATTGAAATGACAGAAGATGAGGCCATCAGACTAATACAAGTCCATGAACGAGCCCGGCAAGGAAGATTGAGGTCCCAATTTATGAAGGAAATTCGTCTTATGAAAGAAAAGGGAAAAACAGAACCACCAGAAAAAAGGAGAAGTGACGGCGGGTCTGCAGCACTTAAAATTCAGAAAACTTGGAGGGGTTTCAACATTCGCAGAAAGATGAAACGTCGGAAACTCGAAGAGATGCTACTTATAGGTAGGTAAAGCATGCGCTTGAAAAATAAAATAAAATGGAATCATGTGTATTTAAATACCATATCAAATATATAATACATTTTTGTAGCTTGAAATATAGAATTTTTGTTGAAATATGTCTTTTTACCTGTTTAAGTTCTCAGTAAATGGTGAAGAGATAGCAGCGATGCTTTCGAAGGTGAATACAATACCATGATTCTTAATTTATTTTATATACAGCAAATATGAACCAGGCTTAGGAAATTCTAGGGAAAAGCAATTAACACTTAAAACTAAAACCTAAACTTTAAAATAAGTAAAAAAATAAATTAAAAAAAATTGGTTCTACCGGTATATGTTTTTATATGTTAAATGAACTAAAGAGAGCCACGTTGCATTTATGAACCTATGTTTGGTCCCTTTTTTGAACCAAATCAAATTTTATTCTTAAAATGTTGCTATTTTTAAAATTATAAAATGCAATAGCTTTATCAAAGGTAAAATTTAGTTTAGTATAAATTTTAACTTTCCTAAAATTATAAACCAAATTTTAACATTGTTTAAATTAGGAGGGATGGCCAGCACACTTACCTGAGGGAGAGGAAATTGTTTAGATAAAACACTAAGAAACAGGACAAGCGTTCACTACTTTTGTCTTTAAAAATGCATGCTTTATAGTGTTTTATCTAATAAATTTCTACTCCAATATGACTCATGTATATTTTGGATGGGTGTTGGATACTCCTAATTAAAACACTTATTAAATCCTAACCTAGTTCCTTATTAGTTATTACAAATAACTAATATAAAGTATAGCTCTTTAAGAAAAGCCTTTTTTTCAATTTTTGAGGAACATTTTGTTATTTGTGGAATTCAAACATAGGTTGAGGGCAGTAATGATCAATTTTATTCAAGAGGCAGCCATTACCTTTTTGGCCAGTAACAGAAATGTTAAATGTGAATTGTGTTGTTCTTTTAATTGAAAAGGCTATATTGTGTGTGCTCTCTTATTTGTTTCCATCCCTATTTTACCTGCTTTGGTGGTCAAATTGTCTAAGGTGTCAGTTTTACAATAGATTGGATTGCTGAAACAAGATTAGGGTTTGACTGCTGGTCGGGTGTACCGAGGGTGGTTTTCCATTCTCCCTTCATAAAAATGATGGTACACTTCCTCTTAATTCAACCTTCCTCATCCCTGACACATTAAAATAACAAGCACATATGTGTATAACCCGAACGGGTAGTGAAACAGAATGATAAAAAATATCCCTCTCTTTTGTACCTTCTTACATATACAGTATAACATAATCCTAAGTATTGTAACTACACAATAAAGTAAATAGTAGAGCTATTTGATGTGTTGGCAGGCATGCTTCAACCCAGCTTCATGCCTGTCGAGTCCCGGAGGCGGGCCGAGCAAGTGAAGGAGCTCAGAAGGAAGATGCAAGTAGAGTACCAAGAAGAGTATGACCATGCTCTGGTCGAGGTAAAGAGCAGATTACAACATAATAAAGGCGGAAGTATGAAGGAGGAGATAACAGACGAAGTTCGCACCTGGATACTTGACTATCAGGTATTTTAGTTATAATATTTATTATAATGGTAGTAGGATGATCCTATATCTTTGATTAATAGAGTTAAAACCAAGGTTTTTGATGAATTAATTTAAGAGGTTAAGAATTGAGAGGGTAACTTAAAGAAATGCACCTTAAGTAGTATGGATAGTGGAGGGGAAAATTACATTAATAATTGACAATGTCTAATTTGGAAACCACCCTTAGTGCACCACCATGCCAAGATTCCAACCATGACTTTATTGTTCTTGTCATTCAAGTTTCTAATGAGAATATAAAATAAAAAATTAAACAAACACTATATTAACTTGTATTTCTAATCACAAATCACATCAATATTAACTGTAGATTCACAGTATTTTCATACTTGTCCCCATATATTCCCAAGAGAGAAGTTTTAAACAAGGTTTCACTTATTTAATTCACTCTTGAAACATCTTACGAGTGTATTATTTCACCACAATAAAGTTTATTGATCAGATCCTAGAGAAAAATATTTGTATGTTACATTAACAATATTGACAATAATTGGGTTAAAACCATTACAATTCAAACTTTTTTTTACAGGCTCAATCTGGCAAATTCCCCGAGATGCCTTCTGAGGAATCTGGGGGTTCTGCCTTGTTCTTCACTCGTCAAGGCACAGGAAGTGAAATTAGCAAGTCCACCACTGCATCATCCAAGGGTAGTAAAGATAAGAAAGACAAAGGGAAAAAAGAAAAAGAAAATGGCAAGAAGAAGTCTGATGAAGAAGAGGACCCTGGATTTAAAATGACTCCTTCTAACTTTCTTGGGGACATGCTTACTGCAAATATGGAATATGAAGAGGTGTGGCGTGACGAGAGGAAGAGTCAAACCCTCAGCAAAAAGCTGACATTGAAATGATCCGCGCAGAAAAAACCGTTGAGCTGGAGACAGAGCTACGGAAAGTTGTAGACCAAATGCTGAGAGATGAGCTGGACATCTTGCAAGCTGCCCTTGATAGGGATAAGGGAAGGAAAGCTAGGAAAAGCAGTAAGAAGAAAGGAAGAAGTGGAAAGAAAAGTAAGAAAAAGAAAGAGAAGGATTTGACACCGGATCGAACCTTGGATTCACTTTTTGAAGAGCTTATAACAAATGGCATAATAAAAAAATACCCAGAGGTGTCTCTATCTGCATTCCGCGGAGAGCGGTCTTATGCTTCACATGAGCTTCGCAAACAGGAAAAGGACCCCCTTCCCTCATTAGGAGATATTCGACAAGTGATGATGGAGTATTGTATTCTACCATTGGGCTCCAAAACTATCCACCAAGTGGCACCCCTTGTCAAGTCTATCATGCTGACAGGTCCGCACGGTAGCGGCAAAGACATGTTGGTCCACGCAATTTGCACTGAAGTTGGTGCAGTATTATTTGACCTTTCTCCAGCCAACATTGTGGGTAAGTACCCGGGAAAGTCTGGACTGATAATGCTTGTTCATTTAGTAAACAAAGTGGCTAGACTTCTACAACCTGCAGTGATCTATATGGATGGAGCTGAAAAACCTTTCCTTAAGAAAGTTCCAAAAACTGACAAGACAGATCCCAAGCGCTTGAAGAAAGATTTGCCAAAAATAGTGAAAAATATAGGCCCCGAAGACCAAATAATTTTGATTGGATTGTCCCACTGTCCTTGGGATTGCGACCAGAAAGCTCTTGCCCAAACTTATAATAAGTTTATTTACATTCCTCGGCCAGACTACGGGAGTATGTCGTCTCTCTGGAAAGAACTCTTATTTCAATTCAGTGGTGTTAACCGACAGTTCGACACAGCGGCCATGACAAAGCTGTCTGATGGCTACACAGTGGGTGTTATTCTCCAGGTTATTAAAGAGGTGATGACTTGTAAGCGCATCTTGCAGTTAAGAGTATTACCATTGACACATGCAGAACTTATCAATGCATTGTGCAAACATGAGCCAGTATACAAAGAGGAGGAAGAATCTTTCTTGCAGTGGTTTTCAAGACTCCTATTGGCAGAAGGAAGGCCAGAGCATTGGAAATAGAAGCCGAGCTTAGAGCAAACACTGGGATAGTAATGAAAAAAAAGAAGTAAAACCTATCTTTTTATTCAATATTTCATCAGATGAACATTGTAAAAAAACTTAAAAAGCCATGACCATATTTCACTTTTACATTTTTAAGTTTAGATTAGTTTAACTTACAATCCGACACCTTAGCTCAGTTGGTAGCGTGTTTGTATATTGAGTTAAGGGTCCCGGGTTCGATTCTCCGGCATTGACTATGAAACTGGCTTATCCTTACTAGAGTGTAACCTTTGCTTGACACAGTCATTATTTTGACTGTGACTGTATCCGAATAGTCCAAGGCTCCCTAGTCGGACCCTTGAGTTTTAGACTTGATGATTTTACCCTTCTCGCGGTGTTCATAGCGAAGTCTGCATCAAACTATCTGAACGGCAACAACCTTCTTTTAAATGGTGGAAAACGTAAGTCAGTAATCTAGCAAACAAAATGATAATACTAAAACAATTGCCAGTCAAACACCGCGAGAACAGCGCATGGCTGGTAGATGGTGACCAAGACCTCAAGAAGATTGCATAGGTATACTTCGGGACTATTCGGAAGATCTACACTTGGTCACGTGATTGCCAATGCAGCTATCAAGGGCACGAGTCAAGGCAACACCGCATAAGTGGACTATTTGATTACAGCTTGTATCTTCATTTTACATATATGTCCATTATATGTATGTTTGTTTGAGCTTTCATTATTTTTAAATAAATGTTTGTACCAATATAAATTAATATAGTGTGTTTTATTTAAATGTCACATTCCTTTTATTTTAATAATACCTTATTTATGCTCTGTTAGAATGTGTTTATCAGTCATTGGTTAAAATTTTGCTTAATTGGGGCAGCCACTTAATTGGGCCAAAGTGATCTAGTCTCATGTGTCTCAATTAACAGGAATCCACTGTAGTATGAATAGAGTCTAATGAGTGCACAAAAAATAAATATTTAAATATTGAACATAATAGTGTATAGTGAGTGCCCAATAGAGATCGGCTGATCCCCTCGATGCCAAACTCTTTTGACAACTTTGGTATAATGTTTGTATTGTATTTTATTTTTGAGCCAAATTTGATCACAATGAATTTGTTAAAGATTGAACTATCTGATAAATGAATAAATTTAAATTTGGTTGAAATGGTTGATAATTTGTTAATAGACTCTTAATAATAAATAACACAACTTATTTTTAACTAAATCCTATTATATTTTTACATAATAACATTAGAGCATATTGTAAACATTTCAAAGAGCTGCTAAATGTTCACAACCCATATCAAACAAAATATAGCTGATGAGATGGCTTCCATTTAATAAGAAAAAATACTGGTAATCAATATTTTTTCCCCTTCAGAATTTGTTATTTTGATTAATGATTATCAATACAAAGTTTGGTATAAAATAATGGTTTAGTAGTATGAATAATTAAAAATAAGTTTTGAAAAATCATATTCAAGTTTGCACACATAAGTTTAGTTATATTTTCTTATAAAAACAACATAAACATTATTTGAAGTGAAGAATCGTCCTGAATTTATTGGTTGAATCCAATTAACGTGGGATGGAAGGGGATGCGAGAAAAATCCAGTATTTTTACAGTTTTTAAAGCAAAAACTTTTTTGGCCAAAATAAATAAAATATTGCTCCAATACAATAAGGGATTCTTCTTTATAATGGACAGTTTAAATCTACCCGGCAAAATAGCACTGGTTCTTGCGGCAAAACAACTTTCCAATGATGTATTTTCTCAATGGATTCACACACTGCTACACACGATTATTTATGCATAAAAATCTCTTAGCAGCAGACATACAGTATTGTACTGTAGGAATGCTGCTGTCTTGCTTGAAATGTAAGCAGTCCTCTCCTCTATAGTTTTTCTAAAATATCCTATATAGTACTTCAAGGTCGTATCTCCTACTCCTTCCAAAGCATCAACAGGGGTTCCATCAGTTTAGTCTGCTCGTGCACACACATTAACCTATAGTATAGAAGACCTACTGTTTATACTTAATTTTATTTGTGTATGGTTCATTGTATTATACAATCTGTACAGTAAGCTATGTAAAATATTTATTCACTTAAAATAACCTGCATACAACATTGAACAATGCAATAATTAGATATTTTTTTTAGCACCATGTCTAACTGTTCAGATTATAACTTGTGTACCAATTAGGCCAATGGTTTTAGGGCTGAAGAAAGTTATATTAAGAGGAAACGTACCCACATTGGTGTGGAGGGAGAGTGGAAAAACATTTTTTTAAAGCCATCCTCACTACACCTGACAAAGATTCAGATCTCGATCTCTCTGTCATAGCGGGTCTTTATTATCATTAGTCCACATTATATTTTTTTCTCCAATAACAGACATTTCTTAATAAGACCTTTTTTTTTTAATCCCTGGAGATGTCTGCTACCAAGAGATTTCACTGTAGTCTAATATACACCAACCTGCTTCAGTGACCGCATGGTGTAAGGCAGGGGTCAGCAAACCAGCCCGTGGGCCAAATCCAGCCTGCCACCTCTTTTTGTACCGCGAGCTAAGAATGGATTTTATATTTTCAAATTCAAATTCAAATCCAGCAGCATTTTTTTGTATCTTGTTGCAAGTTCAGAAGACATTTCCATATTTCAAAATCCATTTGACACTTTGAGGAGCTTCCAACAACCCTTCAATTGCAAGTGATTAATCTGCAGTATGATGACATGCTCAAAGGCAAATTTCAAGAGAACAATCAAACATAATTCTATGTCTTCCAAGTTATGAATATTGTTAATCAAGATAATAAATTCAGGGTTTTATAGCATTATTTGACAGCATCTACCTGTGTGAAAAAACACTTTCAAAGATGAAATACATAAAATCTCAATACAGGTCAGTATTAGCAGATGAACATTGGAATCAATTTTGATGATAGTGTGTATTAGCTTTAAACCCCAATTTGGTGAAATGTTATCTCAAAAAACGCAATTACATTCTTCTCATTAGTAGAGATGTATTTAAAAACATTATTGTAGTCTTCTTACTATTGTTATTCAGTTATATTTTGTTCAGTAAATTTGCGAAAACTTTTTTCCCTGTTATTTAAGTAGGCAGGCCTACATACATAAAAATCCTCGAGTTTGCCTCTTGGCCCCAGCGCCTAAATTATTATTATTAGCACCGCGTCTAACTACCCGTTCGGGCTATAGGCACTTAAATGCTAATGTGTAATGGTAGGGTGATTGTGAGATGAAATGAAGGACCTACAGTTTAACATGGGATCTGAACCACGGGGGAGGCCTAGCATTCCACACATTCACAAGTTGTGATTAATACACGTCTTGTCAGAGGTAAAGGAAAGGTTTGGCATTCAAATAAATCTGTGCCGGGACCAAGGATTGAACCCCAGACCCTGAGCACAGAAGTACAACACCTTACCCCTAGACTGCCAGGTCATCCAAAGAGCCTAAAATATATACTATTTGGCCTTTTACTAAAAATGTTTGCGACCCTGGACTAAGGCATCACTCCTGCAAGACTAAACTGCTGATGACAGGGACGTCAGGGTTTGAAACCCACTCAGGTGTACTGAGGGGGGTTTTTCCTAAATAGTTTTCTATTCTACCTGCATGCAAATGTTGGTAAACTTTGTATAAATTCAACCTTCCTCCTCCCTAACTCATCAGTGTAATTAGTACATGAGTGTGTACAAAAACACATGCACGCACGCACACACTACTTATACAGCTCTTACCTTGTTTTGAGACCTCGAAGGACCGAAGTCATGTGAGTGCTGTATTCTTACTACTATCCAGTGTATATCTCTCACCACCATTATGTCAGTTGGTGGGGATCCAGCCACCCAGCTCCTCAAATAGTCATCTTGGACATAAATACTCAAAAGCCTATTTCAATCAGTCTAGAGTTCTACCTATTTCTTAATATAAAGAAGTTAGGCATATGTTTATGACAAGAGCCACCGAAAGTGTATCTGTAAACAGATTACTGATAGTATTATTTGAAGGGTGAGGGTGATCCAGCATTGGTATTCACCTTCTGATGGGTCATTATGTGATAAAGATATCTTTCGATATTCTAATAGGTTGGGGAATATACCCTGCAAACAAGCGGGCTGTATGGCAGTCTTAAGGCTACTTACTAAATAAAAACTTTCAAATTAATAATGTTAATCACTTAGATAGTAATGCAACTTGGCTTCAATTTTACTAAGTGAACCCGAGTAAGCCTAAATTAGTTTGAATGTGAAGGTGTGTACTCAAATTCCTTAAATCCCTTGAATCGGGGGGTATTCAAGAGAGTTAGGATTCGAATAAACTTTAAAGAATTAGAAAATACAAATATGAAGGCTTTGAATGGAAAATGTGTCCTCTACGGTCTTTATATAAAAAAAAAAGCCCGTGTCAAATAAACACAATAGCAACAGTCGTGAATAAATTCTGATTAAACTCAATTTTGATTACTTTCACTTTGAATTTTTTTTTTAATTCGAAGATTCAAATTTGAATCCAAGATGTATAGAATGTGACCTATTTATACTTTTAACATTTTTAAACACTTTTATTTGGACTGCCGAGATGAAATGAACAAATTTCATTTCTTTCCAAAAGATTGATGGATATGAAGTATGTAAGGAAGAGACCGCAAGGGAAACCAAAGAAGAGATGGGAGGAACAGATAGTACAAGTGTGCAAGTGAGAGGAGGAGAGTAGAAGAGAGTGCAGGAGAAAGAATGGTGGAAGGACAGAAGGAGATGGAGGGATTTTACTAAACGGACCTGGCCACAGGCTGAAAACTGTTCATGATGATGAGAGTTGATTTTGAAATATTTGTATCCTGGTATTTGAAAAGATTCACAAATGAATGTTTTCAGATTTAAGAAAAGCATTTCAAACTTTGGAGCGAGGGAAGTTGTCTTATCCCTTTCTAGCACTGTACTTAATGAGGGATGTACTATAATCACAATTTAGTAGGGGCTTTTGTCCCGAGTATAAATTATATTGCGTATTAAATCTTACTATCTAGCTGAGAAGTCCACATAAACTAATGTGGCAGGGGTAGATGGAGGTGAAGTATGTAAGAAATATACTACAAGGGAGATTAAGAAAGAGATGAGAGGAGCAGTTAACAGAAAGTGTGCAAGTGAGAGAAAGATGGAAGCATTTTACCGTTATGGCCCGAGTATAAGATGGCTTCAAATATAAGATGACTCCCCTATTTTTCCCTTGGCCGAGTAAAAAAAATAAGGCCTCAAATGTAAGACGACCCTTAACCTATTTTCTCAATTTTCACATTTGTTTATCGGTTTTGACGATGTGCCGCATTTTTCTACGCTATCAGGCACCATTGGAAAAGATAAAAATATACTGTAATTAAAACCGCACTAAACTAT
Organism: Timema podura; assembly: GCA_033556935.1. Classification (NCBI taxonomy): domain Eukaryota; kingdom Metazoa; phylum Arthropoda; class Insecta; order Phasmatodea; family Timematidae; genus Timema; species Timema podura. The sequence goes on from JAVRXN010000002.1 coordinate 32,432,251, forward strand.
AATATATTTAAGTTCCTGTAACTAATTCACACAAAAAACAAACAAATACATCAAGATAATCAGCAGGCAGCTGACGTCACGCACCATGGAGAAAAGAAACACCATTACTAAACACTGATTCGCGCAACTAGTCGCTACACAGCAGTACCATCATGTTACTGAGCGCTTACTAAGCGCTCACCAAGATCAATTCTTAGAGCGCGTTCAAACGTAATATCAGAATACCACACCGCTGCTGTACTTCTATGACCAAAATGAAAAATAACTTTGATGTAATGTTTGTTTACGTTTACATTTTTACGCGTGAAATACCACAATAAAATAAAGTTTGTGAGTTAGTATTCATGTGGAAACATGTTGTCATGCATGATTTACTAACTTTAATAAATGATATATTCAGCTTTTCACAAAAATTAAATTGGAAATTAATAACACAAGAAACTATGCCATGATGATAATTTACATGTGAAATAACTTAATAAAATAAATTTTTATAGTTTCTTACGTGTGTAAAAACATGTTTTGTACTAGATTTATTAATTTTAGTTAGAAATATGCAATACAAACGGCTTTACACAAAAAGTAAGTTGAAATTAATATGATAAGATGCTAGGCTGCAAATATAAGACAACCCCCTATTTTTTGCTTTCGATTTTTAATAAAAACTATCGTCTTATATTCGGGTCAATACGGTACTAACTGACCCAACCACAGGCAGTTGTTGATAATGATGATGATCAACTAAGGGCAAGGAAGATACAATTTAGAGGAAATATACACATATTTGAGTTTTGAGAGAGTCATTAACAATTTAGAAAAAGCCACTCCCAGTACATCTGCCTGGGATTCAAACAGAGATTTTCTTGTCAAAGGCAATCCAGTATACTGCAGGAGTGACCACATATACCATGTGGCCACCGGTGTGGGCCGTTATAATAAAATTTAATACTATATGAAAGATGGTAAAACATACCATAGCGAATACTATCTTCTCTAAACGGTATATTGTAGCTCCAAGCAGCATTCGGCCAAAAACCAGTTTTTTTAAACTTGAATGATAAACTCTCTACCGAAACCCTTTATTAACATGCCAACAATATCATTTATACATTTTCAAACAACAAATGATATAAGTACACCAAATGCTATTAGTGATGAAGCTATTATATAAACATCCTTAAACATGATAAAACAATATTTTAATGAACCATTTCAAAATAACAAAACCATTACATTCTCAACAAAAAGTGTTGTATATGTTACAAACATACCACAAAAGCTTCAATCATAACATATTCCTTAACTCATTATATCATTTTGAACAAATTATAAATATACATTTTTAATATTTAATAATAAATATATAAATCTGATATATCTAAAGAAAACTAATGAAATATAGCCTACATGTGTGTTTGATAACTTTTTTCAAAATTTATCCAGATATTCATATTGCTGTTTTACATTCAAATTAAATAAACATCATATCTTTTGTCTGTCACAATTACTCTTCAAGATTAACGGATATTAAGCCGTAGTAAAGTTAGATTTTTCTCATAATTTCTTTGAGAATTACAACAGGATTACATCAACATCAACTTTTACAAAACAAAACAAACACTAAATGGTCCTTACTCCAGTCAGTTTTTACAAATAAAATAGTAAAGCTAAATTATACAAACCTTGTTTTTTTTTAAAATATTAACTTGTATATTTGACAACTCTACTCTTAAGTAGACAAATAACAAACATTGTATACTTGTTGCTACCAGACAACCATTACAATTAAAATAAATCCAAAAGTATTTTCCTAATGTAGTGTCAATAAAATAAGTTTCTAAATTAAATAGTACTATAAAACTCATAGTAGATAATACTTTACATTAAGCTAATTAAAATACACCACTATACACAACAAAGAAGGGATTAAGATGAAATAGATAGGTACTGATAGACACAATTCTATATCAATCCTTTGCAACAAGTCAGAAGAATAAGTGTGTTCACACACACGGAGGATATAATATTAACCAAATCTTACGCTAAATGACATTCTTCCACTTAAATTTTTTGGTACCATAAGGACACCAACTATATTATATCTCCATATTAGTACAAAGTTTTAAATTGCTTGTATAAACTATAAAAAATTATTGATACTTTATATAGTAACTATGTTAAGAGTTTTATCTCAAAATAAGCTTTTGTTTACATCAGTATTCAGCAGTTTAGATCAAATTTAGAGATATGTTCTTTAAATCTTCAATTATTATTTAATGCATTTGATGATTTATTTAATTTAGAACTGGTAAATCAACTTTTAGCAAACTTAACCAAAATTAATTTAGGTCAAACTTAACAGAGAAACTGTAGTTCCATAAATAACCACTTCAATGAATGTGGACATTAGATCTATGTAATGTAACTAAATATGTTAACATACAGATACTTTTTCTATTTTCTATAGTAATTAACTGAAGAAAACCTCTCTTCACTTAAAAGGTAAATTACATAGAACTATAGTGATCTAAGAACTTATGTGAGTAGAATTAGAGTTGCAGGAGAAACAAAATCAGACCAATAAGTTTAGGATCATAGATTTTGAAATAAGATGAAGATTCAGATTGGAGCCATCTCTAATAAAAATGTCTATTAAAACTCTCCAATACAATAATAAAATCTACATTTTGATTGGTACTTGTGTTAATATCTTCTTAATATACAATATTAAAGGTAACATCTATGGAGAAAAAAAAAAAGAAAGAAAAAAGACAACCAAGCTATTGCGAGATAGTGTCAATTACTTGCATGGACTGTTTTTACAAGTATAAAATTGTACATAATATTCACAAATAGCAAATAAAATAAGACTTGTATTGTGAAGTTATTAAAGATGAAATACAAGGGAAATATAAAAATAAATATAAAGGTTAGATATTTTAAAGGTAATATCAACAAGAAATGTAAGCAGGTATTTCAACTTCCATGCAAATTGAAATGTTAGAGAGGGTGGGGACACATACATTGAAATGAGCTCAAAAAAAACTCTAATATTTGAGTTTTTATAATCTGTAAAATACATGAGCTCGAGTTTACAAATTGATTTGGAGTGCATGTATTAAATATGGTGCTGTATTCTTAAAGTTTATATATATATATATATTTCAAATTTAATGATTTTCTTTTGATTTTAGTAAGTGTTGAATTAATCTTGGTAGTGTGTTCTTTGACAACTTAGGGTGAGTCAAATTTTACAAATAAGGTAAATATATCTTGACCAATACATTTAAAAATATAGGGCAACACCTTTTCTTCACAAATTGTAGCCATATATATTTATTTCAATATAAATAAAGCTACAACAGACCTATGCAAACATATTTGAAAACTTTTGTAATATATGTATTGATACCACACCTTTACTAAGTGTCGAGAATTAAAACACTTTAGATCGCTTACATATATTGTGATTATTGTGGTTATGATATAATAAATATATATTTTTATGACACATGTGAATAGCATTAAAGATAAAATTAAGAAATTAAATAAAAACATAAACAAAGAATAGGAAAAAACAAAAAGAAAATTAAAATCAGTAGCTGAACACAATTGTTTTTTTTAGTCGTTTCCAATTATTTGAAAAGTAAAAAAAAAAAGCTTCCAAAAATTCCTAATCACTGTGATTCACCATTAAGCATTAATTTACAATTGTGTGTATATATATATATATATATATATTAATTTCTAAAGTGAAATTGTGTTTTAAAATGCATTAAAACTAATAAGGGGTTATCAATTTTTTTTTAAATTATCAAAAACTTCAATTTTTTTGGTATCTAATTGAGTTATTTAAACAACTGTATTTTAGGGATGAGGCGAAGTAAAATGGCAAAAGTGTCAGGTCTCCTAGTGCCTAAGGAAACAAACAAAAAGTGAAACATGATTGAATAAGAAGTTATCACAAATGTATTTATAAAACTAGAGTTAAGGTTTTACAAACTGTTCACCATAGTTTTTTTTAAGTCTTTTTATTGATTTTGATCAATTTAAATGAAAAATGACAACATGGACACAGGAATTGTACCTGGGATCGTTGGCTTTACGTGCCAATGCTCTACCACTGAGCTATCCTGGATAGTCTTGTATCCAGGGATACCTTGTTGTTTTTCGATTTTCATGTACAGGTTGTCATTTTCAAATGATCGAATTTGATTCAGTTATCAGGACTGATCATCATGGATCAGGTTGTGATACAAATGAATAATTAATATATAAATTGCACAGCAGCAAACTGTCAATTATGAGTTGCTGTGTACTGTGATTGTAGGTGACTGATAGCGAGGGTAACTTTCACCAGCTATCACAATCGACTCAATATAACAAGTGAAGGATGACCCTGCATATGAGACAACAAAAAAACGAGCAGTGGTAGTTATAAGAAATTGGCACACCAAGACTAAATGATCCGTGAACAAATTTTGGGAACTTTTAAACTTTAGGATTTATTTATTCGTTTTATGTGGTACAAAATAATAATGCTCTCACCAAGAAGCATTTAACCTTTTTAATTTGACCAAATAATTGTAATTTACAAGATGATAACCCCGTAATGAAAGGTGTAGTTTCAATGGGCTGAGTATATATGATACATTTGATAATAATAATAATAAAAACAAAAAACTATTGAAATAACATTACTGTATCTCATTGTTTAATACTACAAGCCTAAATGAATAGTCATAACGAGAGTGTAGTAAAACTTCCAATAGCTGAATAGCCACACTAACTTTAGCCATAGTCAAGATGAAACTTAATTTAAGTGGCTCCGAAGACTGGTAAAGATAATTTTCACTGTACAAGGTGTATTGTGTTTGTTCTGCTATTTCGTCCCAGTGGTGACCAAGACCAAATAAAAATTGGTCTTTCAAGGAGATTTCTATCCACAGGAAAGTTCTCCCAATTTTTTTTGGGGTTATTTGACACCTGAAGAAGCTTTCAAAGGGAGTTCCTTTCATTTTATTCCCCCTTCTTTGAGTCCCCTTTCCTACTTTGCTATCCCATTACCCTGTTTGCAGGTGTTTCAACTTCAACACCTTGACCCTCCAACCAACATCATGGTTTTCTATCCTATCAGCATAAAAACAAAGAGAATCTGCTTGTTTAATCCAGTTTTTAAATCTCCTCTCATTTAGAATTGAGGTATAATGAAATAGTTTGATAATTTCTTTAGTAATAAATATATTTATTTTGTTCTACTATTTGTACCAGGGTACATTAAAATATTAGTATATAAATTTATTTATCTTGTTTTGAGAAGAGTTAATTTAACGATAGTTAATATGGAATCACTTCCAACATCAAACCTATTTCAAAGGTGCTTCTGCGAACTATCAAAGTTATTCACTTTCAAGTGATTTACATCCACAAAAAGTTTGTTTAATCTGACCTGTTTATGAATTTTATTTAGGGCTGGGCCGATGCCGATTATTAATCCGATCATCGGCCGATTATCACATAACCGGCGATTCCGATGATCGGTGTTTGAATCTCCTATTATTTATGCCGATTATTCAAAATGTGTGGGTATATTTTAAGTCCTAAAAAAATAATATTTTATCTCTGCTCTCTCGTATGTGATCTTTGAATAATTAGCTTGTTCTTAGAGACTTAGGTTTGAAATAAACAGCACATCCAACATTCCAAACAAAATATATCAAAATAAATATATTTACCATAGGTCTTTTTCCAATTTATACACGTTACTAGAAATAAAAATACTCACAAGTAACAAATCTAATAATCATAAAATAAAATATTAGCAGATTGGTGTTGTTTTATTTCGATTTGTTAAAGATGCTCAAAAAATGAAACATAGGACGTAATAATCTTGCACATGCGCACATTTTGTTTTAAATGGAAACCGTTTTTCTTTTAATGCAAGTACAAAACTTTCCACTGGCAGGGAATTTGTTTCGCTCTTATTTCAATATTAATTTAATTAATATATATTAATATTTAAATTTTACATTTTCTTTAATAGTTAAAAGTAAATTAAAATAAGTTTTAAAGTATTTCTTAAAAAAAACCCACGAAAAATAACTTTCGTTGCACATTATGTTATTTATTATTTATTTTATCATATTGAAGTAGAGATGGGCAAAATTGTTCTTTTAAATGAACGATTCATTGTATCTGTTTCAGTTCAGTGATCCGTTCATTTTGACCCGTTCACCGTTCATTAGATTTTCTAAAGGTAGTTTTTATTTAAATGTCGTTAAAACAATGTTATTTTTCACAAAGATTATTTAAATTGTTAATAAAAAGATCGGATTACTGTTTAAAAATGGTGATGCCTTTTTATTATACTTTTTTTTTAAGAAACCACTTATTTCTATATGATATTAATATTTAGTGGTTAAATTATGATGGAATGCTTTGTAGAATCACAAAAACCTAAGTTATGATATATCTAAATCACAATTCACAAAAATATTACGATTGTTAAAAATTGTTTAGTATTGAAGCCTTATTTTAATAGACATTGGATGTAAAAATTCCCATTTCATCTAAAAACAAAATAGATGTAGGCCTATTCTCCTTTTGTGCAAAAATATGTGTGCCTTGATTATTTTTTATCATTAAAATTAAATTTAAATTTGCTGATTATGATTTGTCTTTGTCTAATGAAAGGGTCAGTAGGCCTATTTAATCATAAATGTGACATCATATTTTAATTACCTAACATCTACCAGTATATTTGCTATTTATTAATGTGATTTGTTTTTGTTTAATGACAGGTTCACTTGTCCTAACAATAACAATATAAAGTAATAATTAAACAACCTTTACATTTTAAAAGTTTCTATTTAAATGTTATTAAAACAAAACTATATTGAACATTATAAAACTAGTAAAAGTAACTTTTTTTTTGCTTTAAGGGTCATTTTACTTTAAACACTTATTAAAATTGAAAACAAAAATAATCGGCATCGGTGATCGGCCTAATCGGCAACAAATGATCGGCATCGGACTAATCGGAAAAATAGCTGATCGGCCCAGCTCTAATTTTATTGATTAAAGTGTTTTGGACAGTAAAAATATGGAGGAGGGGGGAAGGAAGTTTAACAAACAACTACATAAAGCTAAAGAATATTGTTATAGCTAGTGTGGGGACATCAGCTATTCTAACAGAATCTGAATGGGAAGTTTTACTGTAAGTTATTTACTTTCTCGCTTTCTTTTGTTGCAAAAAGCCAACATTGAGAATTAAAACAATTTTTATTCAAATAAAGCGCATTTTGAAGTAGTAAGTACGACTGCAGAGTGGTGAAAAGACCTGCAGTGTTTGGAAGCCGAATACTTGAAACATAAGCATATGTTCTGTAAAAAAGGAAATACACCTAATGAATTATTTAATTACACTTGAAATGTAAACTTTGAAGAAATAAATTTGGACAAAGGCATATGATTAGAAAAAAAATATGATAACTTGAGTCATAGTTTAGAATTAAAGAAAAGTTACACAATATTTGTATTATTTTAAAGAGTTCGCAGGGCAATCTAAAACAAATGTCACCTCCCCCTTTTATGTATGTTCTGCATGTGTGGGCCTGGAGATCTGTCAGGATGTCTTTGGTTGAGGATAAAGGGGGGGATGATATGATTACTTGTGTGGGTTTGTGATCGACGTTAGTCTAGGGTTTGAAAGTTTTATTAATACTACCATTCTACTACAAATGTGATGTTAGAGTGAAGTTTCAATGAAGTCATTTGTGGTTATAGAGAAGCGAGTGACTGAACGAGGTGGTATGAGGTTTTACCTATCGCCTGGCTGACAGACAGCTAGGCGGTCCCTGCAAGGACGTCGACCCCGGTTCCCTGGGCTCGAGTGGCAGCCCCGACTGGTACTGGGTGAACCCGACGACTTAGCCCGCGTGGCCTCGTAATCAGCAACACGATGACCTAGCTACGAACCTCCATAATCAACCAACCACGAGGGGCTCCGAACCCTGCTCTTTAAACCCACGTTCGGCCTCGTTACCCCCATGGCTTGTCAACACCTCTCTTTCGTGTCAGCGCTTCGAGTTTGCTAGTTTACTGATTCATCACAACAAAACTCATACCTTTTGTTATATCACTCACTACTATAGTTTACACTGTGAAGATCAAAATATGACACAGGAGGTGGACAGAATTTTGGGTGTCCCATAGGTAGAGACATGCAAAATTCGCATTTGCAATGATGTGAAATTTTACTCAAATTCTACTGTTTTCACACACATAAAATAAATTTTAAGTTTTTTTTTATAAATAAACACAATTTCTCTGTAGTTTTGCAAATACCCTGTCTGGCAATATAAAATATGATTTTCTGTTTATACTGATGGCATTCATTTTTGCAGCTTTTAAAGGTATAAAACACATCATAGGTTATATGAGTATTTTCACAGATTTTAAGCTTTTTTTTTAATTGAGGTGAACATTAAAAATCACGATTTCTACTTTTACACGTTACAATACTTAAATTTCAATATATTGATTTTTGTTTTCAGCCTTTAAAAGATTTCACGCTAAGTCCAAGTAAGGACATTAATATATATGGACCTTGCTACAAGCAATCATGCATGGAAAATTCTATCTTCTTTATTTTTATTCCATTCTCCTTATTAGATAGTAGCTTAGTCTTCTATGTTTCAATGTTATTATTGTTTGGTGTAAACATAAATTGATAAGCGATTATTTTGATAGTGCTATTTGTAAAACTCAAAAGGTAAATGATCTTGAGATTTCAAGTTTGGCATCATTAAGCGTTAAATGTGTTGTGCGTATTTATATTTGATTTTTCTCCGAATACGTTAACAAATAGTTAAATACACATTATGAACAAAAAATGTAGACAGTTTAACCTAGTTCCGTAACGTTACTGTATCATGGAACTTAAGGTATGTACCAAATGCCAAATACAGTAATCATTCTGTTGAATACGGCCAAGGAGGAGAAGGATTTGTCACATGAATTGGCAAAAGACATGTGAGGAGGAAGTTTGATTACCATGTGCAAAAGATGACTCAATGATTTCTTGCGGCGTATAACAATGTTCGACCGACAAAAGAAAGAACATTAAAGAAAATAATCCAGCCACAATGGCAATGTTTTCATTTAAGAGTTAGTATAGTTAACAACATAAGACAAGTTTATTTTAAAATTCTCTTGGGATGGAGACATAAATAATAAAAAGAGTATTCATCTTGGAACATGCCCAGAATACAATGGCACCGGTTAGATTAATAATGGAGCCATTTATTTACTGTATGGGAATAAAATTAAATGTCACTGTGTGCTCACCATATGCTAGTAACTTAATGTTGGTGTATAAATAAAATTGTTGTGTATCCAGAAGCGTGCTAAAGCCCTAATTTTTTTAATAAATACTAATTCAACATGTATTTATGTAAATAATAACACCGCTTTCAGCATAAAATATCTTTGCTTTTGAGAAAAGTAACACCACTTTTTCCCCTAAAAATTAACTCATCTTCTGTGTGTCTCTACCCATAGTTATTAAAAGAATATCCTAGAAAGTTAGATCAATCCCATATATATATATAAAAAATTACATTCATTACTGTTTACAGCCTATGGCCTGGGTCAGTTTTTTATTCAAGACATATATTTTTTCCCTACCGGCTTGATAGGCCTGTCATAGTTTCATATGCCTTATAATGTAACTTAAGACTCGAAAAGGCACAAAAGCCAGTCCCTGGCCGTTCAGTAGGTAAACATGCTACCAACTGAGCTAAGGTGTCAGACTAGGTAAACCCTATATGATTTACAAAAGTGACAAAGCAATTTTATATAAAGTTTAAATAAATAATAGAACAAGTCATGTATATTAGAGGTGTCAATTTTAATATATAAAATGTCCCTAATCTTAAATTATAAACTTCATCAACCTATTCTTAGGGCCAGTCATATGCAAATCTGGCCCAATCTGGCCCATTTCATTCGAGTTTAGGTAGGCGTCTTCTTGTATTTAGTAAGGCACCGTAAGTCTGAATATGAAACTGGCCCGTTGGCTCAAAATAAAAACAAAGGTTCAAACAAAAATGGGCTGCATCTAGAGGCATCTAGACAATTCTTAATATATTTTTTTTATAGCAGATTGGGAACAGTTATTTGTAACAAGTTCCAAGATATTACTTATGTATCACAGCAAATTAACTGCATTTTTCAATATCATAACCAAAATTGTCATACAAGAAGTTATTTTTTTTACTGTCTGTTTCAATTTTATTTTTAGCACCACATCTTACTTACTACCTGTTCAGGCTACACACCTATGTACTAATGTGTGAGGGAATAGGAAGGTTTCATTTGAAGGAAATGTACCCAGATTTGTGTAAAGAAAGAGTAGAAAACCATTTAGGAAAAACCACCCTCAGTACACCCAAATGGGAACGAGCACCGATCTCCCCATCTTCAGCAATCTAGTCTAGTGTGGGAGTAGCGCCTTGGACCATGAGGCCACTGAAGCAGGTAGTGAAGTTATTTCTATTGCACTGAGTCCAAACAAAGTTATTTCTTTTTCATTAATAATCATTTTAAAAATATAGGTTTTAACAAGATGTTTATTTATCTTATTTTATTTTTATGAGCTTTTCTTTTAATTATTCTTTTGTGTGTAAATAAAGACATGTTCCTTGTTTGGCTTTTTTTCAGCTTAAATTGAAAATAAAAGGTTCAAGAACTTTCCAGGTACTGTCCCTCGATAAGGAAGCATTTAACAACATATGTTTGGATTAACTTTTTTTTTAGGCCATAAAATCTAAAACTTTATCATTGGTGAAATATAGGTTTACCCTTTCACATTGATAAATTAGATGCCAGGGACTGGATGTTGTGCTTATCTTAGTAAGTTAGATTACAAGGCATATGAAGGTACAATAGGCCTAGAAAGCCGGTAGTGGAAAATATATATGGCTTGAATAAAAAAAACCTGACCCATACCATAGGCTGGAAACGGTAATGGATGTAAAAGGCCATAGAATATGGCAGTGAATGTTGGCCTTTGAAGTTGGGGGGGACATAATGTATAGTATTGATACCAACAAAATAATATATTGAATCAAATCATTATAATTACAGAAATGTCCATATAGAGGAGACCACAATATTCAATTAATATAATATTAAAATCATATCAATGTAATGTGCATTTTCTACCGTAATCTTAGTACCATATTTCTTCAATTCTGAGACACCATGGATTGTAAGATGCAACTTAATTTTTCAGTACCACCAACAGAAAAAGCTTTTATTCCAAGAAAAAAATAAAAAGCTAAAATACTCTATATATTAGAAATATTTTTACCATAGAATTAAATTTACTAACAACATTAGTATCTTTTTTTTATCTAGTTTTGTTATTCTCACTCCCTTCTGAATTACTATCAGTCTGATTATTCTGAGCCGTCTTTATCTTCACTATCCCATAGTATACTGTCTTCTGAGCCATCGAGAGCATTGGTCTAAAAGGAACTGCGATTCTAGGACATCATTGATTGTAAGACACACCCCGTTTTTAGAGACGTTCAAAGGGGAAAAAATGTGTGTCTTAGAATCGAGGAAATACGATATATAGCAATGTCTTGATAGATTTGAACTTTATTTATAGGAATGGGATCCTTGAATCCTTAAGGATATTCGAGTTTGGTGAAAATATCAAATTTGAGATTTGAAAAAAAAATTTTTTTTTTTTCTAAATTTTGAATTGGCATTTGTTTAATAGCTAGTGATGGTTCAACCCCAACATAATCATAGGAAAAATCAATAATCAGATAATATATTGATTTAACATTTAATTTAATATATGAATGTTCTAATGATTGAATTTTAACAAAAAATGTTGACATTTAGTTACTATTTTCACTTTATGTTATATTCCTATTCCTGCATATATTCATAATTTTTCCAAGATTCGAGATTCAGAATTAAAAGGTAAAATTAAGATTTGGATTAGATATTCAGATTCGTAAAATAGTGGATTCAAACCGTCTCTACTTATTTCCAATTTATTTCAAATGTATGAGCGTAAGAGAGACCAATCTCTCTAAAATAAGGAGCTGACCTTGACTAAGCAGTTCACAATGCAAAGAGCGAGCTCTCTGCCTCCGCCTCCTTGTTGAGAGTGCGATGGTGGTGTGGCCTTGTGGTGGGGGGTGTGGGCAGATTACCAAGTTGTGTCACAGTGGGTAGAGCCTCCGCTGCAGCTGCTCTTTCTGCCAGAAACCTCTCAAATTCGCTGCTTGTTAGAGACTCCTCTGGACCTCCGCTGGCACTGGTAGGCTGTTAAATATATCATTCTAAGATTAAACCCTCGGGACTCATTTGGATATCAATTCATATTAATGATGAGACGCTGTGAGATTTATCAGATTTAGGGATGGAACCTTCGAATCCTTGAACTCTTAAATCCTTAAGGAGATTTAAGGATCTGAGAAAATATCAGGTACAAGACTAAAAAAAATGTTTTTGTCCAAATTTTGATTTGTAATTTGTTTTATATCTTTAATACAACTTATTAATGGTTCAAACTCATTATAAATATAGGAAAAACTTAACAAACCTGACCCATGACCATTACTTTAACAATCAGCTACTATTTATATTTTCTATCATGCCATTATATTTATATTTCTTTTTTATTCATAATTTTTTTCAAGATTTGGATTCAATTCGAGATTTGGAATTCGTATATAAAATAAAAATTCAGTTTGGTAAAGTAATAGATTTGACCCAAGTCTAATAAGAATTAAAATAAATATATTAAAAAATCCAATAAAGTTGCCTTAATTGTTAGATCTGTTTACATAAAGTGTGATAACAGGTTTAATTTAATCGACAAATATATTTTACAATTGAATAGCTAAAATTACTTAACAAACTTCTAGCAAAATTAAATGAAAGGGTTGTGTTTTAAAAGTTAAACACTTCATTCGTGTGTTGGCTGCTACCATGCAGGCTACATACTTGCAACACTACATACACATAATTATTATGACATATGACCAAATCTACTGCATTTAATTCAATCTTTATAACAATTGTAGACATAATATTTAGGATTTAAAGAGGTATTTTACAACATTTAAATTAGCTAGGCGATCAAACTATCATGTAAAAAAAGACTACAAATTAATTTAAAGAATTGTTTCAAGTAATTAACGCAATTGAGCTCTTATAAGTTTAATAAGATGCCCTACACCTTAGCTCATTAGAAAAGCATTTGGCTGCTTAGCTAATAGTCCCAAAGTTCAAAGACAATGGTAAAAAATTGGGATTTTCCCCTTTGCATTGATAAAATTTGATTACATGGGAAGGGGGGGTTGAGTGATGTATGTGATGGAGTTAAGTCTGTAAGCTGTGTATTGAAAAATCAGTTGGATTAAAAAGTTTACATTAAATGCCTTTAAAAAAATAGAATAAATATAAATGTTTAAATTTGTATTTATTAAAAGGGTGTACATTCTTAACCCACCAAATAAAAAAAAAATCTCAGCAATGTCTTTGAAGAACAGTGAGAGTGACTATATTAGAGTGAAGTATTTGAAATCTCTACACCTTACTTACCTTCTCCTCTAACCATGCAGCCATTTCATCAAAGTCACTCTCGCTATGTGTCTTGAAACAAACAGAAAACCACAAACGACGGTGACACAAGCGCACAACATAAGTCCAGGCAAAAACAGAAGTAGAAAGCAACGATACAAGTCACTAAAAATAAATGAATAAGCTGGTACAAAGTTAAAAGTATAATTCAAGAGTCAAGTTCTTGAAATATTTTCCTGTTAAAGCCATAGTATACAGTAATTAAATTATTTTAACTCGAAGGAACTTAATTTTGAAACTAAGTAAACAGAGGTTTTGTAATTTTGTTAATTGCACATGCCAAGTAATCAACGGGTAAAAAGCTAATAAGGTGAAACAACAGTTTTCAGTGAATATAAGAAAGATAATATGGGTCTATAAAAGTATTTAGCTTAATGCATTGAAAGTACCGTATTTTCTCTGCATTAGGTAGTCAACTTTAATGTTTGTTAGAGCAAATACTTTCAATGCAATAGTCTGTAAATAATTGTATATACCCATATGCTTTCAAAATAGTTTGCAAGGCAAACTGAACTTTGGAGAAAAAAAAAATCTAGTTCAAATGAACCAGTAGATTGCGTGTAAAGAAACTAACTTATCTGTGTTAAGATATTTACCAGCAAAAAAATACATTTAATACATATATCACATGTTTGAAGCCAGCACATGCACAAAAACTGGAAAATCACACTTAAAATTTTACTATCATCATTATTATAATATGTGAATAAAAAAAACGTAAGCTATAGTAATAATATTGATGATGATGATGATGATGAAGATAATAAAGGTAAAACACTTAACATTCATCAGTTATTACATACTGTGAGTTAACTTCTTTAAGTGATAAATTTTGACAGACTAATCATTTCAAAAGTATGTAACACATGGGTAGCCTGAGTGAAGGGAAAAAAATTAAGTCTGTTATGAATTACAATTTTTAACATTTGTTTTGCAAAGTGTCATAATTTGAGTTTTTAATATTTTAATGTATAACTTTGGTTTTTCCCGTGTAGGTGCACTTCTATATTTATTTTTTTGAGATATTTAACATGCACTTTCTGAACTGACTGATTATATCTACACATGAGAATTTCTATGAATGAGAGAAAAAGGGCCTACCAATTTTCCCATACCTTCCAGGGTTCTTTTACATAACACAATTTACACGGGCCCGACGGTTTTACTTCCCCTTTGAAGGAAGTTGTGCTACAGATTTTTATCGCTCAAGAAAAATCCATCAACCCTGGCTGGGTTTGAACCCACAAATATCAGGTTCTGAGGCAAGCACTTTACCACAAAACCACCGTGGCCAACTGTGCTTCTATAATAAATGGAAAATATATTTGAGATATTTAACCTTACTCATTAGTTTTTTCAGTCTGGATCAATTAAAAAAAAAACCTGTACAACCACTTAAAAGCATCAAATTTACTGTACAGAACATGCAAAGCATAATAATGTTTGAGTAATCAAGAAGGATCAGAAGTGTTAGTGGAAAACCTTTACCTTTAAAAAAACACCCCTTTTTTTCTTTCCCAAAACTTTCATTAGAGCAAATTTAAAAATTGAGTACTTATTTAAAGAGTATGTCTAGCTGTTAATAGATTTAAAAAAAAATGCATTTGAGCTAGGCTCAAATAACTAAGGATACCATTTAATTTTTCATAGGAAAAAATAACGGTGTTTTATAAAATAAATCTAGCAACTATTTCTAAATCAAACTAGGAAGTAGGCCTATAATATGAATACTGAATGAGCAATAAGAGTTCAATTCATTAAAAAACATTACCAAGAGAAACCTAACTTAAAATGTGATTTGTATAACTAAAGAAAAATGATGAGGCATTAAGAGGAGCCATCACTACACATATATGAATGAACAGTTTTTTTAAAGATAAAATACATGTAGAACTTGTGGCTTTAATTAAACAATAATCCAGAAAACGAAAATATAATATGTAATAATTGGCACTCAAAAATAAATGTATGTAGCCAACAGGAATGTGCGAAGCTTCGACTTGGCTTTGACAATTTGTCAATTAAAGTATTGACAGCTAAAATTCTCAATTTATAGTCGATTATTTCCATTCTGAGCTGTTATGAATTCTGAATTAATATTCAGGTGAATAAATCTGAAGTAATTGAATTGTAAGCTGTGATTATAGCTTTAGTTATCAAAATAAAACAAGATGTTATAAACTACTGCTCAATAAAACATTTCTCAAGTAATTTTAATGTATAAAGTTGTATACATGAGCAAAATATAATATTTTTTCAAGTATAAAGCCAAAAACAAAAAAAATATTCGAACTTCAATCTGGCTTTGAGTTCACTTCAAAATGAAAAAGTGGACTTCGCACACCATCAGTAGCCAACATTACAAAGATACTACATAAAAGAGGGTTAAAATATATTTTTTTCTAATTGTGTTTCACTGCCCGCTCAGGTTATGGACATTTATATTTTACGCTAATAAACTAGAGACGAGATGGAGATGGAGGGAAGTTAGGAAACCAATTGGAGGGAGGGCCTCTTCTAAGTACAACACGCCAGTGTTCGAACCTCGACCTCTTTGACACCTTCAAACCAAACTAAATGCACTCAATATTGAAACAGTTTGCCATGTTGCAATAGGCACTTTTACTTAAAAAAAAAGCTAAGTAGAAGTGCAAGGTTAACCTTTGATTTGCTCTCTTATTATATATTATACTTCATGGAACTTTTAAAACTTGGAAAAAACAAAAACTTACAGCAGTAAAACATTTACGGTTAGAGATCACACTGTGCCATTCACAAACCAAACTATCTTACATTACAATAATATTTTTTAATATTATGTTCTTTAAAATTGATTCAGTTTGTATCCAAACTACTACCACAATGAAATTTACTTACTATCCAACTGTAGTTATGAAAAGAAGAAGGTACAAATGAGTGATAGAAACAGTTGGATAGTTATTTTAACAAATATTTTCCCAAAAAAAATCTTATTTATAAGTTGGGAAGCCAGTTTAGTTTGTAAGAACATAATAGATGCTAAAATAAATCTTTTTAGCTGGATTTACCAGCAAATTAAACTAAGATATTAAACCCATTTGAGGTGAAATTGAAATATTTTACAAAGTACCTAGTATAAATAATTCTGGTTTAAGAGACAATTCCACCTTTCAGAAAAACATTCACACGGAAAAGATAAGATATAACAAATATCAGGTTGTTACACTTTTTACAGCTTCCAATCAAAAAAGATAGTTGTGAGTGGCAAAGTGTGAGTAAATAAAAGCTTACCCCAAGGATTTCATCCTGCGAGGGGATAGGAGCCTTGCAGTCGGAAGGTGTCCAAAAAACCACCAACCAATACACAAAACACAAGGAGAGAACAACCAAACACATAAATCAGGTAACAGTACACAAAGAGAAAGGGCGGGGTCCTTAAGTGGAGCTGACATGGATGCTTGAAAGAATTGTTTTTATCATTTGTGCAACAATGAGTAGCTCGATGGTGCTGATGTTTCAAAGTTTTCCTATTTGCTTTCCTTCATAACTTCATAACATGATAAATTTGTTCATTTCCATTTGAAGAATTAATGTGAACAAGAACTGAAGGAAACAAAATGAAATAAATTTGGGTGAAGTTAACCTCTTAAGCTTTGTCATGTCTTCCAACCCATCTCTAAATGTAAATATCAATTAACCATTTTATTTTCCTCAACCTTGAAATTTTTTTTTTTGGTCAATTTACCAAGGGACGCATATTTACAACCTATGTAAAAGTCTCAAAACAGATTTTTGAGGGGGATGGGTTGAAATTGATATTTAAGTTCATTTTTAACTACCAGCAAAAGTCAAATATAGATCATCTGCTTTTGCATTGCTTAAACACTAAATTTTGATCCTGTTGAGATCTAAACCAAAGTAATATGAAGCCAAACACCTCAGAAGCCCATGACAATGGCTGAGGCCAAGGACCAGTGGTGCACCAAAAAATTTACTTTGGGAAGGAGGGGGGGTGGGGCATACAGCCAAGGCTGTAGCCAAAATTTAATTTTGGCTGAGCGAAGGCGTAGAAACCACAACTTAACTGCCAACAGCCCATAAAAATGTATGTATTAATGACCCCAAAAGCTATTAGGAGTTGTTTTTTTGTTAACCGAACAGAGAAAAGGTTCCATTTTAACTCCACTGATTGGCATTTTGTCTTTCTGTCTGTTTGGTCTGTGATTAATGCTTAATGTGTGAACTAATTTTTACAAAATTATGCAATGACATTCTTTGAACCTAGGCCTAGCAATGTAGTAAAGTTTTTTTTTTCATTTTTGAATTCTGTTGCAAGAATGAAGCCTTAAACCACCTGAACAATTGCTATTCTTTATGAATATAATGTGCTATTGAAGATCATATTAAATTTTTTCAGTCAAACTTGAGCATTAAAGGAAAATATCATCTTCAATTTCAGGGTAAAATAATAGAATATAATTATTTAAATTTGAAATCCAAAAAGAAATATTAAGATTGTAGTAACCATGAGAGTGTGACACCTTAGCTCAGTCAGTAGCGTGTCTGTCTACTGTGCTGAGGGTCCTGGGTTCGAATCCTGGCATGGCTGAAAAATTTATAATTGGTGAAATGTGGGTTTACCCTTTCCCAGCAATGAATTTACAGCCGGAAACTAGATGGCTTGAATAAAAACCTGACCCAGGCCACAGGCTGAAAACAGTAATGAGAGTAAAAAAAAAGTAGCCATAATAATTTGAAGGGGGAATTACTAGTAAATCTGTAGTAACTAGAAGAACATGGAGGAAGTGATGATTACATAGCTATTATGACACATAACTAGCTACTATCCACCTTTCCCGTAACTTCTTCCAAATATAATACTATGAAGACTGTAATAACAATAAGAACATGAAGGAAGCAAGGTATACTGCCAACCAAACTAATTTTGTTTGAAAATAATTTTTATTCGTCATCGGATCCATTTGGTGGTCGAGACCTCTAAGGCCTCAATGTGTAAAATAACCAGCTCTGGTAGCTTTGTCAGTTTGAATTCTAATAAGCTCAAAGTCTTAACGTTATGTGAAAATTGGGTGTTTTACAAGGGATTCCGAAGTCTCTATAAGTGCAGTCACAACTTATCTTATGTTGAGATCCTTCAAAATAATAATGTACTTAAACATCAGAATAGTAATAGTAGCTACTAGATATAAGTAATTCCTTGTACCTTTATTTGGTTAATGTTTTTTAACAGTAAACATAGTAGGTTTGATTAAAATTGTAGGTGTACAACAGTAACAGTTTAAGAAACGCAGTGACAAATAAAATAATTCTTGCTGCGGCCTTCTATACAATGTATTGAAGTATTTGGTTTTCCAATTGGAAATTTTAGGGGCATTTGAATGTGTATAACAGAGCACTTTTTGAATATCAAGTTTTAGGGCCAGTTTCATAGTCAGATTTAGTACGCCTAAAGTGCGAGTTGATACTAAATACAGGACAACACCTACCTAGACCAAAATGGAATGGGCCAGTTTCGCATATGAAACTGGCCCATTCCATTCAATTTCAGGTAGGTGACGTCTTGTATTTAGTATAGCGCCGTACTTGAGGCGTACTAAATCTGACTATGAAAATGGCCCTTAGCCTATGATTTTGACACACCTGCGCTGTGTATTTCAGTTCTACTTCATATAATTTTAATTTTTACTACAATTATTTGCCCCTCTCTTGGGTGCACCACTTCCATGGACACTAAGCATAGGCATCCCAAGCCCGTCCACACTGCAGTAATTCCTCCCAAGCATCCATGCAGAATCGAAAAACCTACATCACTAATCAATATAGATACTGGTACTACATAAAGAAACTATCTTGTTAGTTACAAGGAAGTTAAATTAACCAAAGAAAATTTGTACTGCTAGTTACAAGGAAGTTAAATCAATCAAAACAAATATCTAAGTAGTCCATATTTTGACAAATAGGAAGGGTGAGGTATATAATGGTTAAATTAAAAAAAAAAAACTCTTTTAAGGTGAACTTTACTTCACTTTTTAGGCGAATAAGAGAAAAGCATGAGGGATAAATCAAAGTAAGTGTAAGCACTAAGCAGTGTTCTTATTTTCATCATTTCTTCCTCTTTTTTAAACTATGGAAGTTAGAGAGAGTAAATTTTGTAGAACTTAGTTTAGAATTATTTTGAAAGTCTTTTATTAATTATCTCACTATCTTAGTAATGTATAAAGTTAAATTAGGTTACAGATATCTAAAAAAAACTTAAGAGAATGAACTGTTTTTTGAAACTGTTATGGATAACTAGTACCAGTAAAATATTTCCTTACTTTAAAAGAACAAAGTTATTTAACACACTTTATCACAATTGTACCCCTAAACATTTTTGAAGCTGTCATGCGCACAATATTGAGTTGAAATTACAAATATTAAAACAATCTTATCCTGAACCAACAATAAAATTTAAACCAGAAAAGAGATTACCGAACAATATAGAGAGATAACACCCTTTCACCATAGATAATTTTTTGCATAACAAAAAAATTATGGAACATAAAATATAATCCCAAAGTCAGCCCATAACAGAAATAAAACACATGGTTAAGACTTAGCAAGGAAAAAATTAGTAAGCAGAGTAGACTATTTAAATATCAATTAAAATATGTTATATTTTTTGTATTTGCAATATATAGATGGCTAAAAAAAAAATCAGAGACTTTGTTTGGAAAGCATTTAAGGTGGGGATGTAGGGAATGAGATAAGAGGCCAGTGTTTTTGCAGATTTTATAGCAAAAACTTTTTTTTTTGTCAAAATAAAGAAAACAACTGTTGATATCACTGTGTGAAGAAAATTAAACTCTATGTTCCTAATGAAGCAATATTTGATTTATTTTTACAAAAAAAAAAGTTATATAAACTGCTAAAACACCTAATTCTTCTCATATCCCTACATTCCCACCTTAAATGCAGTAAAGGAAAGGTATTTTGTGTGAGATAATTTCACATAATTCAAATTAATACATTTTAGTGGAACAAGAGAAGTTCAAGGATAAAACCACTTACTTAAGGATATAATGAAATAAAAACTTTGATGTTTTGTTTAAATTAAAATTATTAGACACGGGCGGGCAAGCTCAAACGCTACGTAAAGACAAGTCAAGATGAGAATTTGAAATGTGTTTAATATGATGATAGTCAAACTATTAATAAAAAGAAAAGGCAAACTAACATGAAACTTTCCAAAGATGCATTGAATCAGGCAAATTTCACCCGACAAATTGGGATGGATTGCTACATACTTGGTGTAAGTTTAAAATGAAAATCATAGTTATTATGGTTTAATTTAGGAGGATGTATGAAAAAGAGAAATATTAAGAATTTTAAGAATAAAAGAGCATGTACTCGTATGACTCAATGTATAGATGTTGTTGAAGCAAAGGAAGTATGCAAGGATAGAGAAGTGTGGAGAAAGTTAGTGAGGATCGATTAAGTTGGTTTTTTTTGTTCTATATGCAGTTTCTTGCCTACCTCGTAAAGGAACGGCATGATTAGGTAATAGGTATGTATGTATGTATGTATGTATGTATGCATGCATGCAAATTAGGAGGAATAGCCAGCTAAATCACCTCAATGATGCTGGATAAGTGATGATTATGCTAAATGGAGCTATTTTAAAAGTATATGCAAATTTTTAGTAATGGTCCTAAATTGAACAAGAAAGTAATAATGGTATAATTTAAAATGTATTTATTTATTGAAAATACTAAAGCTTTTTCCCCAGTTGGCATAAGATAAAAAATTTCTAAGAGGGGGTAAGTTCTCAAAAAATATGATTTCAAGTCAAATTTTGGGAGTTGTTCGGACTTGAAAATTTTTACAAAATTACAAAAGTTTTTGAACATTCAGAATTTTTGATTTTATCACAAAATTTCTAAGTTTAGTTAATTTGATTCGATTCTAAAATATTATTTCATAGCAAATAGAAGTCCCTCAATATCTCCTTTTTCGTAATTAAAACTTAATATAACTTGTACAACTATATATTACATTTATTTTAAAATATGAATTTGTGATTACAAAAATTTCATTCTTAAAAAACACATACACATACATAACTAATCACACTGTTCCCTTACAGGGTAGCAAGAAACTGCGCATATAGCTCTCAAAATACAACAACTCTATACTTATCCATTCTCACTTACTTTCTCTATACTTCCCTATCCTTACATACTCCCTTCGCTTCAACAACATCCATACACGGAGTCATAGATGCTAATTTTATTATTAAACTCTTAACGTTTCTCTTTTTTCACACATCTGTCTACAAAATTTAACATGGCATAAAAATTATGTTTTTTTAAATCGTTTATGCGTGGATCTATTAAAAAAATTCAACTTGAAATATTTCTAGTACAAATATTGATTTATATTATTCAAACTTGGAAAAAAACTATGTTTTCATTTATTCTTGATTCAAACTCAAAGTAAAAGATGTCTACTTACATACGCCTAGAAATTTTATGGCAAGTTTTTGGAATGTGACTTAGTTTGTCTTCTAGAATATAAATGTGTGTGGTTAAAAGATTCATTTTGTTGTTACATTTTTGTAAAACTTATTTTAAAGGAAAAAAAAACTGAGACACTTTTAAGGAAACTGAACGAAGGATGTTTGACATAATCTTAGATGAGATGAGTCTCGCCCATGGTTAAAACTTGTGTGGTGGTTGAAATTAAAACAAACCATACTAAAAATATGATACAAACTAAAAAATAAAGGTGATTACTATCAATACTTAGATGTTTGAATGGAGATTCATACTTATATTTACTATGTTAAACTAGTTAATAACATATTAAACCAACATTAAATTGAGATTAGCTTATTGACTCAACTTTGTTTATGATATTAATATTGCTACTTACAACTGGTTGCGACCTATTTTGTGCGACAGCACCCAAGGCTCCATTAACCTGATCTGGCTCCAGGTTGTCTTTATATGTGCTTCCTCTACAAGCAAAAAATGTAATCAAAATTGTCCAAAAGTGTACCCACAAAATATATATTTTTCATAAACATACAAACACAGTTATTTCCAAATAATATTAATCAAGTATTTCTATGTTGTATGTGTAGCTTAGCTTACTCCTGCACCTAATAGTGATGTGGCGATATGTACCAATATATTTTGTTTCTGGCAAATTAGGGTATATATTTTATAAGAACATCAGTAAATTTAGACTTTATAACAAAGAACATATGCCTATGCACTTTACTTATCACATTTCAACAACTAATATAAACACTTTTGTCTTGTGTTGACTGATATTAAAACGATTTAAAAATCAAATGAGTCATGTGCATAATACAGGCGCTAAACCTCTTGCGTAGTAGTTTTCCACTGATGGTTGTGTATCTTTATTATTTAAGAGAGCATAACTGTTTGGTGTCTGAATTCACAGGTGTCACCCAATATTAGAAGTAAAATTATTCTTGGTAAAACTTAAATTTGATTCTATACTTGATTAAAAATGTTTGATCATTCAGAAAACAATGCAAATAAATGAACCATCAATTCTCTAATAAGTAAGTATAGGATTATACAGGATATCAGGTTTAGTAAAGCAAAGCATTGTGAATAATTTCTAAAGGCCAACATACCCTGTTTTAGAAGACTCGTAAGAGACGTTCCTCGACTGAGCAAACATGTCAAATTCTGAGTCCTCTTTCTCGTTAAGGTCTTTCTGTGAGCCTTGTTGTGCTGGCACGCTGCTGATCATGCTGAGCTGAGATGTTGCAGTACCACCTGATAAACCTGCAAACAGACAAGTGACACAAAGCTGATTTAAGGGTGTTTCAAATTGAGATAACTTTTTTTTTATTCACCGCGTTTAACTACCCGTTCAGGTTATACACATATGGACTTTTTACACTAATGTGTTAAGGATGATAAAGGTTGACTTTAGAGGTAGTGTATCTGCAATTGTGTGGAGGGAGAGTGAAAAATCATTTAGGAAAAACCACTCTCAGTACATCTGACTGATATTTGAACTCTAATCTCTCTTTCACTGCCAGTCCAGTCTATTGCGAGAGTGATACCTTTTTAACTATCTGGGTCAAATCACATTTAAATTACTAGATTTTTTTATGGAAAGATTGGGGGTTGAGGGTGGAAAGCTAGAAATTAGTAAGGTGAGGTCTTTTTCAATAGTTGTCAGAATAATTAATTTAACCATTTATTAACACATATTTGAAAGTTTTAAAAGTTGTTATTATTATTAATACCTAGTTTCATGTGCTTTTTTGAAGATTTTGAGAACTGGAAGATTAATTATGGCTATTATGCACTAATTTTATGCCTTCTGGACCTATTATAATTTGAACATAGTATAAATTAGGGTTCAGTGAAACTTCAAACAAAAATGGCATTATTGGCTGATATTTAGAATATTTCGTTACATGTTGCTTTGAAAGTTTAGACCTACAGGAAATAATGTGACTGATTATTTGATACATACTTTCATATGGTTTGTGTGTTTTTTTTAAATAGATACAGCTTGAAATAATTATTATAAATTATTAATAATTTATGTTCTCAATTGAGCATTTTGGATTTATATCAAAGAGGTATAAATTACTTGTTTACCTTGTACTTACTGCTCCCCATTTTACAAATAATTGCCACAGCATATTTAAGTTTTTTACAATGATTATTTTATTATCTTTGTTAAAGAGTTTTGCTAGGAATTTAATGAACAAAAAATTGTGTATATTCAAAAATTTTCTGTTGTTTTTTATACTACCTTTGTTGTATTGTGACAAAAATAAACCAAATTATTGGCATCTGCCCAATTGGCAAATGAGCTAATCAGCACAGCCCTAGTTATAAGCATATTAATTAATTATGCTAATGTGTTAGGGTTGAAGAAAGTTTAATTTAGAGAAAGTGTATTAGCTTTTGCATGGAGGGAGAGTAGAAAAACATTTGGTAAAAACAAGTCTCAGTACATCCAACCAGGATTCAAATCTCGACCTCCCTGTCATCGGCAGTCCGATATATTGCATGAGTGACGGCTTATAATATTCTTACCAACATAGCAGGTAGCAGTAAATTAATAAATAAACTTAATCGAAACAAATCAAAATACTATACTGTGAATGGAATACAAACATTAATTTTCAAAGCCAAAAAACTCACTCATTCCAGCCAACTTTGTGTTAAGATTGGAGAGTCCTGTATTAGGAGTTGCCTCCACTGCTTCATCACTCAGATCTATCAATGAGTCTGCTCCAACTTCCACCCCAGCCGCTGCAGCTGCGGCCGCCACTGCCACCCTCTCGTTGGTTGTAAGCTGTCTACTCGCATCACGGTTGTTTTCAAAACGATTGTACCTAGAATTTAGTGTCAATAATTTTGATTTTTACTTTGAGCTACTATCTTTACGTGTGTTCGGAATATCTTCGATGGGTCATAATTAGGGTTGGAACCTTCAAATCTTTTAGGATATATGAGATTTGGGGTTCGAGATAATTTGCGATTCAAGAAAAAAAAAATCCCCAATTTTTCAATTGAACTTTGTTTTAGAGCTCTAACGCTGCTTATCGGTGGTTCAGAACCAATTATAATTATAGGATGAACTTAACAATCAGGTCTCATACCAATAATTTAACACTCAAACAAATGTGGGAATGTTATTTATTATTATTATTATTATTATTTACCAATTTTACCAATTTAGTCCAAAGGAAAATCAAAATGCATATTCCTCAAATTACCATTCTTAATTCATCCAAATATCTGAAATGGTTTTCTTCTACTCTTAAATACTATATTAGAAAAAAAAATATTTTTTCAAAAAGTTTAAACTAACACATGATGGTGTATTCCATTCACATTTTTCTCACTTTCGTAAATTAGTTAAAACTACTTTGATTATAGACAGAGCCAATTGGATGAACTCAATAGAAAATAGTATTAAATGCAAACCCAAGGAATTTTGGAAATTTGTTAAAAATAATCGTGTGAATAAAGTTTCCCCATCTAACTTAGAAATCAATGGCAAGAT
Source organism: Timema podura (assembly GCA_033556935.1). Taxonomy (NCBI): domain Eukaryota; kingdom Metazoa; phylum Arthropoda; class Insecta; order Phasmatodea; family Timematidae; genus Timema; species Timema podura. The sequence continues at coordinate 32,457,976 of JAVRXN010000002.1, forward strand.
TATAGCGGATCCTGTATTAATTGCTAATGAGTTTGGGACCTACTTTCATTCCGTTTATAATTCAGACCTTCCTGTCTTACCCTGCCCCGTTATTGAACTTAGCGTGCCCATGTATTCATGCCATATTACACCCTTGGATGTTGCTAATGCAATAAAAAAAAATTGAGTTCTTCTAGATGTGCCGGGACAGATGGAATTCCAAGTTTTATTATTAAAGGCTGTGCCAGCATTTTAAGCCCTTTGTTAGCCTATATCTTTAACACTAGCCTGTCAAATGAAATTTTTCCTCTTACATGGAAACAATCTGTTGTCATACCTAGTTATAAAAAAGGGGCAAAAACAAATGCTTGTAATTATAGACCAATTTCTCTCTTAAACACTTTTTCCAAAGTATACATGAGCATACTTTCCACCACCTTAAAAATTTTATAGTAAAGTAAATTGATAGAACTAAAGAAAAAGGAAAAATAAACTGCTAAGAGTAAATTTGATGAAGAAAGCCCACCTAGGGAAAGAGGAAAAATGTGAGAAGAATCCAATGCACAAAGGTGACATCTTCTTCCTTTCTTGTCTTCTATGGTAGAAGTAGTCACACACACATTTTAACACAAATAGAATAATATTTCGGCACTGTTGCCTTTATCAAACACAAAGAAGAGAGAGAGAGTACAAATAACACAAACAATGGATTACTCCATTTTGAATTTCCACTATGTTCTCTAAATATTACAAACACAAAAGAAACCTACCCACACAACAACAATATTTAGCTTTTAAATTCAAAATGGAGTAATCCATTGTTTGTGTTATTTGTACTTTTAAATTTACAATATACTGATTTATTTTTTGCATATTGTTACGGCTTTTAAACACTCTTTAGTCATTTGTTATTATTGCTATTTTTTATTCTTGTCATTATTAATTACTATTTTTTTTTGTAACTATTCATTAGTATATAACATTATTTAGCCATTTCTGTTTATCTTATTTTCTTGTGTAAATATATATGTTTGTATGGTACTTTTGTACTTTTCAGTGCTGGCCTGTTATAGGTCTTACAACTGTTGGCCAGCCCTATAATAAAGAAAATTGAAACCGAAATTATTATTATTTAGCACCGCGTCTTACTACCCGTTCGGGTTATACTCTTAAGTTCTAATTACGCAAATGGGTTAGGGATTGTAAAGGTTGAATTTAGAGTAAATGAACCCAAATTTGCGTGGAGGTAGAGTGGAAAACTATTTAAGAACACCCCCTCCCCGCCCCCCAGGCCACCTGATTGAGATTCGAACCTCGATCTCCCCGTCCTCGGCAGTCTAGCTCAACACGAAACGTGGAAATTTTAAAATGAATGTACTAAAGGAAAGAATGTTAACATTTAGCTATTTGTATTTTCTTTCATTCTACTAGCCTATATTTATATTTCCTCTTATGTTAATTTTTTTTCCCCATGGTGATCATTAACAAACCTTAGAAATAGGTTGTTCAACTCGTCATTCACCCTAAGGAGTTCAGCCGTGATTTCATCATTGGCCAGCTTGCCAATAAGTTCCACCAGCCTGCTTTGCATCGACTGACAAGTACCATGAAGTTCCTAGAGTCAGATAAAAAAGAGTGCTATATAAAAATAGAACCTATGTGCTTTGAAAGAAACAGAAGCATGTTTAAACTAATACTGTATTAATAAACAAGGATGAAATATAGAGTGACACTTGGAACAATTCTATATAATATGGTAGTGGTTCTCACTCTGAGTCATGAGTGATATTCAAAGAGGGTTTGGAGGGCTCACAAATACACGTGTAAAACTTATATAAATGAAAATTGTAATTAAAATTAATATGGTAACTATGACAAGTTATCATATTTTTTATTGTTAATTTGAAATATTAATTTTAAAAACTTCAATAAGATGGGGGTATAAATAGCCTAAAGCCACTGCCTAATGTTTCCATCAGTTCACAAACGACTCCTAATACGTACCAACAGGGTTGCCACTAATTTTTAACATAGAAATTCCCTGTCATTCCCAGGTATTCCAGACAAAATTAGCGTGGAGAGAGAATGCATAAACCATCCCAAGTGCATCTAGCTGGGATTCAAACCTCAACCTTCCTGTCATTACATGCAATGCTGCATGTAGTCTTTGCCCTAGCTCCCTAATTAATACTAGCCACGTTTATTAAAGATAAAAAAACTTTAGGGCCTAGGCCCATCATGAACTAATAAATTTATTTTTTACTTATTTTTTTGAAGCTTGTTTTTGGAGTATGGATGCACTGCTTTTTCATACATTTACACAAAAATGTTATTTTTAGTAATAAATAGTGGGTGGTTGAGAAACAACACTTTGGAATTTAAAACAAATACCACACGCATGTAATTTTAGAATTTATACACACTAAAATAAATATGTATTTGTGCATGTGCAAAGGGTCACTAAAGTGAAAAAGCAAATTTGCAATGCTTTTGATGTGTTAAATAAACAATTATGCTATAACGCCGCAACATAATAATTAATTAAAACATTATTTTTTTAAAATCAAGTTACAAATGATAAAGAAAATAATGATAAAGCACCATTTTGTCACTATTTCAGAACTAAGAATACAAAATATCAAATATCCGCATGTGCATTATGTATCGTATTGAAGGCTGTGCAGATGCTTTCTCACAACTAGAACGGCGACCAAGGCGCATACGCTGATGTTTACATATGCGCAGATGTTCTTGGATTACGTAATTCCACAATATAGCAATAGCCTTCACTATGAAGTTCACAAATTACGATCGTAATTTTAACTAATTAATAAGAAGAAAAACATTAATGTAAAACTAGGTTGTTAGCAAAATAGTTAAACACTTTCAAAAGTTTGTCTTTATGATATTTTAAAATTCCAGTAATTTTTAAAAAATTTGAGAAATTCCCTAACATTTTCCTGATTTTTCCAGGTCAAACCAAATTCCCTGACATTTTCCTGTTTTCCAGACGGGTGGCAGCCCTGACCAATGAATCAATAATTTTAGCCTGTACGGTTGGCAACATCTCATATGTCATTGCATTTGACCTTGGAGTCAGTAGTCGGCTACCTGTTGTCTTACTTGTTTTCATTGCTTGTGGTGTATTAAAGGCTAGTTTTGTGCTGCGAGTAAAAATGTCCAAACCTGTGTCTAAAGAAACGATATGAGGTTGCTTAAAGACTTCTAGTAAGCCTAAATTGAAAAAAAAAAGTTGAAAAACAATGCTATATTGAATATAATTTTCTTTTCACTTTAGAGGAACATAATTTTATATAAAAAAAGAAGATATATATTATAGGGATAGGAACAAATGCTATTACTACGCATTAAAATTAATGCCCTATTAGAATACCACAATATGTCCTGGAGTTGTAACTTGTAAGTCATTAGCGGAGTCACCATATTCAGCAGAAATGTGAACAATGGATTTAAGGGGTACATGATATAATCGAGGCAACAAGAAGATGGTATGGTCATGTAATGAAGATGTAAAAGGAACTAGTTCCAAGGAAAATGATAGAGATGAATAAAGAATGTAGTAAAACGATCCCAAGGAAGAAGAAAGAGATGGGAGGAGTAGAGAGCAGCAAGTGTGCGAGTGAGAGGAGAAGAATGGAAGCAAATAAAGGAAGAAGAATGGCGGAAGGACAGAGGAAAATAGAGGTATTTTACTAAACTGACCCAACCACATCCTGGAAACGGTTGTCAGTGATGAATATCATTGTTGTTTGTATCTTTAAATTTACCAGGTTCATATAGTAAAAATATTAAATAGTAATAATGTTTAATATATTTGTTTAAATGTTGTGACTTTCTACATGCAGACATAGTTATTATTATTATTATTATTATTTAGCACCGCGTCTTACTACCCGATCAGGTTATACGCTTAAGTACTAATTACACTAATGGATTAGGAATTGGGAAGGTTGAACTTAGAGGAAGTGAACCCGCATTTGCGTGGAGGGAGAGTGGAAAACCATTTAGGAAAAACCATCCCCAGTTGCGGTCTGGCTCAACACGACTGGCGCGTTAGCCAACTACGCCACCGAGGCGGGTTGCAGACATAGTTAACACATGTTCAACATTAATTAATCGTGCTTTAATTCTAAAGAGATATTAAAGTTAAACACACACATGTTAGTCTATTAATGTTATACAAAGGATTGGAGAAAGATGTGAGTTCACTGTAGCATCTTAAACTCCAGTATTCTTGATCACAATAGGCAGGGCTTTCTCCGCCAATCAGGGAGATTCATTAATAGTGATTAGCAGCTATTTTGTTAGCGTCATGTGAATGAAACAAAATATGTTTGACATGTAGGTGTTAATAAATTCAGCATATAGATAACAACTCGAGAATTAGATCTGACTCAATAATAAATGAAAAGTTATGGAAATATTTGAATTTCTTTATAGCATTGCATTACATTATGGAATTAAATCGAACATTAAAATAATTAATGAAACTAGTTGAAAGAATTCATTTATATATTTAAGGGGCGGATACATCAATGTATTTAAACTATTTCCTTCTAACTTTCTTATTGTTGTAGTTTCTGTATAATGTGTTACCATTGTTTTGAAATTCATGTTGTAGCCATGACCTCATCTTGACCAAAATATTTTTTTTTCTACATGATCAGCCATGTTGATGAAATATAACTTTTTACTAAACAAATACATTAAATTCTTTTGACAATATTGTCAATTTAGATAAAAAAAATAGTGCTAGCCAACAAACTGAAATAAAAAACTTTAAAAATATTTATGAAAATAAAGTACTATTGAAGATTTGAACATTTAATTTTGGTGGACATTTAGTTGTAATTTTAATATAATGCCGAAGTTTTTAAATAACCATATCCAAGGTTAAGCAAATGTTGCGCTGAATAAAAACTATATTGTTAAAAAAATATGTAGTCCTTAATGTATAGAGTTTGTTATTTATTGTCTATGGGTGTTATTATATGCTGCACTTAGGTTTAACAAAGGTTATTTTTGTGAGGTTATTTTCGATCATTACAATATAATAGGGGCATTTTTACACACCTGCAGTAGTTCAAGGTCGCTGGAATGCTCCTTGCCTGGTGTAAGCTCGCTTAGCATCTCACTAAGCACCACCATATTGCCCTGTACCACATCTAACTCCCCTTGAAGTTTGCCCAACTGGTCTGCCGTCAGTGTGGTGGGACCCCCGACAACCAACTGGGGCTGCTGGATAGCGGGTGAAACCGGGGGTATCATCATGGGTGAGACTGGCATAGGCATTGTCATGGCCACTGGCATCGGTGCAACAGGGATGGCCGTCTGCACAACGCCGTGGTCAGTGTCAGGAATGCTCTAAAAAAAAAAAAGTACTTATTAAAGTACTTATTATTTTTGTCAAAACGACGCCTCTAAATAATATACTGACATTTAACTGGCTGAATAGCAAATTAACATATTGAATTACTTAAATGTTCAAGTAAATGACTTATATTTTATTATGTATGCGCATTTTTATAGATTTGGGGCCCCCTTCATAATATTATGCTACAGGCCCAGCACTAGCTTAATCCGGCACTAAACGTATAGCCCAAACGGCTAGTAGGATGCTGTGCTAAAAAAAATTAATAACAACTAAGTACAGCATAACTCCACTTAAGCTTCGTAGTTAATTCATAATGTAGTTTTCTTATCAAAGTCAAAATAATAATTTGGCTGAAAAATTCACAATGTTATAATTCAAACTAAGGCACTTGAACATTAATACCTAGAGGATACACTTTCATACGAAGAATGGCAAACCAAACTAAAGAAAAAAAGGGGTTACATTAAACAGTGGTACCAACCTAATATAGTATATCCAAAGATGGTTTATTATAGTGGTTGCTATACACATGCCTTTTATAATAATGTGCAACTTACACTTATTTTAAGACACATGATGTGTAAGGTTAGTTTTAAAAAAAATACCAAGAAAAAGGCAGGAAAACTGCAGTGAAAATCTCTCGATTTAGGCGGCCGCCTCTGCTAGCGAGGAAGTATCAATCGCTGTCAGGCCATATGGATTAAAATACAATGGTCTATGTCTTTAATGGAGCTACTTCTCTAATATGTCTAAGCTCATACTCCCTTTCTCCCTTCACCTAGAACCATCCTTTGTCATGTCAGTAAGATAAGGGAATGAAAACTACAAAACTTATTATCTCAAGATAAAGAGGAAATCTCACTGCTAGTTCTCGAATATTTTAAAATTATCTTTTGTGAAGCTATCAAAAAATCAATGTATTTTTTAAAGGAAGGCAAATCTTGAGCCCCTTTCCATCAAGTTTAGTCTCATAACTCTGCAAATATGCTTAAAATGTCGTTGAAAATTAGCTAATGTCACATTGTCACACAATTTTTTTTATATTAATAAAATTCAAACTATAAGGTTGCTATGGAAAAAGAACCATGTTGGAATCTTTCGATATTATTTTGGCGTGAGACATATTTTGAAATAATGCATCATCTGCGCAACAGTTTTTTTGTTTAACGAGGTGGCCCTCTTAACCCAGGTATATTTACACATCCTGTGATTTAAAATAAGTGTAAAGTGAACATAAACAGAAAAGACAAGATGTGTAAAAAAAAAACACACACACAAAATCTTGAAGCTAAAATAATTAATTTTATATGCAAGTGGACAGTAAATTAATGCATAGATATATGTAGGAATCTATCAACCAAGTTTTATCAGCACGCCTTGGATCAACATGACAATTTTTGATGAATCACTTCCTCTGTGGATGAACATCATATAATACACAGACAAGAATCGAGTGAATGAAAGGGGGGGGGGGGGGGGGGGCAGACAGACAGACACCTTATCACCAAGAAATGTACGAGTCATAAATTAAAAATAATCTTTCTCCTGGATTTAAAGTTTGAACCATGTTCTTTGAACAAAGTTCGTATGGTTTCTATTTATGTACAGTAGCCCCATGGCTTCTTTGGTGCTGACTGACAGCTCACAGCTGACGGCTTTGAAAAGCTACCAGACCAAATTATGTATCCCTACGCCGAACCATATGATCTGCAAAAAAACCTGTGTTTAGAAGCTGTCACTTCTGACAGTCAACATTTAGGTATATAACTAAATTTTGACTGTCAGAAGTCAGCTGTGAACTGTCAGTTAGCACCAAAGAAGTCATGGGGCTACTGTAGGTTTACTTAATGAACTTTCCATGCTTGAGAATATTTAGTAAATCAAACATAAATAGGCTGAACTCTAAAGGTCTGACACTATATTGAGGTCTTTAGAGTTCATTTTAATTGCTAGTCTACCTGCTCTAAGGGTATTTTGAGGGTCCAAGTTTGAATCCTTGTCATGGAATTTAAATACAATTTTATCAGGCAGAATATAGAGTATTTTAGAATTCACTATACTCAGGATGTCATAAAAACAAAATGCCTAGGTGTATCAAATGCCTGTGAAAAAGGATGTTTCAATCTATATGTTTGAAACAGTTTGCTTTTATTAAAAAGATTTAATATGTAAGGCGTTAAAACTTTTTTTCTTTACATCCATTACTGTTTCCAGCCTGTGGCTTGGGTCCTTTTTTTTATTTAAAGCATATATTTTCCACCAACGGCTTGCTAGGCCTGTTGTAGCTTCATATGCCCTATAATCCAACTAGGAGAGGCACAACATCGAGTCCCCAGGTCGTTAATTCTTCATTGTGAAAGGGTAAACCCACATTTCTCCAATGATAAATTTTTCTGCCATGCTGGGAATCATACTCAGGACCCTTAGCTCAGTAGAGAGACATGTTACCGACTAAGCTAAGGTGTTGGACGATACTTTATATAGTATACTTCACCCAGAGCTGTCCCCAAATGTGTTATCTGTAAATGACTAACCCTCTGTGGTGTGTGTATTGGTGCCATGGTGTCTAGATCAGTCATAGGAAACTCGATCCCCTTCTGCTTGAGATCGCTGTACACCTGCACCACTCCTGTAAGCTCGGCCTGATGCCGGAATGCGTCCGCCCAACATTGAATCAAGCTCAAGACTTTCTCTTGCACGGCTGTAGGCGGGTCATTCTTTGGGCCTGGTAACCAACATTTATACAATCAACATACTATTTATAATGTTATAAGATCATCTTGTACGCTTCGTTTACCTCAACAGGTAGCATTCTTATCTTGACGGATCACACTATGACCTAACTTATAAGCTACTCCAAAGTGAAATCATTAATCAGTTAAGAATATTTCTAACTTTTAGGTAGACAAAATATAATAAATAAATATCTACTGTTTTTTATTTAAGGTATTTAATGTGCACTTTTTAGCCACATTGTTTACTGTCTGAAAAAAAAAAACCTGAATTAAGAAATTATACCTTATAGAAATGCAAACCTAACAACCAAGGATATAGTTATTGGATGTCAAGAAAAACCTAAGATACAAAAATAAATTTTCATCAGAACCACCCGAAATTTATCAAAGGTCCCCTGGATTTATGCCCAAATACTATAGCCATTTAGCCAAAGACAGGCTGTTCCACAATAACTGTTGTTAATACCGTCTTAATTACTTTGGAGGCCACATGGTCTAAGGTGCTACTCTCGCAAGACTATACTGCAAAAGATGGGGAGATAAGGGGTTTGATCCCGGTCGGGTGTACTAAAGGTGATTTTTTAAAAATGGTTTCCCCCATTCCTTCCACACAAATGTGGGTACACTTTCTCTAAAATTAATCCTCCCTAATCTCTAAAACATTAATATATTAGTACATAGGCATATAACCCGAGCAGTTATGGTGCTAAAAAAAGTTTTACAAACAATTGTAATATTATACTATATCAGTTCTATCAATAGTTAAAAGTTTAAATTGAAAATCCCGTCTGCCATTTTTAGACTTATAAACCAATAAATAAATCAACCAATAGAACTAGTACCCAGGTTTTCATGGGTGTGATTGAGAACATGGATAGCTCACAGGTTCTCCCGGCACCCACCCACCCTCTCGTGACCAACTACTCGTTCAGGCTATACACATTTTAACTATTATAATTGGGATGGAGAATGTAAAATGTAAAGTAAATGTACTCACATTTTCATTAAAGAAAAAAAAAATACTTTAAGAAAACCACCTTCAGTTAACATGACTGAGATTCTAACTGACCTCTACATCACCGGCAGCCCAGACTAAATGAGTCCAACATTTAGTCCACATACCCACCAATGTGGATGGTAGTTCAGTTAGAAAATCAATAACACATATAAAGTCCCAGTCAAATGCCTATCCAGATATAGTTTTTTCTAACAAATCAAGTACCGTCCGTGGTCATGTTTTTAATAAAGACTTTCACAAATTGCATGGATTTCCCACAGTACTGTTAGTAAAATAATATGTACATATCTCATTTGAAATGTGTTTGCATTTAATACTTGCAAAGGCTTAAAGATAATTATCCAAGTTCATTATAGGATACCACTAAGGAAAATTACTCGCTTCGGTGGCCACATGGTCTAAGAAGTCACTGCCGATAAAAGGGAGATGGAGGATCGAATCCAGATCGGGTGTACTGAGGGTGCTTTCCCAAAATTGTTTTCCACTCACCCTCTACACAAATGTGGGTATAATTTCTCTAAACTCTGCCTTTCTCATCCCTAACTCACTAGCATAATTAGTTAATATGCGTATAACCTAAACAAGAAGTAAGACACTGTGCTAAAAAAAAAACTAAGGGAAATGAAAGAAATTTACAACTTACAGACCTAATACCGACAATTCACCAATCAGGAAAAGGAAGAGATTCAATTTTACAAATAATACAATCTCAGCCCTCATTATTTAAAAAAAACTGGCGAATGGCCAACACGCTACAGTAAAATTTCCTTAAATCAGCGTTAAAACCATAATAAATCATTATATGTGAGTCAAAATATGTGATTATTTGAAGAACAAACAATAATTATTTAATAATAATAATAATAATATTTAGCACCGCGTCTTACTACCCGTTCGGGTTATACGCTTAAGTACTAATTACTCTAATGGATTAGGAATAGGAAATGTTGAATTTATAGGAAGTGAACCCGCATTTGCGTGGAAGGAGAGTAGAAAACCATTTAGGAAAAACCACCCCCAGTTCACCCGACCGAGATTCGAACCTCGATCTCCCCGTCCTCAGTGATCGGGCTCAACACGACTAGCGCGTTAGCCAACTACGAATAATTATTTAATCACCACTATAGGATAAGTAAAAGTATTGTAGCTTTGGTTTTTTGACACTATGACAGCCTTGAATGTTAATGAGCAGCGATCTGTTATGCCAGCACTTTGAAGCATTCTTATCTAAAGTGACACATGCCCCCAAACAATATAGATAACCAAATGTCCTTCAAAAGAAACCGACAAAGGTAAACTCACCTATAAGTTTCACAAGTTCTTGAACAAATTCTTTGTTGCACGCCAAGATGTGGAATCGCTTACCACAATTTTTCACACATGTTTCCAAAACCTGTGATGGGGAAAAGAAATACAGATATTTTGACAAAATAAAGCACCAAAGTTCAAACCAAGATAAAATAAAATATTATGATGATAGGCAATGTATATAAATATAATTAAAATAATAATAGTAACATTGCAACTTATTACCCATTTGAGTTATATGCAGCAGCACAGTTAAGGCCACCAGAACTTTTTCGTGAGGCTATGGCTGACTAAAATTGAGGTTAATTTTTCCATTTTCTAAACCAGTAAATACTGAGGTGTCCTTATTTACACACCTTATTCCTTCACCAATATAATTATTAAGTAGATATGAGACCCTCAAATACCTCGAATCCTTAAGGATATTTGGATTCAAGAAAATATCAGATTCAAGACTCATATCCTTACCAAAAAAAAAATATTTTTTTTTTTCAATTTTTCAATAAAAATTTGTTTTAAAGCTATAATACTGCTTGTTCAGAAGCAACATAATTATAGGATAAGCTCAACAACTAGACTCCAGACTAGTAATTTAACACTTATTAAAGTGTATGGATGCTATAATAAATGCATGTAAGCAAAAAATGCTAATATTTAGTTGACTAATATTTCTATTTATATTATTCATTATATTTCTATTTCCGCTGAGATTCATCTTTTTTTTTTAAGATTTGGATTTTAATTTAAGATTCAGATTTGTAAAATAGTGGATTTGACCCAACTCTAATTAGGCTATTAATAAATGTATATTAGTGTTAGTTGTAACTTTAGATACAAAGAACCAAACAAAAAATATGTCCCAAATCAGCTTACCGTAAGTGTATACATAACCACAGTGTAGTTCTTGCCAGCATTTTGTGTGAGGCGCTTACGTATTGCCTTGATTGCGTCTTTAGGTCCATCTTCAGTTCCATTGATTATGTCACAAATTTCCATATTCAGGGCCCAATTTTCTGATGCAAGGGAGGCATCTGTGGCTTGCTCTATAAAAATACAATCAAAATGTCACCTAAAAAGGTTTTTTCAGCACTTACATATAAATAAACAGCTGAAGCCAATTAATTATAGGCTATAGTACTCTTTCCCAAACTTCCTCCAGAAGCTTAAATATTTCGGGGCCATGGCCTAACCAACATTCCTTTCCCAGCTATTTTTTTAATTTGAGTTATTTAGCATTCCCTAAAGTTCTGAACCGACTGATTATATCAGCACACTTACAAATAACTTAAATCTATAAAATACACAATACCTAGCTCTTCAGAGCTGTCAATTCATCACTGCGAGGGAGGAAACCTTGATTTCAGTAACTATATATTTCTCGCCCATGCCTGGAATCAAGCCTGGGACCCTAAACTCAGTAGATAGACCTGCTTCCAACAGAGCAAAATTGTAAAGACTCCTTTAGCTATTCATTAAAAAATTGAAATAAATACCTGCTATCCTGTAAAATATAAATGGCTGTTTCAAATTTTAATAAACATTTTAGTGATAAATTTAACAAAGCCATACTGCCGGGATCACAATCAACTTAATGTTCACTTAACTTTCACATAATGCAATGTAACATAACATAACAATATAAAGGTTCACCTCATGTTTTTAAATGGAAGCCATCAAGATGCAGTTAACTGAACCTTCACTTAACTGAAGACTTGTCTAGGGAGAACTTTCACATTAAATGAAGGTACCATGTATTCTAGCCAGCCAATCATGTTGCGAGTGACAACATGGCTATTAAGTATTTCATTCGTTTATGATATGTAGACAAATACTTTGGTAAATATTTTCCCCCAAGTTCTGCAAACTCTAAAACGTTGTAGCATTTTGTTATACTTTATTTTGTGCAGCCAGTAAGCTTATATTGCAAATACTTGCAGCCTAATCAGCCCAAAGTGATTTGGTTTCATTTTAGTGAACAATTATTGGTTTTCAAACAGTCAAAATTATTTGATGTGTTTTGCTCAAATTGTTAAGTTAAATAAGTTAAATACATCTTGATCACACCGGAGTTTCTTTATGGTAAGTGAATGTTAAGTTGATTGAGATTCCAGCATAAAGATGATTGTGATTCCAGCATTACAAAGGGCGAAAATGCTCATTTAAAAGTCAATCGACACCATGTCAAAATCTGTATTACCATACTAGACTATTATCAAAACATATTATGTAATTAATAAAATTCAGTTGTATGTCATATACCCCCTGTAATTGATTGATTATATACATTAATTGGGATACCCTTTGCTTATAAATTGTGGGCAGGACGAAGATCACAACCCAAACATGTTTGTGTCCTGGTATGTGTGTGCATGTGTGTTCAAATTTTCACACACACACACACACACCGCGCGCACACACACACACACACACACGAGACAAGTAAGACTCTAGAAAAGGTTTTTTTTTAATTATTTAACTTTGTAGTAATTCAAACTCAATGAATAGCTCTTAGTTCAGGGTTGAAAAAAAACCAGTTATTTAAAAAAAATCAGTTGGGTTATATAAGGTTAGTAGAATCTGGTTCTTAGAAAAGAATGTTTTAAATTTAAATTGTATGTGAATTCTTTAAAATATTCAATAACAGTTTGATCTAGTCCTATGTTAGTATGTTTAATTCCATTTCCAATCTATCTCTTACATTTTTATTGAAAGTAATTAATCATATTTTAAATATTAAAAGGGAAATAGACTAACTACTTTCAAAAATTAATTAGACAATTGCTTTGTATTCAAAATATGATAAGGTTTTTTTTAAGTGAGTATTTTTTAATAAAGCCCATGTGGTTTTTTTGGGGCTGGGTAAAATTATAACAACCCTGCCTTAGCTAACTCTACTTGCTTTAATTATGCGTGAATGTAACAAAGAGCTAATGCATCCATATTATTTATGTTTACATTTATATCTTTATTTCTAGCTTATATGGTTGACGAAACTTGATATAAAAAATTATTTAATTTTATTATAAAACTACTTTTTAAATTACACTTTTACATACCTTTGATACTTGTAAACAATAGGAAACTCCAAAAACAGCATTATTCAATCATTTAAGGAAATTTTAAAGTGTTAGATCTCATTTCAACATTGGTTAATCACTAACTTCTAATTCTTAATTTAATATTTTTTAAGATTAGACACTTTACAAAGATTTATGGCTATTAATAATAAAGAAGTGTTTAGTCTGTCAATGGTTTTATTTATAGTTCTTTCCCTACCGCTAAAGGACTGGACTTTGTAAATACTATGGGAATTAACACACATGGAAATGTATTCACTTTTTCACAATTGTTTTGTAAAGTATTGTAAAATGTTACTTAATATAATTTATATATTTATTGTCTTTAGGTTGAGTATACTCTAATTTTGATCGTAAGAAGAGTAAATGACAGTCACAAATGTTAGTAAAGCTACATTGATTTATTCATAACTCAAGTAATGTAATTTACATCTTTAACTTTTGATAGATATTATAAATAGGCTTACTTTTAAAACCTTAACTAAGTAAAATGCCATCAATGTTGACTTTTTTTTATGTATTTATTTGTATTTTCAAAATATGTTTTTCCTACAAGAATTAAAGTATATCTGGCTGAACGCAGTGGGGGCTGGTTTTCCACTTTATAGTTTTCCCATTTCACTTTTTTTTTCCCATCCTCGCCAGAAGAATATTGGTGCATTTCCTATAAACAATCCTTCTCAATTTTAAATTATTATAAGTAGAATCCTTTTATATAATGTTAATGTAAGAATAAATTATTTTTATCCAAAATAGTTTTAATTTGGTCTATTATGAATTATTATTAAAACAATTTAAAAGATTTACCTGCATTTTGATTTATTGGACTTTTTATTTTAACGATTTACTTTGATTAACTTTCAATTAGAATTAGTTATTGTATTAATTAATGCAGAATGTCAAGGTCTTAGGCCTACAACTTAATTAGAAATACAAATCTTTATACTTTTATTGATGATTAATAATATACTATATTATACAAGTGTACAAATTCGAAGAATGTTGAATGAGCACTACAACAGCTATGTCTCATTTGAAATAGAGCCCCAGCCTTCCAAACATGAGCCGAGAAAAAAAAAGGAGAAACCAGCCCTCTCCTTTCTTTGTCTCAAGAATGTATACCTGCCAGTCAGCCAACTCTACAAGCGACAAAATGTCTAACTGTACTCAAGTTGAATTACTAGGAGGGGAAATAGAAATGAAGTTCTCTACAAGCTTGAAGTGTAGCGGATTTGAAACAAAATAAAATGTATGGGAATTCTCCTTTAAAACCAGTTTGTGTTGGACTGTTGTGAATTTTGGTTTATAAAATTTTTAATGACTGTAGGTTTACTTACTTAACCAATCACTTTGACACTTTAATTGAAAATAATCCAAAACTTTAACAGAAACATGCTATTAGCCAATTAGGTTTGGTTATTTATTTGCAAAACTATAAAAAAAAATTGTTCAAACCAATCCATCTAGCTTAAGATATTTTTTCACAGTGTTGTACAATAAAATTGTGCAGAATATTCTTGAATTTTATTTTTATCATACCCTAGTTAATGTTGGGATGCCGCGGGATTGTTTACCCTTAAAACAGGTTCATACCGAGGGTGGGTGATTTTGGGTATCAAACACCCAATACCAGAAAGAAGTATTATTAATGCATGTTATTACTTCTACTAAATACCTGGGATAATCATAAAATTCATCACATTATATATTTTTTTAATTTTTTATTGTTTAAAGAAGTATTTATATCTGTAAATAAACAAACAGCCTAGCAGGTTGCAGTGATCATTACAAATATGTTATAGCGAGGGAAGATAATGGTTCAGATCTAAACAGTTGAAGGAAAGGAATTTCAAGACTCTGACATGAGATGCGAAATGTGACAACTCCAAATTCACCAAGACTGCAACATTGAGAAAGCATTGTTGGTTCAAATTCTGGTTAGTTTCCTTCAAGGTCATGTCGTGTGAACACAGGAGAGATAAAAGTGGTTTAAACATTCAAGATTCTGGGGATCAATAACCCTTATCTTAAAATATCTGACCAAATGTTTCTGGGGGGAAGAATGTTGATCAATGGGAATGCAGATTAAGTCTTGTCTTAACTGATTTTACGGTGATCGGGGTTCAAATCCTAGCTAGGTGTACTGAGGTTTTATTCCTAATTGGTTTTCCTCTTTCCCTTCATACAAATGTGAATACATTTAATCAAAACTATACCTTCCTCATCCCTTCTCGATTTAGTGCCTATGGTAAGGCAGAGAGAATGAAGTAAAAATACCTATGGAATTTAAAAAGTATTTTTTCCTGCTTTTTAAAGTGGGTAATAGCCAATAGGTGCGATTTAAATTGTGATAGGAGTTACTAGGATTCATCACACTTTTGTTTTTGTTGTCAAACCAGTTTTATATTGTTTTTCATGAGAAGAGGTTTGCTTTGATTAAACAGGTAATACTGGATTTTAATGGAAAAAAAAATATTGACCTTTAAAAAAAAAGTCATTCAACATTAGGCCTTAGCTTCCCATATTGGTATTATCATTTAATCTAGTGACAAAGTGGTTTAGAAGATAAAAATCTGTTATTTTTTGCTATCAACATTGGCATGCAACTTTATTATTAACCTATTATTTTACTAGTATTAATAGATGATGGCTGTAGAAATTTGGCAATAATAACTGGAGTGCCAATATATTTCCATAATGGGTGGAAAAAATGGTGATTGGGGGAAATCTAGAATTCTACTAAACACCTTTGCACCTATGACCTATGCACTTTCTAAATCTGATATACCTAACTACAATGATATTTATAAGTCAATTTAGAAAGTGCATGTTAAATACTGCAAATACAATTTTATATACATAGCCAACCTACCAATGTATGGCAATTACACCATATACTGTACATATTTCTATGAAATATATCAAATATCAAAATAAATTTGGATCACAAACACAAGAAATAATTAATTATATTCCTACTTAGTTAAAGTTAAATAACTCTTTTAAGTGTCTGAAATTTTTAAATCAATAGATCATTGTTAAAGCTTGAACATAGATAGCCTACAGACCAGTACTTCAAAAGTGAAAAGTGATTTTCCTTACCGAACAAAAATGAAACAAGATCAGGCCCCATTCTCTTTGAAATCAAGCAAGCGCACACCTAACTCTGTAAGGTTTCAAATACTTCACAGTTAAATGTATTTTGTAGTTGATAATTTACTTAATATAGAAGCCAAAATTTTTATTCAGACAAATTTAAAAAAGATAAACACAAATTTTCTTTAAATTGAGAAAAATGTCTGATAAACATAGACCTACTCATGTAGGCCTTACTATTAGGCAAGGTTTAGGCTAAGAATATGTTGGTTCAATGTACGAAAAGAGTGACTGCAATTCGAAGTTAACTAGATACTAACTAAACCATGACATGAAGAACCATGGCACTCACCCAACCGTAAATCCATACCGTTAATGAGAGGAACTATGCGTGAACAATATAGTATATATATATTTTTTTTCTATTTTAAAATTAAATTATAAATAAGTATGGTAAGGGCTTTTAAAAGTTTACTTCCACCAGCTCAAGCATTCTAAGGCTTCAATCTTTAGATAGACTGGATTGTCACTGGGAGGGAGTATTGGTTCAATTCTCGGTTGCGTGCACTCGAGGTTGTTTACCCTATCACCTCTCCTAGCTATTGCAGGTGCAATTCCTCTAAACTACCTTTCTCACTACTGTCCATTGAATTAAGTTGTTAATAACCCTGGTGCTAAACCTAATACCCACTCAAAATAGTGTAAACAGCAAAGATTTTCCAAATGTTTTGAAAACCATAAATTACTAAAGTGTTGATCGAGCTAATGTGTATGTTTGATTTTAGTTTTTAAAGGTCACTGTGTCTCACCTCTTTTTTGGGTTGCACACAAATTAACTAATTATGTTTAAGTGTTTGGGATTAATAAAGTTTAATATATAGAAAGTGTACCTACATATGCATGAAGGAAAAGTGGAAAATCAATCTTAATAAATCTGACTTGGATTTTAATCAGATCTCCTACTTATTAGAATTCCAGTCTATTGTAAGAATGCTGCCTTAAGGAACTTGACCATTAAAGCAGGTGAGTTTGGTAAATAATGCTTGGAATTACACTTACAAGGGGGTATCAAAAAGTTTCAAAAGTGGTTCTGTGAAATGAAAACAGAGCGCAGCATAGGGATTAGTGCACTGGTGTGGCGCGCTGTGACCTTCATCTGTCAGTAAAACAAGTGGCATCATTCTGTGTAGACCAGTGGCTGTGTTACGTTTATTTAACGACATGCACGAGTGCATTTGCGATTTTATTATGGACCGTGAACGCGAGCAGAGAGCGAAACTCAAATTCTGCACGTCTTACTCGGAAAATCTAGAATGGAGACCTTTCAAATGATGCAGCAAGCTTACGGCAATGAAGCTATGAGCCGTTCAGTGTGTTTTGAGTGGCACTCGCACTTCAGGTGTAGAAAAACACCAATGAAAGATGAAGAGAAGTCAGGGCGACCTTACACAAGCACAAACCCAGATATTGTGGACAGAGTTAAGCAACTTGTGTATGAGGATCGCAGGATGATATTTCTGACAACATGATTGTGTCATACAGATCAGTTCAGACAATTCTCACGCCCGTTCACGTCATGTTCTGAGGCATCTGAGGAAGAACATTCAGAGGAAAAGACCAAAAGTGCGGTGTGCAGGCAATTGGATGCTCCAACATGACAATTCACCTGCACACACAGCGCTGAAATTGCATGAGTTTATCCCACTCAACAACATGATCATCGCTCCTCACCCATCGTGCGATTTGGCCCTCTGTGACTTCTCCCTCTTCCTGAAGATTAAGTTAAAGCTCAAGGGTCACCGGTTCGACACTGTGAATGGAATCAAGTGTGGATTGCAGGCGGTTTTGTGCACGCTTTGAGATAAGGACTTTCAGGGAGCTTTGCAAAAGTGGAAAAAGTGCTTGAATAGGTGTATCGCTGGACAAGGGGACTACTTTGAAGAAGATAGTGGCCAGATTTAAATCAGGTACTTTATTTCAATTTTACAGAACCAGTCTTGAAACTTTTTTATAGCCCCTTATATTTGGCAAGTCGTTGTAAGCAATTTTGGGTGGAGTTGGTAAAAATGTACTGACTCAAGACTCGGTCTTCAAAATAAAAACTTATAGTAGTATAACAATATAGGCCCATATAAATATATTTCGATTTTATACTGTTTTATCTTTAGGACCTATATTTGTAATTTGGATTTATAAATTTATTTAAATATACATTAACAATGCCAAAGAGGCTTCCCAAGAAGTAATCTGTATTGGAGCATTTTGCTGCAGTAAGTTTATTATTACTTATTAATATAAATTTGCCATTTATGAAAGAGTTGGAGTCGAACCGTAGAGGAGTTGAAGTCAAGACTAGGCGTACTGACTCCACAACCTTGATACTTCCTAGTTATCTTACTTCTCAGTCAGATTATTAAATTATAACATTTGCTGGTTATGTATTCGAGAATTTTTTCCGTTTATATATAGTTTTTTTTTCCCTTCAGGTTAATTCAAGATGGGGTTTGTTATGTTTAACCATAAAAATATATTAGGCCTAACAACCTGTCTGCGCCAGAGATTAAATTGTGCACCAATTTAAAAGTGTGATAGACACAAAGTTAGATTGTCACAACTTTAGATTCCTGCTAGATGTCAGCCTAGATAATGCCTTATTGTAAATGCCTGCTTAATTCAACATATAGACTTGTGGCATGCCTGTAAAAGCATATGACATGTGAGGTTAGATTTACACATGCCAGAGCACTATCCAGTAGTAGTTATGGTAAGGTTATGTAATATTTTTAAAAGTGTTTTATCATAAATAATGACCATCTCATCTTTTCACCTTCAAAAGAGTTTAAAGATCTATATATTTTCTGATTTTCTATAAATGAGATTTTCACCTTCAATGTTGGTAGAGCTACTTGCAACTAAATGAACACAAAGTAAAAAGAAAATCTTGACTGCATTTGATCAGTATTTAAACGTACGCCTTCTAGTTTAAAGTAGGCCATTCTATGTAGCCTAGTAAAAAGATTGACTGTCGTATCCATATCTAAAGCCCCATATAAAGACTGTATCTGTAGACCCGTTGTCCGTAATGTGTAAGAAATCAATTCCACAGTATCAGAGTGCTCTGTCTAAAGAGTTATAATCCGCCAGTCCTTGCTCCGTAGAAGTTGGTCAACTTTCACTATCTAAGGACTAGTTTATATAGACTACCAATCACAGTTAAGTATAGTGTGCACACATCTGGAAATAAGAGTACCAATGGTAGCAAAAGGATCCATTGCTAGTTAAAAGTTTGATAGTTCAAATTTTTTTTAAATATATTTATTGTGAATGTACTTAGCTTACATTTAAAGTACATCCTGGACCTTTTCTCAAAAAGAGTAGTTTATAGTTTCATTTACTGATCAGCTGATTGCTTGGTGGTTGCTCCTTAGCATAGATGATTTTCTTTCAAAAGTTTTATTGGACGAGGTCTCCGACTATCTCATTGGTTGGCATGGTCACATTATCAAAGATACAGGCTGAATAGACTCTAATCGAATTTTTAAGGACTACGGACCTAAGGCTACAGAGTTTGTAGAAGGGGCTTAATTCGTAAGGTCAGAATTTAGTTTAGTATCTGTTTAAATTCAATGGAGAGGGTTACTTATAAAAAAATATATGCCTAACTTACTTTGAATAGAAATCAAGCCTATTAAGCAAAGTAGGCCTTGCTACCTATAAATTGGCTAAATTTAAGCTAACTTTTTAGCTAGTTTTCTAGAATAAAACAATTCCAAAAATAATAATCTTGTCTAATAACAAGTGTCCATGTTCAAGTAGACACTTTATACATTAGTTTGTTTTTTAAATTTGTGACTTATTAACTACGAATCTAACCATGCTAGGATTTTGGTGTCGGTTTTGTAACATCAAAGTGGCAATTGTGAAATAATTAGATATACCATATGGTTGGTTAGATTAGAAGCCCCTTAAAAGTTTACTATAATCAAGGTTAGGCCTATTGAATATCACAGTGGATAGTTTACAGCAGTCGAGGTTGAATTGTGCTGCATATTTTGTAGATGCATAGTTTAAGATAATTTTGGTTAGGTCCTTAAATAAATTTCTAATTTTTTTTGGTCTATTTTTTCTCTCTCTTCAAACAGGTTGGTGAATTTGTGAACAAAATTAACACTGCTATCCTAGCTTTGTAACCCATCAAAATGCTTCTGTTTACATACAGTAATTATATTTAAAATGGAGATATAAATTAAGTTGGTTATAGCACTAGGCCTATGATTGGAAGGATGTGTTTAATGAACAGGTTTCTAAGTTTTTCAAAAGTAATGCTCCCTTAATAATCAGTCGAATTCAGATGTCTTTTGTACATTATGACAATCCAGTAAATGACATTAAAAACAAAATTTAGGAATGTTGACAACTGTCAAAAGTTTTTATGATCTAAGCGTAGTTTGAGATAACACAAAGATGGCTATGAAGGAAACTCTCGTAATCACATTTATATTAAAATTATACATTGTTGCCTTTTCTCAAAGCTATTTAAGGTAAGAAATGAGAAAGTCTATGCAGTAAAAACTAGGGATCGATAGTCACTTGTTACCATTTAGGGTTATTGCTAAACGTTTTAACATGTTTGCTTAATTAAATCGAGTTATTTACAAACTCATTGTGTTAAATATATTACGTAAAAACGTCTACAAGATCTTACATCAATTAATTAAACAAACCCTTTAATATATTACCTATTCTTTGCCCAACGGGCGAAGTAAACGGATTTCCACCGAAGAACGACATGTTTTTCTTTATGACTGACAAATGAAAATCATGAGAATATGATGGCGCAACACGCCCTCTGCTGAAAAACTTGATCACCTTAACGTCGTGAAGTTGTCATAGCAACGTAAGACGCTGACTTTGTTTACAAACATGACAGTTTGTGTGTGTAGTAAAGTGTTATTTTATGCCCTTTTTTTTGCCATGAACTCCTTTCAGCGTCTTTAAATAACTTAAGTAATCTTTGTTTCAACATAACGTTCTGATTTTATTTGGTTAATTACTTATTATATTTATATCAAGAATAATGCTTTAATTCACGGGTATTAATGACTTGTAAAAGTATTGTGTAACTTACATAAAGTCAATACCAATTTTTAAAATGATCTTTAAAATAAGAACTTTCCTTTGAATGATCGAGAATGAGTATTATACACGATGCCCTTGAACCAGGGGTAATTGACAATGCAATGATTTTAAAAGCAATGGATGAACAAGGACCAAAAGGAGAAGCAGGAAGACTGGCAAAAGAAGAGGGACGTTCAATGGAAGAAGTAGAAAATATAAGACTAGAGTTTTTAAGTATGTAGGTCTTACTTAAAATACAATTTGTGATATTTGAATAGTTGGGTCACTCCTTGCTTTTTTTTTTCCAAGGGTTCACACCCCACCTGAGAACTTTTATCGCCTTGTCAGTTAGTTGAGGGGTATACCAATGGAGTGAGAAAAAAGGGGGAAATAGGAAGGGTTATTATTATTATTATTATTATTATTATAGCACCGTGTTTTAATACCCGTTCGGGTTATACACACGCTAATGTGTAATGGTAGGGTGATTGTGAGATGAAATGGAGGACCTACAGTTTAACGTGGAATCCGAGCCATGGTGGAGGCCTGGCATTCCTCACATTCACAAGTTATGATTAATACACGTCTTGTCAGAGGTGAAGGAAGGGTACAGATAAATCTGTACCGGGACCGAGGATTGAACCCCGGACCCTCAGCACAAAAGTCCGACACCTTACCCCTAGACCGCCAGGTCACCTAATAATAATAAAATAAATAATAATTAATAATAATAAATAATAACAATAACAACAACTATAGCAACAATAATAACCATAATAATAAAATTTGTAGCTAGTAGGTACCGTGAATTCGTTAATTCAGAGGCATGTTTAGCTACTTTAAATCTTGTTTATTATTATTATTATTATTATTATTATTTTAGGAATTTGACACAATGCTTTATGTGGTGGACCAATTATGTACACTTCATTTACCCTGAATGGTAGCACTCTTACTTTGACAGGCTATATTATGAACCTATCTTATAAGATATAGCATAATGGAACAATGTGAGGTAAGCTTGCTATATTTGAGGGCCAATGAAGAGCACAATGCATTAATTTGAAATTACCAATAGTATTATAATCGTGGCTACTATTCTTGACTACAATCTAGTAGGTAATATTTGGACACTTGGGCAAGTGCGATGGAAGTCCAGTTCCTCCCTCCTACAGTTTGGTTTCCTATGTACCTATCTTCAACTAAATACCGACATAGTTTCTTAAACTTCACACAACTCATCTTATTTAATTAGATTACTGATAAGTTATAAAGTATGTTAAAAATATGATTAAAAATTTTAAATTCCATTTAGTATTTAGATCAAACACCCAAATAGGTGAGCAATCAAGAATGTATTATTCTCAGGCACAGTAAGGTAGGGTCAATTTTTTTTAAAACACTGGGTCTTACCACCTTTTAGGGTTGTACACATGTACTAATTAAGCTAAAGTGTCAGGAATAAAGAAGGTCTAATTTAGAGGAAGTGTACTTTCATTTTCATTGAGGGGAAGTGGAAAATAATTTTGGGAAAATCACCCTCAGGACACCTGATCGAGTTTCAAACTCCGATATCTCTACCATTGGCAGTTCCCATCGTTGTTGGTCCAACGTTTTGAAATTGTTTGTAAAATAGGCGTGCTTGTTTACTAGGGTTGAATATAAAAGAATAAGTTATGTTACATTCTTTTAGACATTTTATATTCATTTCAGATATTTTAAAAATTGACCATCTCTGGATCATGACATCGCTGGTTAAACTACAGCTAGGAAACAATATCATAGAGAAAATTGAAAATTTGGAAATGCTTGTGAATCTGAGAGAACTTGACTTATCTTTTAATAACATTGAAAAGATTGAGAACTTGGAAGAATTAGTGAAGCTCGAGATCCTCTTATTGTTTGAAAACCGCATCTCTGTTATTGAGAATATTAACACACTCACCGAATTGATGATTTTTAGCATTGGTAACAACAGGATCGACAGCTGGGACAATGTAAGATATTCTTCTGACAAATTTGTTTGGTAATTTACTTCTTATGCACATTATGTGCATAGGTTGCCTTTTAATTATAATAAGGCAGGCATGAGTAGGTGTGTGTGTGACCATTTTAAAAGTTTTTTGTAAAAATAATTGGGGTTGTATATGCTATTAATTTTATAAGACTCCAATAAGCAATTAGGTCTAGGCATTGAGGAGGAATACAAATTTTTTTTTACAACCATTACTGTTTTCAGCCTATGGTCTGGGTCACTTTTTTATTCAAGTCATATATCTGCCACTACTGGCTGGCTAGGCCTGTTTTATCTTCATATTCCTTATATTCTAACTTTTAAGACAAGGGGCCAGTTTCATAGTCAGATTTAGTACGCCTAAAGTACGAGTCGATACTAAATACAGGATGACACCTACCTAGACCAAAATGGAATGGGCCAGTTTGGCATATGAAACTGGCCCATTCCATTCAATTTCAGGTAGGTGACGTCTTGTATTTAGTATAGCGCCGCACTTGAGGCGTACTAAATCTGACTATGAAACTGGGCCTAGGACAGGCAGAACATCCAATCCCTGATTTTTAATTCATCACCGTGAAAGGGTAAACCCACATTTCACCAATGATAGATTTTTCAGCCATGCCGGGAATCGAAGCCGGGACACTTAGTTCAGTAAACAAACATGCTACCGACGACTAAGCTAAGGTGTCAGATTAGGCATACACAAATACATTCATTAATAGGGCCAACATTCAGGGATGAAGGAATTGGACCTTTCTATTCACTCAATAGGACCTTGCTTTAGTGTACACAAGAGCTTTGAATTAACTTTTTTTTTTTTTTTTTTTTGTAGACAAAGTTTTTTTCTAAAATAAACATTGTTAAATCTTAATTTTTAAAAGAAGTCCTCTTTCGAGCACCAACAATGATTGAGTCACTAAAATTTGGCATTGTATAAATAAGTTTTATTTGATTTAGTAATTAAGAATAATTCCTTATAGATTATTGTATAATTTATTTTTACATTATTAATTAAACAGACAAAGAATTTAAATATAATTGTCATATTTTTATTTACACCATTGTGGCAACACGAGTTTCCAGTTTTCAAATAACGGCCTTCCCATAAAATTCGGACTACAGATACCTTCTCCAATATGTCCATTGCTATATAAAAATACCACGGTAACTTATTTATTAAAGTATTAGTGAATTATTAGTTATGATCTCAATAAACCTCAATTATGTTAAAGTTGTTTTTATAGCAATGAAAATGTTAAGGGAGGTTCTTAACAACGTTTCTTAATAAGGATTTGTTTATCAAGAATGAACAAATAGTTTTATAACAAAAATTTTTCTAAAAAAATAAATAAAACAATCTTACTTAAAGGTGTTTTGGCATCCACAAAATAGTTTCTCAATCTCGATTCTGGCGAATTCTGATGTATTTTCTTAATATTTTCTAACCAAATTCTATTCCAATAGATTATATCAATTAAATGGCTAGTAGCCACTGCTGTAATTAGACCGTACTAATTATGTGAAATAAATATTAAAGTAGACTCCATTAAATTAACTATTATGCACTGAAACCACTTGCAAAGTCCCCAGCAAAGGTTTGTGTTTGGACACCTACAGACTACAGTAGAAAGTTCTGTACTTTATTGAGCTAGGCTGTGTCTAGTCATATCTAATCATTACTAACTGTAGCCAATTCTTAAACTAATATTTGTTGTGGCGGTGTATGCCTTAAATAAACAAATGCCTCCAAGCACTGACAAACTAGCATTGTAATGCCAAACAAAAGGTCTCCCTCTTGCTATTTTAACATATATTGATACATAAATATCCAGTCAAGTAGACCTATTAACATTTGGCCCTGCTTTTGTGTTTCTAATCTTGGTATGTTGGCCAGAAACAAGTGATTCCAAATTCCCTTTAAAGTGGTCTAAGATTGTAACAACCTTAAAATAAAGGTGACCTGGTGGTCTAGGGGTAAGGTGTCAGACTTCTGTGCTGAGGGTCCGGGGTTCAATCCTCGGTCCCGGCACAGATTTATCTGATTGCCAAACCCTTCCTTCACCTCTGACAAGACGTGTATTAATCACAACTTGTGAATGTGAGGAATGCCAGGCCTCCACCGTGGTTCGGATTCCACGTTAAACTGTAGGTCCTCCATTTCGTCTCACAATCACCCTACCATTACACATTAGCGTAAGTGCGTATAACCCGAACGGGTAGTAAGACGCGGTGCTAATAATAATAATAATAATAATAACCTTAAAATAGTGTTGGGCCCCCTGAACAAAACTTAAACAAGAATCTAGAAACTAAGAGACACAGAACAAAGTATATAGTAAAAAAAAAACTTGGCTTTTTTTTAAAAAAAATTAACGATATCTACTCAAATAATTTTCTTCAATCTTAGGTTATTTACCTGCGCCAATTCTCAGCTTTGAGGTCTCTTAATATGGCTGGAAATCCTTGTGCAGAAAAGTTGAACTTCCGCTCATATGTGTGTGCTTTCTTACCTAACCTGACCTACTATGAGTATAAAATGATCACTTTGACAGAAAGAAACGATGCTTGTCAGGAATACAGGTATAGTAAGATTCTGGTATGGATAACTTTTAGGAGCTGCAAATATATTTTTTACAGTCAATACCTATAATATTTCTATTATTTTATAGCTGTTATTATTTATCAAAACTGACAGCTCCAGACCAGATGAATTTACATTGTTTTAGCAAATTTTGCAACTGTTGAAAAAATGTCTTCCTATCTGAATCTGACTATATTAATATAGTAACATACTTTAATCAATTGTTTTACTTGAATTTAGTTTAAGTGTGGTGATGTTCATGTGAAATGCTGACAAAGAACGAGTTTTTTACTAGTGAGATAAGAACTTGAGATAACTGTACACGTAACTACTTAAGTGTTACTAACCCCTTTAGAAACTAGCACTATCTCCTCTACCCTAACCATCTTGGATGAGAATGAGAGTTTCAAGTATGCATTTTTTTTAAAAGTTTTTATGACATAAACATTTCTTAGCATAAATAGATAATATGTACTGGTACTGCTTCAGTAGAAACATTTCTCTTAATTTCCTACATACAGTAATGTCAAAAGTTTTTGAATATCTATCATGGGCATTACATAATATGAGCATAGATTTTTCTTCCTTAATTTAAAAAGTTTCTGACCTGCTTAAGTGGCCACATGTTCTAAGGCATCACTTTCGCAATAGACTAGCCTGCCGATGACGGGAAGATTGAGGGTTCGAATCCTGACCGAGTATACTGAGGGTGGTTTTTTCCTAAATAATTTTCCACTCTCCCTCCATGCAAATGTGGGTACACTTCCTCTAAATTTGACCTTTCTCATACATAACTCATTAGCGTTATTAGTAAATATGCACATAATCTGAACAGGTAGTAAGACATGGTACTAATAAAAAAAGTTTCTGGTCAAATGCTAATATGTTCATGGAAAATAATCAAGAACTCTTGTGATTACAATGTGTGGAAAATTAAATTGTTTCTACTGAAACAATATTGTATTTATTGTGGCCAAAAAGTATTTTGTTATAAAAACTGCAAAATTATGGATTTTTACTCACACTCCCTTCCATCCCACTTTAACATGGCAATAATTAGATCCGCCTGAATCAAAGTTGAGGCTCTTTTGAGTTGTTAGTTAATTTCTTGCTCAGATTAAAACCACATGGCTGATGTTAGATAAGCTCATTAATATTACAAACACAGGCCTTTTCAAACGCCTTGCACAAATAGTTGCAATGCATTTTGGTCATACTATGGAAAGTTGATAAATTCCATCATTGCATAGCAGTCATATGAAAATGCATTCACTTAATTATTTGTGAGCAAAACAGAACATTATAAGGTTGGTCCAATATAAACTTTGTTTGGAGAAACACTTAACACAAATAGCATCTACTATATTTAGTAACTATATTAACAAAATTTACACTAAACCAACATAAAAATATTAATCATAAAGTATTCCACAAAACTTAGCACTATTTGTTATACATACACAGAGCCCTGCGTTTGTGGAGATCGCGATAATTCGCGAATGTTAGATATGGCATTTTTTCTTTCAGATGTTCACATTTCAGGTTACCCTGATTGCAAATATATGCTCAGAATTGCCGCGATAATTCGCGAAATCGGCGTTTTAGCGCGATACTCGCGATTTTAAACAATGTCCACGACAATCGCGATTTAGTCACGATTTTCAGCATTCGGCATGTTGCAGTTTGGTGATGTTGAGTAGTTATTTTCTATTTTTCTAGCCTAAATTGAGATTTAAAAATATAGTCACAATTTTTGTGAAGTAACAAGAAGATTTTTGTGTAATATTTTGTCTTTGTGACTTGTACATACTTTTCCCGGACAAGCTGCCGCTAAATCTTATTTTTTTAATAAGTTGACAGCACATTTTTTTTGCAGACGAGTGTTTTTTACCGTTTTGTTCAAACAAAATATAATTTTTGGTTTTCACTTCAATATGTTTAGTTTACCTGTTTCAAACATTGTCCTGGAAGTCTAGTTTTAACCCAACAAAGTCACCTTAATCACGAAAGTTTGGTAAAAACAACTTTTTTAACGCTTTTGTCTTAATTCGATAATTTCGTCGCAAAAATAGGATTTTTGTAATTCACCGCTTATTCACCGCTTTTGGGAAACTTAAAAACGAAATTGGGCTTTTTTATTCACCATAAAAGCAGGGCTCTGTACATACATTTAGTTTAACTTCACTGTGGAGCCACATTCGGTATACTTATTATTGTGTTTTAAATACACTTTAAACTGGAGGTTTCGTGTGAAAATAAAGCCTTTATGTCAAAACTTAAAATGACAAACATTAGATGAAAATACAGAAAACTGTATTTTTTGAATCATTTATCTATTTAAATGTCTAGGACCTCTTGATTAAAGCATACTCTGAACCATTCATACCTTTTTAATCCATACCCGTTAAATTATTTAATTAATGATCCTTGTGTTAAAAACAAGTAAAAAAAAAGTTATATCTTGCCAGTCAAATCTCTTCTTGAAGTTAGCCAAATGGGATTTGAACACAAACCTTTTGAAGAGATTGAGGTGAAAGAATTACACTTTACAACAGATGCTATAGTGATTGCAGTCTTATTTTTATGAGCAGCTCTTCTTTGGAGAAATTGGAAGCGCGAGAAGCGAAAGAAACACATGAGAAGGAAGAGAAAGAGAAGGCGAAGAAGGAATTGGAATATCACATGGAGGCCTATGTGGAGGGACTCAACACCGATGAGTTGTTTATCACGATGTTCAAGGATGATAAGGAGGGTTTGGCTCTTCTTGAGATGAACGATGATGCCAAAGATTTACAAAAAATGTTTCCTTTATTAAAACAAATGTAGGCCTGTATCTAATATTGTGCATTTGGGCCACATCATTCGTTGCCCAGTAGTACGAAAGATTAGCCAGTACTAATATAACATTGCCGAGGGGACGCCCGAATGTATTTATCATATATCCTTTTCGTAGAGGCTCTTTTCATGTCCCAATGAGATGAGGGTGTGGAACCAATGGAAACACTTAAACCTAAATTAAGAATTACTAGCCAAACCCTGGTGACTGTTAGGATGATTCCCCTTTCGAGAAAAATACTCAAGGTACCAGCCGGGATTTGAGCCCACGACCCCTAGGCTCAAAGCCAGGTGCACTGACCACTACACCATGAGGCTGGTATTAAGACAAATATGTACATATATTTCAGATTGAGGAGTACATTCAGTTGTAATGTTAAAAAGCTGCATAACTTTAATTTTGTATCTTGATGCTACAGAATTTCTACCCCCATCGGAGGACATAGAGATAAAGGCATTTGTCTTGTCTAGTCTGGTTTGGTTTACAGGTGACAAAGTTATCCTGGCCAGGTGTATTGGGGTGGTTTTTCCTATTTGGTTTCAGGCTTTCCCTAGATGCAAAAAAAGATAAACTTCATTTAATTATACCTTCCTCATTTCTTACCCATTAATGCAAATATGCAAAGCACAAAAAAAAACCCAACCCAGATTTGTTGTAATTTTCCCAAATGATTTTTATACCTCAGGATTTAGTATTAAAACAAAATAGGTGATGGCCTTTGTACTTTTGATTAATTTAAGAATGATTTTATGATTAGATTTATGAAATTTATAAGTAATACAGGATCATATTGTATTAAACAATATTGATTTGAGGGTTGCAACACTTCCTATCTTCCACAAGATTGTGACAAATTGGGAGAGGCCAAGAAGTGTCCAAGAGTCTGAATCCTCCTGCAGTTTGTTAAACATAACAAAAAAAAACCTCAATTTTTTTTTAGTTCCAATTTTCACAGAATGGGCCTTTTAAAAATGAAAGCTTTAAGGGAAAACAAAGGAAAGTCAAATTTTAACTCGAATTGAAATCCGTCTGTTAAAAAGTCGCCAGACCTTTATAATGCACTTTAGATTTTGTTTTAAGAGGTCTTTGTCATATTTAAATTAATTAAAATAAAAACCCGACTCGGTGGCGTAGTTGGCTAACGCGCTAGTCGTGTTGAGCTCGATTACCGAGAACGGGGAGATCGAGGTTCGAATCTCGGTCGGGTGAACTGGGGGTGGTTTTTCCTAAATGGTTTTCCACTCTCCTTCCATGCAAATGCGGGTTCACTTCCTCTAAATTCAACCTTCCCAATTCCTAATCCATTAGAGTAATTAGTACTTAAGCGTATAACCCGAACGGGTAGTAAGACGCGGTGCTAAATATTATATTATTATTAATTAAAATAAAAGTATTCGCTGGGGTCCTTACGGGGTTTTAGATATAAGTGTGTGTGATGTGACTTTCTGCCTTTTTCACTTGCACCCTTCAAATATTGGCAAAACTGATAACGTTTTACAATTGTAAATATTTAAAATAGTACAAAACCTTAGCTAGGTCGAGAGCATATTTCCTTACTGAACAGGGAGTTTTTCGAGTTAATTTCCTAGCATTGTTGAACAGTTTAATATTGATGAATTTGAGGGGTTTCCCCTTTCCCAGCGATGAATGGACGACCAGGGGACTGGGTGTTTGTGCATATTTTAAGAGTCAAGTTGTTTGTGAGAAGTGTGTATATAACATAAGTCGGTTCAGAAAATGCACATTAAACACTTCTATTACTTGCATTGGCGGGCAAGAAGACTAAATTTCAAGCTCGACTAGTTTAGTTTGCTGGTGAAGGGAAAGTCAAGGTTGGAATCACATTCAATTGTGCCGAGGATTATTTTTCTTAAATAGTTTCCTCCCTCTCCACGCAAATACGGGCACATTTCCTATAAATAAATGTGGATAGCCTGAAAAGGCACGGCAGTAAGATGTGACACAAAAAGCTCACAGAGACACCTTTATTAACCAACTAGGTACCTGCTTTGGTAGCCGCATGGTCTAAGGTGTCACTCTTGTGTTGGACTAGACTGCGGATGACAGGGAGATCGAGGTTTGAATCCCAGTCGGGTCTACTGGTTTTTTTTTTTCAAAATAGTTTTACACTCTCCCTCCATGCAGTTGCGGATACACTTCCTCTAAATTCAACCTTCCTCACCCTTAACTCATTAGCGTAATTAGTACATATGCATATTACCTGAACAGGTAGTAAGACGCAGTGCTAAAAAAAAAAAAAAAAAAACTAACAACATTAAAAATATACTTTGTTAAACTTGTGTAAAAATATCTCCTTGACAGTTGTGGTTTAGTTTCCATGAGCAGATGATGGAGGTGATTGGACAGTTGTTCTCTATAGGTTTGAGACAGCACAAGGTGCGTGAAGAAGAGATGACTTTGTTCATGGCCTGTGTCAATAAGGCCAAGGAAGAGAACAGACTCAACAGCCAGCAGTAAGCCCCACCAACATAACTCTCCTTTATACAGGCACTAGAGATGAGTAACATTTCATTTGTACCAAGTGTGTGTATTAAATGAATCAACATATATAGAACAAATATTTAAAAGTGTTAGTGTTAGGTAGGTTCTACAGTCTAGTAGTATTTTGGAAATAGGTATTATTTGTAAACAAAATTGAAAATAAATAGTGTTATCCACAAACAAAGTATGTGTACAATCATATACACACTAAATGACACTACACAACATTTTCATTTTGAATGCACTAGTAATTTATTTTCAGTAGAGAACATTTCCATGTAAAATGTTTGAAATAACATAAAGAGAGAGGCAGGTAATATATAAATCAAGGTTTTTTAAAAGGAATCTGCAACTACAATTAGATGGAAAAATAATTGTTGTATGTGTCTAAGAGAGTTTATTTTATTCTAAGCTTTACATACTAATACATACACACCTAATCACACCGTTCCCTTATGTGGTAGGCAAAAAAATGTGTGTATAGCTCAAAAGACAACTCCGTATTTAATACATCCTCACTAACTTTATTCACACTTCTCTATCCTTGCATATTCCTTTTGCTTCAACAACATCCTGTTAGAGACTCACTAAAACTTATTGCGTGAGGTTGGCGAGACTGGTGATTACAGGCGAGAGAGAGGACAGTCAGTGCGTAATATGGCGGCGTGTGGACGTGAATAAGGCGTGTGCGAGTGAAGGTCGTGAAAAGGGGTTGTGTTCGTACATGTGCGTAGCACAAGTTATGTTGGATCACCAAGTGTGCAATAACTAGACCATGTGTGGTACAACAATCCATAAACCGAGTCATACATGTTCTTTAATTCTTAAAAACCTTAATGTTTCTTTTTTTTCCACACATTCTTCTACAACATTTAGTCAAACCTAACATGGCCTACCCCTCCCTTTTGATCCACACACTCTACCTTCATATATTTGCTTCGTCACTTGATCCACACTCATCCTCTCAACATGCCCAAACTAACGTGACACTTCTTCCACAATGATTGATTGTATTACCTTTCAAACTGAACTTATTCAGCACCCATTCATTACTGACTCTTCCCATATGAATTTTTCCTATTTTCTATTTGAGTTTATTACTGTCGTCAATATATAAAAAGTACCATGGTATTTATATAAAAGTTTATTTGTTGGAAATCATTGAAACAAAATCAACACAACCTCATATTTTTTTAGAAAAATAATACTAGCTTTGTCATTATTTTTACATTTATAATTGATAAACTGTTATTTTTTAATCCGTCTAAAACCTGTATTTCAGTCTGATCAAAGAGTTTTCTCACAGTACTTTGTTGTTCATTAGTTTGATGGAAGAATTCTTATTCAAGAAAGCTGAGGTATTCAATAATATCCGTGAACTTGCCAAAACTGTAGAGGATCAAAATGAAGAAGACTTGAGC
The DNA here is from genome assembly GCA_033556935.1 of Timema podura. NCBI lineage: Eukaryota > Metazoa > Arthropoda > Insecta > Phasmatodea > Timematidae > Timema > Timema podura. Next base: position 32,491,059 of record JAVRXN010000002.1, read on the forward strand.
AGCCAAATTGATGAGATGCAAAAACACTCGGACTCTTATCATGAATTCTGCCAAAAAACTTGGTATGACCTCATGGAGGCAGAGCTCACCTTATTTGAACAACTTGAGGTCGGTAATAGTAAGATAACCATGCAATGTATAATATAATCTAGACTATCCAGTGTTAATGAAAGGGAACAATCACACAGATATTATAAAGTTCGACACCTTAGCTCAGGTGGTGTGTTGTTTGTCTACTGAGTTAAGGGTCCTGGGTTCAATTTTTAGCATGACCGCCGAAATTTTTTATCATTTGTGAAATGTGGGTTTGCCCTTACACACTGATGAATTCACAGCTGGGGGTTGTCTTTTCTATAATTAAGTTAGTTTATAAGCCGTGTGTTGATATAATCAGTCAGTTCAAAAAGTGCATGTTAAATACTTCAAATAAATGAAAAATTAAGTTATATTTTTAAAAAGACGTTTGTAGTGTTTACAAGACTACAAGGTCAACAGCAACATTTCAACACTTTCCCAAAAGCTTAGTTCACACAACCTAAAAATTATCACCTGTTTCCAGACTGTGGCCGAGTCAGTTTAGTAAAATGCCTCCATCATCCTCTATTCTTCTGCCACTATTCTTTCTTTAATCGCTTCCGTTATTCTCCTCTTACTTGTACACTTGATGTTATCTGCTTCTCTCCCATCTCTTTTCTCCCTTGCAGTTATTTTCCTACATACTTCATCTCCATTATTGTCTTTGTTATTCTCTCCTTTTCCATCGTCATTACATGACCATACATAGCCTTGCTTCTTCTACTATCCCATGTACTCTCATTCTTTCTTGGATAACTTAATTCCTAATCTTGTTTCTCCTCATTTCAGCTAACATGCTCCTCATAAACTTTATTCCCATGGAAAAAAAAATTCTGATTGGACCGCACAGTAAGCTGTAAACCGGATTGCCCTCCCAGGAATATTATCTCCCCTCACCCCCTTTTTATTAGCACCATGACTAAGTACTCGTTCGAATTCTACTCTTAGGAATAATTGGGAATTTACTTTATTTAAGGTGGGATGGTAAGGAACATGAGTTAAGGTCCAAATTTATTCATCTATAAAAAAAAAAATATTGTTTAAGTAGAAACATTTAGTTTAATTTTCTACATATCTTAACAGTTTTTGAATATTTATACATAGTTTTATTAGCATTGTGTCTTATTACCCATTTGAATTGTATGCATAAGCACTAATTAGGCTAATGGATTATGGATGAGGACGGTTGAATTTAGAGGAAATGTACCCGCATTTGTGTGGAGATGGGAAACTATAGAGGAAAAACCACTCTCAGTACACCCGACTGGGATCGAACAATGACCTCCCCATCATCGGCAGTTTAATCTATTACGAGAGTAGTGGCTTAGACCAGGGGTGGCCAGACTTTTCAATCTGGAGATCTACTCCAGAGAAGGAAAATCTCTTGCAATCTACTGTACAACGGAATCAAAGGCTTTTATTATTTGTTTCATTTGTAAAACATTAGTAGCTCATTTTGTGTTTTAATAGTAAAATTATATTGCATATAAGAACTTAGAGGTAGTCCTTTCACTCAATGAACCAGAGTTTTTTTTTCCATCAAACCACATAATATATATAATTTCCCTGAAAAAAGTATTCTTTCAATTAACATTTGACTTTGAAGTTAATGCATGATACCTCATAATCTTAGGATAGTTTGTTGGATGGGGGTTCATAATTACTCTGTCATAAACGAAGGCAGGATTGTAAATGGTCATCAGTCAGACAGCTTCGATTTTCTGATGTTGATTTGAGAAAAATTTGCAAACCATCTCTTTTTATCAATCTTAATTAATTCTTTCATTTTCTTTCTCTCAATATTTTTTTAATCAATCGACCAAACAAGCAGCCGCGATCGACTGTTTGGCCACCTCTGCCTTAGACTGTAGGGCCAACAAAGCGGGTCATTTCATAATTTGATCATGACTTTTTAACTTCATATAAAAGGTTTCTGATCAACTGTCTCATTGGCCATGACAAATATTCAAAAAATGTTGAGATTTCTACATGAAGGAAAACAAAACACTAAAAATATCTACTGAAGCATTATTTTATTTATTTTTGTAAAAAAAAAGTTTGAAAACTGAAAAAATTGGATTTTAACTCATGTCATGTCATGTCACCCAAACTTGTGTGCAAGTTTTTTTTTTTTGCTTGCTTTTTCAATTAGTTGTCTTTTGTTTGATTGTGTAGGATAAGCTAAAAAAAGTTGAAGTTAAAACCTCTCGACTCGCCTTTCCCTCCTGTTAAATGTACCGTAAAGCATATAAACTAGAAATAAAGAAGCATAATTTGATGTCTTTATAGGAAACCAATGGTAATTTTGAACGTAACTTGAATGACTTGGTGGGATCCTTCATCGAGCAAGCACAATCCCTATTCACTCACATCCGTAATCTGGAACAGAACTTCAGTGAGCAGTTGAACGAGTGTGCCACTCACTATCTGACAAATTTGAATGTCAGACTAGAGGACAGGAACCTCAATGTTCCTCTTGAGCTCATACCAGTAAGTAAAAAACATAATCTAGATGATTCATATAAGGATCTAAACAAAAATTATCATTATTTATCTTCTTTTTCTTTCATTTGCATGCTAATACATGTTCACATTATACACATACATCAATAATGGGTGGGTGTGGCTAATGCTCTAGATCTGGCCATTTGACCTTATCTTACCTCTGTTCTCCTGGCGTATGGAGGAATTCATTTCTGAGGTGGGAACACCATTAAAGTGAATTATACTATCCCCGGATGCAGATCAATATGTTTGATGAATGTATGTGCAAAACTGCAGGAGAAAATTCTATGTAAGAGACTGCAAAAACATAGAGAGGAGGTAGGAATGCACCCTCAAAAGTATGCGATCTATGCTGCTGTTAGCCTGGTCAAAAAATCGAGGGTAAAATATCTGCTAGGAATATTTGTGGACATCTCAGGTGCATTTATTTGATAACCTTTGGTGGCCAGCCTTATTCAAGAGATTAAGAGAACTAAATTGTCCTGGGAGTCTCTACAGAAGCTTTAAGGACTACTGTAGGGACAGGTATGCAAACATGAGATGCCCAGGAATAACAATAAGCAAAAAGTTAACAAAAGGATGCCCACAAGGATCGGTTTGTGGTCCGATATTTTGGGACGTTGGTCTCGATCCTGGGTTGCTGGAGATTGAAGCACTTCCTGAGGTGATGGGGGTGGTTGCTTTTGCTGACGACTTGCTGATAGTGGTGGAGGCAAGTTCGAGGAGGAACATGGAAGGAAAAAGTAATAGGGTACTGAGCAGCTTGGATAAATGGTGTAGGAAAGTAAGACTCAGCATGGCGCCGGCGAAGACAACCTACATGCTGCTTAAGCGAGTGCTTAAGAGAGATCCTATTTTAAGATAGCAGAACAAACAATTAGAAGGAGCAAAACGGTTGGATACCTGGGGGTGACGATTGACGAGAAGCGTAACTTCCTAGCTCACATGGTCAACATATGCGGGAGAGCCTTGCGGGTTTTGAATGGGATAGTCAGTATAGGGCAGCGTAAGTTCCATCTGCTCTTAAAACCGATTAGACGATACCATCAGGCCTTGCTTGTGTCCACAGTGGGATATGGAGCAGGAGTGTGGGAACAACAACTAAGAGGGGACAGAGCTAAAAGGAAACTCAGAGGCCTTCAGAGGAAAATTCTCATGAGACTTTCTGGGGCCTACAAAACTGTACCAACAAACGCGTTGTGTGTCACCCTAGGTGTCTGGCCCCTAGACCTAGAGGTACGAAAGAGGGCTGCTGGATATTGGCTTGAAAAAGGGAAGTTAGACAAAGTAATAGAATTAACAAATAATGGTGTAAGTACCAAGGAGGATATAACAGAGACCCTCCTGCGGGAGTGGCAAACAGACTGGGAAGAGAGTACCACAGGTAGAAGGACATTCCAGTTATTTTTGAACATACAAGAAAGACTGAGAATGAAGCATCTTCAACCTTTCTAGAGACTTGTCCACTATATCACAAGGCATGGCCCATATCGAGCGTCCATCTTTAGGATGAACTTAAATGAAACCAATCTTTGCTCTTGCGTAGGTGAGGCAACACCAGAACATGTGAACTTGGAATGTATATTTACGGAAAGGGAAAGAGCGGAGTTACTACTGCCTATACAGGCCAATGCCATATACCATATATTGAGGGATGTGTACCGGTGGAGCTACCTAAATGATAACAGACAAGATATCAAAAGCAGAAAGGGACAGACATATGGACAAACTAAAAGAAAGAAAAGACAAAGACAGGACTAAGACTTGAGACAACCCAGACAGGAAGAAACAGCTGAGTAAGAAGCGACAAGTGAAGACGATGGAAACGGAGAAGGAGAAGCAACATCAGACTCAGAGGAGACGTTACTAAACTGGTGAAACAAAACACAGAAAGTGTAATAAAAGGGAGGGTGGACTATATTTTGATGGACTCTGGATATATTTAGAGCTCTAGCCGAGGAAAGGCATCTCAGGGATACCAGTGATGAATATCGCTGATGAACCTGGGACGCCTGGAATACCGGCTAGGGGAGAAGGAAAGTAAGTGGATACAGATGAGACGTCAGGAGTTGTTCCTTACTCGAAGAGCCCTGCTCGCTTGGAATCAAGCGTGATGCTGGGCTGGAGCTATCGAGCACTCCAGGGATGTCGACTGGCCACGGTAGGAAGTGACCAGAGAAGAAAAAGAAAATGGGACTCCCTACAAGGAAAATATATAAACTGATTGTATAGACGATGGCACTAGGTTTAAGTTAGGTTAAGTTAGATCTAAGTCCAAAGTAATCATATCAAAAGAAAAAAATGTATATAGCCAAAATAACTTCAATAGGGAAAGAGGGACAAGTATAGTTATAAGTCATCATAAATTAAATAATGGTATTGATATATAGTAGACTGAGCTGCTAACAGGCACAGGTCGAGGTAAAAAGGTAATGATCAATAACAGGACAAGTAGTTTTAGTAGTAGTATATGTTTATATTCCAGAAAGTTTATGTGTAAATTTTTTAGATTAGCTATATAGAAGGCATATTGTAATATGAACAGAGCAGAAAAAGTCCTGATTTATAGTAAAATAAAATGTCAGGACAAATGCATAAGAAAATTGAAAATAAAAAATCCCCAGAGATCGGCAGGACAGCCAGCGGTATAGAGTACAGGGGGTGTAAAATACCCGGGGCAGACCAACTAGTAGGACATAAACTATATGGTAGGATTATAAGTTCAGTTATATTAGCTGCAAATTACATCATTTAATTATTGTTTAAAAATAGGATATGGTATAATAGATGATGTAGACAAAAATATGTAAGTAGAATGAGGTCCTGAACCACCCTCTAGATGTCGGGATCGATGAAAATTAAATAAATATGTATATATATGTATATCCCCAGATGGAAGGATGATGCGTGAGAATGATGATGCTGGAAAGCAAAGGGGACTTACAGTTTAACGTGGGTTTCGAACCATGGTGGGGGCCTGGCATTCCACACATTCACAAAGTGTGAAAACACACACTTTGCCAAAGGTGAAGGAAGGGTTTGGTAATCAGATAAATCTGTGCCGGGACCGGAATTTGAGCCCTGGACCTCTAACAAAGAGGCCTGACACCTTACGCCTGGACCGCCAGGTCCACCCCATACATCAATTATAATTCTATGGAATAAAGACGAGGAAGATAGAATCTTAGAGGAAAAAAAAAATCCTGCACTTTTGTGGAGAGAGAGTGGGAAACCTTTGTGCCTAGTCAACCCCTGCGCCTATGATTTCAGCTGTTTATTTCCTCCTTAGTTGCGATACTTTTTAACTAGTTGCCCTCTCCTCCATTTTAATCTGGATCCTCTTTATTTGATTTTAAATAAAAAATATGTCCACGATGGTTGACTGACTTGGGTATAGCACCATTTTATATTAATTTTGGGGTGTTTAAGGTGGTGTGCTGAGTAAAACTGAAATTATCTATGGGCCTGGCTTATTTACAGTTAAAGAAAAGACTGTGTTGAACTGACATATTAATATTTGTGACATTTAAAACAGTTATGGAATTGAAGATTAAGGACAAAAAAAAAGATTGAAGCTTATACATTAGTCAGTAATATGACCATGGCGATCTCTTTACTTGCCTAAACAATAGCAAAGATACAAGAGCGAGTTTTAATAGAATCTATTTGGGCGGGGATGGCGTGTCAGTGTGTTTCACCTCTTATTTCCTTTGTAAAGATACTCAACTCTTGTTCCCAATACCATGCTTAAAATGGGACACACTTAAATCCGTAAAAGCAAAATAAACATTGAATTATCAATAATGTGAAAATACACATTTGGACCAATGTATAAAATGATTAAAACAACTTTTTAAATGAGTTATAAAATTAATTCTATTATGTTATTTGTGTGTTATTATTCAATTGGTATGAAATTAATTTTTATCTTCTAATTTAAAGCAAAAAATGGGTTTGTTGTGACGCCCCTCTCCCCCCGCCCAATAATTAAGAACTAGTGATGCCTATAATTTCACTCAACATTTACAGATAATGACCGACAAGGAAACTCTAAACGGGGCATTGACAGCATCTCACGACACTCATCTGCAAGTTATCGATGCTCGGGAGGACACTCTAATCAACAGGATCAAGGGCTGGTGCAAAGAGTACTGTGACAAGTTGCAAGAGTAAGTGCACTCACATATACAATAGTCTAGTAGAAAAATATTAAGCACCAGATACAATTACTTATTTCAGTGTGGTCCAATCTTTCATCCACATTAACGCAACAACCATGACGGGTCTTAAAAAAATAGAGCCTAATGATAGTGGTAATGAACAAGTAACTTATTTTTTAAACTCGGTTTAGTGGCTACATGGTTTAAGGCGCAACTCTTGCAGTATACAAGACTGCCGATGACAGGGAGATTGAGATTCAAATCTCAGTCGGGTGTACTGAGAGTGGTTTTTCCTAAATGGTTTTCGACTTTCCCTCCACACAAATGCAGGTACACTTCCTTATCCCTAAAACCATCAGTGTAATAAATACATAAGCCTATAACCCGAAAGAGTAGTAAGACGCAGTGCTAAAAAACAAACTTAGAAGCAGTATACAAGAACAATATAGTAGTATTATGATTACACTAATATAGCTAGTTGAGCATGTTTTTGTACTAAAAGTTTTTCAATAATGAAGATCGAGGTTATAATAAGATGCTAAAAAAAAGATTGAGGTTACTTTTTTATGATATATTTAATAACCTGTTAAGATTGGTGGACCACAATAAAACAGGTCCAGGGTTAACAAAGGGAACTTACTCAACTTTTGCATCAAGGTGTAGGCCTATCTAATGGTATCTCAATAAGATAAGTGTTATATTAGCCATACAAAGAAATGTCTTCACATACTTTTTTTTAAATCTGGCTCCTAATCTCCTCCATTCAACAAATTTGCTTTGTTGCTAAACTTAAAAACATTATACAGGTCAGATATTTATTTGTTGGGTTCTTCCTCCCTCCACCCATTCCCTATACGCTTTAACTGTACAATTAACACCAAAAAAACCATTCAAGTTAAGAGAAGAGTGAACAATGAGTGATTAATGAAGCAGAAACACAACAGTGCAATCATAAATAGCCTTATCCACCAGCTTGAAATTGCCAAGCCCATAAATCTGTCACTTGTGTCCGAATTTAAAACCTAGCATTAGGACTGGACAGTTATAGACAAGTACTTGCATATTCCTGGTTATCACCTTTAATACTGTGATATTAATATCGGTGCACTACTAGTGATATATACATATTTTTTAGCACCACGTCTCAATACACGTTTGGGTTATACACCTATGCACTAATTACACTAATGAGTTATGGACTAGGAAGGCTTAATTTAGAGGAAACACACCCGCATTTGCGTGGAGGGAGAGTGGAAAACCATTTAGGAAAAACCTCCCTCAGTGCACCCGACCCAGATCGAACCTCGATCTCCCTGTCTGTGGCAGTCTAGTCCAACATGAGAACAGTGCGTTAGACCATGCGGCCACCAAAGCAGTTTATTATATGTTACTAAGCGAAAACAAACAATTTTAAACCAAAGTTAAATGAAGAGTTAATAATGCCATTTTGTCAATTGCCAATGCATATAATAATTGTATTAATAAACCTTTGTTCCATAGAGAAGAAATTACTCGCAACCGCACAAAAGTGACTGAAATAAATCATTTCATGGATGTCCAACGAGAGGAGTTTGAGGACCTCCAAAGAGCAATGACAGGACCAAATCATCTTATTGCAGATATGAGTATTCTCGGGGTCTAATGTCACCTGTATGAAGACTTAATGAATGAATAAATAACAATAAATATAATTATGTAATGTTTAAATAAAAACAAATGCACAAAAATTTACTAAAAAAACCTTGGGGCAGGTTACAAATAATTGATAGTTAAAAATTAACTGTACTATGTTGAAATAATTAAACAAGGCAAATCATTATTCACAGAAAAAAAAATCATAAACGTAACAAACATGTTAGTTTTTGCTAATTCATTTATTAATAAAAGCAAACTAAAAGTATAATGAAAAATTAGTCTTATTGGCGGGAGAAAATAATGATAAAAATATTTAATATCTAAAAACAAGTATGTATAACAATATTACTACAATATGATTAATATAAAAACAGCGATAAAATAATGTTAATGTATTACAAACGTTAAACTCTTTTATATAAATAAACTCCATAAAAAATGTGTTTACACATCTTAAAAATGGTCAGACTTTAGTTGTATACTTATTATTACTCTGTATTATCCTACTATTTGTGAAAGAAAAGATAATTAAATTAGCTTGTTGGCAGAATTACAAATGTTATAGGCACCTAGTTCTTAGTCAAAATTTAATATGAGAACTTAATAATAGTATAATAAATACATAGGGTATGTTTGTAAAACCAGTCAAAATTATATGGGATGTATACCAAGAATTTTTTGATTAAATTGTTTAATATAAATGAATTATTTAGAACCTGTTAAAGTCTAATATAATACCATTGGCAGGATGATAAATAAAATGCAACTGTAAGCAGCGGATGATACTTAGCTTCAAGAGTTGTTATATGGAATCTTCTTATGTAAATAAGTTTGGGAAGATATTAAGAATCCATTTTATTAGATGTATATTAGGATGAAATGTTAGAGAACATGTTGAAAATTGTGCTATAATATATTATAAAACCAATGATAGAATATAAAATATAATACAATTAAGAATGAACAATTATTGTTAATCATTCTTAAATATTATTTTACCCTGTACACGTGATTACATAAAATTATAGTTTACACTTTACATCTCACTGCCAATGGACAGAGAGATAATGGGTTGCCCTTTTGAAGGAAATTGTGTGTAACTGCCTCAACTTTTGTGTTCCGTTAGAACTCTTCAGGATAAAGTATTAAATAGACAACAATTTATTAGAAGAAAAAAAACCTAGATTTGTGTTTAAAAAAACATTGTTATTATTATTATTATCATCATCATCATCATCATCATCATCATCATCATCATAATGCACAGTTTCCAGCCACTGGCAGGGTCTGTCTTGAACGTAAGCCTCTCCATTTACGTCTGTCCTCCCACCATCTTTCTTCCTCCACACTGGCCCAATCCATTCCTCTCTTCTACACACTCTTCCTTTGTTATTGCTATGCTAGGATATATTTTAGATTAAAAAAATTTGAATTTCCACGCCCATTTGATTAGATCGATAGCCCAAGAAAAGTTTTGTTTTTTAATATTCTTATATAATATAATCACACCTTCTTCTTGAGGGACTCCAGATATAGATTCAAGTGATTTCTGAATTCTAGGGGTTTCAAGAAACCCAACAAATATTTGCAGGTCAGAATCAATGTTATTTTTCAAATTATCGAGTGCCTCTTTTCTGAATTGTAATTTTGTTTGGTGGCGAGCAGAAGCTGAAAACAATCAAAACAATTGAATAAAGTGGTCAATCTTAGTATTTGAGCATTGTTATTATATTATATAAGGATGGGTTCTTTGAATCCTGAAAGCGATTCAACGATTTAAAATAATTTCAGATTCAAGATTTGAAGAATTTTTTTTTCTCTATCCTGTTTTGATAGTTACTTGTAGTTTAACTCAACAGATCACATTCTATTATAACATTTTGGAAAAAAATCTAAATTATGAAATAAAGTAAGGCTGAGTGTAATATAATAATAGATAAAACTTGGATGCATAATTGTTAGATTTAATGGATATAGTTTACCAGTTAATGAAATGATAAATTGATAACATTAACATTTAATCACAATGTATTTTTTCTTTAGTATTTAAATAATAATGTGAACAAAATAAGAATTAAATAAAATATATATTTATATGGATTACGCATATCATGTTTGCTAAGGTTCAAATTAAAATTCATAGGTAAAATCAAGATTTGGATTCGACTCAGCTCTAATTGTATTATTCCTAATATTGATATAATGAGTTTGATGGACAAGATCCCTAAAATTAGTAGCTTTGCTTCTTTCCTGGAGTCCACCTGCATTTATCATCCCCCACTTCCCAAATATATTAACCTGTTCAGTTTGATATTGTACAATATTATGTCAAATGCCTTCTCAAATTCAATAAATACAGCATCAACCTCCCATTGTTCATCCAACTATTCATTGATGTATTTTATCAACGTTAATATTATTCACTTTAATATGATGCATTCAAATAAAAAGTATTTATATTGTTTTTTAGCTTGGAAACAAGTATTATTTTATTAAAGTTAGATACAGCAATCAAGTTTTGTAACACAAGTAACTTACCGGGGATTTTAGCAAATTTGTTCAAAAATGACTCTGCTTTAGTTATTGCATCAGACTTATCTGTCGCAACTTCATCAATAAGCCCAACATTTAAAGCTTCCTCTGTAGAGAACATGCGTCCTGTTGTCAAGGCAAATTCAGCTTGGCGACGGGGAATTGTGTTGAGCATTGTGTCCTGAAACCTATTAATTTAGTATGTATTATAAAGCAAGAGTGAAAGGAAAATAAAATGTTTTTATTGTTTAGTACATAAATTGTTAGAGGAAAATATTAAAACCCTGAAAATATTTAGTTGGAAGCAACAAACTTTATATTTAAAGTTTAAAATAATATGTATCAAATAAGGTGCATTGAGCAAAAACATTTTGTAATAATTAAAATGATAGAATAGTAGGAAAATAATAGAGCAAAAAAAAAGTAAAAACACTAACACATATTTACACACACATCAATATTTTGATGCTATTAAAGCATCTTCCTCAGGAAATAGTAGTAGTAAGGCTAAACAGGATGTTGTCTTTAGTGATGCCAACTTGATTGGGAAGAATGAAAACTTCTCTGGTGGAGTTTAAATTCTCTGAAAGTTCCTCTATTACTCTGTGGTAGTACTGTTGAAATTAACGAATCTTTAGGTTGGGTGGTTTTTTAAGACTTTGTGATCCATTGATGTGCCAGTTCCCATCTTCTTAACTGAGACATATTGCATTGTGTCCTGTTGAATGATTTTAACACCTTGACAGTGTAGCACTCCTCAAAGTTGAGGTTACGAGTGGAGGCGTGTGCTTAAACTGTTTTTTCTGGATTCTTGATGTTGGTGTCATGGCGGTGTCCATTCATTCGTTTACGGAGAGTTTCAGTGGTGAAGTCAATATATTGTGGGTTTTCTAGTTGGTAAATAAGGTTACTGGACTCAAATGTGACTGCCTTTGATGGTATAGATCAGTAGTTCTCAATTACTTATCATCAGGGGCCACAATTATATTTTTTTCTCACGGATCAGGCCAGAGTATGTGAGAATTTCATTTGCTAAATGTATTAAAAACGAAAACTAAGTACCTAATAAAATTATAAACATTATTTTTATTTTAGTATTTATAGACGTTAGTGTATAAATTATAAAATTAACCTTAAGTTATTAAGAAACTAATGGGGTATGGTGTAAAACAGTTTTGTTGGGTCATACATAAATATATTTTTTTCAGTTTAATTATTTACCTCGGGCCAGACTGACATCCTTCACGGGCTGTCTATTGAGAACCACTGGTATGGATGGAGACGTTGATGTTGCTAGAAAAAGTGGCTGCTGGATGATGTATTTGGCTGTTTTGTTACAGGGTTGAGAGACTTGTTGTGGTTGAATGAAGTTTTGAGTTTAGGGTGTACCAGAAGATCTAAGTGATGGAGGCTGCTTGTACACAAGGACTGGTGGTTTTTTGAGAATATTGTTAGTTCGGCTGGATGCTTCCAATATGTGAAAACCTTACACTAATATTTTGTTGAACTTTTTTTTATACCTGGGTAGTACTTAATCACTAGGGGTATAGTAATTGGTATTTCAGGTTTGGGTGATTGTGGAGTTTCAGATAGTCAGAGTAATGAGAGGTTTAGGGTATCCTCTCTTTGTGAAGGCTTCTCGAAGGTTTTCAAGGTGGTTTTGAAGACTTCTGGACTGGAGGAGATGCGGTGAGCCCGTATGGCAAAACTGTATGAAATATATCTTTTTGTGTTGAATGGGTGGCGACTATCGAAATGTACATATTGTTGTCCATTAGTGGGTTTTAGATGTACTGAAGTTTTGATGTGGCCATAAAATAACATAATGTCCACATCAAGAAATGTCACCTGGTTGTGGGATTGATTTGAGGTGGATTTCAGAGACAAAAAGGAGTTTAGGTTGTTTAAAAATAAGGTTAGATTGTTTTTAGGTTATATTTTCTTGGTTAACATCCTTTTAGGAATCTTCTAGTCATTTTGAGGCATTAAAGTTGAATAAGTATATTTTTAAATGCTAGCAATATTTTATAAATCCATCCATTTTTCAACATAAAGTTGTCGAAGTTAGAAGATAAAGTAGGCAATAAACTATGTATCCTCTTTGCTTGTTAGTTGTAAAATACATATTCCTGGTGAGACTGTTACTAAGCTGGAGAGGGTTGTGTTGGTGGGGGATAGCTATTGCTTCTAGAGCAGATATTTGTATACTAATGTTACATTTATCAGGTCAATCTCGGTGGTCTTGGGGTAAAGTGCTCGGCACAGGACCCGATGTCCATGGGTTCAAACCCAGCTAAGGCCAAAAGATTTTTCTTGAGCGATAATAATCCATAGCACAACTTCCTTCGAAGAGGAAGAAAAGCTGTCGCTCTCATGTCGATTGTGGCATGTAAAAGATCCCTGGAAGGTACCTTTCTGGCAAAATTGGTTGGCTCTTTTGCGTTTGCTTGTAGAATTCACTTCGTTTCCCCCGGGCAGGTGTCGGGGTTAGCGTCAGGAAGGGTATCTGGCTTTAGAACAAGTTCGTCAAAACAAATATGGCAAGTTGTTGTACCTTGCTGTAAATTAACATCGATCCTGCATGAGCGGGATTAGATGTAGGAAAAGAAGAAGAATGTTATATTTAGCAGAATGGCAAGAGTTTAGTTGTTAAAGGTTTTTCATTGCATATATATTTTTAGTTTACATTTGTAAAGTGCATATTTGATTTAGTTGTGTGCATTTATTACGAGTTTTTGTTAACATTTTTAGGTCATTTTTTGAAAATTTGAAGCTATCCTTTAGAATTTTTAGGTAATTTTTAATCATAAAATCCAGGCTCTGGTTCTAACTGTTATAAACAAAGACTGTAAGTCAAACATGCACTTTCTAATTCGACTGATTATATCAACACACGACTTATAAACTAACTTAAATCTAGTACAGACACAACATCCAGCCATTAATTCATCATTGTTAAAGGGGAAACCCACATTTCACCAATGATAATTTTTTTTGGCCATGTCAGGAATTGATCCTAGGACTCTTAGCTCAGAGGCAGACATGCTGCCAACTGAGCTAATGTGTCGGACATTATCTCTATACAGTCTATAATCACATCTAATTTTTTTTTGGGTGTGTATCACAACATCCAACTTGTTCATTGATCTTAAGTTTGCATTTGTATTTTAATCAGTGCATCCATTTATAAACTTTATGACTAATTCTCTCATCTGCTCTGCCATAAGCATTATTTGATGTAGTAAATTTTTGGACACTCACATATTACAAACCAGGTATAGTGGGCAGACTTTGTGTGTATCTGTAAAATGTCTTCAATTAGTGACATTAAAATGTAACAAAAGTGGTGTTTTTGTGGGTAAGCCCCGCAGCCCAAATTAAAAAAAAAAAAAAAAAAAAAAGACTTGGTAACTTAAGTGCCTTGAATTTATGACTAAACAAACAAAATTAATTTGTTTAAAATGTTGGTTAGATAAAATGTAGAAATGATAATATGATTAAAATTGTATTATTTTTTTAAAAATATAAGTTTAACTCAAATGGTGTGATGTGGCTCACATACCAAATAGTTTAGATGCTCACTGTAACTATTGGTTTAACAACTCACCACCTGGGGGCAATAATGCCAAGTTGTGTTTCGTTGAGACCTATGGTGTACTTGGGCCCCACCATGACTCTGTAATCACAGCTCAAGGCTAAGAGACAGCCGCCCGCTGGGCTATGACCCTATTAAATACAACAACTTTTACCTACCTATGAACAATAGGGGAAAGAGGGGCAGGGTTGCTGTTGTGGGTAAAACAAAATATGCAAGGTGTCAACAATTAAATAAGCATTTACCTATAAAGGATTTTCAGGACACCTACTAGGGATGTGATGTGTACACAATGTATCCCTGAAAGGTAGCAGTCATAACTACCGATTACAATATGGCCCTATCATATAAGCAGCAACCCGCTTCGGTGGCTGTGTGGTCTAACGCGCTACTCCAGTGTTGAACGATACTGCCGAAGACAGGAAGATCGGGGTTCGATCCCGGTCGGGTGCACCGAGGGTGGTTTTCCCTAAATGGTTTTCCACTCTCCTTTCATGAAAATGCGGGTCCACTTCCTGTCAACTAAACCTTCTTAATCACTAAACGATTAGTGTAATTAGTACATAGGTGTATAACCCAAATGGGGAGTAAGACACAGTGCTAAAAAAAAAAAAGTAACACAATAACCTATCAAGGTAGGCTGGCTACCTTTCAGGGTAAACGAAGTGTATATGTGAAGTGAAATATACCTGAATATAATTAAGTACCTATACATCTATTTGAAATATATGGAACAATACAGATTGATGAACAAGCTAAAAATTAAAATTTGTGAAGTGAAGTGGCTGACACCACTTGGGTCAACTATTCAACAAGTTTGCGTATAACCTGAACGGATAGTAAGACGCGGTGGTAATAATTATTAATTATATTCAACAAGTTAAAACAAAGTATAAAAGTAACCCAAATTTTTGTTTAAAATATAAAAATACAAAGTTTTCTGAGTAAAATGACTCATTTTTAAATATTTACATTAGAATTAAGGTAAAAGTCATGTGTAGTCTAACGTGAAATATCCTATTTATAGTCTAGTCTTGAGAGTCAACCAATCTCCTAGTGTATAGATAACAAGCAATTCAGGTCGCATGGATGATTAGTTTTAGTTTAACTCTGAATCTAGACTTAAATACGGTTCTTATCCAACTTTGATAATCTCAATAGGCTGCTATTATCAGTTTTGCCCACCACACTCGACTATTCTGATTGGGATGTTCTCTGATCCTTAGATCACGCTTAGATCTTTTACTACTCAAAAGGCCACATAGCTTGAGCTAACAACTAATGACATGTAAATTTGGAGAAGTCTAAGGAAGATATGTTCTGTTTACTAAAACTTATCATATAGTGTACAAAAAACATCATTATTCATAAAAGCGCCAATCAGGGCTGTGGAATCGGAGTCGTAAGTAATTTTGGGTGAAATCAGAGTGGGAGTCTGTAAAAATGTATGAACTCAGACTCCAGCTTCAAATAACTTATAATATTATTACAATATATGGTAAATACATAATTTTAACGTTAAATTTTTTTTAGGATCAATATTTATGATTTTGGTATGACAAATTTATTCAAATATAAATTCACAATGCCAAAGAAGCTTCCCACAAAGTAATCTGTATTGGAATATTTTATTCCAGTAAATTTGTTATTACTAATTAATATAAATTAGCCATTTATGGAGGAGTTTGAGTCCAACAGTAGAAGAATATAGGAGTTTGAGGCTTGGTGTACCAAATCCACAGCCCCGTGTCCCATCTTGGAGGATGAGAAATGTTTGCCTTGAGTTACTGATAAATGACAAACTGAAACAATTTTTATCCTTATTAGAAGAATATAAGATTTTTAGCTATGGGAAAAAGTTGAAATAGACTTCATAAAAACATTAAATCTTATTTGTAACGATTGATTGATTTATAAATGTGTATAAAAGCATGGCTATCAAACTGTTTACTAAAGTTATTTTGTGGTATGGATATAAATTGATCATACTTACATTAATAGCAGCAACTGTGGGGTAAGCGGAGCCATAAAGTTTTAACCACATTTCTTGAAGTTTAGACCAAAATAAACGAATTCTATCACTTTTAGGTCTATACATTTCCAGAATATCCAAACCAGCACTAAACACAGTTGGTGATGCCTGAAAACATAAGTCATCATATCTAGAGTTGAGTCAAATCCACTATTTTACGAAGCTTAGTCCGAATCTACACTTTACCTTCAAATCTTGAATCTGAACTCTCAGAAAAAATGATAAACGTAATAGGAAATACAAATAGTAACTAAATGTTAACATTCTTTCCATTCATATTAACATTCATGCATTCATTAAGTGTCAAATTACTGGTCGGGGACCTGGTTGTTAAGTCCATTCTATAATTGTAACTGGTTTTGAACCACTCATAAGCAATATTAGTGCTCTAAAATAAATTTCACTTAAAAAATTGAAAATTTATTTTAAGATCTAAGTCTCAAATCTTGAATAGGCCTACCCTTAAGGATTTGAAGGAATCAAGTGTCCCAACCCTAATCATATAATAATCATATATGTACGATTGTACATATGTTCTGGTTTTTGTTTAAATTCAATTATTTAAAATATATTGCAAGGTCATATCACTGCTGTTTACTATGAAAGTTATAATAAATAACTAGCTGTTGAGTAAATTGAGTTTTGATTGCTTTTTGTGCTTAAGTGTATATTTATATAGATATTTTTCTAAAAAATTATCCAGAAATGTATCATTAGTTTCTTTTATAAATAATTAGTGGACACTCACAAAAGTAATCGTTGATATGAATTTCAAGAATCAAATTACTCGTCATGGATGTATACTTACTGAAGTGAGTATCATACCACGACTTTTACTTTTCCCCAACTCATCTAAAGTTGCAGTGAATTCTTGTAAAAGTTCCAAATTAAGACTATTCACTGGTGGCCTTTGTAATGTCACAGTTGACACACCTGCTCGGATAAAACAAAAGTGATAAATTATTTGTTTTTATTGTTTTACCAGGGTAGGGCATGCACACATAAAGTGGTGTGCAATATTATCTTCTTGATACATATCATCACTGTTGTCTCAAGTTATTTTTTAACTGACTAACCTTGTTTTAAAATTATAACAATTCAGAAGTGTTGAATAAATAGGTTTCCTAAGAACAATTACAAATATTTTGCTGTTGATAGCCTTGACAGGTCTTAATATCCATGCATGTAGAAACACTTTTTTTGTTTTCCATCCTTAAAATATTAAATAATAATAATATAATATAATATTTAGCACCGCGTCTTACTACCCGTTCGGGTTATACGCTTAAGTACTAATTACTCTAATAGATTAGGAATTGTGAAGGTTGAATTTAGAGGAAGTGAACCCGCATTTGCGTGGAGGGAGAGTGGAAAACCATTTTTAGGAAAAACCACCCCCAGTTCACCCGACCGAGATTCGAACCTCGATCTCCCCGTCCTCGGTGGTCTAGCTCAACACGACTAGCGTGTTAGCCAACTACGCCACCGAGGCGGGTTAAAATATTTAAAAAAATATAAATAGCTCTAATACATAATAACTATAGTACATAGCCTACTTAGTTACTTTATAGCATTAGGAGCTTAAAAGTTTATTGCCGCACTTACAAAAGTATGCCACCCATCCCTATTTTGAGCGAGCTATATCCTGTCCACCTCATTACACCCCATTTCTTTCAAATTCATTCTAATGTTACTCTTCTATCTTTGTCTAAGTCTTTACAATGTCCTCTTCCAAATGGGTTTACCAGTCAATAACCTGAACCCGGTTCTAGATTCTTCCATTCGCGCTTCATGTCCTGCCCATCTTAATCAAGATTTAACTATCCTAACAATATCTTGTGATGAGTAGAGGATATACAACTCATCATTATGTAACTTTCTTCACTCCCAGTATTTTCATCCCTTTTTCGACCAAACATAAAGTGATGGCTTAGCAGTAAATGACGTTGAACTCACATTTCAATTGGTTGCCGTTGATAAGGTGGTCAACATTTCCATCCCGGCCAGATACACTTGGGGTTGGTAGTTTTCTGCATGTGATTTTTTTTACTGTGGTTTCCCCACCCTTCCTCATCACTAATGTGGGTGCATTTCTTCTAAGCTACCCACCTCATTATACTCCTTAATTTAAGCAATTAGAAACTCTTGAGTTAAGTATTAATTTTTTTTTAATCTCCCCTTTATTTTTTAGAGATGATACATTTCTATAATGGAAGAAACTTTGTCACTTCATCCTAAATGTGTTACTTTACTTTGGAAGTGTTTGTTTCAGGTATAAAGTGACTGGATCAGTGAGATAGAACTTAACTGCAGGGGAAATAACATCTAATTTTAGTAAACCTATTGTACTACATTATGGCAGGTGATCATCGTTGGGAAATATGTTTTAAATCATCACTTCATGACATAGGCAATATAAGCATAAGAGAATTTCCATAAGCGAGAGAAAAAGAGCTTACCAATTTTGCCAAGAAAGGTATTTTCACATACCTTCCAGGGTTCTTTCATATGCCACAATCAACATAGAACCGATGGCTTTACGTCTACTCTGAAGGAAGTTGTGCTACAAAATTTTATTGATCAAGTAAAATACGTCGAGCCCAGCTGGATTTGAACCTAAAACATCGGGTCCTTAGGCAAGCACTAGCTCAAGACCATGGAGGTTTACTAGAGTGGTACAACTGAGGTATTTATTATGATTCTATCACATGTTTAAAAACAACAAAGCCTATAGTAATAAAAAAAGACTCAAACCTACCAGTTTTCTCATTCGTAGCAACATCAACAAGCTTGCCACTTGTGGCACTAGAAACCAATCCTCTTGCACTATTTATGGCATGTGGAATAGTTTGAGCATGTATGTTATGTGAAATGAACAAACGCCCAACAACAATCTGCAATTGTCTTAATGATGCCATGCTGTATTTTCATTAACCTATGGGAAAAAAAGCTAGAAGTTATAAAAACTAAAAATATTAGGTCTAACTGCATTTTTTACACACATTTCATAGCCAATGTAACAATTCTGTAGGAATATACCCACAAGAAGCCAAATAATAAAAAGGAGTTTTATTTTTAAAGAAATTCTAAATGACTATTATCTATTATCTAAACAGTTGCACAGTAGTTGGTTTATTGAAAATAGAGGAAAACTATTTATCATTTTGGCAAATACCTGTGCAGTTTTCTGATTTCTTCATTTCTAGACATTAATAACCGTGTATAAAATGTAGGATCTCGCAACAACAAAAAAGTTTATTTATAACCTGATTGTGTTTGGAAGAAGAGTTTAGAAAATTCTAACATATTTATTTGTTGGCAACATTGATAACATTTTTCTATATTAGTATAGTGATAGGGCCTATTTTATAGGTATTGATAATATCTATCAAAAGTGACAGCTGCAGATAACATGACTTGATGTATGAATATATTAAAATTGTTTTATTAACTTTAGTAACTAGTAAGTACTAGCTATATTGTTCTTCCTACCAAAATAAGGGTAGGCTATAGTCTAATTTAATGTTCAAACTTTAAAAGCGAAACATTTAAAACAAAAAATTGGCTACCATTATATAATATGTAAATATGTTATCTATATAACAAGACAAAATATTCACACAGCTATTTAGAATAATAGGTAGGTATTTCTACTCCACGTACTATTTGTAAAATAATTAAAAGTTATGATAATATAGATTTAAATACTAATACAATACATTGTGTTTGTAGATTTAAACAAATAAATGTATATATAGCCTAGATATAATTTTTTTTGGCCAAGTTCTCGAAGTTTGTAGGCTTCATATTGGTGGTTGGATCTACTTGGATTCTTAATAGGGTTAGCTATACCATTTTTACTCTCTCTCGACATCTCAGAGATTGTAATCATCAAAAAAATCCAACTCAAAATTTTGATAAATGTCAACGTTTCATGACCCCATGAAACTGAAAAAGTTGTTTTCGCAATGCTGTCTGTCTGCCTGTACCTCGAGCTAGAGCTGAAACTATTTTACCGATTGGGCTGAAACTTGGTATCTAGGGTCTTCATAAGGTATGAGAGGTTTTTTGAATTAAATATATAACCCCCTAAATTTACGGGTGGTTTACAGAAGGGCAAAAAGATAAAAAATTGATTCTCTCAAAATTTGCTCTAACGATTTTGATTAAATTTTAAATCTAAACATTTTTTATTGTTATAAACAAGATGGCAACTCTCATTATCTCATGAAAATGATTTTGAGAGTACTTTACATGGGGGAAATTTTCCAATTTTCATAACTTCTCCGCAACTATTTGAGATACAAAACAACTTATCATTGTAAAAGAGGCAGTACTATTAAAGATAAAAAATCTTTTATTTGAAATATATTTTTATAAAACAAATAGTTTCTGAGCTGTAGGCAAATATATATACTTTTTAATTCAGGTCTATGAAAATGAATTAATTCTTATGCTCTTTGGTGGACAAAGATGTTTTTCTTTTCTCAATTTTTCTATAAGTGTGTTCCTAGTTCCTAACATTATAGAATAAGTAATAAACAGTGTATATTATTTCATTTATGATCTTTGGTCTAGTGTTTCTACAACAGTCAATCTTTGATGTAGTGTTTATACAACAATCCCTAAACTTTCTATTGTGTTTCACAAATCATATTTAGTCATAATTTTTAGTAAATGTTTATTTTAATATAAAAGAGAAAGTCTGTGTGATGCACCATACTTTTTTTTAACTTTATGCTTATAAAAAATTAAGTTACAACCTAATAGGATTATGGCAAAATACACGTCAATATATTCTAGATTAATTAAATAAATATAGATATGATAAGAAAATCTTTTTAAAATAGTCTCATCGGCCTACCATAAGTTTAAATATAATAAAATTCATTTATCTATGTCAGTAGGCCTAATTGAGTGCTCTCTGATTTTGAGCGCATATTACGCTTATTCCATAATGGGGAGTCCAGGGTTCTAATCCCAAACAACTGTACTTTGTATGCTTTTGCAAATCAATCTCTACCCTTATGTGTGTAAATGTTATGTCCAAACAATCATCTTTATTCAAAATATGAGTCTTACACAGAAACTTAGTGGGGAGTTAAGGCAAATTAAACAGGCTTTTACAACAGTAGGGCAAGGTGTGTAAGAAATTTATTTTTCAACATATATTTCAAAATAAACAGTTAAAAAAAATGGCATGAGCGTTTACCTCAAGCTTTGTTGTGTGTCGTAATAGATCTCTTTGATTCTTTCTGGTTTTTTTTTTAGAAATATTCAGACAATATAAATAAATTCAAAAGTTAATTTTCTTTCGGATATTTCAATTTGGCTCCCACCAGGCCGTAATTTATAAGTATTTAGTAAAATGCTCACTAGAAATAATTGTGTGTGGTACAGCCTTTCAATCCTCTCTTCATATGGCTTGGATCCACTCCTTTTAAGCTGATATGTTACCGTGCGTGAGGAAACTTATTCAAACGGATTCAATACCTTTTCATTATTTTGTACATTTCAAAACAGACGAGCTTTGTAAATAGGCCTGATCATTCTCTAACCTATATTATGGATACTAACTGATTTGGTGTAGACGTCTAAATAATTCATTGAGGTTTTAATACAATGGTTAATTTGTCTTTATGTTAAGTTAACAGACATTCAGATAAATAAGTTTTGATAACATACTTGAAATGTATTCCGGTCTCAGAAAAAAGTAAACAAGTTGACAGACTAAATTATTTTTTTAAATATTAAGGAAGGTGTATATTAATTATGGCTGAATGGCAAAGTCGGAAAGCTATATCGATTAAAAAAAAAATCAGTTTATGTACAAATATAATATATATCGCCGTTTTAGTTTTCAGTATATCGATCAATTTATCTTTATGTCTAATATATTATGGCATATTGCACTAGGCTTTAAATTATGTAATCCAACATAAATTGGATGTTTCTTTCTAGTTGTATTAACCTAGTCAGTTTTTCCTGTTATTACTAAATTCGACTATTTTAAACAACTAAATAAATATTAAAAAGTATAAAGCGATGAAGAATAGCAGACATTTTAATATCGCCGTCCCAGCTCGACCAGAACAATGCAATTCAATATATCGCAATAATTTGTTTGATATATCAAATGATACATATATTTCGATATATTAGAAACATGACCAAATACATTGGTATTTGGTAAGTACCATACCTTAGCAGTCGAAAATATCGAGAATTCAGCTTTTGTCAATTATTACAAAGCAGGATCAGGGTCACCAGATTAAAATTTTTATGTGAAGCAAAAAATACTGTATATAAACCAGTAAAATAAAAAATAAAACTTATTTTCATAATTATACTCACGAAACATGAAAAGTTCAAGATCCAGAATACAGATAAGGAAAGGATCCAGTTTATTACTGCCAACCTAATGAACCATCATTACCGGGACCTACAAACAAAAAAAGCTTATTTCACGTATATTTACTTACTGAATTACTTAACTAAGTCCGATTTATTTTTAAAAAAATTCTCAGAGGGCTGTATTTAATCGCCGTAATATCAGTGTATCTATTTGTAAGGTGTAATCCTGCTGTTCCAAATATGTCGGCACACGCCACACAATCCACGGCTGTCAGTGCGGTGCTATGGCTATTGTATTGAGCATTAGATAACTTTATCGCCCAAGATAAGCTCTGCCTCCCCTTCTTCATCGCTTGTATTGGCGTTCGTGCGACTTTAACCTTTAGGTTTGCGCTAGTTGAGTTAAAGTCGACTCGCCTGTTAAGGCCATAGAACAAGAGAGCGAATGCTCATTCTTCTCCCACTACATCTAAATTCTTTTGGTGTAAACGTGTAGCGAGCATTCTTTCGGTGCTCGGTTAGGCTCGCTCAAATTTGGAATGAATGCTCAGTCGGTTGGTCTAAGCCATTGGTCCGCGAGAGCCTCGGGAGTGGTCCACGAGTCAAAGTGCCCACCCAAAAACAAGCAAAATTTGAGATACAACTGGCCTATTTCGTGGATATTTTCTCCCATTTTAATCATCTAAATTTGCAAAGCTCTACTCATCACAGGTTTAGAACAGTCCCCAAAAGTCGATAAGAACATAACTTCTTGTGCCTCACTGTTCAGTCGGCCCTTGTCTCTTTCCTCCGCACTTGCACAGGCTGCGCCAACCACCCTCTCTACTTCCTGGACCGCCCCTCAGTCCAAGTTCTCTGAGCTGTGACGATTTCCCCACTCTACTCAGCGCCAAAGAGAACTCCTCTCTCTATTGGCTCGCGTGATGGGCACTGTATCTCACGTTTGCATGCACCAATGGGAAGCCCCTGTTTCCCTCATTGGACAAGGCCAGACAGCAGTGGAGGGCATATAACACGGTGATTTCTGGAGCCGATTCAGTGGTGACCCAACCCTGGTAAACCACCTATTCGAAAGAGCACGAATAAATTGTCATTTCATAATAAGCATTTTGTCTTAACTCCCTCTCCTTCTGCCATCACCCTTTACCTCCCACCACGACTCACATTGCTGGGACAATCCCTTTTCCTCCCACCGCGACTCACATTGCTGGGATAATCCCTTTTCTTCCTACTGCGACTCATGTTGCCGGGACCTCATCTCTACCTCCCACCGCAACACCCGTGTTGCCGGGACTCCTTCCTTCTACCTCTCCACCTTTCCCATCTGGTCGTCCTCTTCACCGGTGACCTCACAGGATGGGCTACACCCGCCGCTCCGGCAAGGCCGACCGACAGAAGACCCTGAAGAGGACATTGGCAACCAAGCAATACTCCACCCGCAGGCACATTTTCTACTATCCCGACCGCAACAATCGGACCCCTGAACGCCCCCACTCCACTCCAACATCTCCAAGAGTCCCTGCCCCCGAGTTCTCTAATTCCTCTCCTCGTCTTCCCCTCTCAACAACCACCCAACCCCCACCCACTCCAATTTCTCCGTTAAAACCTGAAGGCTATCATTTGCAAACCATAGCCACCCCACAGCTCGCCTACGTTTTTCCCTCCATCTCCATTCCATACCCCCACCCACTAAACCCGCGAGACCGGTGCCTAGCCACGAATGTCACCCGGAGACTGCACTTCAACTAGACGCAACCAGTTACCCCCGAAGCCAAAGGGAGGGATAACAAACTTTTCCATATCTGTTGGCTACAGCCAGACAAGCAGTAAATAATGCTTGAAATGAGCTACAGATCAAGGCTTGGTGAATGGCAATTCGTTCATTACATCAATCACATATTTCCCCTCCCCCTTCCCCAATTGAATGTAAAGTATCAATGGCAACATCACTGTCCATCCTTAGTCCTAAGGAATTGAAAAAAGTATAAAACTATACTAATATAGTTACCATAATATATTTTTATATTATGTTTTTTAATTTGAAGCAAGGGTCGGTAAATTTTTTACAACTCAAGACTCCAAAGCCCTGCTACAAATGCAGGAATAATGCATCCAGTGTTCACCCCATTTACAGGAGAGTGTAGGTAAGTGGCAATTAACCAAATTTATCAGATCTACTCTCATGTATCCATTTGGCAAACCATATTATGATCTGTGAAACCATGTTGTCACTTTTGGCAATCAAAACTTTCACAACAATCTGTTTTTAACTATGCTTTTCTTTAAACTTTTTACATTATTGAAACACAAACTTATGAGCGTAAGCATTTGTATATTTATGTTTTCTGAGGTTCACTTAAAAATTATTTACAAATAGTTTTAATTTTTGTTTTGTTTTTTCAATAAGTTACAAAAAAAAAAGCCAATAATACAGTAATCCTTAGAGAAGTATTATTAGAAGTGTTTATTAACTATTTTGATTGATAATTTAGCATTACTAAGAAAATACCACCTGGGTTAACATTAGAGATCTTCTGATAGCTAACAGTTACCACCACTTCTATGATAGAGGGTAGGTGAACTTCTCAATTGTGATGGGCTACACAGGGCAATATAGATAGGTTGACATCATCAGAGTACATTCGGACCGAATCATAAAATAAATTTTCTTCGTTACGAGTCCACTCTACACTCGGATCAAAGTTGGTCACCGCCAGATTATACTCTGTTCAGATGATGTTGTGCGAGTGCACTTGGATTGGGTGTATACGCGATGTGAGTAGCGTTAGAATGAATATTTGCGGTCTTAGCTTACTTTGACTGTGTCAACATAGCTTAAGTGTTGCATGGTAAGGTTGGAGGGCTTAACTTAAAGGTAATGTCGCAACTCGAATAGGCTGGAGTCCATTTCAAGAGCGATACTGCTTTACAGTGGTTACACATACACGTGGAAATATATGTCATGGAGTGAGAGCTGCAATTATACTTTTTGGGGTTTTAATAAGTTTTTACTTTTTATAATGCAAATGAAGTACATTGACCATGAACATTCATGCCAAAGATGTAGGAATGTCATTTATATAATACAATATCCATAAACTTGTATGAAAAAAAGTGTTTTATGAATATGAACAAATTTTCTCTTTGTTGACCTTTCAGTGATAATATAAATCCATCCCTTCCTTTGACTTAGTGACTGCAGAACTTTGTGTAAGGGGCAGGAAGGGAATAAGGCAAAAAAAGGGCCCTTTTAATAGCTTGAACCCCCAAGTTAAAGGTTCCAAGAACCCCATTCCAACAAACTTTGAAATTTGAATACTCTTAAAAGCTATTTAGAGTGGATATTTTTTGAAAACTAAAGGCCTCTTGGAGCTATTTGAAAAGGTCCTTTCTTGGAAAAATTTTAAAAATTGAATGGCCTCAGAAGCTATTTTGACTTTTGACACAAACCCATATATCAGCTTAATATGAGAAAATATCAGAGGGGTGTGGAATAAATATAGAAGGGTCAGATTTATTCAAGGTTAAGGGTCAAATTCTTTCTGGGTGTGGGGAATGGAGAGGGGAATTCCCCCTCCATGTTCAATTGTCTTATTCACCCTTGATGGCCCAGATGTCACACAAGTAATACAGATAAAGCACTACAAGGTTAATGACTAAACTAAACTAAGAAATATTTGAAGAAATCAGGCGCTCACTTGTATGGCCAGACAGAGTAATTTCACCCTTGATTCAAGCGGTATTTCATGCTCCCATCTGGCCATGTGCTGCAACATTCGTAGTTCCAACTCTAGTAATATTTACTGCTCGCCCGGCCATAGCATTGATCTTTCAAACACAGAACAATACTGTACCGTTTAAAGTACAAAGGTGAATGAGTGATGTGTATAGTACAAAGAGAGAGAGAGAGAGACAGATACATAAGTTGTGACATACCATATTGTGTATGCTCAGTAGATGTATAAAGGTCTTTGCCTCTCTGAGAGACTGCTACACATCTGTAGTGGGTGGCAATAACATGTATAACTCATTCAGACACTGGTGTAAAGTTTGTGATATGTTTACATGTACTCTATGGGCCAGTTTCATAGTCAGATTTAGTACGCTTAAAGTGCAAGTCGATACTAAATACAGGACGACACCTACCTAGAACAATTTCATTCAATTTCAGGTAGGTGACGTCTTGTATTTAGTATAGCGCTGCACTTGAGGCATACTAAATCTGACTATGAAACTGAGCCTATATATATATATATATATATATATATATATATATATATATATATATATATAAACTAGATCTGACACTGTAACATCGAGTGTCTAGTGTAGTTTCCCACATTTCCCAGTTCTAAACTTTGTCTGATTTCTCTGATGGTGAGAACAAAGTCAAGAACGTCAGGGTTGGTATTGGGTCGATTAGGGACGTGGGTAGAGTGCATCCCCTGTTTACTGGGGACTAATCCAATATAATCAACCCACCATCAATAACACTAGTTTTGGCTGCAGCATCAGTGTCATTAGAGGCCCATGGTAATATCAAATCAAAGCTCAATAAAAAAAAAACTAATACATACCCCAATATTTTAAGTGAATATAGTCTAGAGCCCATTGGTACATTTTAATAAATCCAACTTGTTTGAATATAGTTCTAAGGACTTTTTAAAAAAAATATAATAAAACAATGACAATATAACGTTTAATTTAAATTTTATGCCTTCAAATAAAATATGATACATTATTATTTGTAGCCGTTATTGCCTTTATTTTAAATGATTGTGAAAAACTAAAATGTTTTAATTACATCAACAAGTTTTATACAAACAAATATTTTGTTTACATGAGATCCAAAAATAATCTGTGACCCATTCATAATACAATAAAATAATAGCTTAGCAAAAGAGTAACATAAATACAGAAATACTTCATTATGTTGGATTATTATTTGTAAGCATATCAACACAATAATATCGGTATATTTAAATTAAACATTGATACACATATTAGTATAATAAATATTCTTTGTGATGACTAGAATACATAAAGTCTAACTAGATGTCACAATTCATGGTTTACTCAGTTTCAATTTTAGATTCCTCAACACTTACAATTGAATTTCAATAATTTTCCATGCATCCAACCCCAAGTTAAAACTACATTATTTATATACTGTAATGTAATGCACAGTAGAGCCTCATTAATTCAAACCACACTAAACCGGACTGCCCTTCCCCCAAATAACACATTATTAAATGTTGATGAAAAATCTCAATTATTAGTGCAAGAAATGTGTGCTAAAAGAAAACAAAAGTTCAGTAATTTTTTTTCAAATTTGTAAGTGTGGTATGTGACGTGAGAGTGAATAAACTAAGACCATCATGTTCTAAGTAGTCAAATTAAAGGACCAAAATATCATGTAGCTAATTTACATTTTTTTGGTGCAGATTATTTTTCATTTGCATTACAAAATATAAAATAAATGTGGTTTGTTTTTGTATGGACTGTTTTAATCGTACTTTCACTTATTTTATAGGTTATGTTTTTTTTAATCCCCACTTTCATTAATCTGGACAACTTCAAGCCGTGATTATTCTAGATTAATGAGTTTCTACTGTATTTGTACAAAAACAATAACTAAAAAGTGTTGTATAGACACTTAAACAAAACAGCCATGTTTTAATGGCACAAGATCACTAGAACACAAAAGCCACGTTGTGTATGTTTTCAATTTTCTGGTAGGCCAACTAAAGTGAAACGGAGAAAATACAATAATGGTCACTAGGAAAAATGAGCAATTTCTGAATGTTGCCGATTCGTTTAAGTGCCAGAACTTTTATTTAGCACACTAGGATTTCAAAGCTAAGAAATAAGGTAGGCTAGTGAAAATCATGATATTAAGATTGATTCTTGATTCTCTCAATACACATAAGAATTGAGAAATTGAGTTTTACATCTTTAATTGTAACATAAAATAATAGATTGTTTGGAGAAATTTCATTTTAAAAAAAAGAGATCTAAAATTATTTTATTTTAATAACACTATCTCCCTGATCAATCTCACTATATTTCAAATTGATATTTTACCAGGAAAATAAAAACTATTTCAAAGCACATAAATAATAATGTTCATAGAAATTAAGTCCGACTATAAACATCCTACATTATGCATCTTCAGGAACAGTGTAAAAAACACAGAGTCACAGGTTTATCACAGTTCAGTTGACAAATGAGTAGTACAAAGTAGTCATAAATGTTACTTCAAATACCTGGAAAAAAAAAAAGAAGATTAATAATAAAGTTATTTTTCTTGCAAATGTTATTGTTATAATTATATGGAAGAAGGTAAAGGAAAGACAGATAGGAAGAAATGAAAAGGGAACAAACGCAATATTACACTAAAATGTAAAGAACAATTTACACTATATGAAACCCACTTTTATGGCCACATGGTCTAAGGCGTCACACTCACAATAAACTAGAGACTGCCAATGATGAGGAGATCGAGGTTCAAATCCCAGTCAAGTGTACTTAGGGTGGTTTTTCTTAAATGGTTTTCCACTCTTGATGATGACAATGGTTTTCCACTCTTATTTCACACAAATGTAGGTACACATACTCTAAATTCAAACCAATATCTTCTCATCACTTTCACAGATACACATAATTTATAGTTTTTGGAAATATTCCTTTATCATCTTAAGAAACACAAGGAAACAACTGAGACAAAAATATAACTGCCAATTTTTTTCTATGATGAGAAAATGTAAGTTTATTAAGTGTTTGAAGAAATGAAGAGAGCATTTCATTTGTTCCTAACATAAAATAAAATAAATTAAAGGAAAGGAGTCAATCTGGAAAAAAAGGATGGGCTAGACCATGGAAAAAACAAGAAAATTTCTACCTTCATTCTTCTTTTATTGCATCTTCTTATTCACAAAATTCATATCACAAATTAGGCTAGATCTAAATATAAACTTTAGGAAATTTTTCTTTATCTAATTTATTCTTATTTATAACGATGGTTACTTTTTAGTGTATTTTATCATTATTTAAATATTATATCTATATTAAAAAAATAAAGTGTTTGTTTGTCTGTAATGAGCATTGTGCAATATCTACTAAACACAGAGTTCTGAAATGTTAAAATTAGTAGCCTCTGTGTATGAATATGTGCACCCCAAAGCCAGAATTTTAAATTTTTGATTAGATTTTTTTTAAATGTATTAAAAAGTGGGTTGGAAGAAATAAAATTAAGAGATTTTTTTTACTGTCTGTTTGAAGCAAAGAAAAGTGTTTCCCGAAATAACCACACAAGCCATGTACTTCTGTTAATATAAAATAAAATTATATTTCACACGTTTCGCACTCCTCCCTGATGAGTTCCGATAGAATGAAACCTAGGTCGGCGAAATGGGCGTTGACGATCGATTTTCTATAGATTTTCTTTAAGAGGCAACCAGTACCTCTTTGTCCAATGGCAGTGATGTAAAGTGTGAACTGTGTTCTTCTTTTCATTGTAAAAGCCATATTGTGTTCGTCCCTTTTATATGTTTCTGGTGACCTGGTGGTCTAGGGGTAAGGTGTCAGACTTCTGTGCTGAGGGTCTGGGGTTCAATCCTCGGTCCCGGCAAAGATTTATCTGATTGCCAAACCCTTCCTTCACCTCTGACAAGATGTGTATTAATCACAACTTGTGAATGTGAGGAATGCCAGGCCTCCACCGTGGTTCGGATTCCACATTAAACTGTAGGTCCTCCATTTCATCTCACAATCACCCTACCATTGCACATTAGCGTAAGTGCGTATAACCCGAATGGGTAGTAAGACGCGGTGCTAATAATAATAATAATATATGTTTCTATCCACCTTTCCTATGCCTTCTTCCAAATATAATACAATTACCTCATAAAGCAAGAAGAGGTTTTCCTTATAGAGATACATTAAATTTCCTTTGTAATTTTAAAACTAGCCTAGTATAGGAAGATGAATGAAATAAATTTGACTTGAGTCCAGAATGTGGAAATAGTATTAATATGGCAACTTTTATTTATCTGGCAACACTATTAAGTTTCAGTTACTCTCTCTACTTTTCAAATATCATGTAACTACCAATTTAATTGTGTTTTTCTGCTTTTCTTATTTGAAAAAAAAGGTTATTTTCCAAATTTAAAATCATGTGTAATTGTTAAAGTGATAAGATATAAGTGTGAAGAGAAGAAATGAAAAGAGAAGTTTATTTGTTTTTTATCAAGGCTTCATATAATAATCCTTTCGGGTTGGCTTCCTTCCCTATCGCTTACATTACATTACTTTAAAGTGTGTCCACTGTCCACAATGTTTTCTTCATTAGCATATAAATACATATTGTATTTATATTATCTCAGACCAGCTGTCTAGTAGTGAACCTGTATATAAGCTAGAGACACACATCCAACCCTGCCAGTCCGGGTTATGTTTTACTCACTTAGCAGCCCAATCTGTTCGTCCATGGACCCCTGCACTGGGGCGTGATCCCCCAAAGAGCTTGCTGGATGGAATACGAGACCCTTTCATGTCTCCTGCAGCAAGCACTGCACACATATACAATTAAATTAAGCGTTATGTGACAACATAAAACACTTAGAGAAACAGTTGTGTCCAAGTTAAAAAAAACTGTGTTAGAGAAGAGACCCTTTTGGGGTCCAGAGGAAAGGGGAATTGAGTGGTTCTTCCCTTTATATTTTTAGCATATTTACTATCTCTAGAGTAGAGTTACTAAACTGGACTGGCCACAGGCTGGAAACAGTTGATGATGATGATGATGAAAGTATGGTTATTTTATTCCTCATTTTACCAAATTTCTTTCTTTTAAATCTTCTCCTTTAACCTTTGTAACCCATACCACTCTTTTAATAAGTGTTGCAACTGCAACACCTTGATCTCAAAATGAGTGTCATTGAATAAAAACAATATAAAATGAGATTAGTAAATTTTAAAAATTTGGCTATCATCTAAAACAAGGTTTCTCAAACTATGAGGTGCACCTCATTGGTGAGGCACAGCATGGTGTAATATCTTTTAAACCAATTGTTAAGCTACTACAACTTGGTGAGGTTCTAGTTAACTCTAAAAGAATTAATATTCTGATTTGGAAAATGAAGCGATAAAACCGAATGTGCAGTTTGCACAAACATATCAAAACGAAGCATTAAAAAGACTGGAGGTTGAAAATATGCTTCAAATATGTCTCACAAAAAATGTAACCTAGCCTAAATCATTTATATTATACGATAAAAACTACTTTAATGACCAGAATATATAGTGAAATGTTTTACTCCTAAAATGTCCTTCTGAAAATTGTTCTCTTATTATATGCGTAGCCCATTTACCTTTTATTTTTCATATAGAGCACCTTCAAAATTTTAAGGTCATATTATGTACGAGACTGTACTATATTCAGGCCAATACAGTAATCCTTCCCACTGACAGGTTAATATTATGATGTTATATTCTACAATTATCTTTCATAAATGTTATTTATGTCATAATGTGTTAAACCATAATAATGTAAAATAAATATTTTATGGGTATTTAAAGCAATTATATTATTTTTTAAAACAAGTTTTTGTGCTTTCACAAAATAAATAAGACACGAGAACTTAATGAACCATCTCCTTTTGCCGAGTTTTAGTCTTATAATATAAGCTATGTTGCAGGTTAATCTTATTTTATCTAAAAATTTAAATTGTTAATGTGTTAAGTGATTCTTTTTCACATGGTAATTTATTGCAATTTTATAGCATTATATTTAATTTAGGTTGAGAATCTTCCATCATCAATACAGGTTTGCTGTACTAAACTGATAGTTTAGTTCAAAAAGAAAATATTGTAACTTGTAACAGTACAAATCATATTTACAGATTACAAAGCAAACTTCTTTAATTCAAATCTCCAAAGGAAACTGGTGGGGTTAGAGGGGGAGAGGGCAAGAAAAAAAAAAAAAAAGAGACAATTTGACTCAAAATAATGTTGTATATAGAATATTTTAAGAAGTAACAAATAAAATAGTATTAAGTTTTGCATAAATATTTTGCCAGAGAATTAACCTGGCTTTTTTATAGGGCACTGTGATTCACGGACGAGTTATGGAAGTTTGTGTCTTAATTCCTAATGATTTGGGGAGTTATAGTATTTAGAGATGGGTAGAATCTACAATTTCACGAATCCAAATCTTCACTTTACCAAATCTTGGGAAAAATTATGAATATAAATAGGAAAAAGAAATAGTAATGTTGGTACTTTTAGATAAAATGCATTTATATATTCTGTTGAAGGATTCTAGACTCAAATTAAATTGGTAAATATAAGCACACATACTTCCATTGGCATTTTGCAGGGGTAGCTTTGTGCTTTGTCCAGCAATGTAGCGAGACTGATTAAGGTAATGCTGTTTGGCCGAGATATTATCTGGACCCTGCTGGTTCCAAGCAGACGATGAGTTGTCAATCATGTTCCTCATGTTTTCCTTAGCTGACATTTGAATGCCACTGTCTTCACGAGTCCTGAAAAATAATTTCAACCGTGGTAATAGTTGTCAACATAAAGTTATGCGAGATAAAAATAAGAAAACTTAACAAGATTCGAACCAAATCCTGATCTTCCAGGTCAGAGCTGAGCAAATCCTGCCAGTTTTAAAAGTGTCAAACATTTGTTATAAGTAATATTTAAGCTAAGATGCAAAGGAACGTGACTTTCATTTATCTAAAGATTTTATAGCAAAATATATTTTTTACCAAAATACCGTATTTACCCGAATCCAAGATGACCACGAATCTAAAACAACCCCCAGATTTTCAGTGGTTTTGGATGGATTTTTTTTAAAAGTGGTAT
This sequence comes from Timema podura, assembly GCA_033556935.1. Classification (NCBI taxonomy): domain Eukaryota; kingdom Metazoa; phylum Arthropoda; class Insecta; order Phasmatodea; family Timematidae; genus Timema; species Timema podura. The sequence goes on from JAVRXN010000002.1 coordinate 32,524,816, forward strand.
TTATTTTATCATGAATGAAGAAAATAATAGTTATGATAAACTTATTTTGTAATGTTAACAAATTTTTTTTATTTACAAAACAAAACACCTATGTTGACTTAAAATCTAATTAGGGTTGCAGAATTCTAAGGAATTTATTTTTTTCTCACATTGCTTTTGCATAAGAAGGTTAACTTTGAAAAAGTTTATAAAAACTATGAGAAGTTAATTTTTATTATGACAAATGATAATCGTTAGTGAAAATCCGAGTCTCATACACACCCTATTTCCCCTAAATACTATCATTGACTCAACTATTAACACGCTTGCTTCCTAATTTTGACACTCTCACTTTTACAATGATATACAGAAAATAAAATAATATAAAGTAAAAGAGATATAAAAAGAAATCAAAGGACAAATACACGACAAAACTGTTGCTTTTATAAAGAAAAGATAAAACACATTTCACATGTTACAAAAAATCTAATCAATAAACATGTCTGCTGTGAACTACCGTAAAAGTCAGCCGTCATGACAGCCAAGCGTAAAAATTATTGATGATTAAATAAGCATCTTTATTCTTATATCGAAACCGATAATCTAGGGACATCTAATCAAAGAAAATAATGTACTTGATACTATACAAAAGTTAGATATTTTGTGGAGTTTCACAAATTAAAACTAAAAATTGGCATCGTTAACCGTGTTGAATACTAAAGAGTAGTACTGAGATTTTTAGCGTACAGTATCGAATAATGCGATACCAGTCGATACTATAGGTATCAAGGAATCAAGTATCGTATCGGGCCACAACTAAGTAGTTATTTTTAATGATGACCTAAAAAATAGCCTAAAAATCTGTGAAAATAACCAATTATCCTGTCATCTGCGTTATACCTTTAAAATCCGCAAAACTGGATATAACCTGGTAAAAAGGGCATCCCTGCAATATTGTATGTATATTAAATAAAGATGTAAAATGTTACATTTGAAGTAGGCCAAACCCAATTCTTAGTCTGCGATTTTAAGACGACCCCTAGATTTTGAAACTACAAATTTGGGAGAAAAAAACTTGTCTTGGATTCAGATAAATACAGTAGATAAAATACAAGCATGCACACACACATGCATACACACACACATACATGCACACACACATTAAAAGTTATTGAATATAGTCATCACATAATTTGAGCATTTAAAAATTTATGTTCAAATGTCACTAATCACTATGCTCATAACAAATGTTATAAAACTATTTGAAATTGTCATATTAAGGAAATGGAATTAAACATATCTACTTAGGCAATGTTTTATTGATTGTTATCAAAAAATCTGTTATGAAAGCTGGAAAAAATACTGGCTTTAACTATTATTTACTTCCATCCCTCCTTAAATAAATGTGCTAGGAAACATTTTCTATGATTTTGGTGAAAATTCCATACTATAAGTAACAACACAGGTGTTGTCAGCTTGAAGCTTTGACTTCAAATTCAATAAAAGTACAGATGATGTGCATAAAATAGTGTCTTGTAATTACTTTGTGATGTTAGTACTCTGTCCTGCCACATATCTTGCCACTGTCATATAATGTTGCTTGGCACTCACTCTTCTCCGGCCTTGGACAAGGTTGGTAGATTGGGCCGAGTCTTGTTGTTGGTAGTGCTGTGAGTTAAAATTGTTGGGGTGGTTCTCCTTGTATGTTAGTTCTTTTTGAGGTTCTGGATGGGCGACTTTAACACTAAAATAGAGGCACCTTAGTTAAATTGCATTTCTTAATCAAACCATTAATTAAGATGCATTACTTGAGATTATTATTTAAAAATGAACAATGATACATATGAAAAAGTTTTAAATCTGTAACCATTAGATTAGGGTCTCAAAATGAAACTGACCTTGGTATTAAGGGTTATCGTAAGTAATTTTTTCCGAGAATTATTATCTGGTTATTTCCTGATTACGCTGATGTGTTAAGGATGTGGGAGGTTTAATTGAGAGGAAATGCACCCACATTTGTGTGGCTGGATAACCATTTAGAAGAAAACCACCCTAACTTCAACCAATCGGGATTCAAATCCTGATCTTCTCAACATCAACAGTCTATTCTATTGCGAGAATGACACCTAGAAACATGCAGTCACCAAAGCAGGTAATTAACTTATGTTTAAATGTATCATTTAAAAAGTGACAAATTAAATTTACCGATAGGTTACTTACCCCAACAAATTTGTAAAATCTTTATCTTCGTTGCCTTGCCCCCAGTTCTCTCGATAATATCCGAAACTATAAAGTGGAGGTTGATGTTTATGTTGCCTCACTTTCTGTAGCTGTTCAGGCTGATGTTGCTGTTGGGAACTGCGTGTTTCATGTTTTTGTGACATATTGTGCGTTTGTTGTGGCTGTTGGTATGTCTCCTGCAATTGTTGCGGATGTTGTAGTCGATTTGTTTGTTGGTTCTCTTGGGCGTGCATAACCTGCTGCTGCGTGACATTGTCGTTCTGATTAGGCACTTTAATGCTGTACACAAGACCAGAGTTGCGCTGACTCTGTGACAAACTTAGTGCGGGATTGAACACAAAACTCTGGGAAAGTGTTGCGTTGCTCTTTGACCGACTCGTCATACCTTGCTGCTGCACCGTACCATTAAGTTTCTGCCCAACTTGAAAATATGGATACCTGTAAAAAATTAAAACCAAATAAAATCTATATCCTTCATAGTTTTAGTAGTATTAGTAGTCATAGTATTAGCTTTTAATCATATAGTAAAACTTGAATTCTTGCAAGATAATTTAATCTAACCCTGTATCTAATAGTGCTGGGAAGAGGCTCTCCTGCTTCTAATGGTCCCCCTAAACATAGATGTGAGATACTTTTTAAGGGTTCATTATATTACTATCAGGTGTTTTGTCCTGCAACAGATCCATTCCTTCTGTCAGTGAACTTAGACCGCCATTGTGCCCTGTCCTCCACCTTCTCCTTGAGCTCCCAGAATTTTCTTTCTTCCTTCAAGTCATCCAATATTTGAATCCTCCTCCTTCTTAAGCTCCTCTTTCCCTCAACCTTGCTTTCTATGACATCGTGTAGAAGAAAGTTTCTCCTAAGGAAGTGTCTTATCCAGTTTGCTTTGTGCCAAAGAATCACATCAAAAATTGTTCTCTTCTCACTCACTCTTTGTCGGACTTATTCAATTGTCACCCTGTCTGTTTACCTGATCTTCGCAAGTCTTCTTCAGCATCACATTTCAAAGCTCTCCAAATATTTATTTATAATATCTATTAAAAATATACTGCGCAAACACTCCATAGTTGCAGAGTAATCTTTTTGTGTATCTTAATACCTATCCACATTTGTGTGAAGGAAGAAGAGAAAATTATTTAGGAAAAAACCATTACACCGAGCTCAAATTCTAAAGCTGACCTACCTGACCCTGGCAATCCAGTATACTGCAAGAGTAATGCTATGCAATCACAGATGGGTTTTTAGTAATCTTAGTTTTGAAATATGGCAACCTTGTCAAGTACCTGAGAGCCTGCTGTGCTGTGGGCCTCCTGCCGGGATTCCATCGAAGAAGGTCTTCCATAAGGGTGAGTCCATCTTTGCTGGCATTGGGGACAATGGAGCTAAGAGGAGTTGGTGAAAATTGCGGGAACTTAAAGTTCATCGCGCCAGCCAATTGGTAGCCCTCAACCCAGTCTCTCTGGGTAGAAACATATTAAACATATGACATATTAGAAACATACAAATACAGTTAGTATCAAACACATGTCATAAGCTTTCTGACTAACAAATTTGTTATTAAGTTTGTATATTAGGATAAAATTAAACACTAGTTTCTTTATATCACTACGTCCTACTAGTGATCAGGTTATATGCATGTAATAATTACTCTAATGTGTTAGGGATCAGGAAGGTTGAATTTAGAGGAAGTGTACACACATTTGTGTGGAGGGAGAGTAGAAAACCATCTAGGAAAAACCACCCTTAGTACACCCATCCAAGATTTGAACCCTAATCTCCCTCTCACCGGCAGTCTAGTCTATTTGAGAGTAATGCCTTAGCCCATGCAGCCAATGAAGCAGGTTTAAACACTAATAACGTATACATAGTTTTCTCGTTAAATTAAATGGCTAGAAATGTATATTAAAAAAAAATATACAGTGAAAACTGATAAAAAGCAATGCATCCAAAGTAATGAGTGGTTAAGAAGAGTAACACTAAAAATGTAATTCCAACCACCACTTTAAAGTTGATACTTTAAACTTAGCATATTGTAAAACCTTGAACTTTTATTTTATAATAATGTATTTCAAGACTTGTATTTCTGTGAGCATGTGGCATCCAAAATGAAACCAAACAAGTGTATTTAAAGTGGACTTACTTTGTCAGGAGTGCCCAAGACAGAGCTGATCTTGAAGATCTCATCTATCTCGCTGTTGCCAGGGAACAGCGGTCTGAACGTGTACAGCTCCGCCATAATACAACCCACCGCCCACAAGTCGATGGAGGAGTTGTATGTGGTGGAGTGAAGCAACACCTCAGGGGCACGGTACCTGCCAATCATAAAACAGATCAGGTGCTGCCTACTGGACAAAATGCTTGTTTCTTGGGTTTCAAGACCAATTCACTGAGACATCAATGAACGGGATACCGGACAAGACTACAATTCCGCCGCTTGTTTCAGAAATGATAAGTTTATGACCTAACTTAGTATTAAATTGTTTTAATTTTGTTTAAAATTTAATGAATGCAATGCATAAAAGTATGTCAGTTATTTATAACTTAGAGATTAATAAATAAAGATTATAAAAACTAATTGATATGTGTTTGTTAAAACAGGTTAATATGAGATAAGTAGCAACCAGGCAAGACATGGAAAAGTAGAATTGAAACAACAAAATTACAATAGGGGAGTTAAAGTAACTGCAATAATATTTTATTGGAGAGATTATGGCAAGCAAACACATGGAAGAACTAAATCGAGACCATGGTAGGATTTTTTGATAACACAAATGAGGTTACCGGTGTGTGTGACTGCAGAGTGATTCCTTAATCACTAATATCCTTCCTGATTATATGAGATAAGAGTACTATATTTAAATCCCACCCAGGATTCAAACCAAAGACTTTAAATATTTAGTTATTATATGAAACCCAAATTTTAAAAATAGTAAGGTTTGTATTGTGCCAACTCACCACCGTGTGGAAACATAGTCAGTGTAGGGAGGGCGAGAACGAATTTCCCTCGCCAGACCAAAGTCGGCTATCTTTATCAGTTCAGGTCCCATACAGAGCAGATTCTCTGGCTTCATGTCACGATGGAAGAAACCGTGACGGTGCATGAATGCTAAGCCTTGCATTACTTGGTAAAGCATGTTGCGGATTATTGGTTCAGGGAAAAATTTTTCTCTGTAAATTAAAAATGTATGATATTTAGTGGGCGCCCAGAGTCAAATTTTCATAGGAAGCGCCTTATGACAGCTAAAAAAGTTATGAGATTTACTTTCTTGTATCTATATATCAGGTCAGCTGATGTCACTTCATAGATATTATCAGAGCCCTGCTTTTATGGTGAATAAAAAAGCCCAATTTCGTTTTTAAGTTTCCCAAAAGCGGTGAATAAGCGGTGAATTACAAAAATCCTATTTTTGCGACGAAATTATCGAATTAAGACAAAAGCGTTAAAAAAAGTGGTTTTTACCAAACTTTCGTGATTAAGGTGACTTTGTTTGGTTAAAACTAGACTTCCAAGACAATGTTTGAAACAGGTAAACTAAACATATTGAAGTGAAAACCAAAAATTACATTTTGTTTGGACAAAACGGTAAAAAAAAAAACACTAGTCCGCAAAAAAAAAATGTGCTGTCAACTTATTAAAAAAGTAAGATTTAGCGGCAGCTGGTCCGGGAAAAGTATGTACAAGTCACAAAGACAAAATATTACACAAAAATCATCTTGTTACTTCACAAAAATTGTGACTATATTTTTAAATCTCAATTTAGGCTAGAAAAATACAAAATAACTACTCAACATCACCAAACTGCAACATGCCGAATGCCGAAAATCGCGACTAAATCGCGATTATCGCGGACATCGTTCAAAATCGCGAATATCGCGCTAAAACTCCGATTTCGCGAATTATCGCGACAATTCTGAGCATATATTTGCAATCCTAACCTGAAATGTGAACATCTGAAAGAAAAAATGCTATATCTAACATTAGCGAATTATCGCAATCTCCACAAACGCAGGGCTCTGGATATTATCAATACCCATAAAATTATACTAATAAATTGTTATAAATTTTGGCCATAAAAAAAATTGTATTTCCTAAAAGGCTCTACTATGAAAATTGAACTGTTGCTATGTATTTACAAGTTTGTACAAGCTCAACCAACCAATTCAAATGGTTTTTGTTCTGCAATGCAGCTTACTATCTTTACACAGTTGATTACACTAATCGGTTTAAGAATGAAGTAGACCAAATTTGAGAGGAAATATACTCCCATTTGCATGATGGAAGAGTGGACAGCCATTTAGGAAATAGCATCCTCAGTATATATATTCTCAAGATTCTAACCTGAAACTCCCTGTCACTGGTAAACCAAACTTAATGAGCTTGACGTTATAGTTCTTGTGCCTACCGATGTGAGTACCAGTAAGTTAAAAGTTATAATTAAATAGAGAAATGGTTAAAAAGAATGTGTTTAAAGTAAATGAAAAAAGGGCAATTCTATTTATTTAAATGCAAAGCTAGTTCAAATTTATATTACAGTCTAAGTTGTGGGAAAGTTACAATAAAACTTGCTTCAAGTAGGCAATTATATCTAAGCTATTACACACCTATCTTTCATAAGTTGGTAGAGGTTTTCCTTCATATATTCAAACACAAAATACAAGGTGTCGTTCTCTCGAATCACTTCCTTCAGTTTTACTACGTTGGCATGACTTAGTTTCTTCAAAGACTGAAATAAATAAAACCGAACAATTTGTACAAGTTGATTCAGATGATATTTATTTGTTGATATATAAAACACAAGATTATTAATAGCCTAAATTATAGAGGAGGAGAAAAGGAGAATAAGTATGTCTTGCACCACCGATTGCCTGAAGATAGAATGTATGTATAATGATTGAAAAGTCTTTCCACAGTACTATTAGAAATATAATATTTACTTTATTTGCAAAACTTACTATAATATTTACAAACACTATATACACCATGTTTAAAGTAGATGTTGAAAGAGCAGTCCTCCCATTTCTTGGCGTAATACTACTTTTTTCATTTTATTACTTTATTGGCAAACAGTGATACATATTATTTAGAATTTTTGCCAATAACTGGTGTGGAGCAACTTTTCAATCACCCTGTATAACCCCTATATGCAAAATAAACTAAAAGCCAGTATGTATTGAACCCCAACCTCCTAGGTTAGGCAGACTAAACATGCTGCCAACCTTGCTGATAAATAATTTAACATAGATTTATAGACTTGTTTTTACTAACTAAATAAATAAAATAATATATGTTCATGTTTATATGTATAAAAAAAAAAGCAATATTTCTTACCTTGACTTCTCGAAGGTTCATGGCTTCATCCCATGAATAGTATTTCCTCTTCATTCTGAAAAATTATAAAGAAAAGAGTTTGCTAAAGAGGATAGTAAAGTCATACTATTACAGTCAAATGGCTCGCAAGAAATAAACAGGTCATTGTGATAGTTGTTTAAATTCGGTTGGATCTTAAAGGGGTTTAGTATAAATTAATGTCAATTTAGGGGTTATTGATAGGGGGGTGTATCAGACAATAATTTTGTTAACTGTAACTGGTTAAGTTAAATTGTGGCTTGTATGTTGATGTAGCCTTGTGTTCATAAGGTACATATTAAATTCCAAAATGATCAAGTTATCAGAAAAATAAATATTTGAAGTTGATACTTATTCATGTGATAGCATGGTTAGAGGATCTTGATTTGATCCTGGGTGGTGGCTAAAAGATTTGAATATATGGTTATGGGTTCACTTAGCAAGCTGGATGCTAATGACATTCTTGGTGCTAGGTTTTGATGTGCAGTGTTTAGTGTGCTGTTATAGGTTAAGTTAGTCTGCAAGTCAGAGAGTGTATGCCTAACTCTAATCACCAAACTAAAATAAAAATAGTAGGCTAATAAATAGGTATAATTTGTTCATAATAAGTGACCCGCCTACAATAATATTTAGAATGAAGAGCTGGCCAATTTTTATAATTATAATTCTGTAAAAAAAAACACCTTAAAGACTTATATTGTATGCAGATAGTCCAAACTCATTGTTATACACAGACTAAATATCTCCATTAAAAAATAAATAATATATATCATTATTAGAAATAATATTTTTGACTATGTTTAACCTTTTTATGGCAACCTTCTCTCCGGTGTCAACCCTCTGTCCCAGCACAACAGAGCCATAAGTTCCATCACCGAGCTGGTTTAACGTTATGTACCGGTTCATCTTCATTGGGACAACCAAGTTACCTTAAATAAAATACAACCTAGGAAATTACTCTTCAACATTTATTATCATTGTGACAAAAGAGAGTTTAAATAAATTACTAGAAACAAAAATGCATTAATCAAATCAAAAAGGAATACTGGTGCCTGCATATAAAATAGTTATGTGGGTATGTGAAAGATATCTCCACACCAGTGATGTGAAAAGAGAAAGCGTTGATTCGCATTTATGAAACCCACAATATTTTATCTATCAGGCTATACACATTTTAATTACCGTACACTAGTGGGGTATGGATGAGGAAGGTCAAATTGAAATGAAATGTATCCATATATGCATTGAAGGTAGGAAAACAATTTTTAAAATATCCCTCCAGTAGAACTGTTTAAGATTAATTCCATAATATTACTTTCACCGACTAACCAAACTATACCCCAGGGGTTCCCAAACTGTGTGTCACGACACCCTGGGGCATCGCTGGTCTTAGTTTGAGGCATTGAGGCTACAAGGAAAAACTAAAACTTATAATGTATAGTATCATGTTTAAATGTTAGTGAAAAAGTGAAAATGAAATCATAAAATACAGGATGACATGTTTCACCATTATGAACAAACTTTAGGCATACATATGAGATCAGGTACAACCAAAATATGTTTATTCTAATTCCTTCTTATTCAGTTCTGTAATTTTGTTCTAATTTTGTATTTTTGCATTTAAAAGAATACAAGCTAGTAGGGCCTAATATAAATTATGACAATTTTTTTTAATGTCACCAAATCGAATTTGGACAATTTTTTTAAAAATAGTGGGTACAGAGGCGTCACACGGAAAAACTGACATGTGAAGAAGGGCAGCGTGGTCTAAAAAGGCTTGGGAACCTCTGCTGTAGGCCTACCCTGATCTTGGTTGGAAAAACAGTTTAGAAAATTCAAACATATTTCTTTGCTGTCAACAATGATAACATTTTACAATATTATTTGTGTTATTTTATATGCAATGATAATATCTATCAGAAGTGACAGCTGCAGATAACATGATTTGATGTATGAATACATTAAAATTGTTTTAGTAACTACCAGCTACTTTTCTTCCTACAAAAATCAGGGTATAAATGAACTTGACATTTAGTTATAATTCCTGCTGATACTGGTTAGCAATATTACTTAATTAAAAATCAATCATTACGTATTACATGAATTACAGTACATTTTTGCATTATTAGATTTGTTACCATCAATATTAATTTACAGAATGTAACACTCAAAATAAAAAATATTGATCTTGTTAAGGAAAAAAGAGAGATAAAGATCTTATCAAATCACCTCACCATTTAAACAAACCACACAATTTGTTGCTATTAAGCTGATGATTTAACATGTTCCAAAAACGTACAGTAGGTCCTACTAAGTAACCAATAAATTCCAATCATCTCCCTTTACCACTAAAGCAAGACTTTTCATAAGTAGTAATAATGTTATTGATTTTTCTGTGACTACACCTGCCTACCTTTCCAGCTAACTCAAGGCCAGCTGGAATCAGACAACGCACATTTAGTATTCACCAGATAAGTAATGGAGGGGGTGAAAGGGAGGTGCCTGTATGTTGTCATGCAACCCTACGATAGGCTGTTTCCATAACAACCATCACAATAGTGTCTGTAAAGCCAATGACTTGAGTAACCTTGAGCAAAAAGGAGATAAATACAAAATTCCTATGATTATTTTTTTTTATCTCATTTATAAGACATAAGAGATGGACAGTATTAATAGGAAGTGAGTGAATTTAAAAAAATGTACTAGCATTTACATGGAAAGAAAATAAGAAACCACATAGTAGAAAAACACACTTTCAGTAAAAAACCAAGAACAAACTCCACTAATGTATGATATATATAATAATATTTCTGGAGATAAATTGTGTGTTTCGGGTTAATTCAGAAGTAGCTTAACTAATAACTAGGCCTATTATATTTCTTCGATTACAAGACATACTTTTTCCCCCATTTAAACATCTTTCAAAACGAGATGCGTCTTAGAATCACAGTTCTTTTTTGACCAATGCTCTCGATGGCTCAGAAGACAATGCATGATGGGATAGTAAAAATAAAGATGGCTCAAAAAAATCGGACTCTGAATGTGAAGTAGACTTTGATATTGATTCAAATGCAGATATCGATAGCTCAGAAGAATCAGATTAATATTTATTCAGAAGGAAAAGATGAATAGCAAAAAACGCACTATTGTTGTTAGTAAATTGAATTATGTATTAAAAAATATTTCTTACATACCAATACAGGTTTTTTTTAGAGATTTATTTTTATTTATTTTCTTAGAATCAAAGTTTTTTTTTCTGCTGGTGATACTGAAAAATTAAGGTGTGACAACAACAGTACATTTATATGTGTCACAGCAGCACCCCTAGTGTCCTGTCGCCATGCTTCCCATACACCAAAGTATGTCCGTAGCATATTTCACTGAATTGTGGCCATTATTTTGAAAGTTATACGGGAAACTCAGGGCCCGAGAGTGAGTGAAACACTTTATATAATGTTTTTACACTGTCTTGTAATACATTATAATGTTAACTCACAAGTCTCTAAATATTAATGGTATTTATTTAATGACACAGATTTAAAGCGTTTTCAAATTAATATACCTTAAGTATGATAAAAAAATATTGTTTTGACATAGATAGTTTTGCAACTGTGCTAGAGTACTAGAGTAAAAGATAGCCGCTTTTGAGGTGTAAAATTAGCATATCAATTGCATTTGCATATATCATACATAAAATTACAGAGCACCAGGTTAAAAAAAAGAAAAAAAAAGGTCGCATGCAATGTTGAAATTCACATAGCATGCTAGCTTACTAGCAATTGTTGGGTTGCCAAATAATTTATGTTATTAACAATGAATAAAGAATTAACCATAGCCACAGAAAATGTAACCACTACTGATTTTAATGAATCTGAATAAAAACTTTACTATGGTCTACATCGGTGGTTAGGACTCAATGTTCATGGGTTCAAACCCTGCCAGGGCTTCAGAGAGGAAGTAAAGTTGTCAGTCTCAAGTCGATTATGGCATGTGAAAGCACCCTGAAAGGTATGTATGTGAAAATACCTTTCCTGGCAAAATTGGTCGGTCCTTTTGATTTCACTTATAGAAATTCTCGTGTGCTGATAAAATCAGTCGGTTCAGAAAGTGCACTTTAAATACCTCGAATAAATAGCTTTACTATGGGATATATTGTATAGGTATTTCTAATTAGATCTTCTGGAAAGTGTTATAATGAAAAAAAAATTGTTTTTACAGGTGAAATATGAGTTATTTATAAGCAAATAAGACAACAATGATAGTGAATTGTGAAACATTCAAACTCCACCTGCTTTTAGCATGACACAAAATATGAAAAATTGTAATCCCAGCAGAATTTGAAACATGCTGTTAGCTGTCTTAAACCATGGCCTATGAGCAGTAAATGTTGCTCGAGTTGGAGTTACAAATAATGCTCACTAAAAATTTCGCAAAATATGGCCACCCAGGAGTGTGAAATGTAATTTGAATCAAGAGTGAAATAATGCTATATCTGGCCACAAAGATGAACACCTACTATCTTCAAAGATTTCTAAAAGTTCAGCATCGAATCTTGTTGAAAAAATTGATCTATCCAAATAGCTTGTGAAACGTTGATGTCATAGAGGGCAAAAAATGGCTATGTTAAAGGTCAAACTACCCAAATATTTTCTAAAGATATCTAATTTTCAAAAAATTACCAAGAAAGGACCACTTCAAATAGCTTCCACAGGCATCTGGCCACGCCTCTCAAAAACCCATTTTTGGCTAATCACACAACCTAGGTTTTGCCACCACTGGAAGCAAAGGACGTAGTGGATTTATCCTAATATTAGTGAAAGGTCAACAAAGATAGAATTTGTGATTGTTCATGAAACACTTAAGACAGTGCTTTCCATAGTGGGTGTCGCTAAAGATATATGGGATGTCGTGAACTGACAGATCGACTAAAATTTTTTTTTTAAATATTAACTTGTATAACACGAGGTTCTTGTCAGATGTGAAGATCAACTGTCTATATATATATAATACATATTTATTCTATGAGATCAGGTCAGTCAGGCAGTCTTCATGTCGCAGAACTGTGTAAATCAGCTGGTGCCCGCACAACAACTCTTCTTACCAACCATTTCATAAACATAACCTCAGTACTATAGTGCCTATGTCGTGTTGCAGTGTAATATAGCAGTGTAGCTGTTTCTTCCCCATTCCCAAAATTACGTTTACTTACTATTGTATGTAATTGGAATAGTACTACATTTTCATGACTTTTTAAGTGGCTATTTGTAACAGTTTTATATTGTGGAATTTGAATTTTTTTTTTCATGGTACCTAGTTATGGGTAAATTTATGGTGATAAATATATAACTAACTATATGACATTACTCAAAAATAAACATGAAAGTTACTATCCGGATCTTAACACAATTGAATATGGCTGGATTATAAATCCATTTGTTTCATCTGATGGTGGTGGTAGGCTTTCCCTGGCAGAAGAAGAGGAATATGCAGTGAGCTCTGCATATTCCTCTTATTCGGCTCTGGAAAATGATAGGAGCTTAAAGTTAAAACATAAGAAGATGAAATTGACAATTCTGGATTTCACTTTATCAGTATCTGACTAAATAGGCTTTCCTGCTTTTGTTGCCGTTTACAACCATAAAAGATACACGTCTATTCCGTCGCACGATGGGCGCCAATTATGAAGATACATATCTGCGATGGGCGCCGATTAAAAAGATACGGATGATATTGTGAGATAATTGGTATTTAGTGCCCCGTGATTGAGCGCCAATTATTACAATACGGAATTATTATGCCCCACGTTTGCTTGGGGCGCCAATTAAAGTGATACCGTTTAATTAGCTCATAATTGCCCCGTGATCGAGCACTAATTAAAGCGGTATGGTATTTCGATCTGATTACTTCTAAGTTTTATTTAGTTGAATAAATAAGATTTTTAATGTTGCATATGATTTATTAAAGTGATTTTATCTTTGGCACTGAAGATATAATTTTATATGATACAGTTTAGTTGAACTACAGATTATTTCTCTGTAACATTACACGGTTCGTGTTTTGAGTATCGTACTGTGTAGATTTATGTGACTACTCTATATATTCATACGCACAAACAGCTTATATATTACCTATCCCTTGCCTCTTGTACCCCTTGTCACCAGTGTCAAGACCAACTAATAGAAAGAGTTCTAGCGATAGGTGTTGTGAAGGCTAGCTTCCTATTGGGTAGAGGGAGCTAGCATCCCTTGATTTTTGGTAAACACTACAGAGTTAATTTTTGAAAGAAAAAATAAGTTTAGTGCGTATTACATTGCCATTATTTCTGAAAAGCGCATGATTCTCCATGGATGAAGTAATGAAAGAATATTTTACATACAATACTTTAAAGAAAAATGCACTTCATCCATGACTTTTTAAATATATGAAAGGGGTCTAAATCAGTATCATTACAACCACATATTGTTGTTAAGCTGGATTTTCTGTAATGACCAATATTAAAGTTCAATGAAATATGGCAGTTTACAAATTTTGGATAAAGAAATGCAAGTTAACTTTCGCAAATAATAAATTTGTAAGACTCAGCAAGCACATGTGAGCCACTAAAACTAAGGGAAAAAATATCTGTGTTTGTTTTACCACATATAAAATAATACTGTAAATAAGTAATCATGTGTGTTTATTTTAACTCCTCATATGAAAGGTACAAAAATAATGTAGATGTGTGAGATAGTTTTGTTTCTGGGGTGGTGTGTCGCACACAAATTTGGAGGTCGGTAATGTGCCGCCATGGAAAAACTTTGGAAAAAACTAACTTAAGCTATACCAAAACAAGTTTTTTTGAATATTGTAGTGCAAAAACAAGAATAGTTGTAGACCTTTAGAATTAGCCTACATGTTCACAATCAATGTACCCCACATTCATATATCGCCACGTGTATCTACTGTGGAGTAGTATTTATCACTCTTGGAGTGGACCCCGGCCTATTTGAGATGTAACATTACCATGATATCCCACCCTACTGAGCAACATTTACTACCCTGCCTGGCCAATCACAAGTGAATACACCGGGTACATTTATCCTGCGTTATTTGTAGTTCTCTTCAAGCATTATTTTTACTGCTCGCTTGGAGTATCTTTAAATGCAACTTCGACAAAAGCTTATGCCTAATGGACACTTACAGCAATAATTTTGTACTTTTGCATTTTACATCAGTGGTGGTGTAACCCAATTTGTGTGGGAGAAGGTAATCAACGTATAAAAGAAATTTAGAGTGACTTCAGGGTGTCTACTGAGTTGGAGAAACAAAATATAGTGACTTTTTGGTGATCTTCGGTAGGCAGTCGAACATTATATAATGTATATATAGGCATAATGCACTAACACACGTTATTAAACGTTAACTAAGTGGTGAACGTTAACTTTGTCCTTGGTATCGCGATAAAAACAATCGGGAAACTTGCAGCTAGCGCATGGCATCATGGGTAGTGGGCGACTTTTGACGCGTTCACGCTGATACTAAGGTGCAAGAAGTTAAAACAAAAATATTTTCGTGACTTTATGACTAAAATATTAAAAATTCGTGACTTTTCAGGGAATTTCATGACTTTTTTTTGTGTGTGACAGAGTAGACACCCTGGACTTGTCCTCACAAGCTAATGGAACATTTTTGAAAATTATATATGACTTTAGAAGCTATTTAAAATGGTTTTTCCCCACCATTTAATAAAAATGAAATGCCTCACCTAGATATTTTCAGGTAAATTAGATGTGGTGCCTCTATAAGACATGTGATGCATCTATAAGTTATTTGGGCTAGTCCTCCTGAAATTTTTGATCCCCCGTTGCCATTCGAAAGAGAATTTTTTTTTTCCAACCAACCAAGTCCCTAATTGGGCAAAGACACGATTCATTATTGGCTAGCTCAGTAATTAAACTTTGTCACAAAATTTAAGAGCTGGGATTCAATACCGGTATCTACATAAGACAGAGTGAGATGGGCAAGAATGGTGAAATGATCCAGTCACCCCAAAAGATGGATAATAATTATAAGGGTCGAGATGTGGATTCAAGGAACTTGGTCATCAGATTAAAAGTAGTTTAGAGTTTTTTTTAATAACTATCATAATTCATGTATTCATTGGTAATACTGTTCTTATAATTTAAATTAAATTAAGATTAAAATACTTTGTTAGTATCATTTTACCTGTTTAGTACAGTTAATTTAAATTCACTTTAAAACCATATTTATTGTGAATATTTCTCTCCATTAATTTAAACCTTTATGTTACTGTAATAATTACTGGAAATTTTTAATTCGCATGAAAAAAATAATGGTTATTCCTGTGAAAAAAAAAAAAAAAAAGAAAAGCTAAATGTGACTTCAGCAAGATGGCAAAGGGGGGCCTTTGTTTATTTTTGGCCAAAAAGGTGCCTAAGTAATACTTGAACACCCCCAAATATCCAAATATAAGTTAAGCCTCTAGCTAATATATTCATGTATTTTTTTTATCATTGAATCTTATGAGAATTAGGCATCTTACAAGGCTTATTAATTTGAATTTAGAGGAAGTGTACCCACATTTGGGTGGAGGGAAAGTGGAAAACAGTTTTAGAAAAGACACCCTCACTAAATCCGACCAGAATTCCAACCCTGATCTCCCTGTCATTATCAGTCTAGTCTATTGCGAGTGTGGCAACTTATACCAAGCTGCCACTTAAGCTGGTTAGGTGATATTAAATTACAGTTTATATAGAACTATTTGAAAGATTACACATTTACACCCAAAATTAAAAAGTTTACAGCCATCATGATCTTAAAAAAAAAATTGTGATATCAAACAAAACTAGTGTTGATGAAACTATGAGTTTGCCTTAGGACTTAGCTTAAAATATTATCAGCAAATGATTTTGTTTTGTTGTAGCAATGAAAGTGAAGTAGGCTAGTGGATTTGGTTTTATTATTGAAATGAAAGTGAAGAGCTGACTTTCGTTGACTTGTTTATTAATTTGTTAAATCCAATACAAAATTTCTTTTGCTTGGGTTAGGAGGTCGATTTTATTTAGAAAGAGTGTTAGGGGTATGTAAATTGTAAAGTACTTGGTATAAATAATCACGCTAGTATTTAAAATTAATAAAAGTAGGGCCTATGTGATTTTAAATTTTTCCAAATTTCAGAACACAATTTCTATAATTATCTACCACTATCTCCAATTAGTCCTATTGACTCATAAAAAAAATACTGACCGAATAATCTTGTTAAATTATAATCAATAGACGTTACTATACTTAAAGAGAAAAAATTACACTTTTATTATATATTTAACACGGCTTTCAATATTCACAAAACCTATTGTTTTTGTTTACAAGTTAGAACTGAAGCACGGTAGGGAAACATTGCTTGATAAATGTTCTTACAAAACCTATAGCGCTACCATCGCTGCTTTATAGATATAATAGATAGATTTATTGTATTTTTTTATTTATTGGATTCTTAAAAGTTTTTTTTAATACTCAAAATAAAAAGCAACATATCAGAATTATATTACCATAAATATCACAAAAGCTACACACATGAAATATATAGTCTATAATAGGAAAGATTTCTCTTATCTTCCTTCTAACACGAAAACTGCCGCCACTCCACCTTTAAGCCAAACCTGCCTCCCGCTATTATGTTCAATGAAATATTGATAGGTTCTGGGTGACGTCAGAGTGGCAACAAAACAACTACATAGAGGAATATATTAATAGGTTTTGTGATGTTGAATATAGCCGACCCTGAATTATTAGCAAAATAACAATAAAAAAAGGTATTGGGAAGAATCTTTAATATTTATTATACCACCCCATTTAATCCCTGATCAGCTGATCAAATTAAACCTTAAGATAGATAGTGATAATAATAAGGAATACATAAATATAGGTTGATTTGCTCGGGACTGACACTTATTTTTTAATTAACTCATTATTGGAAAGTCGCATTTGAATAGTGTGAATTGTAAAACATACCCTAGCCCATGACAAATAAGAATGTCTAATAGAAGATGCTCCAAGCGGCCACCGTCAGTGTCCATACACATATTTGCCCGACGCTCCATACTGGCGAATGTGCGATGTAGCGTAGCGACGTTGATGGCAACAATTCCACGTCTGATGTTGTCTTTCAATTCCTCAATCGACCTTGGCTTGTTGGCATAAACACTGCCCTTTAAAAGTCCCCATAGAAATAAATCTGGGGGTGTCAGGTCAGGAGACCTAGGTGCCCACAGTTTTTTTTTGTAAATAATCCTGACTTGGAAAAAACTACGGCGACGAAACAAAAGACACCAATTTTCGCTGGATGCAATGGCTCTTCATGGATGGCGTGGGGATTATCAGTGGCCCACACCCGTGTATTTTGCGAGTTTACATAACTGGACAAATGGAACCATGCTTCATCAGTAAACCATGTTATGTCCAACAGGGTGGAGTTTTCGGCGAAAAATTGGGAAATCCATTGACAATAAGCCGGTCGCTTTGCCAAATCACGTGGCTGTAGCCTCGTGCACAGCCGTGTTACGTTACGTCTTAATCTTTGCCTGTTTGGCGGCGCTTTGAGAGGTCGAATACAATCATTCAGTCTCTTGGGATAACCTCCGAGGAGATTTTCTTGGGGATACCGATAACCGCTGCTTCACATCCTGTATGTTTTCCTCTGTCATCTTGGGCCATCCGCCCATATGCGAATCCACCAAGTTTCCCGTTCTCTCCAGCTTCTTCGCCAAGTTAGAAATGGTGGCTCTGGTGGGTGGTGTACGCCCACCAAATTTATTCAGATACCCCCTCTGACATTGTTTGAAGGAACCCAGTATTGACGCCCAATGAACGCACACTCTTTAATTGAGTATACCGTATTTCTTCTGCCGACTCACACTGTCAGATTAGACACGCTTCCCCACTAATATCTAGAGAGATGGCGCATCATTGTGGCGCCCAGCGGGGAGACATGTTTTTCCAAGTAATGCATGTCGACTGCTTTGTCACAAGATAAAGAACCGTCCCGTTCATGTTTATTATATTCTACGTAGCTTATAATACACAAAATAAGTGTTCAGTCCTGAGTGAATGATCCTGTATAACAACACATAGAACACACTTATTATATAGGTACTCTATATTGACCTAAACGAAATATTAAACTCCTCTAATTATTAGTCTATGGCTAAGGTCAATGATTGTGCCGCTAGATTAGTTTGTTTATTGTCTTTTCTCATTTAGTACTATCCAGATGATCTTGATGGGCTAGGAATGAGATGTGAGACTGACAAAACATAAACATGTCTTCAATAGAGTTCATTCCAGTATCCCAAACGGCAGCTTCAAAAACAAAGGAGTAAGGGGGGGCGAAGCCCTGGGACGGTTCAGAACTACTGTAGTCAATTTGGCCAGCGTCAGGCGAGACTCCCAGATAAAAATTGGCATAACACAGTACCTTGAAAGTTACATATACATAATTTATATATGAAGTTGTCTGAGACACACTGTTGTTGTTGATCGAGTGGATGTTCTTGTGTTCCTTCATCTTTAAAGTGGACGAAGGGTCGATCTTCATCGCTAACATCTATATCGAGATCCTGATCTGTTCCTTCTACTGGTATGAAGTCTATGTCCGTAAATATATTTTTGTTTAGTGGAAAGATTGCAGTAGCTCAGAATCCCTCTTTCGCTATATCAGTTGCAGTCTTGGCAAGCGCCTGGGTCTGAATTGGTCCAGCCATCTGCTACACCTTCATAGTATGCTTTCAGTGGTCTGGAAAAAAACCGGTCCAGTGGTTGGACCCACTGGCGCAGCCAAGGGGAGGGGGTGTTTCAGGGTTAAAATCTAATCCAGGCAATTGGAGAGGATTTGTCTGAAGTGAATTTGAGTTACATACCAAAAATAATGAACCCAGATATCTTTTACTTTGAGACGCAGCAGTTCCCAGTTAAACTAGCGTTATCATTGACTATTAATAAGTCACAAAGTCAAACCTTTAACAGGGTTGGTATTTATTTGCCCAAGCCAGTTTTCAGCCATGGCCAATTTTATGTGGTTTTTTTTTTCAGGGTGTGAAGCTCAAGACACAAGGATTAGTCATTGAAGGATCAAATCAGGGGACACGGATACTGAAAAACCCTACAGTATTCACAAAAAACATAGTATATAAAGATATTTTGTAATTTATTTAAAAAAATTAAATTAGTTAATTTGCACTCTTATTTAATCTAATCGGCAGAATTATACTTTTACAAGCTGGCCCAACCTAACTAAACCTAATCTTTAATGCGTGTATAAATTAAAGTTTAGGTTGTTAGGTTGGGTAATATTGACATTAGCCTGTCAGAAAGGTTTAAAATTTAGTATATAGGCCTATAAGTTTAGCTGACTTTAGTTTTTATTTCCACATCTATTTTCTAGAAATGTAAATTTTCTGTTAACTTCGGATATCCATTGGAATTATGGCCAATGACACAAGCACAGCCAGTAAATATGGAGTTTCATTACACTTAGATTAAATTCAGTGCTCTAAACACTTTTGCACGATGCTTTGAAGCTCTGGAAAGTGTGTGGAGGTGTTTGTCTAAGCAAATGGTTCTAATTTTTAACTCAAATAAGTCTAGAAAGATTGTGAATATGTGATGTTCTTTACAACATGCACCTTTATTACAATTTTACTGTGATCAAAGAAGAGCTGCCTCCTCAAGTTGTAAATTATATTTATGTTGTACCACAATTATGTCAATTTGCCGAGGCAAGTTTAAATGGCAATATTATCAACGTTATACACATATGTTCATTGTTCACCTTTTTGATTAGCTGAGTCTTGGCTTGACCGCCTGAATTGAAACCACCTGGACCTGTCAATCCTGATTTATGCTATGATTTTATTCAGAATGTTTGATATTGGATTATTAAATTATCAGTTAATTATATAGGAATGACAAGGGTGTGAGGCCTGCTTGAAAAAAAAGGGAGATATGGTTATCTAGGGAGGGCTTATTTACTCTAGTACTATAGCATGAGTCAAAATCTACATTATGCATATGTGACATGAAGTGCTACAGGTTTTTCAGGGTCGTTGTAGTTGGTATAAAAATAGTGACATTCATTCATTATTTGACTGTTCCTGTGGTGAGGCCAAAGTATTCGACAATGTGGTCGGTGCATTGTGACTGGCATACACAATTTTCTGTGGAGCAATCATAGTGGCCTTTCGTGGGGTATCCGGTTTGTGTAAGTCTGCTGTTGAATGAGGTGTAAAGTTAATGAATTTAGCAGATATTGCATCTTGGTTTGTTGCAAGGGTAGGAACCCTTGGCCTAATTTTTGTGACTAGGTCAGGTAATTTAGGGTGAACCAAAATGTTGTGGAGTTTAGGGGGGGAGGGCAGTGCAGGACATTTAATGTGATTCTTAAAGCACTGTTTAGACTTTTTTTGTGGGAGGTGATGAGGTTAGGATAAATCTGAGTCTAGTCCTTCATAATACTGGGTGGTGAGAGGTATGTCATTAGAAGGTTGTTTCTTGATAGGCTCTTGATTGGATAAGGCTGTTTATTTGACGAAGGCAGTGACTAGATTTTTAAAATATATATTATATGAGGCCTGATGGCTAAATGATTTTTAATATAAAATTTCAATAAAGGTTCTATTTACTAACTTTGTGACAATTATGAGTAACAGCTGTAACAATCAACTCAGAGGTTTATCTGTCAAAGTTACAAGCTAAATGTGTTATATACCGGTATATGACAAAAAATCATATTGTTTTATTAATTTTATGTTCATTACATAAGATACAATGTACAATCAAAATAATAAAGAGTTACAAAAAGTTATTTGCCAAAAAAATGCAAAAACAAAACAAGGTCTTAGAGGAGAATCTTAATCTAAATATAAGTAAACAGAACTTTGTTGAGAAAAAAATACTTCAGTTTAAGAAGATCAACTTGCTTATAGAAATAAACAATAAAACCTCTTATTATTTTTAATTTGCAATTCCTACAGTTGATCAATAGTGTTTTTTTCATATAGATTGCAAATGTTAACCAAAGAACTAATGTAGAGCTAATTTAAATACCACAAATTAATTTAGTGTGCTAACTACCAAAAAGTTAATTTTAACAGCTTTGTTTTTTTTTTCCTTACAAAATATTAGCCATAAGAAAATTCATAAAACAAAATTCCCAGGTAGATATTTCCCAGTAAAAATAATTTTATTTACTAAGATTTTTTAAAATTATTTTATTTGACCAATTTATATTTCTTGCAGCCCCATCAAGGTTGCATATAAGAACAAGTTTGAGTGAAAGAGTATCTTCTTTGATACAGCTTAACTACTTTCTCCACTCAAGACTCGTTCTTGCATTCAGGCTTAAGTCTCAAGAATAAATAAAATAAGCTAAGTTTAGTCATCAAAATATTATACAAGGATTACACTTTGCTATCAATCTTACCTCAAAAGGAGTCATTTCTGATATTTTACTTGTTTTATAAAACACTTTTAGAACAATTTTTTTGTAATTAAAAAAAAATCATTTATGTTCATTTAAGTTTGATAAAACTAAAATTTTCAAATTAAATAAAAAAGGGTTAAATCAATATAGAAATGGATTTATAAACAAATATTCTGTATAAAAATGACAAATTTTGCCACAAAGTTTATAGTTTTAAAGACAAAAGCAATAAAAGAGAACCCAGCACATTAAATTAGTAAAGTGTCTTTAGGTGGCATTAAAATTAAACTTGTATATATTGTTAAAATAAAACCCAGCCAAACACCGTTCAACCATGACATGAGCATGCTGAAACATTTAACTTGAAGGCACACTTGAGCAGATAAACAAAATAAAAATCTAAGGTATTTATAAAATGATGCCAAAATAAATCCTTAGCTTTGATGCAATAAAAATCGACATAAATGTTTACTATGAAATGTGATAATCAGAAATATTTTAATACGTTTTATATAGTACTTTACTTATAGTTAACTCTTTCGATAACTTCTGAGTAGTCAATTTTCTTTCTTTTAATATAATTAATTTTGTTATGAAATCTATAACCATGGCACTTTGGCGATAAACGACTTTAGAAAATATGTGTTTAGTTAGTTTTAAATAATTCACTATTTGCCATTTTGCTAACAAGAGTAAATTAAGACAAAAGGTTATGTTTTGTTATAAATATTCAAGTTGACATGTGATAACAAGAATCATATTTTAAAATAGCTATCTTTCGTATGCCATGACAAATCTAAATTATAGCTTTAAGAGAAAACTTAACCATTATTGTTTAAGGAACATTCTTAAATTATAGAGCTTATATACAATTAAAATGGAAGCCGTTGGTGAAAGCATAGAACCTATTAGTAATAATACTACCTACAAACCTTGTGTGAAACACATGCACTTTTATCATTTTCATGGGAGGCTAATTCAATAAAATACATTTTGTTTATGACATGCCTCAAACTTTTCATTTCTTTATCACAGTAGGGTTAATTCTAGTCAAAATACTAACACATTTCATGTTCTCTGCAACAATGCCTGCAAGTTTTGACAGAACATGTAATTAAATATATGAAAATCTCAATAAAACTAACTATATCATTAAAACTCGGCATCTAGTGTAAAAACATTGTCCTCCTTGTTTGACATTACACCACACTTCTGGTACTCGCCCACTTTCTTTTCAAAAAAGTTAGTCTTCCCCTCCAGTGAAATGTGTTCCATGAAGTCAAATGGATTTTCCACAGCAAAAATCTGAAAAATACAAATGTTCCCTTTTATTGGTTTCCATCCCTCTTTTCTGCACCCTCTTCCATTTAGAACATTTTTTTTTTAGTAATTCACTTGCTAAATACACTTTTTATGAATTAAACTTTACTAAAGTATCACTTTTTGGGGGGGGGGGGGGGGGGGGGGGAGAAATTCAATTTAGAAAATAAAGAAGCTCATGTAAAACAAACATTGGGAAAGGTTATAGTTCAGATTAGCCAACAATGTATAGGTCTACTGCCTCGGTCAGCAAGCAAATATCAATCACTATTAGGTTAGACACGACATTAAATACCATGGTCTGTGTTGTTTTCTGGAACTTCTACTCTCTTCTAAGATTATACTCCCTTTTGCCCTTACCTTACAACCAACCTTTGTCATGTCAATAAGGAAAGAAAACTACAAAACTTATCTCAAGGTAAAGAGAAAAGCTCGACGCTAGTTCTCAAATATCTTAAAATTTTCTATGAGCCTATTTAAAAATGACTATTAGTTGAAGCATAAAAAACCCTTTTACATCTAGTCTTCACTGTCTCATACCGATGAAAAATGTTTGGAAAGTAATTGAAAGATTTAATGTCACATTTTCACACATTTTTTAATAAACCTCCGATAAGGTTGTCAAAGAAAAAGACGATGAGGTTGTCAAAGAAAAAGAGCCCGGTTGGAATATTTCAACTTTATTTTCACTAACATAAGGTGGCTCAGTGGCTAAATAATTTTATAGTGGAGATTGGTAAAAATAAAGTGAAGGTAAAAATAAACTAATACAGCAGTCTCTCGGAAACTCGATATTCTGTGTAACTCGACACGCACACGTGCACACAGTTGTTGGCACCAGTCATTACAATCCAAGGTCATTCAACTGTATAACCTCTCTGTGTAACTCGACACGCACACGTGCACACAGTTGTTGGCACCAGTCATTACAATCCAAGGTCATTCAACTGTATAACCTCTCTGTGTAACTCGACACGCACACGTGCACACAGTTGTTGGCACCAGTCATTACAATCCAAGGTCATTCAACTGTATAACCTCTCTGTGTAACTCGACACGCACACGTGCACACAGTTGTTGGCACCAGTCATTACAATCCAAGGTCATTCAACTGTATAACCTCTCTGTGTAACTCGAGTGGAACAGTTGTTGCTGTGGTGTTTTTTCAAGTAATCGTGTTTGTTAGCTTTCCAATTCAGTAAAGTATTATTCGAATCAATACAATATTATATGTACAGTACTGTACTGCATTTCTCTATATTACACGTATGTATATACACCATTATATTGTTTTGTACATATATTACTGTTACTGTACCGTACAATACTACAGTAGAGTGCAACTGTACCTATAATATTCGATACTGTACTGTGATTCATCCTTGTTCAGTAAACGTGCATCTTAAACAATTTCATTCATAAAACTCGACACCATCTCAGTCTACATTAGGTCAAGTTTCTGAGACTCTAATCGAATTGTAAATTTAATTAAGAAAGCCTACCTAGGAAGAGGAAAAATGTGGGACGAATCCAATGCACAAATGTGACTTTTTTCTTCTTCTATCTTCTATAGTAGAAAGTCACATTACATGTAGCAAATTGTATTCCCTCTCCTTTTTTTATTTGATAAAGGCAAAAATGCCGAAATATTACTAATGTTGTGTTTAACTATGTATTTCTATTTTATAAGATAGAATTAAAAAAGATATCACCTTTGTGTAGTGATTTCTATTTTCTTACCACATTTTTCCTCTTTACCAAGGTGGGGTTTCTTCATTAAATTTACACTTATTAGTTTATTTTTAACACTTTATGTTGGCATGAAACCATATTTCGAAATAACCCAATGTATTATTAAATGGTGTGTTAGAGGCAGAGCCAAACGTCAATTTTTCACTTACTGAGGCAGTTCTCTTAACCTAATATTAAATATTTCTTTCTTTTGGGCATTGGTACCTTTAATGTGAATAATATAAAGGCCCAAAACAAGTTTCTTTGAGGGATAGATAATATAAATAGCATGTACCTTTTGTATATATTTATGATAATCAAAATTAAGATAATAGACACTACTATAAATGATTGTTAATATGTGAATCTTATAATAGTTTGATTTAGTCTACAATAAATGTATACAAATGTGTTCCCACCTTTGAGCAACCTAATTCCACCAAGAGACGATCTGCAACAAACTCAATATATTGTTTCATAAGGTCACAGTTCATACCAATCATTGCACAAGGCAATGCCTCTGTGAGGAATTCTTGCTCAATGAATACAGCATCCCTAATGATTGCTTGAATTTCTTCTGGATTAGGTTTCTGAACTAGATGCTTAAACATCAGGCAAGCAAAGTCGCAGTGCAACCCCTGAAACACGTTTAGAATATATATTTCATTTTCAAATTATGTGGACTGATTTTTAAACATTATCTAGTTTTTTTACCTCAAATTCAGGTTTGAAAGTAATTATTTTAAATCACAATTGTAAGTATAATAAGCGATTTCTTTAAGGAAAACCTCTTTTCTCTTTTTGACATATATTTGGAAGAAGTTACAGGAAAGGTCAATAGAAAATATATAAAAGGGTACACACATAGTATGGTTGTTACAATAAAAAGAAGAACACAGTTAATAATAATAATAATAATATTAGCACCGCGTCTTACTACCCATTCGGGTTATACGCTTAAGTACTAGTTACACTAATGGAATAGGAATTGGGAGGGTTGCATGTAGAGGAAGTGAACCCGCATTTGTGTGGAGGAGAGTGGAAAGCCATTTAGGAAAAACCACCCCCAGTTCACCCGACCGAGATTCGAACCTCGATCTCCCAGTCCTCGGCAGTCGATCTCAACACGACTAGCGCGTTGGCCAACTACGCCACCGAGGCAGGTCAAGAAGACAGTTCACACTTTACTTTGCTGCTACTGGACACAGAGGTATTGGTTGCCTCTTTAAGAATATCCATCGTTACCATTCAATCCCCTGACCTAGGTTTCATTTCTCATGGAATTCATCTTTTTGATATGTATTGTTACATGTATTTGAAAGAAAGTGGTTAGAAAACATACAAAGGAAACAAACACAATATGGCTTTTAAAATAAAAAGAACACAATTCACTCTTTACACTGCTGCTACTGAACAAAGAAGCAATGGCTGCCCCTGGAAGAAAAAAATCATTACCGGCCAATCCCCCGACCTAGGTTTAATTCACAGTTCGCCCTGGACAAAGAAGTAATAGCTGCCATTACCTTTCTGTCCAGTGTGTGTACTGCTTTAATCTTTTCATTGTAAAAGTCATATAGTGTTTGTTCCCTTTTATTTGTTTCTATCAACCTTTATTGTACTTTCTTCCAAATATAACAAAATATCCCAAAAGCAATGAGATTTTACTTGAATGCGTATAACCCGAACGGGTAGTAAGACGCGGTGCTAATAATAATAATTTTACTTGAAGAGGGACATTAAATCGTTAATAATTATTGTATTTAACAATTATATTAAGATAAAGATCATCTGCATACTGAATTAATGTCAAAAATTCCATTTTCAATGAAACACCATCAAAACAAGGCAACAAGCATGTTAAGTACTGTAATAATAATAATAATAATAATAATAATAATAATAATAATAATAATAATAATAATAATAATATTTAGCACCGCGTCTTACTACCCGTTCGGGTTATACGCTTAAGTACTAATTACGCTAATGGATTAGAAAATGGGAGGGCTGAATTTAGAGGAAGTGAACCCGCATTTGCGTGGAGGGAGAGTGGAAAACCATTTAGGAACCCCCCCCCCCAGTTCACCCGACCGAGATTCGAACCTCGATCTCCCCGTCCTCGGCGGTCAAGCTCAACACGACTAGCGCGTTAGCCAACTACGCTACCGAGGCGGGTTTAAGTACTGTAAATTTTAAACAAATCATTACTTATTTGTGCAAAAAAAAAGTGTAAATAGTTGAGTGTATCTCCTTCAATTGGCAATCATAATCACCAACACATCAATAATAATAATAGCAATCAATACAATTTATTGCTATTAGCATTTGATCACTATCTATAATACAAAATCTTGAACAGAACAATTCAGAAGAACTACATTGATTAATACAATTTAACTTACCTCATCTCGGGAAATGAGTTCATTGCTGAATGTGAGGCCTGGCATAAGACCTCGCTTTTTCAACCAAAAAATTGCAGCAAAGCTACCAGAAAAAAAGATGCCCTCTACAGCTGCAAATGCAATTATTCGTTCTCCGAATGTGGCAGTCTCGGAGCTGATCCATTCTAAGGCCCAATCTGCCTTCTTCTTCACACATGGCATGGTTTCAATTGCATTGAAAAGGTAATCCCTATAAACAGTATATGGTAGATTGTTAATTTAATATTCAATTAGAGTTTATGTCAAAATGGACTTATTAATATTTTTTTTTTTTCAAATGCTTGGCACTTGTATCAGATTTAAGCCCAAATATATATTAAAATAACTAGTGCCTAAATTTTAATTTCCAGCAAATCTGTCCTTAGACAAACACAGGGAATGGACATTGGATGCAAATATATATTATAGCAGTAATGATCGAGTCTCATCAAGAGGCAGCCATTACCTCTTTGTCCAATAGCAACTATGTAAAGTATGAACAGTGTTCTTCTCATTGTAAAAGCTACATTGTGTTTGTCCCCATTAAATGTTTCTATCCACCTTTCCTCTAATTTCTTCCAAATATAATATGATAATATTAAAATATTAATTTGGGTTCGGACACAATTTTTGTGGCTTTAATTTTTACTTCTCTTTTGAATTTGAATTTTTTAAATATATAATTTTGCCTTAGATATATGATGAATTTCACTATAAAGTACTTGATTTTAAATATTTTCAAGACAAAATATTTAATTTGAATTTGATTTGAAAATTTTCCAAAGCATGATATTCAATTCGGAATGGTTCAAGTTAGTAAAAAAAATAATAATTCAGATTTGACTTGAAAACCCCAGATTCATACAGGATTAGTTTCCAGGGCTGCTATGGACATATATTTAATCCTATTGATCAACTTTAATGGAAAATATTCAAGTTAATACACTTCATGAAAACTTGTCTCTTAATTAAATTCAGTTATGTTTATCCCCAAAAAGTATAGGCCTAATATTGGAAGCTTTATAAAAACAAAATCATATTTAATTTGAGATATGAGAAAAAAGAGATGTATATTTATGAACTTTGGTTTTGGAATTTATTTTAGAGCTTTTAAATTGCTTATTGATATTAATTCAGCTCAATATAATTAACGTATTGGCCCCAAGTGTGATTTTTTTTTTTACTAAAAATGTCCTCCTGAAAACTGTACATTTTTCAGAAGGGAAGGGGGAGAAAGAAAAGCAGATTCATACAAAGGTCTATATTGAAATGGTACTAACCAGCTGGTGAGAATCATCACATGTCAAATAAATTCAAAGTGAAAACCAAGAGAGAGAATTTCCATCCTTCAGTGTCACTGTACTGGCAATTAAGTTGGTCAGTGTTAGCTGGTGGCAGAATCTGTACTGTGTTATCTATATTAAAAATCACTCATGGTAGATCCGCAAGTGACCGTGTTGAAAAGATGGTTTTCTCGGCATCTCAAGTAAACAAGGGAATGAGAAGAAGCTAAATAAAGTTATGATAAAACTGTAGCAAATTTGTTAAATTACTACCTCGAGGTATATTCGAGACCTTTATTTTTCATGTATAACATCTTCAAAATTTTAGGGATGTATTATGTGCGAGGAGGCCTTACTATACTCTGGCCAATCAACAAAGGCCTAGGATAAACTTAACAAATATCTCAGCTTAATTTACTACTGAATGTAAGTTTAAATGAATTAATTAATTAATAGAAAAAGTAAGCATTGAGGCCATAGTTACTATTTATATTTTATAAAGCAACCTAAGCATTGAGGCCATAGTTACTATTTATATTTTATAAAGCAACCTAAGAATGAATGTAGAAAAGTAAACTTCTTATATTTATAATGTTTTCTAATCTTCGGATTCAAAATTAATTGGTAAAATAGTGGATTCAAACCCTTATGAGCCTTATGATATATCCTATTTCCATGGGACAAGAACTAACGTTTAATATAATATTATACAGGGTTCCTACAGTATTTGTAAAAAAATTATCCCCAACTTTTCCCGACTATTTTCCCCAAGTTGCCTGACCAACTTCTCAAAAAATTCCCATTATAATTTTACAGTATTACACACACGAAAGTGTTGATCAAATTAAATTTATTTCGGCCTCCTCCTCCTACTTCCCTACAGCTGACCTTGCCTCACCTCTCATGGAAGAATAATAAAGCAGATTTCTTGCCAATCAGTTCAGGGAAAATGATGTAAAATTAATAAGATATATATCTAACTCTATCAAAAAGGAAAGGCTGACATTCATCTGCAATTGTCTTGCAGAAAGCTAGTTTACACTTCAGGAACGGAGCACAGGCTGCTTGCACTTTTCAGTGTATCTACAAGTTCTGTTTTAGGAAGCTTTGCTTCTTTGAGAAAATTACCGACATGGTCTCAAATTTGTAATTTCCTTTGAAATCAATTTGCATCCTCTAACCGCTGCACACCAAAAAATGTCAAAGAAAAAGTTGTACACCCTGTCAACTGGGTATTCAATGCTCGACGAGCTGGAGACAGTGAACAGGTAGTACATGGGACGCAATATGATACTTATATCCTAATCGACAGATTCCACTCTTGTTCTCAAGGAACCATGAACATGAAGCCCACATGTTCCCAGATTTAACAGCAAACTACATATGCACTTCATTGTCTGTGATAGATTTGATGTGTTCCTGAAGAAGTGTTATATACTTTAAATTAACATATGGGCCATCCATTGACACTTGTATTAACTTAGAGAGTGAAAATGATTCAGTAACTCTTCAGCGGTGATCCTATCGAAAAACACACTGTGTTTGACTGACGACTTTATGATTTTCCTTGTTCCAGAATCTGATTGCAGTGTCCATTTGTCCTCTTTGAATAACTTTATTAAATGCTTCATCAAACAAATGACAGTATTTAACCTTAACGGGTAATAGGACGCGGTGCTAAATAAATAATAAATTACAAATTTGTTACACGACTTTAGGCGGTCCAGTAAATTGTTCTCAAAGAATGGATCCAAGCCATGAACAATGAAATATGCAGCCTTGTCTCCACCAAGAGTAAAGGCACTGGCAATAGAACATTCCGGAAACATCAACTGAAAAATTGTACTTAAATTATTGCACAAATTGAATGACTTTTTTTGTCAACAACTTGCTAAGACCATATGACTTTTGCCTTAGTTATATAATCTTTTATAACAAAAGTATTAGGGTTTCTTCGAGGCACTACACTACTTTCACTTTTGGCAACATCTTCCTTCTGCGGCTTTACAATTTCTGATGAAACGGAAGTGTGATATGAAATGTCATTTCCCTGACTTTCCAGACAGTAAGAACCCTGTTATAATGTTTAACGAGTGCACGGCAACATTGTAAATTATACTTGTTTGTTTTCCCACAGTAGTATGTTATGTCATATTTGATCATGTAGCATCGAATTCATATCTTGCTTAATGCCAAATACTAGTCAGGTCTAGACATTAAAAATATGAATGCTATTCATTATGTTTAAAATAAAATCTTGGAAATAGTTTAATTTTAATGTTTTATTTAAGATCAAAGCGTTGACAGCCATGCCACCCACTCTAGTTTAGTTTATATTAGCATAATTACTATAGTAAAATCTAAGACTCAACTTTTATACAATGAGAAGGAAATGTACACTAGAATTTACCTTAAGAAAAAGTAGTAGAAAAAAAACCTCTATGGCATGAGCTCACAAGCGAGCTATACTGACCAATGCACTTAGTGATGATAGTGCCAACATATGCGGATAGAGGGTGTCATGTGGTCAGTACAACAAACCCTCTGGCTATTAATTTCAGTTTTCTCAACTGGAGCTACTTTTTATTTAAGTAGCTCCTCATTTGTCCTTACCAGACTGAGTTTGAGCCTGTTCCAGACCCACTGCTTCACAGAAAAATTCTGGAATCGAAACCAGGACCTATGGTTCTGTAGTCAGGAACTCTGACCAATATATAACAGAGGTGGTCAGGGAAATGGTAATCCAAGGAATTCAATGGGAATCAAACTATGCTGGTCAGATGATCAAACTTTGATCTCCTGAATCTGTAACGTAATAACTCAGTCTTCTAGCTCCAATAATTGTATTTTAATGTGCCTGTACCTAAAAAAAATACTAACCTTTCTGCACTGTCATTCACGTATGTGTCAATGAGGAGACTATACATTTCTGAATGAATGTTCTCGATGGCTATTTGAAAACCATAAAAGCACCTCGCTTCAGTCACTTGTACTTCTTGACTGAACCTTTCCACAAGGTTTTCATTAACAATGCCATCTGATGCAGCAAAGAATGCTAGGACATGTTTGATGAAATATCTCTCATCTGGCTTTAGTTGTTTCCAATGGGACAAATCCTTTGAAAGAAAGATTAGCTATAATTACAAACATAAGCATTTCCAAAAAACAACTAACCCTCCACCCCTATTTTTACAGCACAATAAAAAAGGGGGTGGTTTTAAAGAAGTGTCAAAACCGAAAATACATTGTTTTAAATTTGAGAATTGTGTTTTGTACCCTAAAATTCAAGATTGAATGATAAATATATTATGATGTGCATATTATTTTACATAAACAAATTTAAATCCTTACCTTTGATAGGTCAACTTCTTCTGCAGTCCAAAACGAAGCCTCAGCCTTTTTATACATTTGCCAAATGTCATGGTATTCAATCGGGAAGACAACAAACCGCTTTGGATTTTCTCTCAAAAGTGGCTCCAGTTGTATATCAAAAGGTTTCTTGTCTTGGTTACTTTTCTTAACTGTTTCATAGTCCTGTTAAAAGATCCCAGTTATAATAAAGAAAAGTTTCATTTAAAAAAATGTTATGTCTTCAATATTTGAAACATCTAATCCACACTAAAAATATTGACTAGGTAATCACCTGAATTGTGCACCCTAATTTGAGCCAGAATGTAAATCTTCAAACCTTTACTGCAAGAATATTAAGACTGAATTAAAAGCCCTAAAATGTAATGAAAGTCTGTCTATCATTCACAACAAATATTATGTATCTTTGAAATAAATTTCATTCATTTGTATAAAACAAATATCTATAAAAACACATATGTTTGCGTACACACACACACTTTTACATTCATTAGTGTTTCAAGTCTGTTGCCTAGGTCTGCTTTTTATTCAAGCCATATATTTTCTACTACCGGCTTGCTAGACCTGTCATAGCTTCATATACCTTATATTCTATCTTGAGGTTAGGACAGGCACAACATCCAGTCCCCAGCCGTTAATTTATTAATGTGAAAGGGTAGACCCACATTTCACCAATGATACATTTTTCAGCCACGCCGGGAATTGAACCCAGGACTCTTGGCTCAGTAGGTAGACATGCTACTGACTGAGCTAAGGTGTCAAATAAATTTATTTATTTATAAATATTACAAGTGTCTGAAAGGCTCCACCACCCCCTGACAATAAAACCTTTCCACAAAAAGTAATATTTTGAAACAATGAATTTGTATAGTAATACAAAATAAGAAAGATATTAAGACTTCAATTTTAAAAAAAATTATAAGAGGAATTTGTTTTATTAAGACTTTGTAAGATGATTGCAATTATTTAGAACATGATTAAAAATTAAGATATTAATTAATAGACATACCAACATTTCAATGGGGTTTTGGGGGGAATAGCCAAAGAAAAGTTACAAATATGAAATGTCTCTAAAAGCTATTTGGATTTATTTTGATAGTAATTAAGGGAAGGGATTAAATACACTAAGTGATTTAAATTTGTTTAGTATATAAAAAGTTACATATTGTGTCCTCCCTTCAATACTGAAAATTTAGTGAGCACTTATTAAATAAATGCATAACCAGGTGGCAGAACAAGGGAATGGAGTTTTGGTGGGGGTGGAGTAATAATTTTTACCCCTCCCCCCTCTCAAAATTTATTTCACTCCACTCTTATATTAAAAACAAACAAAAAACAAACTAAAGGTGTCTACATCTAAGGACATTGAATTAGAATTTTAAAAAATCAGGTGAGGACTGTTTTAAATATCTTTTAGAGGCATCATCCTAATAGCAGACATCCAATTGTCAAAAGTTTGCAGGCAGAGGGCCACGGAACTCTTTAGGCTGATGAAGGGGGGACAAGTCATTCAAAATCCCTTTTTGGTTAATTGACGCTCCCCCCCTCCCCCACCCAAACATTAAGGTTTAGATGTCTCTTACCCAACAAGGATCATTTGAGACAATTTAGTTTTTTTCTATTAAGTTAAAAATTTTAAAATGTGTGTTCGAGAAAAGCTTGTCATGCCTGTTTCATAACTCAAAATTGTACATTAAAAAAAAAAGATATTTCCAACTTGACCAAATGTATTGAAAACTTTGACTCTTATATCTAACTGCAAGCTGTTTGGGGGTTGATAGCTGAGCCCTTCTCCCCTGTATCGTATCCCACCCTATCATTCTTGTTTCTTTGCGACCCTCTCATTCTTATTTCTTTGCCGACTTGTTTGTGATGTGGACGTGTTCTCCAAACTACTATTCAAATAAATTCCAGTTAAAATTTTTGTTTCCTAATCTCTAAACCTTTTGACTTTTTTCACAGTCCTTCCCAAATTCACTGATACTTCCTTTTCCTTTGTCATTATTCCATTATAGTCTACCCAGCTTTGTCGCCTGAATAATGAACACAATGACAAACTTAAAAAAAAAAAAATTAACTTAAACTTAAATAAGGCAATATTAATTTTTAATTGTTAACTTTTAAGGAGGGAGGGGTGTTTGAAACCACCCTCCCCCCACCATCCTACATCCTTGTAGAAAGCAGACAAAAATTATCATGCAATAACAAAATATTTTCAGTTTTTGTATTTTATTTTTTAATAATTTTGCCTCTTCCACTGCAGCAGAACAGTGGCCAACATTTGCATTTACATTTAATTCAAAAGGCTTAATTTTCCTGGTATCCGATTCAAAATTCAAGTATATTCTCAGTATTGTGTAAACACCCTGAATATGCAAGACTGTTAATGACAGGGAGATCGGGGTTTGAATCAAAGTTGAGGGTGTTTTTCCCACTTAATTTTACACTCTCCCTCCACTCAAATGTGGTTATACGTCCCCTAAGTTCAATCTATTTTATCCCAAGCACATTAGTGTAATTAGTTCATATGTGTACAACCCAAATTGACAGACACAGTGACAAAAAAAAAACCACCTAATGAGTACTTCCCCCTTTGTTGTTTTTAATTCACCCTCCAAGAAAATATAGTTCCTGTTACTTTCACCCCTTTGCTATTGATAAGTAGCATTGTGATGAAACTTGAAACATCACCAAATATATTAATAAACAATTATTAAATTTATTAAGCTTAACATAAAACTTACATTTCCAAGACTGTTTTGAATCACCTTCACATTTGTTTTGTCTATTAAGATTCCTTTCGATGACTGTACCTGGGATGTAGAATGGGGCTAAAAAGAATGAATAAGAATTGTTAAAAATACATAGTAACAATACATTTGAGCTATTTACGCTCAGTATAAACTATATTTTAATAATAATTATTGTTGTGAGTGAAAATGAGTTAAGATTATCTTGTGTAATATGAAAATAGGATCAACTTATTAGGGTCAAGATATGCGAATCAAGATACCTGTACATTCACATGTTATGATTAATGTATGGCTTGTCAGGTTTTTAACATGACTCATTGGCTGGTACTTGCTGCTGGTGAAGAAGTCTATAACTATACTTAAAGACGCGCATACATGTGAACACCTAGAGGCGACACGTGTCTCAAGCAGCGTCTTTGTCGTCCTCACATACCACAATTGTTGAGGCTAGAGCAGTGTCGTACACTCGTATCGAGATCGAGTGTCAGCAAAAAGTGTCGCATCTATCTAAAGACTCTAGGCTTTTACTAGATTGGGAGTCCACTCAGCCATCGGCAGTTTTATGAATCATCATGGCGAAACTTAGCCATCGTGGTAGCGACCTGTGTAGTGAGAAATAAAATCATCGAAAACTAAAAAGAGAAGTGTGGACAAAGGAATGGTGAAAAATAGAGAAACTTTGGGTTGCTTAAACACATCACTTTGCGAACTAAGACTTGGGATAAAGGTTTTACAAAAACTTTCTGCGTATGTCAGCTTTAGATTTTGATAGTTTGGTTGAAAAAGTTACGCCAATAGTAAGGAAATAACATACTGTGATGAGAAATTCTATACCACCCAGAGAAAGATTGGCATTAACACTAAATTTCTGGCAACAGGTAATTTACTTAGGAAAGGTTAATTTTGAACCAACTTGAGGTAGAACTTAAGTTCTGGTAAATGTTGCACTGTTTGAAATTTAGCCAAAACCCGTATTCCACGCTTGGTTAAAAAATAGCCTATTATGCATCATAAAATCCCCCCCCCCACACAATCAGCCTAATCCTCATATCAAAATTTACTTGAACTTTGACATTGTCAAGCTAAATAAGAAACATGACCACTAAGCTACGAGTGTAGGACTACTAAAAAAATTTTTCCGGAAGATTGGAAACTCGCTTAGTGCTCCCCGACACTATCCAACTTGGTTTACGCGAAACCAGTCCAGGTGCTACACATACACCAACACTTAGTAATACACTTGATCTAGACACTAAAGTGTCATCGTGTATGCGTTCCTCAAGGACCCGTGCATTATTGCCTTAACAAAATGTACTATTTTCACACCGATTTGATGGAAGACTACATCAAATTATTGGGAACAATCCTCGAGGCTGCAGTGCTATCTTAGAAAACCATGTTTTAAACACCATCTAATTATCCCTAATGAAAACTAGCTGTGTGGTAGAGTGAAGAGCGAAATTAAATGAGTCCAGGTTGTAAAGAAATGGTGTGGGGAACAACTGTTTGTGACAGTAAAACCTATTTTGAAAATAAAATATCTGATACAATTTTTTTTTAAATCATGGGATTTGGCTATGACAAATAACAATTGTAGCTGCAGTGAGTTGTGATATGTGAGATGGCAGAAAAAGTAAAGATCTACACCTTTGCAGATGAAAAGAGGATAATAAAACAGTAAATTTTAAAACTGTACAAAGGATGCCCGAGGGGTGTATCAGCATCCTTGGTGACAATTCAAATGTATTAAAACACAAAGTCCTTAACAATGCATATGCCAATGGTACTTAGCAAGGCAACAACACATAAGTAAAAAATTTGGATAGGCCCACAACTTAGGTTTGAATTCCAGCTAAGTGTAATTTAAGGTGGCTTTTTCTAAATGGTTTCCTATTTCCTCCATACAAATGTGTGCACATTTCAACTATAAATTACCTTTTATTTCCTTACTATAGTATAGTGTAATTAACTGTGGATAGCTCAAACTGGTATTAGAATGTACCTAGTAAAAAAAAAAAACTCGGGCAATGTCCTACTTTGAGCGAATGAACGCGAGCAGTGCGGGCAAAAAGGGAGAGTTTATCTTCACAACGTTTGTTCTAAGCATCCACAGATAGTGTTCACGGTGGGTTTTTTTTTGGTTGGGTCAAAAGTTTGTGATTAAAATGTCGGAATTGACTGAATCAGTGGTAAAAATACATGTATTTGGGATATTAAAAATAAAAGACTACCATAGCTGATTGCTTATGGATAGAGATGGTCATGTAACCCCTGACCTAATTACCCCCAAATAAGAATAAGAGAGTTCCAAATTAACATTTTATTGATTAGACGAACAATAGAATTTAACACAAGCATATACAGTAGAACAAGTGCCAAGAGAGTGTAGTAGAAAGGGAAAGACCACAAAATCTGGGCAAGAAAGTAAACCTCAATTTAAACATCCACAATTGAAGCAGTAAATGCATCACCTACAATATAATATTCAGGCTTGAACTCAATGTAACTCAAGTTGGCCTGCCACAATGCCAAAAAATTAATAATTTTTTGTTCAATCATTTGTTCTCTATTTGTGCTTGCATATGAACATTTGTGTAGTTAAACTAGCACTTTTAGATAACATTTAATGTGGCGGGCCAAATTGAGCTTAAGCTAGCCCGCCACATATTGAAAAACACAACATAACAAAATTTTATCTACATCATGCCTATGTGCTTCATTTGTGCTCATATGTGGCTGACCATAAAGAGCCTTCCCTATACCTGTTGATAAATTGAATTCAAGCTGGCCCGCCATATTTTGAAAAATCAATGTAACAACATTTTGTTTTCACCGTTAGTTTGTGCTCATATGTGCCCGAACATGATCTTTTGTGCTGTGCAACTAGGCCTTTTAAATAACATTTAATGAAAGTGATCCAGCATGAGCTAAAGCTAGCCCACCACATATTGAAAAACACAATCCTATATATTATTTATGTTGTCAACATCCATTTTTATCAACTAATACAAAGCCTAAAGCGATGAATAAGGTATCAGTGAATACTGAATATGATTTTTTATCGACTTCTGACATAGCATACTCAGTTTACGTTAAATCAGCATGTCAAAGACTGGCTTACAAACTGGTATATTAAAATTATATTCACACCATTCCATTGTGCTTTATTTGTGCTCATATGTGCCCGAAAATGGACATATGTGAGCTCTAAAATTCGGCAATCTAGAGAACATTCAATGTGACGGTCTAACATGAGTCTTCCCTATACAGCAACCTCAACATTTATTTGTAAATTTAAAATGTTACTAGCACAATGATATATTTTTACCAACATTAGTTTTTACATTAAATATGATCTTTAAATTTTACTAGGTTTGTTTGATTTTAACCTTTTTCTACTTATCACTATAATTGCTCGTCTACATAGATTAAGTCATAATATTGACTGTCTACATTGAATGTCGCAATCACAGAAGTCGAAATTGTCGGAAGGAGATGAACATTGTCCATCTCTTGCGTTGCAACACATTGCGTTCAGCCAATCAAAAAGAAATATGGTTGCACTACTAAAATCAGTTAAAGTCAATATTTATTTAATCTATGATAGTAGCTTACTTCATGGAAATCTATATGAATATACATACTGCATTTTTTAATTAAAAAACAATTGTTGTTTAAACATTTATATATATTTTAATTATTTGAAAGTATTAATATTATGACATCGATTATGAATTCATAGTCCATGTTGGTGTATATATGCTCTTTGCCTCATTTTTTTGTTGACTATGGATTGTTAAACACTAGTGTAAAATGGATTTCAATAATACACTTATTGAATCTGTCAATATTTATCCTCCTTTTTACAAAAGAAAAGAATTGTTATATTGAAAACATTTAATTGTAGACAGTCCCTTTTGTAGTTAAGGACTAAAATACAACACGACAACCGACACGTTACTTCTCAGACTCCCGACAAGCGGGTACGACTATGTAGACCAGCCTTAACTAAAATAAGTATTTAAGTGTATAGAATAATCATCTATATACTGTAAATTAAAAACTAATACTTAGATAGTCTCTTTTATGTCAAATGTAGAATAACCTTGGCTGTATCCAGATAGTCAAGTACACTTTAACTTTACACTTAACACGCACTTGAGATTGAAGACTGCAACAGACCATTTGAACGGCAAAATATCCTTTTCACACCCTTGAGTCTGCAGTGCTGCTTCCTACCAATGATCTTAGAAACTATTTTAAACACTCTCTATCAGCCTGAATTAGCGTACGCCACTAACAAATTTGTGGTGACTTATTTTCACTGCACATGACAAATTATCCAAAGTATCCAACACAACTCTACAACGAACCAGTATATTTAACAAGCGTATTCAAAGATCACATTACTCTAAGAGCTCTCTCTCTAGTAGACGAAAAATTAAACAATTGCTGATCAAACACATCAACAGCGTGTCAAGGGTAACTTGCTGTCGCCAACACAAGGGAGTGTGAGGGGTGCATTAGCACACTTCATGACTATTTGAACGGATCTGCACTCGATCACATGATTGCTAATGCAACTATCAAGTGAACGTCAAGGGTCGACGGCGCGTGAAGTAGACTATTCAGATAGGTTACAGCTCTTGTCCGATATTAACTCGTGAAAAATTTTCCCCCCAAAAAAACTTTTTCTATTTGTACTACATAGTAAATATAAATCCAAATACCAAACTATTATTTTCGGTGTTTTTCTATCAAACACCCCTGGTACTGGGAAATACATTTATACTGTATTGCCAATGAATAATATAGCTATTTGGTAATGGCCAATATCTTTGACATATTTTAACGATTGGTTGGCTACTTGAAAACAATAATTATCAAACTAGACCATAATCAGCTAAAATGTAGACATAAAATTAAATGTAAGCTTAGCAACTATAAAATGATAAAAGGCTTCAACGAAATTCAGTATTGAGAAAGATGTACACTCGTATAGAAAAAATATGGATAATTGTATTTAGTTTATATTATATATTACATTTACCTTGTCTTTAATGTTCAGATTCACAAGAGATTGTGAAACATTCTCTTTGTTTAATTCAACAAATTGAGGCATTTTGTAGTAAAGTGAACCGGCTTAAACTGCTTGAAGGCTGAAGAGTGAAGCTACAGTTGTACAAATTGCGAATGTTGTCAGCTGTTAATCTTGTTCTGGCGCTAAAGTATTAGGTTATGGCGGGAACAAATATCAACAAAAGGTCTGACCAATAAAAACAGCGGAAACTTTAAATGATAAGTTTTGTAACCAATAAAATAAAGAAATAGATCTTGCACCAACCACATGAAAACGCGCGATATAACCAATTTGATATTGATTAAAAATGTATGAATATATTTAATGGTTTTAATACAGTTTATATTTTTTTAAATTTCTGAACTAAAATGGCACAGTAGCAACCACAACTGCATTGTTCTTAACTTTGACATACTTGTTGACAAAAGTATTCATACGTAGTAACAATTTAGGCGGGCTCTACAGAACAAAACAAAAGGCTAACCTCATGAACCTCCTTATTTTCTTTAACTCTATCCAAAATATTACACTTTGCAATGACGTTTCTCAGAAGTTGTGGAAAGTAAAAATAAAACTAGCTTTATATTATATCCATAGTAATTCGAAATTTGAATGTCGGAAGTCACATGTCTTCTAGTTCTGTAGACTATGGCAGGGAAATCTTAAAGGTTATTTTCCATACCATTCTACTATATAGTAGGATTTGGGTAGGGGAAATGGCGTTTCACACAATCCTTGCTACAAAAATCAGTGTAAATGATTGCAGTTTCAATAGTTATTTTTTTCACAGCATCTCACTACCCTAGTATGGTAGAAATGAAGGTTGAATTTAAGTGCACCCGCACTTGCGTGAAGGGAAATTATAAAACCATTAAAAAAACATCTGGTACACCCGACTGGGATTCAAACCTCTGATCTCCCCACCAAAAGTGACAAATTAAATCATTTGACCATAAAATCGGGTACCTAACTGATTAAATAACTGTCTGGAAAATGTGTGGAAATAGTTGGGTGATATAATAAACTTAAATTACAATTGGAAAATATGCTTGTACAGGGATTTGAAACCCTCTTAACTAAGCCAAAGGTCCTGGGTTTGAATTTATATTTGCACATTTTTCAACAACATAACTTTATCTTGCCAAGGGCTTTCTGATTAATTTGGAATCTTTCCAACTATTTACTTGTTCACATGATCTACTAAAAAAACTTTAGGGATGTCAATTTTGAAAAAAATCAAGATTTCTTCTGCACTGGTAAGCAACTTAAACATGCCCAAAATTATTTTGATTTATGACCAGCCATAGCAATACTTTTATTTTTAAGGTGTTGTGCTTCATATAACTTAATAATTGAGTGATTCAAATTCTAATGGGGTTGTAATTTTGTGTTTGAAAAGTATCCAGAATAAGTGTACACCCACACTTTTAAACACCAAAGTAACATAACTGCTATTCATGACAATATGAAATTCAATGTCCATCATGCTTCTCATGCCAGGAAGAGCAGAGGAAATAAAAACTGTACCTGTTTAGTGTTCTTTGCCCTCGGTTCCCATTTGACCATCATACCTATATTATATCAGTTCTCTGCATACTGGTACCTCACTTAAATCAGCATTTCAACTGATATCTTGGCCAATGAACATTCCACTTGGTGATTAGAACTTATTCACAACTCAGTTACAGTTTACAAAAGCAAAGCTTACCCTGACAATATGCCATGCCACTGATCTTAAAGAACCACGTGGAAGCACATATAGGTACACAACTCATTCAGAAATTAACTAAAGAGTTAATTATAGAGCAGCCTGCTTCGGTGGCCACATGGTCTAAGGCACTACTTTTGTGATAGACTAGACTGCTAATGGCAAGAAGATCGGGTTTTGAATCCCTTTCAGGTGTACTGAGGGTAGTTCTCCCTAAATGATTTTCTACTCTCCACACAAATGTGGATACTATTCCTCCAAATTTAACCTTCCTCATCCCTAACCCATTAGCATAGTTAGTATATAAGTGTATAACCCGAATGTGCAGTAAGACGTGGTGCTAAAAATAAATAAATTATAGTGCAATATTTTACTTGGCTTTCGGTATAGCTTATAGGGTACTGTACTCTCTTCTTGAATAACTATGTTCACAAAAATTACCACAATACCTTTCTTGTCCAATATAATTGATACCATTTCAAGATATACTCCATTATAATTTATCCTAATCATTAAGAATCACTGGAATGTCTTAACCTATCCTTACCTTCTGTAACTACTGATGTGATGTCATCTGCAAAAGGATTAATTCTCACATATACACTCCTTTTATAAGGGGTTTTATATTTTACCACAGCAGAGTGTAAATACCACTTATAAATAATTTGAGCCTTTGGTAGGAACCAACCACCACAAATTAATTTCACACCAAACCTGTGTCTATTAGGTTTTATTGTGTTCAAAATTCATTGCTGCACATAAGGTTGGTCTTTTAGTAGGGCCTGCTTTGTCTTCAAAATCCTTAGATTGAAAAATCTGTCTATATAACTAGTGTTTCAGTATAAAAAAAAATTAATATCAATATTTGGGAATATGCTATTAAAGCGAGATACATTTTCTTTGTGAGCTCTTTTTTCTGTCTCTTTGAGTTGGTTTAGTCGGATGATTATTTTGAAAACTTTTTTTGAAATGTTACTTGTAGGTATTTAACATGACCTTTCTGAACCAACAGATTATATCAGAATACAACTTATAAACTAACTTAAATCTAGGAAAAACACAACACCACCCACCACAACCTACATTTCACCAATAATAATTTTTTCTGGGAATGGAGCTAGGGACCCTTAATTTGGTAGACAGACATGCTACCACCGATTGAGCTAAGCTGTAAGACCAATTAGAAAGTTATTTACTATATTTATTGCAAACATTTTCTGGTTTACATGGGGTAGGGGTAAATAATATAAAAGATAGCTTTTTAAATGCCTTTATTTGGATGTTTTAGGCCGTTACATTTTATAATGATGAAGACTTA
Source organism: Timema podura (assembly GCA_033556935.1). Lineage (NCBI taxonomy): Eukaryota > Metazoa > Arthropoda > Insecta > Phasmatodea > Timematidae > Timema > Timema podura. Next base: position 32,567,841 of record JAVRXN010000002.1, read on the forward strand.
AATAGGTGATAAACAATTTAAAGTTTACATATTACTTGGATACCATAACTTTACATACATTTATTTTAAAACACTGGTACTACTTAACGTTAATATCGGTAGTAGTTTTTTTTTCCCTAATATCTACTGGTACATTATGAATATTAAATATTAATTTTAAAAATATTATTACAATACATTCACTGACACATTACATTACTATAACTTTCCCAAACAGTTGCTTTTATTTTATTAATCTAATAAAAATAGAAAGCATCTGTAAATTTGCTTATCCCTTTTTCTATCATTCCTTGTATTTCTAACTTTTTTTTTTATAATCTAATAATAAAATGTTATCAGTCACATGTTGAAAGACACATTGATTAACTGTTTATACATTTTTTGGTAACAAATTTTTTAGTCATACATTCTCAACAACTTAACATTTACTGCACACATCTTAGGTCAGTGGCTAAAAGACCGGCACATTTTTGCATATTAGAACATGGTAGTTAAGGATCGATACACACTTGTAAAACATAAAAACATGAAGTCAAATAATTTGGTATGACAGGGACAAGTCAATAATAAGTCAGGGAAATTTAAAATATCTTTCAAATCAATATCGATATAAAAATGTAAAAGAGAGTAATTTAGCTCCTTTAGTTTTATCTCTCTTCATGCGATTTTGTAAAGAGAACAGACATACTTGTTTTTAATAATCTCTCTATCAAGAACTTAATAGAAAATATGAATATAATGACTTTTTTTTTATAGCTTTGCATATAAAATACTGGAAAAATGCAAATTTTTTGGTCTGGAAGAACTGGAAATGTCAGCAAATTCTACAAACTTAAAAAGTGTATCAATCCAATAGTTGTAAATATTTAAAAGGACGAATATTGATGGATTACAACATTTCTATTCAGAATAATTCAATCTATTTATATATACATATATCTTTTGCAAACATTAATTTTATAAGGTAACTTGGTATATTAATTTGTCAAAGCTAACAGATTTAGGGGTGGGAAAATATTAGGTGCACTGTGTCTATAAAGGCTAAATACAAGAGGAGTGGCTATCAACGCCTGAGAACGTATTTAATAAACTTTGTATTAATCACAACTTATCTGCGTAAGCACCACATGTAGACTAAACCTTTGTTGCTACTATAATTTGAAGAAAGCTATCTTAGACGGGTTGAATTTTGTTTATAGAACAATTCATTCCTGCGGCTAAGGCTGAATTCAAGTTTACGCTAAACAATTACTGATACTCCAGATACATCATTTAAAAATAAACTCAACCAACAAGTTTAAGTTTAACAGGAAGATTATTCTTTTTAACATCAAGTTGTTAGTAGCTTATAATATTTGCCTCGTGTTTGATCAAAACCAAATTTATCTAAAAACACTTGAATTTTTTGAATATAATCTTATTTTTATTTCATAACATAATGTTTAATAGGAGCTTAAAAAGTGCTGCTTGATTGTAATAATGTATGTCAATAATTTCGAAACATATAGGTCCAGCTCAGCACCAGCAAGCTTGACCGGCAATTTCAGGCTAACTCGGGAGGTCAGTATTACGCTCATATCTTGGTCAGATGCACTGAAGGCATTTCCACTATAATTTCATCATCCTTCTTCCAGAAGAATCAAGAAACATTTACTTAACATTCACATTTCTTACCCTATATCTTTAAATTAGCTAGTGTAAGTTGTGGGTAGCCCAAATCAGTTAAATGTGCAAGCTTGCAGCTCCTCAAATTTATTTCCTACTTTAGTGGTTGGTTTTGAATCATGATTATTTAATTGTATCAGTTATTTTGATACAACAAATGTTGTTTATAAACAGTTACAGTCCATAAACCTCCCTTTATTCCATATGTTAAAAAAAGTAATCTGATCCAGGTGTTTATTAATATTAGCCTTGCTTATTAACTTCTCCATCCCCTTAATACGCACTACTCCTAATCTCTCTTCTCTAATATTATCTTATAAGCCTAGATTTAGTTCCTGTTTTCTCTTATAAAAAGCTACTAGGGTTGAGAAGGTTATCTTTTAAAAATACTGTAACTGAGAACTATAAGGATAAACTGTAATCATTTCCTTTAATAAGACTAGGCCTATAATCCTTCCTATGTTATTCATGTCATATAAACATAATGGCATTGGCCTAGGTAAGCAATAAATTTATATAGTAAGGAGATTGGTAGGTCAATCCTTACAGCTATTTGATAAACCACGTGAGCTCATTTAAAGTTACTCTTTACAAAAGTATCAGTATACCAGTAACAATTACACTAATTTTAAAACAACTAAGTACCATATTATTATACAGAAACATCTTCAAACTAAAGAATATGATGTGAAACTGTAACATCCCCTTTATTCACATCCATGGCAATGCTTTTTAGTGTGCTTGCATAAAACATGTGATGGCATATCTTTGATTAAGATGGCTCTTAGTATGTTTTGATAATCTTCACGATTTCTTTTTATAGCATAGGACTATACAGCATCTTAAGAGGAGACTAACAAGTTCCACCTAGCCACTGCAACCCCCATTTTTACTGATCAACAATTTACTGATAAATACAGTAAAAATAGTTTTAATATCTTACTGTGAAGATATGTATTTTCATTCCCAAGTTTTTATCCAGTCTTAAAGCCTTATAAATTACATGTAACTGACCTATTTTTACATATTGAATATTATTTTATGAAAATATATCTACCTACTTGATTTCCAGTTTTAAGAAAATAGTTATTTGCACTTTTACTTAAAAGGTCACCTTTATTTGCCACTATTGTCATTTCACAAAAACAAGTTCAATTTGATGAGAGAAAATCGTTTGCTCTAGAATCATTTCTATAGCACGGTACTGTCACATCGTGTGAAAAAGAGGTGCTATTAACTCAATCACACTGAAAAATCTTATTAAAAAAAAACTTTCTCTTTACATCAGTAGTTCCCAACCGGCGTGCCGCAGCACTTTAGTGCGCCACAAAATTTTGGAAATGTGCCGCCCAATTTTCCCAAGATTTTAATTTAAAAAAACATGTAGTGATGAATATACTACTAGCTTCCCGTTCCAAGCTTCCATAAGTGTCATAACGATATTACGATAGCTATTTTGTTTTCAGTTTCACTTGGAATGAAGCTTGTGATCTAGCATTTTCTATCCATTTCTTTTGTGTAGAACTCCTGAGCACTGACACAATGATTCCGAACATAATTAATTGGCATCTAGCCTTCAAACATTCCGGTGAATCCCAAAAAACCATCGTCTTTTGAAATCATGGGACAAGTTAGCAACTAAAATGGGAAAAAAGGGGTTAAAGTTTTAGATTGTGCATCTGAGGCGTCATTCGAAGTTGCTGAATTAATCACAAAAAACATGACACCACATGTTATTGACGAAAATTTGATTGGGTTACCTTGTCAGGTCATTGTTGAAACTATTCTCATAAAATAATCTAAAAAGCAAATTTCAAAAGTGTAACTGTCCATTAATACGATAGGCCAACGTATTGTTGAAATGTCTGAGGACATCAGTCAAAATGTTGAAAAAATTATAGTAAACAGGAAATATGCTCTGCAAGCAGATGAAAGCACTGATAGAGGAATACTCACTGTCAACTGCATCTTGAAACCAATCCTTTAAATCTTTTATCTAAATTTATTAGTAAAATGTATTATATTACAGCCTTTACACAAATGTGCTGTGAAAATATTGTCTTCAACTAAGTGTACCCTGAAGGGAAAAAGGATGATAATTTCTGATTTACATCAAAGTTATTAAGCACTTTATTTAAGGGATAAGGATGAGGAAGGTAGTTTAAGAGGAAGCGCACCAACATTAACATTGATCGAGGGTGGGAAAACTACTGTGATAAATCACATAGTGTACCAAAATCGAGATTCAAACCTCACCCTACTCAGTCTACTAGGAGCCTGACATCTCAAACCATGTCCATCGGTTTGGGATGAGGAAATAGTAAACCGCTACAAATGAATTGGATCCATAAGCTACTTCATCTTGAAGTAGTTCTAGTGGTTATTGTCTTGAAATAGTGTTGCTAATTATTGTTCTATCTTGTTGCAATGGTTTCAGTTTCAAGCACTTAGAAAAGGTTAGTCCCCTCTTAGTTAAACAAACTAAACATCGAAATAAGCGATATTTAAAACTATATTTAAATCATACATACCATCATACATACCATAAGACTCTTAACAAAGTGTTTTTAGCTTCTAATTATAGTATTTTTATTTATTTTGACAATTGATTCTTGACTTGCACATCATACATTGGTAACTTATTTTGTTACAAAATATACAAACTATAATTTAGTCAAAATAATCTATTCCAATTAACTATAAAAAACAAAATTACCAAAACATGTACATTTATTAAACATATATTGTACTTTTTAAGAAAAGTTTGAAACAAAAGTACCATACCGTTCTTTTAATAAAGAGTGTGAATTCACATGGTACTGTATTTTTGTTATCTTTGGTTTCCTTGCTATTTATCCTTTACAAATATTTAGGTGAAAACTTTAGAAATGCCAACTGGTTGATAATTCCAATGCTAGTAATTGAAGTCGCATTGAAATTCATAAAAACTAATTATAAGTTTTGTTACATAATACTGTAATTGAAACTAGATTGCAGAATAACAATTTCTTTTTTTGAAATATAATGTTTCCAGCCACCCCTACGGAAAAAAAAATCTGTGACTGCAAGTCATTGTGACACTATGTCTTGATTTTGATAGGAAGAACAGTATTTGGTAGTTACTAAAGTTACTAAAACAATATCAATATTCCTACATCAAGTCATGTTTTTATGCAGCGTCGCTTTTGATAGATATTTTCAATACCTATAAAATAACACAATAATAAAGTAAAATGTTATCATTGTTGGCTACATAGAAATATGTTTGAATTTTCTAAACTGTTCTTCCAACCAAAATCAAGCTATAGTTATGTGATACTTCTCTCGACTGAAATACATATTAACAAAACCTGTTAAATTTCATGATTACTTACTCGCTTGCCTGTTTATCCTTGTGAATTATAGAACAGCACCACTCCACCTTAATCTTCGGGTTTACTTTGACACTTATCTTCAACCAGCCTCATCATCAATTTAATAAATTATAATCCATATAACTTGTAATTCATCCATTTGCACTTAATTCAATCTGGTCTTTCAGATTCATCATTTCCTTTTCTCTTCACCCATTTATAAACCTAGGGCTAGTTTCATTATCAGACTTAGTATGCCTTAAGTGTAGCGCTACACTAAATGCAGGACGACACCTACCTAGCCCATTCGTATGAAAAACTGGCCTATTACATTCAAATTTAGGTATGTCATCTGTATTTAGTATAGCGCCACACTTGAGGTGTACTAAGTCTGACAATGAAACTTGCCCTTAGTTTTTTATATTTTCAAATTTTTAAATAGATATTTAATTGTAGGTAGGTCAATCCCCATTAATTTGTAGGTATTAACACATAAGATTCAAACTTTTTTCTTAAGACACTCAGGTTTTTTCAAATCAATTAACATAACCTCTCTTTATCCTTGTGCACATTTCTCATAAGCTTAGGTGGGCAACAATCTGGTAGGAATTTTTTGAAATGATTCGGAAGTGTTTGTGAATCGCAATTTAGAATCTAAAATAAGCTAAGATTCAATACAAAATTTAAATTTTATGACTATTCCAGAAAAATTTCTAAACCAAATTTCTACATATACTTTTTAAATCACAGATACAACAAACAAACACATTTATTTAGAAAATTTTTTTTCCTAGAAATAAAATTAAAAATACATTTAGATAACCATTTTATGATTCTTAAGAGTTACTTGATCACAATTTTCAGCAGAAAAATGCCCATGTTAAAACTATAGTTGATACATATGGATATTAAAAAGAGTCATTGTAAAAAAGGAAAAGAAAGAAAGATATTTTTGTTACTATGAATGCTTTCAGAGTACACACCAACATTTTAAACATACGAACATACATCCTGTTCAGAGAAAAAAGAATATGAAAAAACAAAAACACATTTTTTTCATTTATTATCTCAACTTTTTTACAGTTATTTCCCTACAACTAGCTAATCACTCTTTGGGAAGTAATTATTGGCTATAACTCCGAGTTGTATTTGAATTTTATCCAATGCTGATCTTCTTTCAATCCATTACAATCATAGTGTTAGATTTAAAAAACATGCCAAAAAATGGAGGTATTTCTATTTTTTTGGTTTGATCTAATATAGTTTGATGACATTTCAAAGTTAAGAAAATTGTTTTTTATAGTAACTATGCTTAGATCTAAAAGAGGTTTGCTTTATAAAATAACTAGCAGAAGTCCCCAGCGTTGCTCGGGTTAGCCATGCAATGACTTGCGTGGTTACCCTGGGAAACACTTTTCTTTGTTTCAAACAGACAGAAAAATAAGTTCTTCATTTTCATTCCTATGACCCAGTTTTTTAGTAGATTCAAAAAAAATCTAATCAAAAATTTAAAAATTCCAGCTTTGAGGAACACATGTCTGTGCACACGGACTAATAATTTTAAAAATTTTAGACCTCTCCATGTGATAGGTAGCTATTGCCAGGGCTCATGACAAACAGACAAACAAACACACTTTTCATTTTATTAATATAGATTAGTAAGCTACCTTTAACATAGTTTGTTAAAATTATTTTATCTATGTATTGTGTTTTCTTAAAGGAAGATATTCTCAGGTACCAGTATTGTAAGAACACTTACAATATTGGTTTACAAATAAAGTAGACCACATTATCTAAAATGATGGTGTAATATTCTGAGCTGTTTTGTGGATTTTAATTGTATTCTGCTACATATCTTAAGTTTGGGTACCACGGCCATTTGCTCCAGAGAAGGGACTTCATAACTGTGGAATGGATTTAGAGGCAAGTTGGGAAAAGCTATAAGTTTTGATTTCGTGGAAGTTTTTAGTGCTCAAAGTTTTTGGCCTTCAAATAAAGCGTCTGTTGTTTTAGATGTTCAAAGTTTTGGTGTGCACTTGAGGCGCATCATTATACTGATAGCAGAACCAATTTATTTGATTTACTACAGCAATTTAGCCGACTCTAGTTGCTTGGTCTGTAAACTAAATGGATCCTACGAGAGGAGTGAATTTGTTTCATACAATTTTTTTTCTCTCAAACTTTCTATATTCCACTGTTTGTTTATTTCTCGGGTGATTCCAGTCAAGTTAGTATTTTCTCTTGCCAAAATCAACGCATCTCTCTCTTTCAAAGTAAATATTCTATTACCCACTTTTGTGGCTGCATGGTCTAAGACATCACACTCGTAATAGACTAAACTGCCGATGACAGGAGTTTTGATCCCAGTCAGGTGTACTGAGTGTGGTTTTCCCTAGATGATTTTCCACTCTCCCTCCATGCAAATACGGGTACACTTCCTTTAATTAAACTGAACTAATCTCTATCTCATTAAAATAATTAGTACATAGTCATATAACACGGACGGGTAGTAAGTCTTGGTGATAAACAATAAAAAAAAATCCATCATTTTTATAAGTGATGCTGATTTTTATAGATTAAAATTCTCACCTTATTTTTGACTAAATTAATTTAGTGTACACTTATTTTTTACCTTCCCTAAACATGCACAAAAATTACATACATTCTTTTTATATTTTTGAATCACAACTTGTGAATGTGAGGAATGCCAGGCCTCCACCGTGGTTCGGATCCCACGTTAAACTGTAGGTCCTCCATTTCATCTCACAATCACCCTACCATTACACATTAGCATAAGTGCGTATAACCCGAACGGGTAGTAAGACGCGGTGCTAATAATAATAATAATAATAATAATAATTTTTCTATTTTTGACATTCAGAAGAGTCACTTCCTTCAAACAGTATCAGATCAATTTGTAATTTGCTAATGAAATCTATTTTTATATACTTTAACAACTTAAACTGAATAATCTAAGATACAGGGGTTGATGTAATTAACTTTAGCAACATTCACGTCAAGAGAGGATGGAAATGTATTAATAGGTAGAAAAATAACACACTTTGCATTGGGTAAGGAAATTATCCTTTAGGCCCCAAACTTAGTTTTAGCTATGCTTAGGGGGTCACCAATTCCTCTCGATTCCTTAAATAAACCAGAAACCTCAAAACCATTTCTGGGAATTCCTTATAAAGAATGTGCTGTATTGTCCACATCACCAAATTCATACCACTATAGGTTCATACTAATTTCACTACAAAAGGCCAATAAATTCAACCCATTTATATTTTTTTTTACCAACATTGAAAAATTAAGAGGACTTCTTTGAGAAATTTTCTTGCACTTGTAAAGCATAAGTACTGTCATAATTTGGATGAATGGGGCCTAATGAAACATAAATACATTATTAACACTTTTATAGTTTATATTGTATACAAAATTACAACACCAACATAGGCAACAGGTAGATGTAAACTAGAAAATATTCTAAAAAAGGGCTGCTAGTTTTCTTGAGTAGTCAAATATTCATTTGTTTATTAGATAATTAATATAAAAAATTTAGTAAATATATATCAATATTTGCTTTACCTGTAACATATGATTTATTAGTCAACTATGACTACCTACTCAATTTAAAGAAAAACTGTCTGACATGTAGGAACGATATTTTTCATTTGAATCTATGTTATAAATAAATATTAATATTTTTCATTTGAATCTCTGTTATTAATAAATATTAAAAGTATTAAGAACTTTTATTTTAAAAGTCTAGTTGATTAACACATTTTTAATCGCATGGTATAACAATAACATAACAATACATTTATAGAGCATGTTATTTATTATATTGTTAAAATTGTATATCCTAATTTATAAAAACAAAAAGACCGATTTGATCATTCAATACAGAATAATATGATTGATATATTTAAAAACTCACACTTTTATAAAGATTAAACAGACAAAATGTTGGAAAAAGGAAAAAATCCAGTATGATGTGTAGATATATTAATCTTGTAAATTAATGTTTCATAAACCTAAATTTTCTATATGGTAACTAACTTTACCCTATCTAAGGTAGGAGGAGTGGTAAGTGACAGTTAACTTTAGATTCTGTATCACAAACATTGGCTGAATGTCCTAAATGTCAACCTATTCAGAAATAATTATTATTTTCATAGTAATACAAATTATATCAATAAAAACTGTTATCAAATGATTCTAATGATATGTACTTCCCAAAGGATTACTCTATAAAAAGTGTTTTGTAACTCAGTGAAAGAATAAAATATATTAATAAAACTTTTTTTTTTTTTTTCAGTTGTGGCAACGAGAGATACTACAGTACATTAAATAATAAATTAAAAAGTATTATAGTCACATTTGTATCACCACCAAAATAAATAAATGTTTTTTTTAAACTTAGAGAGCCTTACAAAATATCAGTTTCAAACTAAAACATTTGTGTTTTGTAAGCAGTACATGAACACAACCGAAGGCGGTTTGTATAATGCCATCAACCACCTGGTTCCCCATCTTAATTTATGAAGAGAACACAACATTTTAGAAGCTTTTGTTTGAAAATCATTTTTAAGTGAACCTACAAAGAAACCCCATTAAAATGGTCAATTTCATAAGTTTATGTTTCAATAATGTAAAAATGGTTAAAAGAGAGACATAATTAAAACAAGTTGCTTGTTGTGAACGTTTTGACTGCCATAAATAACAACTTAACACATGGTCTTGCAGATCATATGGATTGACGAATGGATAAAATGGTAATGTTTCCTAGCTGTTACCACCTCGCCTGCTTTAGATAGGGTTTAAGTCAATGACTGCAAGATGATTAAAAAAAAAGTCATAATTTTAATATCATTATTAAAATATATATATTTTTTTTTCAAAAAATGTGTGTTCATCAATTTTGATATAATTTTTGATAGGTACCTCAATTGTACCTCTTATAAATAAAATATATTTTTAATTTGATGGGTAAAATATATGACTTGATTAAAAAATATTTAATCGTAAGTATGTGACTAAAAAAATGCAAAGCTTTAATGTGTGTTGTGCAATGTCACTGCAGAACCATCAAGCTTCCTCTATATTTTATTTTGTCCTAATCACTTTTGATTGAATACTATTCCCTTCCATAAAAAAAATTTGTCAAATAATTAACATTAGCTGGGTCATCATGGTGGGTGACCTTGAAGTTTCTCATGGGATTAGTTCTCCTTACTCAAGATCTGAACGGCACTTAGGCGTTGTTACCCAAAGGATCATGCAACCCTCACAAGATTGACCAATTTTAGCACTGTCATGAGTTCCACCCTCTTATGTAAAGATACGTCTTTGGACCCAGTCTACTTACCATTTATTTAGTGTTAATTTGCAATTTTTCAAGTGTCTGAGTTCATAAGAAGCTACTGCCATTTGTGAAGCCTTTACAATTTATGCTTTAACCGATATTTTTGGTCAGGTGTTTCAGATGAAATTTTATTGTAGCAGCCAATATCAATATGTTTTTAATGGTGCCTAAGCTGGCTAGCAAAAACTCAACTTTCTAGCCTTAAGGAATAGGATGAACAAGAGGGAAGTTTATGATATTGTGTGGAAATAAAATGGGAAAACCATAGTGATAAACTAATTGAATCCAGTAAGCGATTGAACTCTAGCTTCTCAGATTGTTTATAGTTGATACAACTCACCTAATTTATGATTTTACTGATTGTAAAATGTTATTTTAACTAAGCGCAATAAAATGTAAACTAAGATTCTCATCCCACGCCAATTTTGTTTTATATCTTAAATTGTTTTTATAAAGTATACATAGGATTTGTTTTTTAATGTGATTAAAAACTAACGAGGAAGAACTCGGATTTTGAAGACATTAACAATATTATGGACTTTGTTTTCCATCTATTTTAATCATAGTCCAACTGAAAATATTGATTGAAACAAATTCATTCTCTTTGTAAGAAACACAATTTAAAATATCTGGCTACAAATTTTCAATGAGTTAAATATCCTAAAATACAAATTTTCCCCTTTTTTTGTTGTTGTTTACAAAACAGTCTGTTTAATCAGAGCCAGCCCTTGGAGTCATACAATAAGATGATTTATTTTACCACTTAATTGAATACAGTTTAATAAAATGGTTAGTATATGCCTACGGTACAATTTTTCAGTAATAAAGCATATTTTTTGATTTCAATTGTTGCCCATTACCTTTGAAATAAGAAATAAAAATGAGAAAATATTGTACTGTAATACATTTCATTGGATGTCTGTGATGATGTTTGGGCAATGCTGGTATGTAGGGCCATTTATGTAAATTTAGTCCTGACCGGTACTTGATTTTATCACACAATGAGTGTATGTTTGTTCACATTTAATCTATTATAATACATAGTCTAAATTACTAAACATAGAATCAAAATATATAATGTGCAAGCAAAATCCATCCACTTGTATTTCAAAAAGTTCATAGTTTCATCTAAGTCTAATAGTCACTCCCATTCTCAACTAAATCAAATATTATTTTTTAGTATGGTTCTTAAATATTTGTGGCTATTTTTGTTATTATTTTCGATAAGTTACTGTTATTAGTTTATACCGATATTTTGAAACTAATTTAAATACTAATGTAGATAACTAAAAGTTTTTTTTCTTTAGCATTGTTTTTAAATTACAAATGTAAATTCTAACTCTTGTGTGACTTTAATATTACCCATATTCTTTTGTCCTTATGAATTAAAATTTTGAACTTAAATAATCAGCTTTTAGGTGATTTTATTTTATATTTAGTCAGCTTATTAGTTTAAAAATGAAGTTATTAGTATGGTTTTTAATATATTGTTTATTATAATATGAAATTGATGAACTTAACGTTTTTGTTTTTATAAACGATGAATAAAAAAAAGGTATTATTAATAATTTTATTGAATTTTTACTCCAAAGGCTATGCCTTTCTTCTGTAAAATATCTTCTTACATTCAATAAACCATCAATACTCTTTTTGTTATTACTAAACAGGAAATAAAGATACTGTATACACATGTCTTCTACTAAAAAAATAAAATACTATGCTTCTTAAATTTTCAACATTTGTGACACTAATAAATATAGATATATAAATATTTAATAAATAATGTAATACAGCAGTAACATTATCCTACAACATTAACAATCACACTTAGTATTTGTAATAGTGTGTAACATCTAAGTAGAAACATTCATAATAATAAATTTATATGATTTATTATACGTCATTGTAGAGCTAAAATCATTAAAGAACAAATTATTTACTTTAGAAAAAAAAAATGGATATTTTTGCAAAGTAGGTACTGTTTGTGTTAAATATTAAGTTAACAAACTTTTGGTTTTGTTTATATTTTTCAAAAAGATTTTAGCTCTACTTTTTTTTTAAAATGCTGACCCTTTAGGGCATCTGGATCACTGTTTCATCAGACTTGCTCATTGCATTGTCAGGCCACATGGTTGGCTGCACTGTTTTTATTTGCTCAGTGATTGGTATCTTATTTCCTGGAACGGATGATTCTGGGGTCTCACTTACAATAAATGGCTCGATTACCGTTGCTGTGGCATAAGTGTATGTATCGTCACAACAGCCATTATTATTAGTGTGGAAAAACGTTGATAAGATCAATGTTACCATTAGAACCAATCCTCCGCAGCAAAAAACAGCCAAACCTGCTAACCGGCAAAGTTCAAGGCGGCGGTTAAATGCAATGGCCCAGCGGTCAAGTATTTCAAGGTTATCTTGATAACCAACCACCATGTCTCTCTGTGGAGTTAGGTAGCCAACCAGAAGAGCAATTATTCCCACAAGTAGAAGGTTGACACCACCCCATACTCCAGCGCGGAACCAAAATCCTTTGCAGCAATGACTGCGCCGAACTTTGTTGGGGTCAACTAAGTACTCAAAGTCATCCTAAAACAATAACAAATGTAACAAATCATCCTCCATGATTAAAATACTCTTTGGCCTATGGTTCAAATGAAGTAGGCTGTAAAGTAAAAGTAAATTGGATGTAAAGTCTGAGAATTTAAATTGTATTTTTGAAAGAATAAAAAACACTTTATTGATAATGATAAACTTAACAAGTTAAAAACACTGGATTAAGTGGCTTTTGATATGTAAATATGAACATTTAAAAGCTTTCAAAATCAAAGTATTAAAAGGAATGTTAATTTAAGGCAATGCTATTCTCCACCCATTGTTTTATACTTACATAAAATTAATATTAAATTAGAGTAATTTGAAAACACTCTCAATCACAAAAAGGTAAATTTTTTAACACATTAAGTAGTTTGAATAACTGTAGCATAAAAGAATTTAAAAAATGATTTACTACCTTCCACTTTACATTTCTAAGATAAATGGCAAACATAATATTTTTTACTAAGTGATACCTTGATAATACTTTGCATTAGACACACCTACTAGTTTTACCTTTCTGTAAACATGTATGTAAAAATATAATTTAAATAGTAACAATATAAATTTTAGTAAAAGGATTTTTCATTTGTGTAAAGCTTATATATTCTTAAGAACTTGTATTGTATTTCATTTTTAATTGTGATGGTTAAAAATAATACTAGTACAGTATATATTTATAAAATATAAATTTACCTCGACAAACTCTCCATACAATTGAGTCCTTTTAGCTGGATTTGAATCATAGAACTGATGGAGGTAGCTTTTGACTCCAAAATAGAGTTGACATCCTGTTCCTTTTCCAGGTCCACAGGCCGGCTTGGTATCTTCCTTCTGACCAGGACCTTTTGTCTGCAATTTAGTTTGTTGTAAAGGCTGTTTCTCTTGTTTGGGATCCTTCATCTCATCTTCATCTTGTATAGGATCCAATTTAGTTCCCATCATTGCGCGAGGCACGGGTGGGTGCGGTATTGAACCATAGAGTTTGGCATTACTATCTTTACTCTGATCCTTGGACGCATTGGTCTCTAGCAACTTTGATGAGGAGGTTAAGTCTTCATTGTTAATTTCTTCTGAACTTCCTATTAAATTTTCTGTACTTTGGTTGAATTCTGTCTGATGGTTTGATTCAAATATGTCGGACCTGGCTTTATCAACGTGGCTTCTTTGGAGATGTTCTTCAATTTTTTTATGGTCTCTCTTGATTATTTCTTGAAATGGTGTGTTGGCACCTGGAGTTTCCTTTTCGTGTGTGCTATCATTAATATGTTGGCCTGTTGATGCGCTAATGGCAGTCGGATCAATCAATTGTGAACTAGGACAATCATGGGGTGAATTTGGGGTTGAACCTTCACCATTCATAAGCCAAGTGTTTGAAAGCTCTTCTTGTATTTGATTGGAAATAAATTTATGAAGTTCTTCATGGTTATGCACAATATTTTCTAGCTTCTTTGTTTTTTCTTCCTTTTCTTTGGATTGAACTTTTTTTCCATTTTTATTATTAAGCTGAGAAATTTCTTTTTCAGACACCTTTCCATCATTTGAAGACTTTTCATTGCTTTCTTTTTTATTTTTAACTTCTGAGGATGTGGTGGTCTGAAGATTTGATTTAACCAAAGGCTGTTCAGGTTTTTCTTCTGTCACTTTCTTTGTTTTATCATCAATTTTCTCACTGTTTTTTTGTGTAATATGGTTTTCTTTGGTTGGAGATTGTATTGCATGTTTTATCTGTTTTTCTTCTGGTCCTTTACAAACTTTAATTTTCTGATTTTCTCCACTATTTTTCTTTTCCACTATTTTGGGAGACTGTGATTTTTGTTTCAAAGGGTCAGGTGTTTTACGCTTGGGTGATCCTGTTTTACTTGAACTTTCACTTGATCTAGATTTTTCACTTACACCCTTTGTATCTCCAATAATAACAACACTAGTTGATGAGTATATTTTAGTTTTATCTTCTTTAGTTATTTTTGTTGTTTCTCCCTCACTTGGATTCTCAACCAGCGAATCTTTATTTCTTTTTGTTTCCTCAGTCTTTGAAAGTTCCTTTGAAGTAAGTGATTTATTGTCAATATCATAAACTGGAAGTAGAGTTTTATTAATGTCTTTGCTATCCTTCTCTTTTGATGTAACCGTTCTATGGGATTCTTCTGTTGTGGTAATTGGTTTTGATTCCACTTTGTGTTCTCCAGATTCTCCTAACAATTTTTTCTTCTCCGATGATTCAAGAGATTCTTTAGGCAAATTCTCGCTTTTATTGTCGTTCCTAACGACTTCTTTCACATCTACATTCTGAGATTCTTTTGGGTGTTTTTCCCATCTTGGGTTAGATCACTATTATCAATTACCTTTTGCACTGCATTTTTCTTAGCTACAACTGTATGATAATCTTCTACTTTCTCTTGATCTAGTTTATTGTGGTATTTAATATTTACACTTTCTTTCTTTGTGTTATTTAAAATAATATTTTCTTTTCCTTCTGCATCATGTTGCTCAATACTATTGGTAGTCTTATTTTGACAAGATTGATCATCCAATTTTGCTACCTTAATGTTTAGTTGAGTTTTTATTTCCTTATCATTAACTTGGCTTTGGGCTTCTTTTTGTGTCTCAGATATTACACAATTTTCATTACTTTTTGATATACTCGAACTAGTTGTTGATTCTATTTTTGAAGCACTCAACACTTTATCAGTTTCACTTTTGGAAATATTGGTTCTCTTTTCCTCTTTCTCGCATTTGCCGTTACGTTGTTCTGATGTTTGAAATTTTTCTAACGAATTGTCGGTAGTGGAACAACTCTCTTCTTGTGACATTCTACTCTGTTTCTCCTCTGTTGGGACAGTTGTTGTTTGAACTTTTATTGATGTTAAAGGTTTCTTTTCAACTTTTATTGGTTTTGTTTGTACGTTAGGTATTTTCTTTGGTGTCCCCCCAGTCCTATGTGTTAGCGTGTTTGGTGTCTCTCTAGGAATGACCCCGCTATCCTTTATCTTTTTGATCTCAGGAACTAAATCCTTTCCACTCCCTCCCTGCTCTTCTGCTGTCGCTTCCTCTTGGGAACTTTGTAATTCCTGAGCGCTTTTACTACCTTTTATCCCAACGTTGACGCCAATGTGCTTATCTATACTCGCTTGCAGGGTCTCGAGGCCGCTTGTCTCTTCTTCGGTAATGTTTGCCTTGCACCCTGGTGCCATCGAATTTCTTTTTAGATTCAGATTCATCTGCCCAATTTTGAGCGCTGGCGTTTCACTAGATCTTCTTTTGGCAATAGCGCCAGTCCCAACCTTCGGGGAACTCTCTTTTCCACTTAACCTTACATCTCCTTTAACTTTTTTTGGTGTACCCTTACGTTTGGACGATTCGTGATCTTTAACAGTCTGTGATGTAGTAGGTTCTTTTGTAATTGTAAGCTCTTGAGTTAACTCACTCTTAATATGTTTATTAATTTTCACGCCTTTTTGAATATCACTAGATTTACTTACAGGTGTTTCGATTTTTGGTGCTACTTCTATTTGATCATTCGTTGCACCTGCTTTAGTATTTCTGGAATGTTTTGCTATTTCTTCAATGGGTTCTTTATACGCTGGTAGTTTAGATTCAGCCTCGCTAAGCTCAGATGTGCTAACCTCTCCTTTCTCGAGCTTAGGTTCTTTTATATTTGAGTTAGCTTGCACACTTTCATTTGCTTCTATTTTTTTTGTGGGAGTTTCTTTTATATAGTGTTGTGTTGACCCGCCCTGCTGTTGACTATCTTGTCTGATACTATTTCCTACTGCGGCATGTGGTTCAATCTTATCTTGCACCAACTCTAGTTTTTCATTTACACCCTTCTTATTTTGCTCTTCCATTTCTTTAGCTTTATTCTTCTGTGCTTTTGTTTCATCGCTTCGTCCTACCGGTTTGTCCTCAACACTTTGATCCGTAATTGGTATATTTTCAGGCGCTTCGTCTTCCCGGTCCACTTTGATGTTTGACGAAATTAGTTTCCCGTTCTGTTCTATGGCTGGTACATTTACTTCTTCAGATGTTTTTGGAGAATTGTCGGGGCTTGTCTGATCATTTCTCTGTCTATCTTTCCCTTGTTTAATAAGTTCACTTATTTCTTTTTCTAACATTTCCTCATTTAAAGTAACTTTTGAATTTTTAGCATCCACGCAGTTGACTTCATCTCCTTTAAGCGACGTTCCTTTCCCACCTTCTGCCTCACCGCACTTTTCAGTTTTGTTTGTAATTTGTTTACTCTCGTGTTTTTTAAAACCTTCGTTTTCAATTGCCGCCTCCACAACCTCTGTAGTAGGTTTAGAGTCTCCGGGGGACGTAGCTTTGTCCCGAGTTATCTCTTTATCATCTTTACCTACTTCACTCGTCTTGTCCGAGGACGCTTCTTTGCTTTTGTCCTCCTCATCTTTCGTTGTGCTTTCTCCTTCTTCCATTTAGACTTTAGATAGCAACTGTTCAGTCAGCAGACAGACATCTCTGCATGCCCCGGCAGCTTATCAGAGAGATTCAACAAACACCATCTGAAAGAAAAAAAAATCATCTTTATATCAGGATACAATTAAATAACAAGTTATTGGATTAGCTTCTTTATTTTGTTCTTCAAATATATGTTTTTATTTTTATTTATGCTGTGACAAATTTGTATTAATTTTTTGGGTTTACTATTATTATTTTCTAGTTTCAGAATATGAAAATTGCACCTTTAATTATGTATCTATGGACACAGGAATACAGCGCACCCAGAAATCAACTTGAAAGGGGGCAGAGTTTCCCAAACTCCTCTCCTTATTTAAAATAAATACATTTGGTAAACCCCCCCCCCCCATCCCATCCCACTTACTTGCCTTTCTCTTTTTACAAATATGAATAAAATTACAAATGTAATAAACCAGCTTTAATAATACAATGACAAAATAACTTGTCCCTACTTGCCCGAAATTTAAAGATTTCTAGGCAAGGAAGATGACTATAAAATATAAACCGGAGAGGTTCTTGGAGGGGGGGGGGGGGTAGACAGGCGTACCTTTGTGTGTACCAAAGTTCGGATGAAACACATAATTTAGATACAAATTAATAAGTTGATACATAAAAGTTATGTTTGTAGTTCAATTTTCACAAACTTTAAAAAAAATACATAGTATTTCCGGGCGGTAAAAATGTAAAGTTAGTGATTTACTATCTTATTAGTTTTTTTTCGAAAGGTATTGATAATACTTATAAAAGTGACACATAAGGATTACATGACCGGTTGTAATAATATATATGAAAGTAGATCTAGTAATTTTACTAACTGGCCTTCCTAAAAAAATTAGACTGAACATAGCACACCCAAATGCTTAAGATTGTTTTCATGCACTTTAACACATCTTGAACATGTTTAGGTTAAAACATATATTACAGTTACTCTAATAGGGTCGGGGTGATGAAAGAAGCATTTTAGAGGTAGTACACCTACATTTGCGTGGAAGTAGAGTAAGAAAGCATTGAGGAAAAACAGACCTCAGTACACCCGACCGGGATTCGAACCTTGATCTCCCCGTCATAAACAGCACAGTCCAACACGAGAGTGATGCTTTGGACCAGCGATTCTTAACCGTGGGGCCGCGAAAGGTTTTTTTGGGGGGGCCTTGAAATAATAAAAAAAATTATTTGCTTATTACTGAAGTCAATTATCTTAAATTTTACGTTTTGGAAGAAAGAATCCTATGAACGTAAGCATGTAAGTACAGTAGACTTTCGATTTCCCGGGGTAATGAAGAGGAGGGGAAGCATGGATAATATAAATCACAGATAGTAAAAATAATCCCCATCTTTTTACCATCGCCAATCAAAATTTGCTGCCCTATGTTTCTATTTATTTATATGAAAAGGGATTTTCCACAGTGGTAAATACTAAAACGAAGCAGCGAAATCTACTCCTAATCGACTCCTGCATGCGATTAGCATTAAGTTATACAATTGAAACAAAAATAGACAAATTAGTGGAAAGTGTTCAACAGCAGAGGTCCCATTAAATACATTTAAGTAATTTAATTTCTGTTATTTTATTTCTTTGTTATTATAATCAGTAAATAAAGCCACTATTTTAGAATACATCTTATCGGGTAATTAATATGTTAGTAAAAACCAGGTGACCGAGAAAAGTATTTTATGATATTTAGGGAGCCGCATGTAATAGAAGGTTAAGAACCACTGCCTTAGACCATTCGGTCACTGAAGCAGGTTAACTACTAAATTTGATAATGTTGCTTCCCGTTCCCCTCATACACCTTATCTATATGTCACTCTTTTAGGATAGCCTATTAAATGGTGGAAGTCGTCGGGTAGGATCGTTTAAAATAGTCGAGCTATTTATGTTGGTGGATTTAAAAGTGCATAATGTGATGTAGATAGTTAATTGGTAAAATACTACGAAAGTTACAACTCAAGTCGGTCATTTTAGCAAACAGTGCTTGAATACGTCTGTATCGGTGAACTTATCCACCTCATCCTGGACAAGAACTACCTCCGTGGTCTTTGCCATCAACTATCAAAAACTTCTTAACACTCTCCAAAGGCTCTCCGGAAACAAAAATCCTTTGTCCTCGTTTCGCACTTACCTATAGCTTAAAAAAAAAGTATCAAGCTTACTGATGTTTTGCTAAATGTAATTTACTGTTTGTAACTAAACACAAGCAAAGCTGGCTTTCAAAACATATAGACACTGGACACTGACAATACTGTTTAACCACTAGACCGTGAAGGCGGACTTACCTTCTGCACCCCCTTTTCAGAGTCACTACGAACTTATCTTTCAGAAACTGCTAAATCAGTTTTTTTTTTCTTATTTGTTAGTTTTGAACTAATCGTTCAAGAGCCAGTGATATTTCTAAAACTAAATACAGCTTAAGGGATAAGGGTGAGAGAAAAATAGCTCAAGAAATACCGGTAAGTATGGTTCAAATTTCTACAGTGATATTGGTGACCTGGCGGTCTAGGGGTAAGGTGTCAGACTTCTGTGCTGAGGGTCCGGGGTTGAATCCTCGGTCCCGGCACAGATTTATCTGATTGCCAAACCCTTCCTTCACCTCTGACAAGACGTGTATTAATCACAGCTTGTGGATGTGAGGAATGCCAGGCCTCTACCGTGGTTCGGATTCCACGTTAAACTGTAGGTCCTCCATTTCATCTCACAATCACCCTACCATTACACATTAGCGTAAGTGCGTATAACCCGAACGGGTAGTAAGACGCGATGCTAATAATAATAATAATAATAATCTACAGTGATATAGAAAGCTATTTTGTGTGTTAATTGTAGGCCTTGTGGAATTCAAACGGGACTTTTTATGTCAATGTGAAAAGTTTATGTTCAAATTCCGCTATTCCCATTGCGAATTTCCGACACCTGTGAATATCTAATACACCTCAAATTGGTCATATTGTTTTTTAAGTTCATATCCTTCGATTTAAATTCGAATAAAGTTGCGACGCAGCAATGTAATCAATTTAAAGAGAAAAAAACTAATACAGAAATGAGATGTTTTAAAAGTAAATTTCACACTCTCCAACTTTATATATATAAGTGTTCGACATAGTAACCTGCAGTCTAGAGTTAAATTCAAGTAAGAACAAACTTATTTGACGGTTTTAAAATTTACTAAAACAATGTTCATATATTTATACTTAAAGTGATGGGATCTGAAACTGTCGCTTTTCATAGATCATATAAAAAAAACCTATACAATAACATTAACAATAAAGTAAAATGTTATTAATATTGACTATAAAAATATATTTTTATATTTTTTAATAGTTCCTACCCAAAAAAATCCTACTATATTTATAGTAGGATCGCAATGAAATTAACCTTTTAGAACACTTAAAATATATGATTGTAGTGTAACAAGTTTTGGCCCAATCGCCCTCACTCTTGTGGTCACGTGAACAAATACGTTATTTTCGCCTTATATGGTTCGCTATTGGCGCGGAGGTCGGGGTTTGAATCATGACCGGGTGTTCTGAGGGGTGGTTTGTATAGTAGGATTCTTGAAGGAAGTAACTTTTAGAAAATTCAAACATATTTATTTTTGGTCAAAATTCTTAGTATTTTACTATATTATTAGAATTATTTCATAGGTATTTATATTAACTATGAAAATAGGCATGAATTGACGTATGCATATTATACGAACATTGTTTTAGTAAATTTTATAGCTTTTGAAAAAGTTACTTCTAAAAGATCGGGCTATATTTATCTCGACTGGCTTGCAGATTACAGGGATTTCGGGGGTCGGGGTTCGAATCCCGGTCGGTTCTACTAAGGAAGATTTTTCCTAAATGGTTTTCCCACTTTCCTTCCACTTGCATGCGGGTAGATCACCTCTAAAAAGGCTTTCTTCTTCATTCCTATTCCATTAGAGTAATTATATATGCGTATAACCTAAACAGGTAGTAAGACACGGTGATAAGTATCTTACAACACTGTCAAAGGTGATAGAACACACGGCTTGGCGCATGAAAACATTCAAGAAGGTTGAACAAAGTCCTCATGTTGAACCAAATACAGGGTGGGGCAGAAACAATTAGAAGATCTGTGCTGAGGAAAGTGATGGACAAAGTGCTGAGGTTTTCCTGACGTCCGGTGGAGCTCACCTGAGTGACATCATCTTCAAAAAGTGAAAAAAATGTTGTTTGTTATTTGCTTTTATTTAGTTGATGAATATTTACTTTTCAATTAAAGTGTTAATTTTCAAGTTACTAACTGTCTAATTGTTTCGACCCCATCCTATATAAGACCTGCAGAAGGACGCTAAACTGGTTGTATACCCAACAAGTGTTGTAGGGGCACGAATGAATGTGCTAAAGCTTTTAATGAACCCTTTGAACCGTCTGAAAACTTAAATAAACATTATAATCGTTTTATAAACTATCCCGGGTATCGATTTAGTCACTTGGCGAGATTAGTCTCCGCTGCATTGTCTGTTACAAAAGGGTAACAACCTTTTCCAACGTAAAATACTTTTGTTCAGCTTCGTAGACTTTACTCGTCACGTCCCAGTAAACTTGTTTTTTAACACTCAAGAGGCGGGTAAGCTCGTTTGCTAAATACATTCTACTTTCATTGTGTCGGCGGTAGCAGCTTTCATGCTAATTGGATCGCGTATCTCGGTAATTAGCTGTAAACATTTACGAGGTTTCTAAGTACACCGGGTTCATCTCTTCGGTGCACATTTCGGGATTTTGAATAAAAGAGGGATTTATTTTTAGTCTCTAGTGTTATGAGCACTGATGATGTAGCGGACTTTGACACAAGTGATCGACATTAATTTTATTGAGTGCACTGGAAAGTTTTTCTCTCCACAATAAGGTTTTCCAATTCTGTGTTCAGGAAGATGTTCATGAATTCCCCTGACACTAACGTTCACGATTTAGGTTAGATTATTGTCACTAAAGTCAGTACTTGCTTTTGATTATTCTCCTCCTTCCTATTAAATAAACAACCCTAAAGGTTGGTTTGATGTGATTTATATTCATCTGTAACTGTGCATCTGCTCAGCCCTTCAGATGGTTAGTGCTGCCTGTATCATCTGGTAGGAATCCCATGAACTAGAGGAGTTCAGGAAGTGTGGCGATTCCCCGTTGCCTTCCACACTGAATTTCTACGAGCGAGCGTGAAAGAGTCTACCGATTTTGCCTGGAAAGGTATTTTCACATACCTTCCAGAGTTCTTTTATATGCCACAATCGACATGGGTCCGACGGCTTGACCTCTGAAGGAAATTGCACCGCGGATTTATATCGCTCAAGTAAAACCCGTCGACCCCGGCTGGGTTTGAACCTACGAACATCGGGTCCTGCTTGAGACCACCGAGAATGACTGCGTTAGATTATGCAACTAAAATTTAGACTGGTTAAATTGGTATAGTAATTTGCGATCCTGTATTTGACCCAATCTGGCTCCCAGGAGAATGGTTTGCTTTCATTAATAGTTTTACATTATTTAGACGAATACTGGTGAACTTATTTGAAATTAATCCTGTTTCTTTAGAATACCTCCTCTTACCTCAATTAAATCCAATGCCACCCGCATTAGTGGTCACAAGGTTTGAGGGGTCACTCTCGAAATAGAGTTAAATGACGGTGACTGGGAGATCAGGGTTCAAATCCCGGTTGAGTGTACTGAGGGCGAGTTTTCCTTAATGTTTTTTTCCCTCTCTTCCTATACGAATGTGAGTTCATCCCCTCTTTATATTACTTTCCTTGTCCCAACCGCATTGATATAAATGTGCGCGTATATTTTGAACGGGGAATAAGACGCGGTGCTCTTAAAAAAATGGCCCTCTACACTAGTATGACGCGTAGTATTAGATCATATTTAAAAAATAATTTACATGGTGAACCACACATACTTTTCCTCTCTCTTTCTAAAAATTGTGACATTTACTTAAAACTCGTAAGATATGTGAAACTAAATAATTTACATTGTTGCAGAAAAACGATGTAAAAAAGCATTAAATTCCACCAAAAAGTATAAATGAAATAATATACACTTTTACAGAAACTTTGGGGGGAGGGGGGGGAGGAACTCTCTTTTCCAAAGAGTATAAAATCATTTGCCGAGACCTCAATTTAAAAAAAATATATTTGCCAATATCTCAGAAATTATTGATTTTATAAAAAATATATATTCCCATTTTTTTTTTTTTGAATTTTGCGTTTGATCAAAATTGGAAATTATCGCTTATTTAAAGTAGCCTCAAAGTCATTTTCATGGGAAAATGAGAGTTTCCAATTTGTTGGTAATGTTAAACAGTGCCTAGATATTAAATTTAATCAAATTTTTGAAGTGGACTCCGAAAAAAAAAATCTATATTTTTCTCTTTTCTTCCTTCATTAAACTATCCTTAATTTTAGGGTTAGATATAAAGCTCCAAACAAAAAAAAAACCCGGAGAAACCCGAGTTTTAACCCAATCAGTAAACTGTTCTTGGCTCTAGGCCGATATACAAACGGGGGGGGGGGGGGGGGGGGGCGCCATAAAACCGTCGACATAAATCAAAGTTTAGAGTTCAAATTTGTTGACGATCATAATATTCCTCTTTCAGAGGGGTCGAGAGAAGGTAAAATTAAACAACTAACGTTAATTAGACAGCCCATCACTAATGGCCGCAACGTAGTTGAAAGTTTGCTCATCCCTTGTGTATAGGCAAAATGTTGTTCGATACGTGAACGTGAATATTGTAATGAGTAATGAGAAACACCCTCCCGACATCCGTTGATTTGGTTCAGCTATGCTAACAGGATCTCATCAAGTCAATATTGCAACCCATCCAATCTAGTATCTGATCCCACAGACTCGGGAAAGAACAGTTTTATTTTGGGAAGGTGATAACGTCTAACGCAATGCAACGGTGAACTTTATCCAATACACGCCTCCACGGATATTATAATATTTCATAATCATTCATAATCATGATACCAGGTATTTTATAAAATAATAATAATTTGAATGTCTAACCGCTTAGGTGGTATTCAATTTATTTTTGTTCGCGTACCATCAAATATAATTTCTCTCCAACTTTGTATCGCCACCAAAGTTTTTTGTTCTTTTAGCACCTCGTCTTACTACCTATTCAGGTAATAAGCATATGTAGGCCTACTAATTACGCTAGTGAATTAGGGATTAGGAAGGTTGAAGTGTACCCGTATTTTCGTGGAGGGCGATTGAAAAAAAATATTTTGGGGAAAAAAAACCCACTCAGTACAGCCGGTCGGGATTCCAGCCCCGATCTCCCTGTCATCGGCAGTCTAGTCTAACACGAGAATGACGACTTAGACCATGCGGCCACCGAGGCAGGTGTATCGCCAAAGTTGTTGGCGCATAATGCAAGCTGTACGTATTTCAGAATATATACCCCATCCACGATAGGAGTGTATGTAAGTGACCGCTGTTAAAAGGTACCAGATCTACGCTGACGCATTCGCTGTGGGACCATATTATGTCAAGTTCTAGCTTTTGGCTGTCAAAACTTTCACAATTTAGTTTTTAATTATGTTTTTCTTTTAACTGATTTGTACGTCTTATGCTAGCTGTCAGTTACCACCACTCCTATGGCAAATGAGTCTCTCTCTCTCTCTCTCTCTCTACTAGTGTCTCGTTGCAGTGATATCTGCAAATTACCAAGTTAAAATGTATTAAAACAAATTCTTACTGGGAAAGGTTCTATAGAATGAAGCCTTATTCAACTTTCTAGCTAAAGGTTTACTCGTCAAAGGCAATTTTCAATTGATTTTGATCTTTCAGTGTTTAATTTTAAGCAAAAAAATAAGTTTTTCTTCTTCACCCTACGATTATAACTTTAAAACTACCCTCTCCCAGCTCTTTATTTATTTGTTGTACTTTACCACTTAAGTAGGAATTGAGTTATTATTATTTTCAAACAAAGAGAAACATTTTATTTACAGATAAATCATACATAAATCAGGATTTCCATGATGATATAAGCGAAGAATGAGTTGTACGGATCACTGGGCGCACAGCAGAAAATATGGAAATTTGTTAGGAAAATCAGGCTTTCTTTGGAAGCTACTGTTTTGCCGACATCCTGAACCCTTGGTTTTTAAAATGAGTAACAGTTTGTCGAAATTGGTTCAGTTGTTTTCTCATAATTTTATTTACCAGAAATGGGATACCAGAGAAAATATGAGAGTGAGCGTATTTAAGTGTATGAGTGAGTAAGAGAGTAATTGTGAGAAAGTGAGTGGGAAAGAGTAAGTCTTAGATTGAGAGTGAGTGTGATCGAGTGAGTGTGAGAAAGAATGTATAAAAAGGGATAGAATGGGAAATAGAAGAAGGTGTGTGTGTGTGTGTGTGATAGAGGGAGAAAGAGAGGGACAATGTGAGATAGAGAGTGTGAGAGAGAAAGTGAGAGAGAAAGTGTGTGTGTGTGAAAGAGAGAGAGAGTGTGTGTATGTGAAAGAGAGTGTGAGAGAGTATTTTCGATAAATTGAGACTTAATTTAAATTTATGAATTATAGTCAATATTGTTTATTTAAATATGAATTAACGATAACAACATACCAATAACAATAAATGTTTCCCCGGTCTAGGCAATTAATTCCCTCAATTAAAATATATCTAGGTAAAAGATGTGCTAGGACAAGCTATTATAACAGCCATTTTGTGATCAGAGATAAATATTCATAAATAAAGAAGGAAAAGTATCCATGCAAACAAAACTATATATTTCTAACCTACTGTCAATGGTGTGTTTAGTTAGTTATGTATAGATTTTTCCCATAATTTTATATTTTTTTCCCACCGTACAACTTAAGTAAGTGTTGAGATATTATTCTTAACCAAAGATAAATAATTTATTCACAGGTATAAAACCATGCACAAACAAGGGTTTCCATGGTGATGTAAACAAAGAATGAAAAGCTGAAAATTCTCTGGGAAAATAAGATTTTCGTTGGAAACTGCTATTTTTCCCGACATCCTGGACCCCTAACCTTACAAATGAGTGATCGTTTGTCAAAATCGGATGTCATTTTCTCTTAATTTCAATTACCAGAAATGGACTTATCAAATTGTATGTTAAGTAGGATTCAAAATCATTTTATCGTTTTTGAGCTTATAATACATACCACAACATATTTAAACATAATTTTACTATGGGTGAAACAAAACGTAGACAATATGTTCAAGAACTTAGCAACTTAACCTTTTAATTTTCTAATTATGCTCAATATTATTGATTTAAATTCGAAATAATGACAACAACATTCTGATAAAAAATAAATGTTTCTCCAGTTTAGGCATCTCAATTCAGATGTGTTGTGACCAGCATCCAAAGAAAAATATTAATCCAAAGAGAAAATTGTGATGTGTTCAGACCAACAATTAATGAAGATTTAGTTATTATTTTTTAGCCAAAGAGATATATTTTGTCTGGATATCTACAGTCAAGCAGCAAATAACGGTTTCCATGGTGACTAAACAAAGAATTAAAAACGGAAATATCTCTGTGAAAATCGGGTTTTCGGGAAAAACTACTATTTTTCCCGACATACTGGACTCCTAACCGTTAAAATAAGTGGTCGTTTGTCCAAATCTATTCAGTCATTTCCTCGTAATTTCTATTACCGGAAACGGGCTTATCAAATTATATGTAAGAATATTTATAAACATTATATTGTAGAATAAGTAATATATTTACGTAAACCCTAATAAGTTTACAATTACCCAGTTTGAATACCACTGGCCTATAAGGCGTCACTCTCACAATTGACTTGATTGCCGATGATGCGGGGGGGGGGGGGGATGATGGATCGGGATTTGAATCGTGGTCAGTTGTATTGAGAGTGGTATTTACTAAATTATTTTCCACCCTTCTTCCATGAAATTATGTTACATTTTTCTAAATCAAACCTTCCTCTTACCTAACCAATAGTAGTGAATATAGACGACGTATTATACGAATTGGTGTTAAAACGCGGTGAACAAAAAAATAATTGAATATAATCCAAACTACTATTCTATAATAACCTCGCTCCCCATTTTAATAAGTTAGTACAGTATTAAGACTTCTCTTTGGGTTTCAAGTTAAAATATCTCCTAAAATTTCTACTTGGATTTCAAGTTGATATTTTTCCTGGGTGATCAAGTTTGACAAAAAAAAAACCCAACTAATACTACATTCAACAGCAAATTATATTAATAGAGAAGACGTCAGTCTTGCAATATGTGTAAAAAATATAATCTCTACGTACTTGATCGATTGCTTGGATTAGAACTATAAATTTAAATCACTTGAATGAGCTATTATACGAAAAACCTTTTGAGTGACCGCCATATTCAAACGTGTAACCTGATTGAAAAACTAAACAGGCCTAAATGTATCGTTCGCCCTAGATTCAAAGAATACCCCTGACAAATTTCGTTAAAATTTGTCCACACATTTGGTAGTATCTTGTAACAAAATCAGGACAGACAGATCAAATGTCGATGCTTAAGTTAAAACTAACCCACTTCAGTGGCCGAATGGTCTAAGGCATCATTATCGTGTTAGACTGGCTTGATAAGACGGGAAGATCGTGGTTCGAATCCCGTTTGGGTCTACTGAGGGTGATCTTTCCTAGATGTTTCCCACTGTCCTTCACGCATTTGCGGGTAGATTACCACTAAAATGCTTTCTTATTTATCTCTACCCATTAGAGTAATCATAATTTGGTACAACCCGGACAGATAGAAAAGACGCGGTGATAAAAATAAAGTTAAAACAAAACCTCACCTAGCTTGGTCAAAAAGTTAATACGATAATTTTATTTTTTTATCGAACGTAAGAGAGAAATATTAGAAATAATACTTTTAGCTTAACATACACATAATTTGATCTCTTTTTATTTAAACACATGTGTCAAAAAGTCAAAATATATATTTTTATAGACGTGACTCGTACTTTCTTGCTTGTCCGAAACCAAAAGGGTTGATAGGAAAGCTCAGCGACATTTTAAACGTTTTTTTATGGAACCCTCCTCAATAAAGTCCATATATTCACTGATTAGCGTAGATTATGCTATATATTTGTTGCCACAGTAGTTTTTTTACAATGGTTTTTTTCAATGCCCTTACCAAAAAAATAAAATAAAAATTAGTTGTTTTAAATTTTCTTCGTAGTTTAATCCGCAATTCCTTCTTGTATACAATTTTTATCAGCCATACGAATACCCGCATCAAGCCAGGGTTCTACACTAATGGCATCAATTCAATGTTGAACCCAAATAACCCAGTTCAGGCCGCCGTATAGTTTTATATAACTACAGTCCAATTTTCGTCGTCATAGCCTTATCTGACAGAAAAGTTACTAGGTCTATTTTCATTAAATATTATACCACACCAACAAAACTACTTTTTAAATAATAATATTAATATTCATAAACATTGATATATAAAGAATTAATAGCCAGAGCTATTATTTATGCTTATTAGTGGGAATTACTCCATCTAGAGATCATATTCTGAAAATTGAAAAATGACACCTGGACACGGGAATCGAACCCGGGACTCAGCCTTAAAATATGAGTGAAGAATGACTCTGGTCACGGGACGAATCCTGGATAGCTCAGTGGTTAGAGCATTGCGTACTAAGCCAAAGGTCCCGGGTACGATTCCCGTGTCCAGGTGTCATTTTTCAATTTTAGAATATTAGATATATAATTTCAAACTAAGTTGAATCTATACATCCATCCTACCAGTGTGTGGTATACTTATAATCGAACTCAACTCTGTCACTAACTTTCTAGATACACTTTCCAATACACCTACTTTGTTACGATCTATCTCACTTTAATTCAATGAGAGTAACGGGGGATGTGTGCATATTTAAGAGCAAAATAAGTGTAATATTTTAATTAAATTTACTATTAAATCCACTTCTAAAAACTTGATGTTTAAAATTCTTATCCATATAAATACATTTAGGTATTTTAATCCATACATACACAAGTATTAACTGCATCTAGACATGAAATAGTTTTAATTAAAATACTATTTTATAGATATTAAAACACTAGTAAAATCTTAAAAATATTTTAAATTTCGGCCACAAAAAAACTGTTTGAATTTGAGAAAGAGCTCTTCCTATGAAAATTGGACTGTACAAGTTTGCCCACATTGATGCTGCGTATGGATCCGTCTCACCCTCTTTCATTTTACTTCTCGCATTGGTGTCCTTGTACAATGAACTGTTTACATACTTATAACCTCTTAGGCGAACAAACAAAACGACAATAAACGTTACCTTGTGACGTCACAATACAATTAAGGTTAATCTAGAGAGCTCGGTTATATTATGTTTCTAAAGCACTTACAGAGTGTTAACTGAGCATTAAGCTCACAACAATACGAACATATATCTTTTTACGACATCTTCAAAGTTTGTTTTATTTCACCGCGTTTCACTATACCTGTTTGGGTTAGTGAACTAATTACGGTAATGTACTAGTGGGTGTCGGAGTTTCTCCACTGAGCCTCAGGTAGTCCCATGGCAATAGCCTAGTTCCTTCAAATGCACAAACAAGAATACATCAGATCCTCGACCTTAAGAAAGTTTAACTGCGCTCCTTGAGCCTGGCTGAGTCCATAATCTTTGGGATTCACTAGTGTCAATGCTCAGCGATAAAAGCACTTCTAATTGTGCAGTTGAGGTGACCTGGTGGTCTAGGGGTAAGGTTTCAGACTGCTGTGCTGAGGGTCCGGGGTTCAATCCTCTGTTCCGGCACAGATTTATCTGAATGCCTAACCCTTCCTTCACCTCTGACAAGATGTGTATTAATCACAACTTGTGAATGTGTGGAATGCCAGGCCTCCGCCGTGGTTCAGATTCCACGTTAAACTGTAGGTTCTCCATTTTATCTCACAATCACCCTACCATTACACATTAGCGTAAGTGAGTATAACCCGAACGGGTAGTAAGACGCGGTGCTAATAATAATAATAATATAATAATAATAATAATAATAATAATAATAATTGTGCAGTTGTTAATCGACTTACTTTTAACATGTTCGTCATAAAGAGACCATTGTAATCGTAATGGGCAATCTGCTTAGGCTCTTTGTAAGGAAGGATTATGTGAAGAGGGGAGTGGGACCCATCAAGTCTTGCAATATACATTTGTCACTTCTGGTAAATTCATATTAAATAGTAAAATGTTATAAATTTGCTATGAAGATGTTTTATATTTTCTAGAAAGGCCTTTTCTATGAGTAATGGACTATACTTTAATGTATTGCGGTATAATCAAAACCTTGTCAAGCAGGGGTATATCGGACCGTACGCGGGCTAGGACCGCCATTCATTATTCAACGAGAAACGGGCTCCCTTACCACCGAGCTGTCAAGTGCGAGGGAAGACGCTTGGGATTTGTCAGTGGATAGCTGAGAATTCGCTCAATCTCCCCCCTCCATCTTCCCGTCGTACCAAAGCTGAGATGTATGGATATATAACTCCCTTTACAGGGATAAATAGCAATGTGTGAGGTTCATGTCAGTTTTAATTATCTTTTTGCTAGCTACAATAAACTCTTTAGTTTTTTTAAGTGTACTTAACACCAAGTTTTTTTTTGCTCCACTTCTAGAAGTCTATTCAGCGGAGGAGTGGTGATAGCTGATAGCTAGCAGAATATGTTTATTGTAAACATTGGTTTAAAGTTACCAGTGTTAGCCTACCGTATGTGGAAATAATGATTATTTTCTTAGTAATACTAGATTATCGATCAAAATTGTTAATAAACGCTTCTAGTAATACTTACCAAAAGATTACTGTGTAGTTAGCTTCTTCTAACTTAGTGAACGATCAAAATATATAAATAAAATAGAGGTGTATCGATTCAGTAAAACCAATTACCGATTGTTTAAAATAATTGTTCATGCTACGATTATTTACACCAATCAGTCCTGATTATTGATTATTTATTAATAACTATTGGGAAATATGATTAAGAGAATGATAACAGTTAATTCAATTAATACCAAAAATATTTTATCTAAAAATCAACAGTTAAAGCTTTGATAATATTAATTTTTGATTAATCTTTGCATAGCCAGTGAAAGTTGGAACTAGATTGTTAGTTTTATCAACGATATGAACTTATATTTCTTTTTCTGATTATGTAATCTTTGCATAGCCCACAACCCAGATGAAATGTGTATATAAGTGGGTTTTTTTTTTCGATTTTGGTCACTAATTTTCTACCTAGAGAATTTTGCTTTAAATTTTACTTAAAAAAGACAAATAATCGGCATAATAACCGCTGATTACGATTAATTGCCGATGCATTAATAATCGCCCAGTAACGATTAATCGGTTTCCTTATTGATACACCCAAAGCATTTTTTGTTTGTTTCTTGGTTGTGGAAACAAGAAACATTAAAGTTCATGAAATAATAAAATAAAAAGTATTATGTTTACACTTGTATCTTCTTATAACTGACTGGTTATCAAAATAAATAAATAAATGCTTTTTTATAACTTAAAGAGTTTTTAGAGTACTTAATCTTTACAACATTATGGTATTTATTTCAATATATTTGATTATTTTCTATGTGAGGGGAGGGGGCGATCGCCCCCATAGCCCCTTCCTGGATCCACCCCTGACATACACTCCAGTGGCGAATCGTCTTTACTTGTCCGGACTGTACATATTTAATTACAATAAGTGTATAAGGATGAGTAAGGTATGATTTAGAGGAAATGCATCAGTATTTACGGGAAGGGACAATAGGAAACTATTTAGGATAAAACATCCTCAGAAAACCCCGTCACCAGTAGGGCTAGGCATTTATTTTGCGTGACCACCAATGGAGGTGAGACCAAGATGATTATTTATCTTTGCAACACTTATCTTTGCAAATTGTAAATGACAATATCTAAGTCTTAACATTTATTTTATTCATTCACGCCTCACTAAAGATTCATTTAGAGTGTTTTCTAAAATGTTGTTACTCATATAAGTTAAAGTTAGACGTGACAGCGCCGGGAGTACGCAGCTGTTAATACGTACGTGTACAACAAGTTGCATATCAATTAGGTAGGCGTTCAAAACTTCCTCCCCGACTTTGTCACAACAGGATCCGTCAATCGCAATTGCTCGCGGCCGGGGATTTTTGGCCCACCTAATGATATGCAACTTGCTGTACATGTAAGTAGTTACAGGTGCGTATTCCCGGCGTTGTTGCAACCAACTTCAAAATACATTTAGTAATGAGAGATGACTTTACAGAACATTTTTTGCTAGGATGTTATGTTTATTTCTGCCCACAGATGCTGTGGTTGAATGTTGGGTATAGAGTTTTGGAACATCCTGTATATGCTAGATAATTATATATATATATATAATACACATTGTGTTCGGGAACTCAAAGCACAAACCGCACATAAAGTGCGGTATATACACACACATATACACGTCGTTTGGCCTGTAATGAATTTTAACGGTTTAATAAACACAGCAATGGTGTAATATAAACACAATGTACTTCTTTCGCCCAGTGCGCTAAATGAGGGGATCGCGACAGTGAATGAGCTGGACCAGTTAATATCTCCTATCTGTTAGTGGTACACAGCTAACTTACAGGGGCAAGTCACTCTGCAGTTCTGCACGTTTTATTATCTCCGCCCATTCCTTGCCGTCGTTTGATACAAAGACACGGCGTGTAGAAGTGGACGCTTCAGGGCCGCGTAAGTCCAATCTTGGAGTGGAAAGAGGATGGAAAAACTAGCACCAAATAATATATATTTTTTGCTTTGAAAATATTAGAAAATACTGTAAATTTTATCCTTTTATTTTTTATTAAAAATACTTTTCACGGGTAATGGTGAAAACGTTTACTAGGATGATTTTTTGTGTGTGTGCATCGCATCTTACTACCCATCCAGGCTATAAGCATATTAATACAATTGGGTTAAGGATAAGAGAAGGTAGCATTTTGGAGAATATTTACCCTCATATCCATGGAGGAAGAGGGGGTGGGACAAACTATTTAGTTAATACCAACCACAGTAAACCCGATTGGATTCGTTCCCCAACCTTTTGTCATCAGAGAACCAGGCTACACGAGCTTGACGCCTCCTAAGTTAAGGGGCCCACCGATGTGGGTATTATGGAATAAATGTGTAGTAGCCATGTCCCTAAAAATATTATACACATACCTAACCAAAAATTAACTTTAAAATGAAGGCAAGCCAAATGATTTTTAATCGGAATTAAAAATTCAATTATTTGAAAAAAATTGAGAAGAAAATGTGCTATCACAATAAATATTATATAGTTCATTCATTTCTCTTCGCGTATACTCTACTTTATTTGTGTATGTTACATCCCAAAATTGAAATAGGCAATTTAGTGGATTGTGCAAATTTTTGTTCATTCCATGAATTGGATTCTTCACTTGCCCATTTCAGGGACTGGGCAAAACTCGCCCGGTTCGTGAATTGGGTAGCACTTTTGTTGCCCAGTTCATAAAATGGCTATCTCATGAACTGGGCAGCTCCAATTTTGATCCAAAATTAATTAACTGGATTGTTTTTTGCCCGGTTCATGAAATGGACAAGCGAATAACAGGTTTGGTCTTTAAGTTGGTTGAACTTTTAATCGTATTAGAATGGAAGGTTAAGTTAAGTTAGGTTGGGTTAGTTTAATACAATATTTTAAAAGGAATTTTAGTTGAGCTTATAGTAGGTACAATCATTTACAGATCATGAAATGAGCAAAAGTTAAAGGATTTTTTTCTCAGTTCGTGAAATAGTCAATATTGAAGAGGTGAGTTCACTAAAATTGACAAAAACTTGCCCAACTCGTGAAATTGGCAATTTCACTATTGGATCGTAACATAATATAGTGAATACAATTATTTTTATTTATTTGAGGTATTCAACATGCATTTTCTTAACCGACTGATTATATCAGCACACAAGAATTTCTATGAGCGAGAGCGAAAGGTTTCTACCAATTTCGCCGGGGAAAGTATTTTCATATAATTATATTCAAAGGTTCTTTTACAAATACCAAAATCGACATGGGACCGACGTGACGGCTTGACTTCACCTCCGAAGGAAGTTGTGCTACGATTTTTATCACTCGAGAAAAATCCGTCGACCCCTGCTGGGTTTGAACTCACGAACATCGGCTTCTGAGGCAAGCACTTTACCCCAAGACCACTGAGGTCATCAAAGTGAATAAAAAATTCCTCATTCTTCATTCGGTCATTCTAGTGTGAAGTAGTGGGTTTTTTTTCCCTCTCGGATGTCTGCGGCTGTGTCACCCATCCAATCCCTAGAGAAGCAAATAAAAACTAGTGTACTTCAATGAAATGAGGCGGATGGACTAGCTACTAAGAATAGCAGAGAATACACTTCAATTTCCGTAAGAGGCTTGCTTGGCTACAACAGAAGACCGGGGGGGGGGGAGAGGGGAGAGGAGAGGGGGGGAGGGGATGAAATAAAAGCTTTTACTTTAACGCTACGAAGGATTTCACACGAGCTGTCTTCAAAGTTCTACCCGCGTGCATTTGAACGCCGAGCAAGTAATTTACTTCCCTTGCTCCGTACTGGATTAAACTAATTGATTAAATGTGTGTGTTGTGTGTGTGTTGGAGCAGACACAATTTTTCTGGAACAATTTATTTAGTTTTTTTTCTTTCAAAAAGGATAATTTAAATGTCACTTTTTAACCAAGCATACTGTATTAGCGTTAGTCTTAAAACTAACTTAATCTACTTATAATAGTTTCACAACCAGCTTTAGTTTTTAGATATTTATTAAGGACGTTGTCTACCTGTGACGTCACGGTGATAGGACTTCCCATGTTATTGAATTTACGTTTTATTCAGCGAATTTTAAAGATATTACGTTGAAACATAAACCATAAATGTTTAATTAATTCTAAAAATAGTCCTACATTTTAACAAAATTATTATTTATATCTTGAGGTTTTCCTTAAACGTATTTTTTATAGATCATCTACAACTTAGGCTACTGGCTTTTAAAAAAAAGCCTGTTGGAGTCTTCCTTCCAGATGTAAATTAAAAAAGTCCGTGATATCATAATATATCTATCTAGAAGAGGAAAGCAATGTTCATCAATGTTTTCAAGGTGCAAATAGTATAATGACGAGTAAATTTGTCAGAGGAATAGGAGAAGTGTTATAAATAGATAAACAAAAGGCCTTTGCAGGGTAAATTGCTCATTTTCTTTCCTCTATTTATATTTAATACATTGGTGTCTAAGTGTGGTAGTGCTTAGATGTTAGGTGCATCAAGTTAAGATTAGGAATGGGCCCTCAAATCTTTCAAATCCCCTTGAATCCTTAAGGATATTCGATATTCGAGGATTTGAGAAAATTTCTAAATTTGAGATTCCAATCCTTAAAAAAATCAATTTTCATGTGAGTGTGTGAAATAAGTCTAAATACTGCTTATTATGGCTTAGAACCAATTATAACTATAGGATGAACTTAACAACCAGGCCTCAATCAGTAATTTAACACTTAACTGAATGTATGAATGTAATAATGAATGTATTGTATTATAAGAAAGAATGTTAAAATTTAGCTACTATTTGTATTTTATATTAATCCATCATATTTATATTTCCTCTTATGTTATAATTTTTTCCAATTCTACTAATTCGAGATTCTGACTCGAAGATAAATTTGAAATTCGGATTCAAGATTCGAATCAGTAGACTAGGGATTCAACCCAACTCTAGTGAATATGCAACCCGCTTCGAAAAATAGCTTCGACACCTCCAAGTAGGCAACTTCGTTAGTTAGATGGAGGATAAATAGTGTTCTAAATAACTGTGAAAGGCTGGAAAAATCTATCCAATTTAGATAAACCAGGGTATATATATGTTAGGTTGTAAAAATGTTTACAAAAATATTTTACGAACACTATTTTAATAAACATTTTAAACCTAACATATGTATACCGGTCTATCTAAATTATACCTCCTATTTCGCTTTTAGCACTGCAATTTTTCCAATACATATAATCTGTAACAAACCACACACCCTGTCAGTTAACATCTACGAATCATAGAAACACATCGTGTTCAATCATTTAAGACATAAGTTTGTTTGTTAATATTGTTACAATTAATTCTGTTTCATGTTATATTTTACATTCTATATTTTACTCAATCCAACCGTTCTATTATTCAAAATTCTTTAAGAGTCTTTAATTTTAATTTTACAGTTCCATGATTATGGTATGATAACTTAATACCGAACATGTTGGTCAATTAAGCTTTCAGAAATTTACATCATAAACTGAAACACCTAAAGGAGTAACGAACGGGACAATCAATCAATAAACTTAGATAAATTAAAATAATTTTTAAGACAAATTTGGGTATTATAGCTTTTATACTATAAACAAAACATAAAACCTTTGAATATATATGTTTACGATATTTTATACGTTTAACTTGTTGTTTTAATAAGTTTATATT
This sequence comes from Timema podura, assembly GCA_033556935.1. Lineage (NCBI taxonomy): Eukaryota > Metazoa > Arthropoda > Insecta > Phasmatodea > Timematidae > Timema > Timema podura. The sequence goes on from JAVRXN010000002.1 coordinate 32,604,813, forward strand.
TCTCATTATCGTTAAAACTAGTATGATAATTGTTTGTTTAATATGTTGTGAATGTTGGTTTGACCAATTTGACTCGTACAATAACAAATATTGAGTAAAGGTAAATATATTAAATATACAAAGTGTTTTATAAAAAACAAACAGATATACCTAAACAACTTGTAAAGGATTTTAATTATAATGAAATTTATCTTCAATATTCAATTTATAAATTAAATAATTTGAACACATATTTTTGCAATTTGTAAATGACAATATCTAAGTCTTAACATATATTTTATTTGAGTAATAGCTAGATGATTTTCCGAACCTTTTTTTTTACCAGGATTTTCTGTTTCTTTCTGTTCCACAGATCCTTTGGCATAAGTTTGGGCGAAGTGTTTAAAAACATCCTGTATTTTAAGATTGACGTCTCAAACCACGTAAACAGCCGTTATTCTTTATGAATTTAATGCATCATTAAATATAACAATCATTTATTTTCTGTCAAACTTGATAACCAAGGTAAAATATCAACTTAAAGACAATTCGAATCAAAGGATACATTACAGGATGTATTTTAATTTGAAATTCAAAGAATATTTCTTCAAAGAGAGACCTTTGAGAATTAAATGTTGAAGAAGGTTACAAACAATGCTTATTTTATAGAACAAAAGTTTGTTAGTCAAGATATTAAAAATGTTTTTCAGCAAAAAACATATGTTGAAAGTAAAAAAAGATTACTTGAACACCCTTGAACCCAAATAATACAACACAACGCCTTAATTATACAAATATAAACAACATTTTACTATATTATAGCTGACATTTTATAGTATCATCTTCAATATTAATAAAATTAAGAGATTTCTTTGCATGTGCATGGCACAATTTCTACCACAAGCAGAGGTCTGAAATTTTAAAATCAGTAGACCCTGTTCACAAAAATATGCGCCTCTAAGCTGTAATTTTTGATTAAATTTTTAAAAAATTATTAAAAACTGGATCGGAAGAAATAAAAAGAAGAGATTCTTTTCTGTCTGTTTGAACAAAAAAAGCAATTCATTGCACGGTTACCCAGGGTAAAGGCGGGTAAGCCTGCTAGTTGATAATATTTATCAAAAATAACAGTTAAAGAACACATGAATTGATGAATGAAACAATAGATCTAGTAGCTTTTTCTAGCTGTCAGCTATGCGCATTCCTAACAAAATTTGAATTTAAAAATACTGAGGCTAGATCTGAGGGAATTGACCTCCATGCGCCAACTACTGAGATTACGCTCTATTCAAAACTAATCCTCCTATCCCCCCCTTCTCACTCTTCCCGAAAAAAAAAATTCCAACATATTCTTGACAAGTACATAATCTCGCACACCTCTTCTCCTGAATCGATGCTTATAGCTATGGCGTCGTCGCTGAGACGTTCAGGGTAACAAATGACAGATTCGTCAAGTTACGTTCGTTTCTCCGCTAGTTCTGGACTAGATTTGCATGCGACCTCTTCGTAAACAAGTCTGTTTCTGTCTCCCACCGCCCGCAGCGCCATAGGTAGTCTTGAGCAACAAGGACCCAAGTCATCCATCGTTTCGTCCTTTACATTTTATATGTTCAGCACTTATTGTTTTATTTTCGTGCGCTACATCTTACTACCCGTATGTGGTGTGTGTGTGTTTGAGTGAGTGTGTGAATGTGTGAGTGTGAATTAAAACTACTCTAATGTGGTAGTTTCTGTGAATGTAGTAGTCACGTATGCAAGTTTTATGTATGTAAATTTAATCTCTGAGCTGAAAAAGTGTGGTGTGAGTTTAGTCCCTGATGTGTGTAACAGTGTAAGTCGTATACCGCAGCCTCTTAGCGTTACCCAGGGGGCACCTGAGGAGGTGAGCTGCATCGTGTTCCAAAAATTTGTCTCCCCCCCCTCCCCCAGTTACACCACTTTCGTTGTTCAAAACTCACGCTGAAATAATATCTTTAAGGTGTGGATGAAGGGGACGCGAGAAAAGGCCAGTGTTATCGATGTTTTTATAGCTAAACTTTTTTTGGTCAAAATCAATCAAATATTGCTTCAGTAGAAACATAAGAGTTTAATTTTCTTCACATGTTGATATCAACAGTTGTTGAATATCTGTGATGAGCATAGCGGCATTAGGTGAGAAACCTTTTAAAATGAAGAGAAAAAGTCTTCATTAAATTCCAGGACACACTTGACAGATATTCAAGAAATGTTGAGGTTACCATGTGAAAAAATTAAGCTCTATGTTTCTACTGGAGAAATATTTGATTTATTCTGACCCAAAAAAAAATCTTTTGATGTAAAAAAAACCGCAAAAACACTGACCTTTTCTCGAGTTGCCTACATCCCCGCCTTAATCCTTCACTTTGTCGTTATACTAGACCGGAAATTGAAAGAAACCGCTTTATAAAGTCAAATCTACTAATTCTATTAGATTGGTAGTGCATTAATTTTTTCTACAGTTTATTTGCTAACAATTTCATTTTTTGAACTGTTTTTATGTTGGCTGATATCAAACTATAAGCTCCAGATAAACAACGGGACTAAACCAACGCTCACCTTTGGAACCAATTATTATTATTATTATTATTATTATTATTAGCCCGCGTCTTACTACCCGTTCAGGTTATACGCACTTACGTTAATGTGCAATGGTAGGGTGATTGTGAGATGAAATGGAGGACCTACAGTTTAACGTGGAATCCGAACCACGGTAGAGGCCTGGCATTCCTCACATTCACAAGTTGTGATTAATACACATCTTGTTAGAGGTGAAGGAAGGGTTTGGCAATCAGATAAATCTGTGCCGGGACCGAGGATTGAACCCCGGACCCTCAGCACAGAAGTCTGACACCTTACCCCTAGACCACCAGGTCACCGTTTGGAACCAATTGATTGAGAGTTTGCAACCAGAAGGTTGGTTTGATTATGCTTACTCATGCTACTGACTAGTGTCACCAGCTCCATCTGAGATAAAACACATGTACTAGTGAAGTCCTAAATAAGTGCGGTGATTTTCCGTTGTCTTCAGCACTGAATTTCTATGAACGAGCGAGAAAATATCTACAGATTTGGCCGGAAAGGTATCTCATATCATACCTTTCAGGGAAATTTGTACATGCCGCGATCGATATGGGACCAAAGGATTTATGTGCTTCGTATTTTTATCACTTGGAAAAAATCCGTTGACCTCTACTGGGTTTGAACCCGTGGACCTTCCTTGGGTCGTGAGACGAGCACTTTACTCCTAGACTACCGAGGTCAAACCCTTGGAGCCATCGGGACTAAATGTACTATTAGTTGCTTTACAGTCACAATCATTACGCGTTTAATTTACATCGACCCTAATGGGGTAAGAATGAGGAAGGCAAGATTTAGAGGAAATATACCTGCATTTACGGCAGGGCAAAAGAGCGGAAAACTATTTAAGAAAAAAAAAATACTCAATACACCTCATAGGGATGCTAGCAAGGAAGTTCCCGTAACCAGTGAACCAGATTAGACGAGACAAGGCGTCAATCTAGCTTTGTCTGATTACATATTTACGAGGTGAGGTAAGGGCTAGGAATCTCACCCACCGTGGTAGAAAAAAACAAAAAGATGCCAGTCTAACACGAGAGTGACGCCTTAGACCATTCAGCCGCTGAAGCGATTCCTGTTGGTTTAAAATATGTGGATAGCTCGGACGGTTGGTAAGATGGCCGTCAACACACCATCCTTGCGTCTAATCTCGCCAGTGAAACGATGCGATTGAGTGACTACTAACAGAGATACCAACCCTACCCAAGGCTGTCCTTATTAGACGTGGAGACCTGGGCAAACTTTGAACTTTGTTTTGCGGGGCCCCTAGTTATCTGCTTAACACCCCCCCCCCCCCCCCCGGAAAGAAATTACAAAACTCAATTTTTGTCTAATCTTATTACAGTAGTTGGCACATATATACGAATTTTCTGCCGTATAAGGTATCAGGAAATGCCCTAAAAGGTAAATACATGCAATAATTAGTGGTAGAGGCCGTGTTTTTTTTTATACACATAAGGGTTGATTTCTCCCCAACCCTTTATTCTATTTTCTTCCCCAATGAACTTGATCTCTATAAAGGTACAAATAACAACTGTGCAATTTTGAATTAAATTGGTTAATGATTTCAAAGTTATCGTGTGACATATCACCCACAGACAGACATACAAATGCAAATCGGTGGAGTTAAAACCGAGAGCTCGCTTCACTCATTCAATATGTCAACTCACATAATTATGTTTTTGTTTTCACACTCTGACAATATTTGCTAAATCATCTATACAGGGATTCTATTAAACGTACACGCAAGCAAAAATTTCTCACTCCAACTGGTTTTCCCCTCTATCGCCTAAGCAAGTGCGCAACCCCCCCCCCCCCCCCCCCCCCAAATCGCAGAGCTCAGTTTGGTCGTACCGTTTGCACAGCCCTAAGGGCAACCCTAACTTCACCACACAGACAATCCCTGATATTTTTTTAAGTTAGTTCATTTGAAAGCTCCGTATAAAAGCGACAACAAATTTGGCCATTCAAAAATTGTACTAAAAATAAAAAGTTATATGAAAGAAAAAAATGGCACCTTTTCTACATCCCGACTAAAAAAATGTTATGTTCTAAAAACTCCGCCTCTACTAGAATTGAATGTAAACATTTTTTTTTACCTCTTAATTAATATCGCAGTCTCCAAACAAAACACGCAAACACAAAGTGTGTGTGTGTGTTTTTGTAAACAAAATTAATCTATTTTTCAAAAAGAGAAGGGGAAAGGGGGCTGGGTTAAAAAAAGAGGTCTGTGTGAATGTACAGTAAATGAAACACAAAAGTAAAGCCAAAATAAATATAAATAAACTCTGGGATCTCGGTAGAGTTCAATTGGGTTGGGTGTGGAGGGGCTTGGGGAGGTGACAAGGGTAGTTTTCGATGAGAGTGGGTTTTTTTTTTTGTCTGACTGAGAAGGTTTAGTCGCTCGAACGATTAAGGGATTAAGTTTGCCAAGCCTTCTTTGTGATTGTTCACTTTACAGTAACCTTTACAACAGACAAGGATTGACGAGCGGATAATGCGCTTGACCCGCTCTGAAGGCTAGGTCTCGACTTCAATCAGCTCTTCTGGTGAGGTTTCATTATGCTTTCTCATATAGAGAAGGTATTGTAATCATGAGAAGATTTCTCGAGATTATGATGATTCTTGAGACGTTTTATGTCATAATGTGTGACCATATTTTCAAAAATCAACTATCAGTTAACTACTCTATAAGATTTTCTCAGAAAAACAAACATTATTTTGATAGTAATATGAAAAATTCTTCAGATATACATTTTGTATACGATTAATGAAGCCATTTTTAAATAATTACACATTTTCGAAAATCAGTAAATTATTCATGACTTAATATTTTGTTTGAAAAATTACCATTTATTCTTATTCATCATCTCTAGCCATTTTGAACAAAAATATTACATCCTTTTTTTAAAAAATTTCAAATTTTCAAAAATAAGTCTTTGTTTAGATACGCTTGAACAAATTTTCTCACGGAAAACCAGTTTATGTCCATATTCACCTGGAATGAGGATACAACACATGTTCTGACTGCACCTTTGGCAAATGTCCTTTATTCAGATGTGAAAAAATTGGCAATACTAATCATTAATTCTATTTTATAATATTAAAAACAAATAAATAATACTCTAAAACTGCCTCAAGGAGCCTGAGATAACTATGGTGGAGTATAAGGGCTTCGTGGATCGCAGTTTGAAAATGCTAATACAGGATGTTCGGAAACTCAACGCCCAAATTGCACACAATTTATTTGAACTAAAAGTAATACAGAATCCCTATTCACTTATATCCTGCAAACTATGCTAATACCATTAAATTGTGTTCAAATTTGGCGTACAGTGCCGGGAGAGCAAAGCCGTGCAAGCATGCGTGTACAACAGGTTGCATAAAAGTTAGGCACTGAACACCTCGCCATATTGGAGCACGGCACCAGAACATACCACTATATTAATAGTAAACAACACACCAGTCCATCTAAAAATGGGGATACGTTCTGAGGGTCATCATTAACGGTCCTACATCACAAAAATTGCTTGCCATTATTACATGTGCAGTGCTACGCGCCTAATTCCTATGCAACATGTTGTACACGCATGCTTGCACAGCTTTGGTCTCCCGGGGCTGAACGCCGAAACTTTGAACACAATTTAATTATATAAGCATAGTTTTCCGAATGTAGGTGTACAGGGATTTGGTATTACTTTTATTTCAAACAAATTGTATGTGCAGTTTGGGCCTTGAGTTTCCGAACTACCTGTGTAGGCTACTGTATATACATTTTCTGTACTATAACAATAATTATCTCTCACTACACCCTCCATCGTACCTTTACCAGCACAATTCACACTAAATAAAATACATCTACTGTAGGAATGATAAGTGACTGCTAGCAGAAGAATTTATTGCAAACAGTGGCTGAAAATCACTAATCACCATGTGGAAATAATAAATTATTTCCTTAATAATACTATATTATCAATTAAAAGTTTTAACAAAGGCTTCTAATATTACTTCCCTTAGGATTACCTTTAAATTGGCTTTTTCATGACTTATGAAAGAACAAAAAATATTAATACAACTATATGTTTTTTCGTTTCGCGCTCGTGGCAACCAGAGATATTATAGTATATAAAATAATAAATTAAATTATTATATTCACACTTGTATCTTGCTATAACTGGCCACTAAATATATATATTTACAACTTAACGAAAGAGCCATACAAATATTTGTTTCAAAATAAAACGTTTATATATTTTTAATCACATCATCCATCAAACACGACCTAAAAGTGTTTGTATGAAGTCGTATTGTATTCTTAGAACTCCAAGTTTAATGACATGTTGTGTACACGTTTATCATACCCTACCATATCGTACCATATGACTACCCATCTCATCCTGTGCGCCTTGATTATCACCAATATGTTTGAGGTTTCATACAAGCCATCATAAAGTTCTACATTATTTAACTTTACACACGGCTCCAATGAAACTCAGCTCTCGTTTATATTATACAGATAATATGGTTCATTTCTTAGTAATAATTATGTTCGAGACCGTTCTGCTAGCTTGTTTAAATTACTCCGACCACTTACCAATATGTATCTCCAGCTAATATAATTATTTACTACGTTCCTATTTGAAAATAGAATATACATTAACACAATTAAACGAGTTCCAGGCTAATCATATTATCGTCGACGGATAAAAATTTATTACTAAATTAAAAAATCAAATTAAATCTCATTAAGTTTGATATGGTAATTCCTCTGATCATTCAGATGTGCCCATCACCACTATTCTCTCCTTTTCCAACTATTTCGAAAGTTACTAGCACTCCAGAAGGGCGAGCTTAATGTAATTACGGTCATACAATTGGCGGGAATCTGCTCGGGCCTTAGTTAAATCGGTGGCGTGTCTGTTTACTGGGTCCCGGGTTCGATTCCCAACATGGCCTGAAAATTTATCATTAGTTAAATATAATTTTATCGTTTCAAATTGATGAATTAACAGTCGAGGGGCTGTACGTACTAGATTTAGGTTAGTTTATAAGGCTTGTGCTGATATAGTCAGTCAGTTCAGAAAGTGCACGTTAAATACCTAAAATAAATATTAAAAAAACAGCAACAAAACCTGCTAATTGCTTCCCTTCTCTAGATTCAGGAATCAAGAAAAGAAAGGGAAGGAATGATGGACGGAAAGAGGAGTTTGTATTTTCTATTCACCACGGACCTTCACATTTTTTATGGTCTTGGTATTTACAAAAGAACGTATTATACTATCGGCGGTAATATACACATTAATTATTTTTTTTAGCCCTTTTCCATATTTTTGTTTTATTTCGAAATCTTTAACAGAACTGCTCTAATGGATATTAAGAGGTTGACAAATACCACCGCATGGCGAGGCTTTTGATATTTACCTTTTATTTTTTACCACGCTTTTTGGTTGGGCCAGGTTTTTTTATAAGTGCTTTATTTTTATCTGCTCCATGTTTCACCATTCATCCGGGCTATACGCATTTGTTTCAGTATCGCACCTTACTACCCATTCTGTCTGTACGCATATGTAGGCCTACTAATTAGGATAATAATTTGGGGATAGGGAAGGCTGAATTTAGACTGTACCCGGATTTGCGTGGATGGAGAGTATAAAAAACCATTTAGTAAAAAACAACCTAGGTACACCCGAACGGGATTTGAACCTCTGTATCTCTTTAATCGGCAATCCAGTCTATTGCGAGAGTGACGCTCTGGTTAGACCATTCGACCACCGAAATGGCCTATGCACATTTCATTACGCTAGTTAACCCGTCGGTAGCATAGTTGGCTAACGTGCTAGTTTTGTGTTGAGCTAGACTGCAGAGGACGGGGATATCGATGCTCGAATCTCAGTCTGGTGAACTGGGGGAGGTTTTCCTAAATGGTTTTCCACTCTCTCTCCACACAAATGCGTGTTCACTTCCCCTAAATATGACCTTCCCAATTCCTAATCCATTAGAGTAATTAGTACATAAGCGTATAGCCCGAACTGGTAGTAAAACGTGCTGCTAAATATATCAGCACACGACTTATAGTAAACTAACTTAAATTTAGAACAGACACAACACCCAGCTCCCAGCCATGAAGGTGGGAAAACCATTTGAAGAAAACATCCTCAGGACATCTCGCCGGGGTTTGAGACCCGTCACCGGACAAACGTACGCGTTAATACCACCTAAATACCTGAATCCTCGGCAAGTTAATAGATCAAAGGGACATAATTGAGAAAGGATTTTTTAAGGAACTCTACCAACATTCTCCTGAGTTAAAAAGTGGAAGACTATACTAATAATAAAAGCCTGTAACTAGTGTATTAGGCTGGTTTTGAAGTTGGACCTCTCCAGTCAGTACCAGGAGTGCTGGGCGGTCACCTAGCCTTACCTGTGAACGAAGCATTTGTATAAATAGCTGTTGAAATCTGTAAGATTCGAGTCAGTTCAGACGAAATCAATTTTAATTCTTAAATAAAATTAAGGCTACGCCTACAACTTTTAAATTTGTTGTTTATGGTAAATATAAGTAATCTGAATTAATATTTAATTGTAATTGCATGCTAGCTGCCACCAGAAGAGATAGGATTAGGAATGAAGATGTAAGGTCAAGAGTTGGAGTACATGGAGTAAACTCCATTCACGGTAGGAATTACTCTCTGAACGGTCTTTTTTCCTACCAATATCCTACTATATAAAAGATTTCTGGTAGGGGAAAAGGCCTTTCAGAAAACAATTCCTACGGTGAACAGACTTTACATGATATAGTTTTAAGAAGCAAGACTGAGATGGTATGAGCATGTAATGAGGATGGAGAAGGAGAGAATTCCAATAAGATAGATAGATATGAAGTATGAGGGAAGAGACCGCAAGGGAGACCAAGGAAGAGATGGGAGGAACAGATAGCAGCAAGTGTGCAAGTGAGAGGAGGAGAGTGGAAGAGAGTGCAGGAGGGAGAATGGTGGAAGGACAGAGGGAGATAGAGGCATTTTACTAAACGGACCTGGCCACAGGCTGGAAACAGTGCATGATGATGATGTACTAAAATTAACATTATTGTGAGCCTTATAAAATATTTTTAGTTTTGTATTTATAAATGTCTAGCTATTTAATCAAGTATTTTTACTAAGGGCTAAAACTTTAAAATATAAGCTATCATAGAATTGTTTTTTTTAAACAATGTTATGTCATCGAATGTTGCAAAGATAATTATTTATTTTGAAATGTAGCTGTAATATGTTATTTATAGCTAAGAGTGTCACTCATTAGCCAGGTATCAACGAACACACAGTCCCATGTAAGGTATAATCGAATTTTTATAGAAAGGATTACATTTGACAGATTAAAAAACCTACTAGATCTACTTTATCGTATTCATACGTCAACTAATGTTATCTACAGGTGTAAAACTTGAAATATATTACCAATAGGCCTACCCATAAATAAAAGGGTTGTGCGAAGCTTCAAAATGCCGAAATAGAAGTAAAAAGTAAAATCAACGTTTTTACTTCGTTACCCACAAGAACCTTCGCATCTTCGAAACATTTCGAAGGAAGAAGAACACTTCGATACATTATGCACATATTTTAAATATATCACTAAATATGTCATATTTAAACATACATTTAACTACTTTAGTGGCCGCATGATCTATGCCGTCATTCTCGCAATATATTAGACTGCCAATGACAGGGAGATCGGTATGTCAGGTGTACTGAGGGTAGTTTTCCTAAATGGTTTTCCACTCTCCCACCACTCAGAAATTAATACTGATATTAATATTGAAAAATAATTTCATGATACTAATCTATTTAATAATATAATTCCATCTAATAAATTCAATGGGGGTGGTGTAGCCACATTATATGAACGTAAAAAATTCATTGAACCTTTATTAATTATTAAAATTCGACTCCTTGATCGCTTACAATATTAGATAAACAAAACAAACAAGAAAACATAAACCTTGGGCCAACATCAAAATTAATGAACCTATCAAATCCCAATCAATTATAGTTATCAAACCACCTGAAACTATATGTATAACGACTAGTGATTGAATTACATCTTTTTACAACGTAAGATGTGGGCTAGACTATACTGCCCATGACAGAGAGATTGGGGTTCGAATCCCTGTCAGGTGTGCTGAGTGTGGTTTTTCCAAAATGGTTTTACAATCTTCCTCCAAAAAAGTGCGGTTACACTTCCTCTAAATTCAGCCTTGCTTATTAAAAATTAATTAGTAAGCCCTACATATGCGTATAGCCTGAACAGGTAGTAATACGCTTTGCTAAAACATAAATAAATACAAATTACAATATATTATAGCATTTACTGCTTAGTTACATTCATTATATTTTAGAGAAAAATTTCTGAGAGAATTAAACTTCTTTTGAAAAACTATTTGTTTATACGAACATTAATTAATCAATCGTATTATTCAATGCTTGGGGTTTAAAAATTGGTTCTTTGACTTCCTTTGGTTGTCAAATATTTTAGTAACTGTGCTGGCCTATTTCTAACATTGTTTTTGGAGTTTTTGAATAAATATACTATCCTTATATCAAATTATGTCGGAAAGAGGAAAAATCATATTTTAAAAATATGTATAGATTCTGTTTTTGGGGACTTAGATTCTCAATGCCAAATATTATTTGATAAATACGCTCTAGTTAATTTGGTAAAAAAAATCACACCCCAAAAAAATAATACTCTAAAACTTGAATAATTCAACTATTCTAAAAAAAAGTATAAACAAAATGAATGTTTTAACTTTTTTTCCCCCTTTTGATTGAATGTCAGCTTGGGTGAATCTTTAAGTACGTGATCATTTGGATACACAAGTGAGTTAAAAACGAATGAATGTCATCATAGGTTCCCAAATTATACTATACACCCCATTTCCATTTAGTTCGTGAAAAATAACTAGAGCGCCATTGGGTGACCTGGTGGTCTAGGGGTAAGGTGTCAGACTTCTGTGCTGAGGTCCGGGGTTCAATCCCAGGTCCCGGCACAGATTTATCTGATTTCCAAACCCTTCCTTCACCTCTGACAAGACGTGTATTAATCACAACTTGTGAATGTGAGGAATGCCAGGCCTCCACCGTGGTTCGGATTCCACGTTAAACTGTAGGTCCTCCATTTCATCTCACAATCACCCTACCATTTCACATTAGCGTAAGTGCGTATAACCCGAACGGGTAGTAAGACGCGGTGCTAATAATAATAATAACTAGAGCGCAGCACGTCAGCTCTACGAATTAAAAATTGGCTTGGTCCAATATTAATCCCCCTCCTTCCATTCCACTCTTTAGCAGTTAATTAAGAGCCAACAAAACACAAGGATACATGAGAGGGGGGGGGGGGAGAGGGAATACGTTTCAAGCTGATACCAAATAGAAACTGTTAACGACATAGCGATTGGTCGATACAGTTCATTACAATGATACATTTTCTATTTTTTCTATTGGTATATTTTTTATTCCAATAACCGAATGTACATCCTAAAGGAATACTATAAAGGTAAAATCCAATTTATATATGAAGGAACATTTTTGACAGTTTTTTTAAGCACCGTTTCATTCGGGTTATACGATTGTGTGTTAATTACGCTAAGAGAAAGGCTGGATTTAGAGTAAGTGTGCCCGCATTTAAGTGAAGGGAGAGGGAAAACCATTTAAGGGAAAAAATTATGAAAAACCAAGCTCCGTACTCACGACCGGGATTCGAACCCTAATATCCCCATCATTGGCACTCTAATCTATTGCAAGAATGACGCCTTATACAATACGGCCACCGAAGTGGGTGCTGGAGTGCTAAACGTACTAGTAATAAAAAACGTATTTACACCCTTTTATAGCTTAAGTTTTAATTCACAGAAAAGAAAATCGGGGTATTTTTTTACAGGAGCTTGTTCGCGAGCATCAACATTTATTTTATTGGATTATTTTCGGGTAGATTGACGAGTCTCATATTTCTTGATGAGCCGCATCATATTTTTCGCCCACGTACTAATACCACAGCGCGCCAGTCATGTGATTAGTTCCTCTTGGTTGAGCCATGAATAATTGAATCAAATTTGTAATTCCTCTAACATCCTTCATATTATGATAAATGAGATAACCGTGTCTTACTACCTGTTCAGTCTATACGCATATTATGTATTAAGCTGATGAGCTAGGGATGAGGAAAGTTTAATTTAGAGGAAATTTACTCGCATTTACCTGGATGGAGATTGGAAACCAATTATTGAAAACCAACCTCAGTGAACTAGTTTTCTTCAAATACTTATCTCCTGTGTTTTATTTAATGATAATATTTGGTAAATACAGTGTATTGTTAACTTAAGACAAGTTAAATGTAAGAGAAGGCTTATGCCTTAGTTTCACAATGTAAATAAAGACAATAATAATCTAACTGGGATTCGAGCCACAATCTCCATGTCAACGGCAGTCTAATCTATTGCGAGAGTGATGCGTTAGACCATGCGGCCACCGAATCAGGTTCAATGGAAGTATTTTTTTTTTCATGATCTTTAGAAACTTATAAATCCCCAGCGTGATCTAACAATAAACAAACTAAATAATAATAATACTTAGCACCGCGTTTTACTACCCATTCGGGTTATACGCTTAATTACTAATTACACTAATGGGTTAGAAATTGGGAAGGTTGAATTTAGAGGAGGTGAACCCGCATTTGCGTGGAGGGAGAGTGGAAAACCATTTAAGAAAAACCACCCTCAGTTCACCCGACCGAGATTCGAGCCTCGATCTCCCGTTCTCGGCAGCCGAGCTCAACAAGACTGGCGCGTTAGCTAACTACGCCACCGAGGCGGGTAACAAACCAAAGGCAGACATTTCATTTTCATATAATTATTAGGGTAAAAGTAAAAAAAAAAGAAACAAGGTTCACATCCGTTAGCTCCCTAAATAATAATTATACAAAGTTTAAAATTTCCATGGTCCTTAGTTTAGCAACCTACCGCACCAGCAATCACGCAGTTTAATACTTCAGGTTCATAATACGTGTAGTAACAAAAACTAAGGTTTCCCAAAGAAGGTTGTTAGTACCAAGTTTTCGCGTTCTATGTTTCTTGGTTATTTAGCTACCCGAATAGGTACTCACAGTTTAATGTGTTAGGCTCACTATGAATGTAAAAAATGAGGCGAGGGTGCACAACCTAAATATTTCCATAACTACTTATTCAAAGCGTAAAATAGATTTGTAATTGAGTTTAAAGATGCACTTTCCAGTTGACACGCGGTCTAAGTCATTAGGATCGACATATTTGAGTTTTAAAAACTAACCCGAGTTGCATACCTCAGGGTTTCACTAGGTAAACTTGAAAATTGCCACCTTTAATTTTATTTTTTTCCTTGTTTTTGAATACACACACATGAGTTCACGTTCACAATGTCTATAGTTCACTAAAACCTAATTGTGTTTATACTTAACCGTAAGTGAGAGGGGTAGGCACAAATAAAACAAAACAAAATCTCACAATTAGAATAAATTTAATTGAAATCTATTTCTTAACATTTAAATAGTCGGCGATGTGCTTTTACTAACTGTATACCATTTTGATTAATATGTTCTGCCTTTTAAAGGGATAATTAATCTTTTTGTGTGAATATATATCCATGTAAATGTAATATAAAATCACAAAAACAATTGAACGTGACCATAGCCGGGATTATTAGCAAATAGCCCGGACAAAATTCGGAGAAAGCGGAAACTTTCAGGATTGGCTCAGAATTATATACCTTACAACATATCAAAAGTTCCCTTAAGTCTAAGGCTTGGCTTTTTTTTTAGAAGAACCCAAATTTTTAAAAGTCCATAATTACTAAAAATTATTTTAAAGCGTGCATAAATTAGAAGAACGCTGAAAATTTCAGGATTGACTCAAAATTATATGATTAATAACATATCAAAAGTCCCCAAAATTCCGAGGCTTGGCTCTTATGGCAGAATACCCCAAAGTTCAAAAAATCCATAAGTACTAAAAAATTATTTTAAGGTGGGAAAGAATTATAAGAAAACAGACAATTTCAGGATTGACTTAGAATTATATGCTTTACAACATATACAAAGTTCCTTAAAGTCCGATGCTTGGATTATTTGGTAGAATACACCAAAGCTCAAAAAGTCCATAAGTACCGTACTTATAAATTATTTTAAAGTGGGAAAAAATTAATGAAACACTGAAAATTTCAGGATCGACTCAGAATTACATGCTGTACAATATATCAAAATTCCCCAAAAGTCCGAAGCTTGGTTTTTTTAAAAGACCCCAAAGTTCAAAAAGTCAATGAATACTTAACAATTATTTTAAAGCTTGAAAAATTATAAGAACCCAGAAAATTTCAGGAGTGACCCAGAATGATATGCTTTACAACATATCAAAATTCCCCTAAGTCCTCCTAAGCCCCATACTCTTCTAGCTCTTAATAAATTCGTGACCTCCAAATTATTTCCCCGAAATGGTATCCTGAATAAGCTAGAGATATCTTGTGAATCTCTCAGGTGTGTAAATAAATCAACAACATCTATTTAACTGTATTGTGTGTATTCCGATATAGACCTGAGTTAATGCAGTTCTTTTCAAATGAACTAGCAACTAGACCTATGGCTTTGTTTGACGAAATATCGATGAGGAAGATGAGGAAATCAACCCTCGCTGAAGTCTTATAATAGGTTTCTCCTTGCAAAGAAAATGCACCAAAATACACAGTGTTTGTTGTAGATGGTGGGTACTTTCTTCATATCATTATTTGGCCGAGACCAGCTACTTACAGGATTATTTGCATGACATATTCATCTTATATGATGAAACATTTTAAGTGTTAATCATGGTGTACATCCTGTTGTGTTTCGTATGGGTATCTCAAATCTTTATGGAAATATGACACCAATGGAAAAATTTGCTTTGGTAAAGTACCCTCAAAGTAAATTTAATGGAAAATGAGAGCTGCGATTTTGTTTATAATGCTAAACAATGCCTATACACAAAATTTAATCAAAATCTTTACAGCGGATTTCGAGAAAATCTATTTATTCTTTTTTTTAACCTTTAGTAAACAACTCTAAGCTTAGAGTTGGATATATAATTCCAAAACTTCTCGGGGGAACCTTATTAAAACTCCAGAAGCCAAGTTTCAGCCCAATCGGTAACATGGGTTCGGTTCTAGACTGAGCTACAGACACACTAACAAACGGCGTTGCAAAAATCACTTTTTCAGTTTCGGTCAAAATATCGAGTTTGAAATTTTTGACCAATGATTTCAATTTCAACTTCCTTTATTATAGTGCTGTCACAAGACCTATAACAGGCCAGCATTGAAAATTACAAAAGTACCTTGATAAAAAAAAAACCCACAACTATACATTATAAAACAAAAATTCAAAGCAAAGAAATGACAGACAGAAACTACAAGACAAGAAACCCGCCTCGGTGGCGTAGTTGGCTAACGCGCAAGTCGTGTTGAGCTCAACCGCCGAGGACGGGGAGATCGAGGTTCGAATCTAGGTCGGGTGAACTGGGGGTGGTTTTTCCCAAATGGTTTTCCACTCTCCATCCACGCAAATGCGGGTTCACTTCCTCTGAATTCAACCCTCCAAATTCCTAATCCATTAGAGTAATTAGTACTTAAGCGTATAACCCGAACGGGTAGTAAGACGCGGTGCTAAATAAAAAAAAAATACAAGACAAGAAAAAATATTAATATTAATAAAAGAGTAAAGAGAAATAGTGAAAATCACTCAGCATTGATAGAGATTATAAGAACAAAAATAAAAACCGTAATTAGAATATTGCAAATTTAGATATTAGAAGTAGAATTGATTAAATTAGTAATAAGGGAGCTTCTTATATAATTCTATATGAATTGTGAATCTATTTTAACAGAAAAATTATATATTATGTAAATAGCTACGGAACCAATTAGGTGTAAAATAGGCCAAAATTACTAAGTTTCTAAATAATAATACTCTGTTGACATAAATCAAAACTTTACTTTGATCAAAATAAATTGCGTCTACCTGACCCTGCGTCGAGACTTGAGGGGCAAACTGCCCCAGAAACTCTTCTAAGTTAGTGAACGCAGATTATTTTTAAGAGAGCCATTTTAATTATCTGAGAGTATATTTTTTTAAATGATGAAAAGTATGCTAATTTATTATTTTCTCGGATACTTAAGGAAAAGTATTTGAGAGAGAAATAATTATTTTGTTACAGACAATTATTTTCGTCCCTCACTCCCCCAATTTTTTTTTATAAATAGGAATAACAATAGACAGCCTAAGATTGAAAATATAAGCTAACACAGAAATAATAATGTTGGCACAGACTTTGACAATAAAGCTTGGAATTCCATCAAAACCAGCCCCTTTTGATGAATTCATTTTTTCAATAATAATATACACACCCCGTGGTGTAATGTGGCAAGGATACAAAGAAAGAAGGACTAATTTCACTAGCAAAACAAGGCGTAACTGGTAATGCGGAGTTATAAATGGATTGAAAGTATATCCCAAACTCATTTGCTAATAATAAAGAATCCTTGGTGATATTACCATTAATTTCTATGTGAGACGGGAATAATTTATTCACGCGATTATTTTCGACATATTTAAAAAATAATTGGGTTAGCTTTAAAGACTATTTTCAATTGAGTTCATCCAATTGGCTCTATCCACTGAAAATACTGTTTTAACAAATTTTTGAATCTGAGAGATATGTAAATAGAATTATCTATTTAAAAAAATTCTTTTGAAGAGTTGATTCTCTTTCATCATATTACAGTATTTAAGTGTAGAATAAAACCAATAAATAAATTTGAATGAGTTATGAACAGTGATTCTGGGAATATGAGTATTTATTTTGGTGATAATTATAATTTGTTGAAATCAGCAGTTAAATAAACACAAGACCAGTCAGCATTAGCCGGATCGTTATAAAGAGTGAAATGATTACTATGAGCGTATTCGTTAAAATAAGTGAGGGTGGCATTTAAGAAAATAGTAATTGGTATATCTAACTCATTAATAAAGGAGGATGAGATTTGTCTATGTTTACTAACTATTTTGAGCTAAATGTTACCAAAGGTTGGAGAAGATGAGCAAAAACAAGGTCTAAAAGTTTAGAATTATTACTGCCAATTCTGTTATATTGTTCTAATCCTATCATAAAAGTCACCTTTAATTACAATTTGTTATAATAGTTAGATATATTTTGTTTGTGATGAAATTTCTAATCAATTTTAGGGCTGTTAAAATCACCTAATGGTATTATTCTAAAAGGATAGTTGACCAAAGCACCTTCAAGAAATGTGAAGTGTATTTACACTTTGCACCGAGTCTAACTACCCGTTCGGGTCATACGCTTAAGTACTAATTACGCTAATGGGTTAGGAATTGGGAAGGTTAAATATAGAGGTAGTGAACCCGCATTTGCGTGGAGGGAGAGTGGTAAACCATTTAGAGAAAAAAACCAGTTCAACCGACCGAGATTCGAACCTCGAACTCCCCGTCCTTGGCAGTCTAGCTCAACATGAAACCAGCGCGTTAGCCAACTACGCCACCGAAGTGGCTGGAAAGTGAAGTAGTTACAAAACATTTCGACTATTGTTGTTGTTGTTAATAATAATAATAATAATAATTTTGCAAAAGTTATAATTTACTGTTTTCGTACGGCTCGGCCTTGTTTATGCCATTGTCTTTTACCTGGCCGATTGTCTACCCTGGCGTGTCTTATCTGTAGCCATGGCGACAAGCCCGGGCAAGAAATGATTGGATAGACTGGGAAAACAAGCGGATGAGGGATTTTTGTCTTATTTTTTTCTAATCACATTTTTTCAAATAAGTATCTCCCGCTTTTCCATTTAAGATTTTCGTTCCTATCGTCATATATATATATATATATATATATAATTCTAGTAAAAATAAATGGCCTCCAAATCAGACCATGAAAACCACTTGACGTTGTTCAGCAATCTTTTTTAACAACAGTACCACACTATTTTCAAGTTTTATAAATTCCTCTGGGAAAGTAAGGAGTTCTTTATGTATTTAGAAATATGCATATTGTTCAAATAACATTCAAAGAGTATATATAATATATATATATAATATTTAGCACCAAGTCTTATTGCCCATTTGGGTTATTCGCTTGTATATTAATTACGCTGGTATTTTTAGGGATTAAGGAAGCTATATTATAATAAGTATGCCCGCATTTGCGTGGAGGGAGAGCGGAAAACCGTTTAAGAAAAAACACCCTTGGTTCACCCGACTAAGATTCGAATCTCGATCTCCCCGTCATCTAAGGAGTATAGTAATGTATTAACATTAAGTCAGCCAGTTATTTATCTAGACCCTTGGATAGTCAATGGGGAGTGGGGTAGAGAGGGGGGGCCGGCTAAATGACCAATCCACTCGCCCCGTTGGGTGCATGGTCCAAACGTCAAGCTCATTTAGTCTGGTATGTCAACTACGGGGAGGCTGGGGCTCAAATCCCAGTTAGGTGTAACCGGGATGTTTTTTCTTAAATTATTTCTTACTTGCCTTTCACGAGGTCAGGATTCTAATCCCGGTCGGATGTACTGAGGGTGTTTTTTCTAACTTGTTTCCCACTTCACCTGCTTGCAAATGCGGGTACATTCCAACTAAATATCACGTACTTCATTCTTAAAACATTAGCATGATTAATGTATATGCGTATACTCCAAATGTATACTAAGAACAATGCAGTAAAAAAAACCCATTGAGTACTAGTTCTTAAACTAACGATACTACACCATATGATTCTTGATGCCACAGATCACGAAAACAGCTGGATTCAGCTGACACACAATGCCTTGCACTGACTTGGAAGTCTATTTACGTTGCAACAAGTAGATAAAACTATGATTTTAAAGATTATATTATGCTTATTTACGAATCAATAGCATTACCGTATTTCTTCGAGTCTAAAACGCATTTGTATTCCCATTGAAACGTCTCTAAAAACGGTGCGTCTTAGAACCGATGGCGTCTTAGAATCTCAATTCTTTTTGGAACAACGCTTTCAATGGCTCTAAAGACAATATATTATGGGATAGTAAAGATAAGATGGCCTAGAACAGTGGTTCCCAACCTTTTGTGGCCCATTTCCCCTTTATGGAGGTTGACTAACACCTATCGCCCCCTTTGATTTTCATTGTATGCCTAATTTTAATTTGAAGTAAAGTGTAAATAATAAAGCAGTTTTATTATTTCAAACAATTTTATCACCGTATATACCGTATATAAAAAAACCAAAGCAGTTTTATTCGGTCACTCTTAAATAAAATAGAAAAAAGATTAAAATGTACATTTTTTACAGATTTTTTTTAAGAACAAAGAAGTGAAATAATTAACTAAGATCATTGACGTACATTTAAAAAAACAGGAGTACATGTTTTCATTTTAAAATTGGAATCTGGAAAAAATTAAGTTGACAGTAACTTCTACTGTACAGTACTATTTTAATTTTTCCCCCTTTGAATACTCATCGCCCCCAAATCGCCCCCCACTTATTTATTGCCCCCCTGATAACCCAAATTGCCCACTTGGGGGCGATCGCCCCCAGGTTGGGAACCACTGGCCTAGAAGAATCAGACGCTGAATGTGAAGTAGACTCTGGTAATGATTCAGATGCAGATAACGACGGGTGAGAAGAATCAGACGGATATTGATTCAGAGGGAAGTGATGAATAAAATACCTACTGATAAATATATTTATAAGGTACTATTATTGTAAGTAAATTTAATTCTATAGTAAAAATTTAAGATATTTTAGCGTTTTATTTATATTTATTTTCTTAGAATCAAAGCTTTTTTTTCTGTTGATGGTACTGACAAATTAAGGCGCGTTTTAGAATCGAATAAGTACGGTATATCTTTATTTTAAATTTAATGTATTTGTGAATTTTAATTTCAACTAAATATAGTATCAGTTGATAGTTCAGGTGTAAAACTTGGGGCCCAGAACACCAGGAATACAAACCTCTTGGCTACGTGGCTATATAATTAGTTGATTGTGAATATATTGAGGATTCTAGTACATCTGGAATCACCTGATAGTTCTAATACTCTTGTCATTGTGTGATTCCGAAATCATCTTCAAAATAGTTTTCTCCCATTTTTATTCTTCACAGCATCTTACTACTCATTTGGGCTACAGCATTATATATATGAATTACACTAATGTGGTAGGGATCAGGCAGGCATTGTTTATAGGAAATGTACTAACATTTGTGTGTAGGGAGAGTGGGAAATTATTTAGGACAGCCACCTCATATACACCCGGCCGGGATTTGAAACCAGACTTCCTCCTTCTCTCCCCCGTTTTCGACCAATCAGAATAAATGAGGCCGGAATTTAGACCGAATGCCCACATATTATATTTCAAGATTCTTTATTTTTTTATTGTATTAATAACTTTTTATAGTAGACAAATTTAACCTAATTCATTTTATAAGTTAATGTGTATTTTTTGTTTAGTTCATCTGAGCATAGATTTATTGTATTTTATTTTTTCTTTATTTCCCTTAAGTTTTCCTTTCTTTTCCTTGTTTGATTGGTCAAGACTTTGATAAAAGTTTTTTCTACATGGCAAACACATTAGTTGTTCTACTCCTTATATTTAACTTCTCCACTTTTATTATTTGTTCTTCTTTCTTTCTCGCTTCTCTTTAATTTTCCTGAACTTTTACCAATAGTCTGCTTTAGCTCCTCCTTACTATCCTTCCTTTTGCTCATTTAAATAACGGACAGATCTCAGTTTAAAGTTACCGCATTATGCATTTCACTGCCACTATCATTAAATACGTATTTGAGTGATTTCCCCTATTTAAATCTAACGACCACGGTAGTAACAATCATTTTCCTCCCTTAGCCCCCGCCTAGACACGGAATCCACGATTCCGAGAAGACCTGTCAACCGCAATCGCTGCCATCAAGAGTCTCTTATGGGTACAGTCCAAAATTAGGAGGAAGGAACCTTTTTGAAGCTGAGAGTGGTGGGGACACGAGAAAAGAGCTTTTTTTTTTGCAGTTTTTTTAGCAACTTTTTTTTGCCAAAATAAATTACAATATTGACCAGTACATACATAGAGCTTCATTTTTTCACGTGTTGATATCAACAGTTGTTGAATATCTGTCATGAGCATAGAAACATTAGATGATACACTTTTCATCATACGAAGAGAAAAAGTTGTCATTAAATTTCAGGATACCCTAATAAGGCTGGTTTCTCCTCAAAGGTTTCCCACTCCCTATCCACCAAATGAGGGTAGACTACCTTTAAAATACTTCCTTCCTCATCCCCACCCCTTTGAGTTGTTTACATATATAGCTTATAAACTGAACAGGTGGGTAAGTAATACGGGTGATAAAAAAAAGTTAAAAAAAGTTTTACCTAGAGCTATTTTTAAAAACAAATTACCCACTTCGGTGATCGCATGATCTAAGACGCTACTCTTGCAGTAGACTAGACTGCCGATGACGGGGAGATCAAGTGCGGATCTTGGTCGAGTGTACTGAGGGTGTTTTTCCAAAATAGTTTTTCACCTACATTCAAGCAAATGCGGAAACAATTTCCTTAAATATAATCATCTTAATCCCTGAAACCATTAGCGTATAATTAATACCTAGGCCTACGCTTATAAACCAAGTGGTTTAGTAAGACGAGGTGCTAAAAAAATAATTCAAACAGAGACTAATAAAGTAAAATCGTTCACTAAATCAACTTTTTTAAAGGTGCACGTCAAAATTTTAGCCATTTAAAAATAAACTTGTCCTGTTCATAATTTAAACAACAAATAAAGCTTTTAATTTTAATTAGCAGATTTTGTTTTAAAATATCTATTTTATTTCCGTTAAAAACGTGGCCTATAAACAATGATTTTTAAATATCCCAATTTTAAAAACTATAAAGTAAACGACTTTCTTTCGAAATCTTATGTTCTTTGGTAAACGGATGTCGTTGCGACCTTTTTCTACCTGAACAGCTGCAGATTTTCACATGCGAGGACAATATCTACAGAGTTGAATTTTTTTTTAAATTGAAAACCAATTGCTGCGTTTGTTTGGATGCGAGGCAACTCAAGACTCCCTTTAGAATGACTTCGATTCATCAACGTCAACCTAAAAAAAAAAGTACATCGTATATTGCTTTAAGTGTTTTTTTTAATATAAAATCGTACTCAGACGGGCACTCACTAGAGTGCCGGGGGGGAGGGAGGAGCGAGAGATCCGTTAGATTGGATTATACTCAATACGGTGGCAACGCAAACGACGCAGTGGGGGTGGGCTGATCAGTCATTGTCGACGAAGTAGTGGCTCATTAATATTCAGCGACAGAAGAGCTTTATCTTGTTTGAGAGCGGTTTTACAGGATTCGCCACTGAAACGGGTAGAACGGAGGAGGACACTCTTGAAAAGGTCAACAAGGCAAACAAACACTTTACGGGAGATTTCTTATTGACTTTAAAGCTTATTGATTTCTGAAAGTTCGAGGATTTAAAAAAAATTAAAACACTTCTTACGTGTTCAGAAATCCTACATTATTTAAGTTGTTATTTAAAAAGAAACCCATTTATGCCAAAATAGAGGCGAAAGGCAGCCACATGCATTCATTATAACAAAGATTTTTAAAAAATGTGAAAAGCTAATATTAGCTCATTATAAACTACATTTTACGCAAAATGCCATATTTACTAGACAAATGGTAAGTGGTTAGAAAAATAAATTTAGCCTTCCTCAAGCAAATAAAGTCAAGTTTTAATTGGGTCACAATATAACATTTTAATAGGTATAAGGGCTTTTGTTTTTTTAGTTTTGAAACTACTGAGCTCCCATTCCCCTAAAAACCAAAACAAAAAACTCAAGTGTGAGTATATTTCCCTTCAAATAGGCGGTGGCCTTGAGAGCACGTTCCACCTCACGGATAACCTGTAAGTTAAATGTATAATACAACTCGAACCAGACGTCGCATTCTGATGCGGTGACCTGGAATATTTATTAGGAGACAGGGATATTGAAGTTAGTGAAATAATATATTTAAATGGAGTGATAAATTTAAAGAACTCTTTCACTCCTCCCAAACAAGCCGTTGCTAAATTAAGACTACTATAAGGTCTAGTGTAGACTACACTTGATGGAATTTCTAGTTCAATATTAGCAGTTTATTTAAATAAAAACTGTATATATATTTATTTTGCACTGCGTCTTACAATCCACGCGGGCCATATGTTTACATTTGAGTAGAAATAATTTACCCGCATTTGCGTGGAAGGTGAGTGGTAAACCATTTAGAAAAAATCATCCTCAGTAGGCCTAACCAGTAACCAGGATTAGAACCCCGATCTCCCTGTAATCAGCAGGCGAGTATAACATGAGAGTGATGCCTTAAATCAGTGGTTCCCAACCCTTTTCAGTTGATGTCCCCCTTGGTAGATCATAAAATTCCCACGCCCTCCTTCTCCCTACTATTTTTTTTTTCGGAATAGTTACTAAGATATTTTTAAAAGGTTTTGTTCTATTTACACTTTTTTATTTGATACATAAATCATTGTAACACTGGCAGCATAATGGTGTAAAAAATTATTGAAAATTGGTATGATGATTGGCACATTTTTATTTCCTTCACTTATTGAATATTGAGTTTGATGTTTGTCAGTGCACACCACAAATCGCTTTCCACTTCAAGTAAAAAACCGCCATTTAGTTTTTCTGAGAGAGAGAGAGTTGAAAATTTGATGGGGTTGCACGTGACCGCAATGGTAGATGTGGGGTAGGGTATAGAACACCAGTTCTCAAAGTGTACTTGGTGCTCCGCGAAGCAACTCTAAGTGCTCCAAGAAGAGTTTAGAAAGAAAAAAAACAAATGGGACAAAACTGTGAATTTGTGCGGCCATGAACTGTGTATGGGTAAGTATTGGGTAGAAATCACTCTCTGATGTGTCTGACATCAAAGAAGTAAGGGTGCTAAAAAGTCACTATCAGAATGTTGGTGTCAGATAAGAGATTTGATTTGAAGTTTTGCGAAATAAAGCGAAAATCATCCTTCCACCCTTTGCAACAACTTACTTACTTGAATCAGGAGTCTCTGCCTGTTTGGCTACTAAAACAAAATACAGATCCTACCTTGATGCAGAGCCAGATAGACTTGGTTGCAGCTGTCTCAAATTCAAACAAATAGAGCCACATTGTGCAAATCAATGCAGCCCCATCTCTCTCATTAGAATAAAAGCTCGCAGTATATATTTTATTGTTCTTTTTTGATGCCAAGTGACTTTTTTTTTTGCAGCTGTGAAAATGATTTTAGATAACATATCTATGTGGGTAACATATTGGGGATTTACAATACCTGCCTTGAATTCGTTATCAAATGTGTTGCCTCACTTAATGTTTTTTGTTGGTTTTTTTCGTTTATTTAGTTACGGTAGATAGGTTCCTTATTTCTTTGAAATTAGTGGAGAAAATAACATTTCGAATTTAAAAAAAAACTTGATATTTAACATGCCCAAATGCTTAAAAATTTGTTTCTACTGTGGAAATTGCTTTCATTCGGTTTAGTACCTATGTAGGTGCTAGGTGAAACTATCGTCGCCCTTACGCTAAATACATGTATCTGCAGAATTTATGTTTTGAGAGAAAGATGTTTAAAGTTCCAATTTTCAATTAATTCCAATGTGAAAAATTAAGTTTGGATTAAAATGTAAGCTATTTAGAACTCAAAAAATAATTCGTGCTTTTGCTACACGATAAAATATTGATTAACAACTTTAAAAATTCAGTTAGGTAAAAACAGCAAAATATGCACATACGTGCCTTTGGCATCAGGGTAACAATAGTGTTCCGTGGTGAATTTCTCTCCTGAAAAGTGCTCCTGTGATTCAAAAAGTTTGGGAACCCTGGTATAGAGGATAATTGGAGGGGGTGGAGGGGTGGAGGGGTGGAGGGGTTGGAGGGGGAGTTAAATCCAAGGCTTGCTGATTTGAAAATAAATAAATGCAGGCACACAAGCGTTTTACTTTTGGCTCGTCACCTAATAAGTGAATAAACATCTTGTAAACAGTGCTGCCAATATTGCAATAAAAATGTATCTTACTTTGGAAAAGATATTAAAATAAAAAAGGTTTTCAGTTCTTTTAAGGTGCTTTGTTCAATCTGCGACAGTTACCTGCGACTTCGCGCGTAGGCAGTCTACGGCTGGAATCGCAGTCTTTGCGCATGCGCAGCTTGAGCTTGGTCTGTGACACGAGGCGATGGCGGCTCGTGTCGCAGCACTGGTGGAGTGAGCAGCGCTTGCGGCTAGAGCTGCAGAAACAGTGCTGGAGTTGTATCGACATTATGTATTTGTTATTAAATTTTGTGTGTTAATCAACTTAAAAATGTTTAGCTATCGAAAATTGGAGATGCTAATGACTCCCTCGTATGATGTAGTGCTTTGTGAGTCAGTATTTCAACATCCATGCGTGTACAATTTAAAAAATCCAACGTAAAAGGACATGTAGGCGTGTATTCACCTTCTGTCTTTTCCTACTGCTGTACAACAACATTAATCAAAATATTTGGAAAGGTTCTGTCACTCGGGTCACCCGCAGTCTCATCCATCTCGAAATCGACTGACATCTGTGGGTGGAGTCGTGTCTTGGAAAACACCCCATGGGACTGTCACATGCGGCTAATGTCATCATGGTCTGTTGCGGCAATAGCCACGCGACTCCAGCTACAGTCGCAGGTAAACGCTTGGACAACGCGCCTTTTAGCTGATTTTTAACGTTATTTCCTAATTTTTCTACCCCCCCACCCCCTTGGAAGTATTTCACGCCCCCTCACCCCACTTGGGAAACACTGCCTAAAGACCATTCGGCCACTAGAACGGGTACATATATTAATATTAGCACCACGTATTTCGACCCGTTCGGTTTATACGCTTATGTACTAAGTACGTTAATGGTTTTAGGGATTAGGAAGGCTATATTTAGAGGAAGTGTACCCGCGTTTTCGTGGAGGGAGAGTTTAAAACCATTTTGGGAAAAAACACCCTCGGTACACCCGACCGAGATTCGAACCTTGATCTCCCCGTCATCAGCAGTCTAGTCTACTGCAATATTATCGCCTTATACTATGTAGCCACTGAAGTTTTTTTTAAATATATTTAGTTCTTAATAGCCTGAACGGGCAATAAGACGCTTACCGCTAAAATATTGCCAGAGACGATTGTGGGGTGAGCTAAAAAATACCATTGAATAGAGAAAAAAAACATCGCCTGGGAATGAACGAGGTTGGCTTAGTTTAGAGAAGTGAAAGGCCATTCATTCTAATCCCTCGACCAAATGAACGGAGAGGTTGCTCTGGAACAGAATATTGGGCATACAGGCAGGGGCCTCGACGATCGATTCAAGTCACGTTGTAATCGATCATCACCACCTACTCGCTCGTTGGAAAACCATGTCCTGGCTTTATGAAGGACCCAGTTGATTGAAGTCTCGCCTTCTTGGGTTTTCGCCATCCACGCACCCCCTCCCTGTCCATTCTTTTATACTCGGTGGGATGGCTTCTGAATTATTTATCTTTCAGTCTCTTAAAACTATTATATTATCTTATTCGAGTTTTATATTTCTCACTTCTGCATACAAAACTAATATTGAATTAAGCTCTTTAATTAAATATCATATTTTAGTTTTTTGAATGTTTTCTTTCTAAAGGTTTGTTTAAAAGGCACTTAACAACATCGGTGAGAATGCAGGCTAAATGTCAAGCTCATATAGCCTGGTTTGTAGATGGCGCGAAGGTCGGGTTTTTCAAATTCCGAACAGATGCATCAAGGGCGCAGACGAATTATACACCAGAGGTCCGTTTCTTAAAACTATAAGTCCACAATTTACCATCTACAGTCTACATGTTACAAGGAAATGTTTTACACTTGTAAATAAAACTGGTTTCATAAACAAAATAGTTTGATTTGTAAATCATTATGTACTCATGGAAAATATTATACAAGTCAGCTGTTATATTTACAAGGGATATATTGGGACATCCAAATTAAGTCTCCATTGTTATAAAAAGAATACACAAACAATTTTAAAATGACAGTGTAAGTTGACTTTTAAAATATCAGTTATTAAAAAAAAATCAAGGAACATAAATACATTTTGCTTGGAGCATCATACATTTGAGTTAAGAAATAAAAAAAATAAAGTAATAGAGTAAATTAATTTTATGTTAATGTTCTTTGTTTTTGAGGTTCAACATTACTGTGGGATACTGCGTAATTTAATTTTTCCTGAACTAAGGCAGTTGCCGATTTATTTTGTACAACCCTAATCGTCTTGTAGTAGTTTCTTAACTGTCAATGAACTAAATCGAGACCATTCATACGGGGCTAACCTCAATAATCACACGTCTACACACAAATCATAACCCAATACACATATTATACATGTTACTTAAAATATTTACATAGGTGATTGTTCATTAAAGTAGTATACTGAACTAATTATGTACAAATAACCCATTGAAATTGTTCTTGTAAAGTATTTAACCTATTTTCTGAGATTTGAACAAAATACTCCTTAATTTACATATGCTTATAAGCCACAAATAGTTTTTTTTTAAAAACCCCACCATAAACTTACTTGTAAAAAACAAGTTGTAAATTGTGAAATTTCACTTGTAATTGCTTACAAGTGTTTTCTTGTAGCTTTATGAAACATAATTTTCACAATTTTTTTTTTACAATTTACAAGTGAAATCTATTGTAAACTAGCAATCCCACACGACGTTTCCCGTGACCCTTCAAAAATTTGTTAAAAATAGCCTAATTAAAAAGTTAATTAAAAATTTAAAAATTCCTGCTTCTAGGTGCATTCGGACGCCCTTCCGTCCACCTATGTTAAAAATTTCAGATCTCCGCGTGCCATAGATTTGGCTGGGCATCGCACACAAACAAACACATACACATAAAAACACTTCCTTTTATTATTATAAGATTGTAGACTTGTAGCTTTATGAAATAAGCCCCAGGCACACAGCCTTACGGGAGTTTGTTTCACTGCGTTCCTTGAGCCAGGATGAATCTTTGAACACTGTGGAGTGCTAGTTTCAATCCTCAGTGATAACAGAACTTTCAATTGAAACAACTTACTTTCAAACTAATCGTTGTAAAGAGTTGGTAGTCCAAAAACAATAGTTCAGATACCAGCAATCCCACCCCCCTACCCAACTCACCCCCTCAACCCCTTTCAATGACCACACTTTTTACAGAAAATTTTACTAGTCTAAGATATATATAGAGTGTGTATAACCAGACAAGTTGCAAACATTCGCTTGAACAAAACAAAAGGACCATCATCATCATGAACTGTTTCCAGCCTGTGGCCGGCTCTGTTTAGTAAAATGCCTCCATCTCCCTCAGTCCTTCCACCATTCTTCCTCATGCACTCTATTCCACTCTCCTTCTCTCACTTGCACACTTTCTGCTATATGTTCCTCACATCTCTTCCTTGGTCTCCCTTGCTGTTTCTCTCCTACATACTTCTTATTCATTAATTTTATTGGAATCCTATCCCCTTCCATCCTCATTACGTGTCCATACCATCTCATCCAAACTTCCTCTACTATCTCATGTACCCTATGTACCCCAACTCTAGCCCCTACATCTTAATTCCTAATCCTATCTCTTCTGGTGGCCTCCACTTTCCCTGTTTCTCTTTTATCCAAAGTCCAAGTTTCCGCTGCATAGGTTATTATGGGTATGAAGTATGCTCTATACTACACTTCCTTACACTTTATATGGGCACTTCTATTTTCCATAGCAGGTCTCTTCCACACCTGTAGAATAGGGTGTATATAGTTAGATCGCATGTCCATTACATCGCGTGTCCATTAAATCGCGTTTTTGGTAAAAAATACATTGCTGGACAATCACGTCGCGTTTCCCCCACCTCTCTACACACAATTAACCCTACTCTGACGTACAACCAATAGGAATGAGGGGTCAACTGACTCCCCTTGGAAGGGTGAGAGTTTCTAGCTTGCCAAAAATCTAATGTCGTTTAAAAAACTTGGAGACTTGAATTTGTAAATTCAAATTGCTGTGGTGCAACGAAAAGCAAAGATGAAATAATAAAATAAGAGTATAATCTACAAATTAAAAATATGCCTTTTTATCAGGACAATTTTTTCCAGAGAAGTAAAAAACAAAATTATAGTGTAATTATTTTTTGAGTGTTGTAGATCCAGTTGCCTAAGCATCTCGGTTATGGTGAGGTTTATTTAATTTTAAGCTGCACTATTCTTTCAACCAGCTCCACCTTCAAAGTGCAATTCAGAGGGGAAATACAGGCGCACTATTCTTTCAACCAGCCCTACCTTCATACGGAGAGTCTGAGGTGAGAGTCAGGCACACTAACCTTGCAATCAGCCCTAACTTCAAAGCGAGAGTCAGGCACACTATCCTTCCAACCAGACCCACCTTTTAAGTGAGAGTCAGAGGTGAGAGTGAATCTAAGCTGAGAGTCAGGCCACTATTCTAGCAAAACGCGATGTAGTGGACACGCGATGTATTTGTAATGCGATGTAATTGTGTGTGTATATATATATATATATATACGCCCCTTCATTTCTATTGGTTGCTCGTCAGAGTAGGGATTGCTGTGTGTAGAGAGGTGGGGGAAACGCGACGTGATGGACCTGCAATGTATTTGTACCAAAAACGCAATGTAATGGACATGCAATGTAATGGTGCTCCTCCCTCCCCAGATACTTCACACTCTCTGCTTCTTTCAAATCTACTCCATCCAGTTCTATCACCTTTCTTGGCCTTGTACTCTGCCTTGTCATCACCATCACTTCACTTTGCGCCATACTAAATTTCAGTCCACATTTTTTCACCTCCTCATTTCATTCCCCCTCCATACCATCAAGTTAAAGGATCATTGTATTTTAAATGTGCTTTGTAATTTGCAGTTTGAGTAGGCTCGTATGAAAAGTTGGTTTATGGAGCCGATACCTGAACCTAGTTTTGTGAAAGCTTTTTTTTTACGCTGGAATGCAATTTTTGGCGTTCTGTAGTAAAATCATCTTTAAAGTGAAATGTTTAAAAAAAATACCTGCTTGATATTGATGTCACTAGGGACTGCACTTAACGATCCCCGTGTTGAATGACATGAGCTCTCCCAACAAGCGCAGCTATTTTAACCTGAAGGCTATGGATCTAGAGTATACCTCGTCTGTTGACAAGGGTAATTTTTACTATGTAATTTACCACGCTCCCTCCACGCAAATGCGGTCAGATTTAATCTTATAATACCTTTCTATTCCCTACTACATAATTGTTTTATATATACATATATAAAAAACACTTATATATACATAAGCATGTAGCCCAGACGGGTAGTAAGATGTAACTATAAAAATAAAATATCTTTATGTCTTCTTAATGTTCCACAATACCCAAGTTTTTTCTTTCTTTCTTGTATAATCATTTTTAAAGAGTTATTTAATAGACACTTTCTAAGTTCAGTAGTTACACTCTCAATTATTCGTGCGTGGTCTATCTGGTTTGTGGCTTATCCCTGCGGTATCCGGGATTTTATATATTTTTTTATTTTACGATTGCAGTTTTCCTAAGGGTCTTTGTTGATCTTGTAGTCTGGTCCCATAAACAATAGGCTACACTTCGGGAGAAAAATTGGGGGGGGGGGAGGGGCAGGGGTTTGGTTTATAAACTACTGTTGACTGTAGGCGAAGTTGGACAGTCAAGGGGCGTATGCCCGGAACTATTTTTTTTTAATTAGCCTATTAATACTATCCGTGTTTTCCTGAATATCCATGGAACCCACTCTTTCCGTTAACCCGGATGATCAAGAATAATAGCACACAAGCTAAGAACTAACAACAATAAATAGCATTAAAGTGGCCATTTATTTATTGGGCACTTTTGGGGACAGTCCCTCTAAAATCACTTGTTGAAGCCAGAGAATGCAGCTGCCATTTAAAAGGTTCATAATACACCAAATATTAATATTTTCTATATTCGTGTTTTTGGACAGTGTCAATAAACTAGGTAAAGTGTAGGAAGTATCCTCTTTATAAAAATAGCTCCAAGTAGGCTACAGTTAGAACAAAATGTTAAAAAAAAAAAAAGTCAAAATGAGTGAGTAATATCCATCACTTAATATGATGATATAATTATATGTTTAAACTTTTTAGTATCTAACTTAACTAACATTTTTATGCGCATAATACAAATTTTAAATTGCTTTGGTTTGTTTAACAAATTGGGGACAAACTCAGTTTGGGACATAAGTCTTATTTCGGGGACTTTTACCGGAAAATCGGAGATGATTGATCACCTTAGCCTACAACAGTGCGTATACTATACGCCGATTTTGATAGAAAGACATTCTGGAAGTCTTTATTTCGTACCAGAATTCTACTGTACAGTAGTATTTTGGTAGGATAAAAAAAACCTTCCTGAACGGTAGTAGTAAGTCCATTCCGGAAGGCCTTTTATTCTACTAATATAGCCCCTACTACCATACAGTATGAATTTATTACGAAATAAGGCCTTCCAGAATGGTATTTCTACCAAAATCATGGTATAGGCCTTCACAAACAGCCTTACCTACCAGATATTTCCCAATGATAATATCAGGACTAACTTGTATCCAGAGATTAACTATCTTAGACCTATTTAGGTGGTATCATAGTTTAAGGCACTACTCTAGCAGTAGACTAGACTGCCAATGACGGGATGATAGTGGTTCGAATCCCAGTTGGGTGTATTGAGGATAGTTTTTCCAAAATGGTTTTCCACACTTCCTTCACGTAAATGCCGATACACCTCCTAAAAATATAACCTTCCTCATCCCTAAAAATATTAGCGTAGTTAGTACATAAACGTATAACCCGAACGGATAGTAAGACGTGGTGTTAAAAAAATATTTTTCTTAGGATTCGAACCAGCGCCCCCATAAACTTGTGAGTGGCCACTCCAATCATTTAATTACGGGAAGAGCTTCCGCAAATATCAAGTACATTTGCCTCAGGCCGCACCCAACTTTGTTTGTTTGATCACTTTATCGCTGGCGTTATGGATATCAATCAACCACTTATCCTAATTGAATCTAAATCAAACACCGGCCGGAGTTAGCTCGGTGCTAGAGAGCTCGATTATGAACCCGCGGCCGAGGCTTAAATATGATAACAGGATATTTTTTTTTTTACAATAATCGTTTTTCATCCGGTGCCCTAAAAATAAATAACAAACTACGAATAACCATAACGCGAAATATTTTGCGTTAAGATTCAAATTTCATTTTACTTTATTATAGTGCTGACAAACAGTCCCAATATCTATTACAATCCAGGTCTGAAAAATACATACTAAAACAAAATCAATTTTTTTAGCACCGCGTATTACTACCCGTTCGGGTTATACGCTTACGTGCTAGCCACGCTAATGATTTTGTGGATTAGGGAGGTTATATTTATAGGAAGTGTGCCCGCATCTGCGTGGAGGGAGAGTGGAAAACAATTTAGGAAAAACCCCTCTCAGGACACCCAACCGAGATTCTAACCTCGATCATCCTGTCATCAGCAGTCTAGTCTACTGAAAGAGTAGCGCGTTAGACCACGCATCTGCGGGAAATAATAATAATAATAATATTTATATCAGAAAAAATTTATAGCAAAATTGTAATTTAAATTAGTAAATGTATCATTTTAAAAATGATATTTTTAAATTTAACAATTCAATGGACATTATTATTATTAGTGCCGCATCTTACTACCCGTTCGGGTTATACGCACTTACGCTAATGTGTAATGGTAGGGTGATTGTGAGATGAAATGGAGGACCTACAGTTTAACGTGGGATCCGAAACACGGTGGAGGCCTGGCATTCCACACATTCACAAGTTGTAAGACTGTTGTTATAATTCAACAATAATAATGATAATAATAATACTATATCCACCCTTTTCCATCGCATCTTGGGTTGTATATATACACATCAACTAAGGTAGAGGAGTCGAAGATAGGACTTTAGAATAAATCTACCTCCAATTGCTTGAAAGGAGAGTGTTTTTATTTTAGGAAAAAACTCACCCTCAGTACACCCGACCAGGATTCAAACCCTGATCTGACAGTCACTGGTAATTCATTCCAACACGAGAGTGACGCGTTAGAATTTACGAACACCGACGCGGGGTTTACATAATTTGCCGTTTTACATGTGGTGTCAGAAGCAAAACCAGACCGTACCAAAACTCGAGCCGGAATATTTCTTCAATAATTTAGTTTAGCTTAGTGAATATAGCAGGGGGTCAAAACAGAACCGAAAAACAGAAATTAACAGTTATTTCCAAGGAACCAAAACAGGAACCCTAAAAAATAAATTGCTTAGTAACCAGAACCGGAAGTGAACTCAAGATATATATCTATTTAGGTTCATAAAGGTTCTTGTTGGTTCTTTAAGGTTCTAAATTTTTCATGGGTCTTTTTTATAGTTGTATTTTATGCCCTTAGTTCTTTAACTTAATTTTATTTCGAAACATTCAATTTTTCCTTTTCTCAGATTTTTTTTTGTAAAGTTATGATGCAATTAAAAGAACCAGAAAAAGAATTGAAAGTTAATTAAGAACCTAAAATAACAGGAAATTTTATTTTTATATAAGTAGAACCGGATTGGAGAACCGGAACAAGAACCGGAACCGATAAATATTTCGGTTAGACTCCCTGGCATAGAGTTCGTATGGGTACTATGACATATAAAAAAACAGTTTGGTTTAGGGAATATTACGACACCTTTTTTCCTCACTCCCTCATTGTTATTTAATATATATATGGAGACGATACTTTCTTTTGAAGTGACCCAGATAACTTTTGACTTCCCCCCGAACTTTTTTTATACTTGTGCTTCACCACATCTATCATTAATAATGTGACAGGAGTGAACTTGTGTGTCCTCCTACAGGCATCAGACGAACCTCGTCGTGTCTTTATACGCCATAGGAAGGAGGCATCAGCGCACGAGGGGCGAGGATTAAAGGGTATAGTTATTTACTTGCATCCTCCATTTTGATCGAAATTTATGGACAAATTCTATTTCTACTAGGGATATTTGAACGTTTACTTTCCAAACCGATCGATAATATCAGCACGCGAGATACAAACTACAGTCCAATTTTTCATGGGAAGGACTTTTGAATTAATTTTAAATTAGTTGATAAATTACACCTGGACATGCGAATCGAACCCGTATCCAGGTGTTATTTTTCAACTAATATAAATTAATTGCAGCGTGTTTCCTCCATATGAACATCACCGTAATAACAATGATTTGCAATCTGTATGTTAATATTCAAGGAGCTTTAAGAGTATTTAACATAGTTTTTGTGGTTGAAATTAATGATATTTTACAGTTCTATATTTTTAGACATTTATAATAGCTATAAAAAGCGGCAGATACAGAAAACATGAGCTGACGTATGAATACGTGAAATAAGAACTAATAAATTTTCTACCTGTCAGATAAGGCCTTTCCTATGAAAATTTAACTATAACTTGACTCCGAAACCGACACAACATTCATTTATGCTAATTCATCAATGTTGCCCGCCCCGTGGTGTAGTGGTCAGTGCACCTGACTATGAGTCTAGGGGTCTTGGGTTTGATCCCCAGCTGATACCTCAGGTATTTTTTCCTTAAGGTGCATGATCCAAACGGTCACCAAGGTTTGGTTAATTGGGCTCAAGTTAGGTTAAGACTTACACCGGCTCCACAACTTTATAATAACTATAATCACATTATCTCATTGAGGGTATGACGTGTAGACAACCTCCTATGGTGTGCCCTAGGCAACGTTCTGTGCCGTCAGAGCGGCTAATAATCTACACATAAGACGACGGGACCCTGAATATCATGTCCCTCCCGTTCATATATGATATACGATTTAAAAAAATCACTATAGCAAATTTGTATCAGTTATATATTTGCCTGTCCCGTTGTAAATCCAACCTGGAACTCTTAAACCAGAGGTGGGCAACATATTTTTCAATATAGCCACAGGTGTAGTGAATGAGAGTGAAATTCGCCCCATCATGTAAAAATTGAGAAATTGTTGCTTTATCGAACATTTAAAACAACACACATGGTTTGATTAATTTTATTAAAAACATGTAACCTTTGACTATTCAGTTAGAGCTGCCTCAGACGTAAATAATAAAAATTGTTCAGATTGAAAATACCGGTATAGGAAAGTTTGATGCTAAATTTGACAATCCTGTTGTCTAACAAGTTGCAGAACGAAACCTTGGCTGAATATATGAGCTCAATTCACATACGGAATGCTTCCAATGATATGCAGGAGATAGCATGTTACAACCAGCACACGCCATCATGATTTTTTTTATTCAACTGTGAGAGCTATCAAACTTAAATTCGCCACTTGTGGCGATTGGTGACAGGGTTTCCCACCCATTCGGGTTAAATATGAGTGTTTTTTTCACCTTATAATTATTTCCCACGTGTATGCGAGTACATTTACTCTAGGGCCTTAATTATACCATCTTCGTCCCTACCCTACTAGTGTTATTATATTTGGACATCCCAAACGGGTAGTAAGAAGCATTGTAATTTTTTATTTAAAAAATAATTCTTATCAGTAAGTATAATTTCTAATTTTTTTTTTGTTAACCACGTCTTGCTATACATTCGGGCTATCCGCATATCTGCACTAATGGATTAGGGATGAGGAAGGCATAATTTAAAAGAAATGTACCCACAGTTACATTAGATTAAGGTTGGAAACTATTTAGGATAAAAACACGGTACCCCCAACCGAGATTTGGATCTAGATATTCCTGTCACCACCAACACAGTCTATTGCGAGAACCCTACGTCAGTGGTCGCATGGTCTAAGGCAATGGTTCCCAAACTTTTGAGACCGAAGAAGCCCTTGCATCATAAAAATAAATGCTGGAGCTCCAATAAAAGCGTTTATACTAATATTATGAATATGCAATAAAAACAATACAATTTTACAAGCATAAAAGTATAAAAAAAAAAGGAAAACATCACATGTTCTGGCTTCACCTTTGGCAAAAGTCTTTTATTAAGATTTGAAATAAATTACCAATCTTAATCATATATATAATTTTATAGTCTGAAAAAGATAATAAAGAATATTATAAAATTGTCTCACGTAGCCTGAGGTAACTAACTATGGTGGAGCCCAAGGACTTCACGGGCCACAGTTTGAAAAACGCTGGTCTGAAACGTCACTCTTCTAATAGACTAGGCTGCTTATGAAGAGGAGATTAGGGTTCAAATCCCGGTCCGGTGAACTGAGGGTGGCTTTCCCAAATGGTTTTCCACTCTCCCTACACTAAAATGAGGGTATACCTCCTCTAAACGCAACCTGCCTCATCCCCAACATATTAGCTTAATCAGTACATAAGCGTAAGGATACGGCCAGACTGGGCGAGCGAGCGACTAAAATATAAAATAGAACACATTGGTTGTAATGAGAGGTGGTCAGACTGGAGCGAGCGAGCGATTGAGCGCGCGCGCTTGAAAGATAGAATTGGTTCTATTTTTTCAAACGCGCGCGCTCGACCCGGTACAGACTAGTTTACAGGCGCTAGGCAATATTATTGTTCATTGAGTGCTAGGAAAACTTCTCGTTTTGACATTTTTATTACTATCGATAGGTTTAACACACTTACTACTAACGACCTAATTTAATTGGTAAGATCATAATAAACCATACCTATATATATATATACATCTATATATATATATATATATATATATATATAGATGTAAAACTGACATGTTAAAATACTTCAATATTATAATAAAAGTAGGCCTTTGCAAATAAGAATCACAATTAGCATGGAGAGAGGATGAGAAAACTACAACAGTAAATCACTTGTCAAAACTACCCTTAGTTCACTGAGCCAAGATTCGAACCTTTACCTCCTCGTCAACAATTATTGAGAGCTATCTGCTAATTACGTGCTCGCTCGCTCACTCGCACGCTTGTCAGTCTAGCCGAACTCTAAAACCCAAACGAATAGTAATGAGTGGTGCTAAAATAAAATAATATATTGCGAGAGTGGTGCCCAAGGACGTGAGACCACCGATGCGAGGTTAAATTTTATCCGTTTCATAACAAAAATAAAAGTTTTAACGAATGGATTTATAAGCCGTTGAAGGGTTAACCATCAAACTGACGTTACCACGACACGCTTTTAATAACATTGATTTTGTATTAACGTATTGCAGTATTCGCGGAACAAAGTGATGGGGAGTAGTTGGCTGAATGTGGGGTGGTCTATTGTTTTCCAAGGGTTGAGAAATAAATGGGGGTTAGAGTGAGAGACACGAGCAACG
Source organism: Timema podura (assembly GCA_033556935.1). Classification (NCBI taxonomy): domain Eukaryota; kingdom Metazoa; phylum Arthropoda; class Insecta; order Phasmatodea; family Timematidae; genus Timema; species Timema podura. Next base: position 32,642,853 of record JAVRXN010000002.1, read on the forward strand.
ATCCAGCCATAAAACCTCATAGTGGCGAGGTTTCAGAATTCAGACTAGAGTCTACAGCAAACCCATTCTAATCACGCGCTTATAGTCTGTGGATTCACACGTTCGCCAAAAAAAAACCAATAGAGGAATTTAAATGTGGTCACGTGACGAGCTCTAAGCCAATATAAATAAATAAACGCAAACTATGTAGGTTCCTATGCACTTACTCTATGGCATTAGGAAATCTAAAGTTCCTTGCTGCAATACGCCACCTATTCCAATCTTGAGCTAGTTATAACCAGTCCACTTCATTTCACCCTATCTCATTCAGGTCTATTCTAATCCCATCTGTGTCTACGTCTTACCAATAGTCTCTTCTCATTGGGTTTGCCAGTCAATACCTTGAACACGGTTCTAGATTCTCCCATTCGCGCTGCATATCCTACACACCGTAATCTACGAGACTTGACTATCTTAACAATATATTGTGATGAGTGCAGGGTATGCAACTCATCATTATGCAACATTATTCCTTCCCCAGTATTCTCATCCCTTTTTGGACCAAACATCTTTCCAAGCACCTTGTTTTCAAATACCCAATATATATAATATATTTTGTCATTTAAGAAAAGAGACCACGTTTCACACCGATAGAGAACAAGTAAAATTATTATTGTCTTGTATATTCTGAGTTTTACGTTCTTGGAAAGCTAGCGAGATGTCAACTTACTTACTGACCGAGTATTAACATGCATTTCCCGACTATATTCTTTTCCTAATTTCCACTCTAATATTGTTAAAATCGTATCTAAATATTTAAACTAGTATATATAAAATCATCTTTTTTCCACACATTTTACTTTATCGCTATCTTAGAGGTAGAGAAATTATTGTGATCGTCATAAAAATCGAACTCGAGATTTTAATGAATCTCGACATTTCATAACCCCTCGAATCCTAAAAAGTGGTTTTTGAATTTCCGTCTGTCTGTACCTCCAACTAGAGCCTAAACTATTTTACCGATCGGTCTAAAAATTTGTATCTAGGGTTTTAATAGGGTTGCCCCGAGGTATTTTTGGAATTGGATATCTAACCCTAAAATTAAGGGTAGTTTACTGAGGAGCAAAAAGAGAAAAAGTCGAATTTCTCAAAATCGGCTCTAACGATTTTGATTAAATTTCATTTCTAAACACTTAAAAATATTTCTAACAAAATGGCTACTCTCAATATTTCAGCAAAATGAATTAAGGGCTCCGGTCTGATGTGTAAATTATCATTTCTTATCATATATCCTAAACTATTTGAGATATGAAATTACTTATCATTGCAAATATATTTATGATACAAATATTTTATTCGAAGGATAATTTTATAAAACCAATAACTTTCAATCTATACGCAAATATATATATATTTTTAAACTTTCCTAACACAAAAGGTAAAGTATTGCGACCATAAAAAAATCTAACCTGAAATGTTGGTGGATGTCGACGTCTCATGACCCCCCGAACCCTAAAAAGTGGTATTTGCAATTAATTCTGTTTGTGTGTCTGTTTCAACTTAAAATTAATAGTAGTTTAATAAAGGGCAAAAAGAGAAAAAATAGATTTTCTCAAAATTAGCTCTATCGATTTTGATTAAAATTTATATATAGGCGTTGATTAAGATTATAAATAAACTAGCTATTTTCATTTTCCCATGAAAATTAATTTTTGGGTACTTTACAGGAGCTGAAATTTCCGTATCTCCGCAACTATTTGAGTAATAAAATAACTTATCATTGAAAAATTGTAATACTATTAAAAATAAAAAAAACTTTTATATGAAATATATTTTTGAGATATTGAAAAATATATTAATACAGTTTGTGAGCTTTAGTTGTAAAGAGATACTACTTAAGTTTCAACGCAATAATTCTCCAATGCTATAGAGTAATTAAATATAAGTGAATTTCTAAAAAAGTTTATGTTATTTTCCCTTAAACCTCTTAGGAGAAATATTTTTACAACAATGATATATCTCCATTTAAGACTCAATAGTCAATATTTAAATTTGTTATTGGTCAAAATTCATAAATGAGGAATTTAATAGCAATGAAATGATATGAAGATGTGCAAAACCTAATAAAATGTCGAAAATTTTAACCGGAATTCGAAATTTTAATATGCAGTGTTGACCTTTGTGGACCCAATATTGATCTTTTTTATTGGTCCAAACATACATATGAGGACATTAATTCTTTGAAAATAAAATTATAGCATTTAAAACCTAGACTCAAAAAAAGTTTTACATAAATATAGTGCAATTTATGCTTGGGTTTGCTAGTGTGTATTATTTCGTTTCACATATATTACGAGTTTTGAGTAAATATCTCAATTTTTAAACACTAGAGTGAGAAAGTCCATGTGGAGTTCCGTACCATTGACTCTTTCCATGTCCCGATGAGATGAGGGGAAGATGATAGTGAATATAAGGGTGTAAACCAGAGAAAATTCTTAAACCTAGCTTAAGCCTAATTAACCAAACCCTGGCGACCTTTGGGATAATTCCTCTTTCGGGAAAATCATCCACGGTACCAGCCGAGAATAGAATCCGCGACCCCTAGGTTCGTAGCCAGGTTCACTGACCACTATTCCCCCGGGGCCGGTTACTAGTTACATGAAAAGCGTGTGTGTTGTTCTCGTTATGTAATGATTTGTTACGCTAAACAACGCAATGATTATAGCATCAATTCTGATAATAATCTAAAATATTTGTTTTTCAACTACAGCAGTTCCCAACGTAGGGTACATGCCAGGACGTTAAGGGTACGAGAAAATATTTGATTAATGGCGGAAAGAGCTACATATGCCAGCAGTGTAAAACAAAAGATCAGGTAAAAATAATGAAACTAAATCAACAAAATGGTCTTCTATATTTGACCTTGAGGAAATGATTTCAATTTCAAACATGAAATAGTTTTTATATTCATTAATAAAATAATAAATAAATTAGATGTGGTAGTTTTTATTGTAATTTTTGCTTTTCTAATGTAAAAATATATGCCATCTTTATTCGGCTTACTAACACATTGTTTTTTAATCCCATTGCTAGCCCTTCTATTTTCAGCTGCAACAAATAAATAAGAAATTACTACAACTGTAGTAATTAAACATTTTGCTAAAAATTAAGAGTACAAATTAGAGAAATGGGCTGCCAAGGGTACGTAAGTGAAAAAAAGATTGAGAACCGCTCAACTGGAAAATATAACATATGGATAATCAGCTGTTTTAGGTTTGCGTTCCAAAGTATTATGGGTCAACATACATTTTCCCTAGCATGTGAATTGCTGTGCCACTCAAACAGATTCTGCTCTAAATTTTCAACAAAATGTGTAAAACAATCTTTTTGGCGGATAGAAACAAACATTTGTGGGGTAGAAGGGGGGTAGAACTTGGTTTATCTGACCGGGATTTGAATCTTGACTTCCGCGTCACTGCTAAGCAAGTAAAAATTATGCGAGTTTAGTTAGATTTTAAAAACGGATCGAACTAATCTTTCATGTAATAGAAATATAATATACTCAACTTTCTATTTAATAGTACTAAAATGTAGCTTATAAACCTATAATATAATGAATTATATTGGAAAATAAAATATTTAAAAGAGTTTATTGCTATATACTCTATTTTAAGAAGACTGATATAAAGACTTCAAGAGCTTAAAATATGTCTTGCCATTCTTTCACAAGGCGTGCGCAGGTATCTAAGCCCCACCATTATCCAGTTCCGTTAGATTATTAAGACTGATTACCTCTACTGGCAATATATCATATAAATTACCTAATTTTATAAGTCTTGTGTTAAAATTAACAAGTAATAAATGTGCAATGTAAATGTATGGTTCCAGTAGGGCCCCCGTATTCGCTGATTCAGTATCCACGGTTTCATTTATCCACGGTTTACCGTTGCCCAATTTTATTCATCTTAGATTAAAAAAACTTTTTTTTTAAGTTTAAAACCATGTGCCTAGCGAGAACCGGCTGTACTATCAGCAGCACAAACGCATCTACCATGGCCATTGTGCTATCGATCACCGTCATCATCATCATCATCACCATCATCATTAGTGATCGTTGCAACAAGAAGAATGGAGAATAATTACTACACTCTAGTGTACAGCACACGTTATTATTACTTTATTTAATGTTGGTAACGTCTGATTGTGAATAATTTATCAATTAAACTTTACCGTATATGTATGTTACATGAATATCACGATATATAATAGTTCGGTATTATCCACGGATATAGAGCCCTACTGTATATAACTAATATTGTTTTATCACATATATATAATATATATATTATATATATATAGAAGTAAAAAAACAAATTAAGAAATAAACGTGAACCAAAGCTATAGGACTATATATATAATATATATACTATATATATAATATATAATATATATACTATATATATTAATAATTATATATATATATAATATATAATATATATATATATTATTATATATAATATATATTATTATATATATATTATATATATATATATATATATATAATATTATTATATATAATATATATTATATATATATATTATATATAATATATATATTATTATATATATTATATATAATATATATATTATATATATAAAATATATATATAATATATATTATATATATAAATATATATTATATATAATATATTATATATATAATATATATATAGTCCTATATATATAATATATATATATATATATATAGAGAGTCCTATAGCTTTGGTTCACGTTTATTTCTTAATTTGTTTTTCTTACTTCTCCCTGTCAAATAGTGAAGTGAATATGTACAAATGTATAAAACTGGTTTAACTGTAAGAGTTGGCAGCAGCGTGACAGTCTTAAGTTGCTTTACGCGTCGTAATTCCGACACAAATTTAACGAGCTTTTCTATTTAACCAAAATAATAGCTGTCAGGTCTGGCTGTGTATCTTGTTAGCAGGAGGTTTTTTTTTTTAATTTTTTTTTTTTTTTTTTACTAATTTAAAATAGATGGGAACGCGAGTTCGAGTCCGTATTTCTCTTCCCGATCGTGTCTACTGAGGGTGGTTTTTACTAAACGTTTTCCCATTATATTTCCACGCGAATGCGAGATTACCTCGAAAAATGATTCCTTCCTCCTCCCTACTCCCTTATAGTAATTATCATGGTACTGTATATACTTATAAGTTGAAGAGACGCCGTGATAACTAAAAGTCAATGGTTTCGTTAGTTAAGTCTCTCCAAAAAAGCCGTGGGTGACGTAATGGTAGCCGTGCCCTTACGATGTGTCACTTTGAGCTTAGCGAGACGCTCATCGGTGGTCACATGATCTAAGGCGTCACTCTCGTAATAATCTGGTTTCCCAGTGACTAGGAGAACGGTTATATTGAATCCCGGCCGGGTGTACGGAGGACTTTTTTTTTCCATGACGGCCTCTTGCTCTAGTGGTCAGCATTCCTAACTACTAATCTAAAGGTTGCATGTTTGACTCCCCGCAGTACGATAAGTATTTTTCCCGAAGGAGGATTTGTTCCTCTAGTTGCCATGGCTTGGATAATTAGGCTTAGATTATATTTCTACTGAAACCACATATTTATTGTCATAATTATCTCATCTACCATACAAGACACGATTGATGCCTTTTTCCAAATGCTCTACTTGTGTGGCGTATTACTTTTTTTACCTGAACTTTCATATTTGAACTATTTATAGTGAGCACCCCTGTGTAATTTTTTTAAAACATCGCGTCTCATTAGCTGTTAGCACTCATGTATAAATCTAATGTGTTACGGAGGAGGAAGGTTCACTTTAGAGGAAATGTATTTGCATTCACATGGGGGGCCATTGGAAAAAATTATTGAGGATAATCCACCATAAGTCAACCTGACCGGGATTTGAACCTTGATCCTCTTTCCATCATCAGTCTACTGAGAGATTGATGCCTTAGAGCTTAGAAAAAACAATCTGATTTTAAAAGTGGGGTGTACTCTTTTTATTCAGGAATTTTGTGACACGCTGTATAATGTGTCGTTAAAAGAGCTGGCCTACCTCTGGGGGTGACCTAGCCTATCTCGAGGATGACGTGATCCATCTCTAAATTGTTTTTTTCCGTGCTAAGAAAGAGGAGGCAGTAGTACCACTCCTGTTTTCGAGTGGTAAGACTGTTCTTGAAATTCCTAGGATTTATTGCCGAGTGTTCCTGTGGTTCATTCGTTTTCCACACCTCTCCCCCGCCCGCTATTATACATCACCCCTACCTTTAATCTTTCTCTTTCTTTGTGAGTCAAGTGGTACTGACACAGAAGGTGCTTTAAAGATTGAAGAGAAGCATGTGTGATGTCATCTTTACCCCCACTATGTCTTAGTACCCGTTCAGGCTATGTGCATACATTAATTACGCTAGTTAAATAGGGAATAGGAAGACAAAAGTGTAGAGGAAATAGACTCACATTTGCGTGGAGGGAAAGTAGAAAATCATTTATGAAAAATATACCCTTGGCACACTTTACCGGAATTCGAACCTCGATCTCCCCGTCACTGGGAGTCTAATATTTTGCGAAAGTGACGTCTAAGACCATTCAACCACTTAAGCTAGTTTTAAAATACAATTTAAAATGCCTTGCAAGCTCTGTTGATAGAATATATAAAAACAACATATTTACAGATTAAGATAGCGTGCATATTCTGAAACTACACGTATTTTATAGTATTATGTTTTATAGAAAAATTTGAAGCCTTTTGTTGTAGAAAATAATTTATTTAAATCTCTCACAGTTACGAATGTAATGAGCTAGGTAGATTACGTATTTTACATTTTTACAAATGTAGATTTGTATTAAGTTAGTTAGGTTATTTTTGTATTCGCTTTAAAAGTACCAAATGGAATTAGCACTATATATATACCTTCATAGGTGTAAAACATTATGTCAAAACTTTTATGTTCTGAAAAGAAAAAGTATTGCACGCTCTTGAAATTTAATTAACATATTTTCAAACACAAATAATTTTCATCACAACCGACTTTTATATAAAGGCACACTGGTACGCTCCATTTATGGTGAAAGTTTACATTCTTACTTTGACGGTATCGTCTATAGCCCTTTTATATAATATAGCTTTTATATATATATATATGTTTATGATGATACTAATTTTTATTAGGGAGTACTACAACTTTGAAGATTGGATTTTGATTAAAAGTTATAGCTTGTTCATTTGCAATGTTGCGCCACATCAAGTAGTCAAAAGGTAAACTTGTATGCCTTGTGATATACAAAGTTAATTTGAAATATAACAAAATAGAAGAAACAATCAGTTGATAAATATGAATTTAAATATATGGGATTATGAAAACTAACGAGATATATAAATTCAATAAAAATATTTATAAATAATACCTTAAATATTATTGTGGATATTTGTGAATAGCAGTTAAATTAGCAAATAAAAGGTTATCTAAGAAATATTGAATAAGATATAAAATATAGAAATAATATATAAAATATAAAAGTTTTTTAAAATTTGTATAGCCATGTATTAGACAAATTTTATTATTTTAGTCAATGCCAATAAACAAATTTATTCTGTAGAAATCGCGTTTAAATCCTGATCCAGTAAAATATAAATATTAGTTATATGATTTACATAAAAAGTTATCATGAAACGGTTTATTATATTTTAATAACGTAACTTCGTATAGCCTGAATAGGTAGTAAAACATGCCATAAAATATAAAAAATATAATGTATTGAGTTTGGTTTCTATAGAAAATTAAATTACTATTCGAAAGTAGGACTTTATATCTGAATCTTACTTTCCATCGAACCCGAATCTGGGATATATTTGGTTTTTACATTTCGAGTTCTATTCGAATATTCCAAATTTGAATTTAATCAGGATCTTAGTTTCAGATTTTGATTCAAAATTTTGAAGCTTAAATAAATAGGTTGCCACCAGTTCGTGTCTTCGTATCCCCCACTCTTCCCCTTCCCCCCCCCCCCCCATCCCCGAGTCCACAGTGATGTTAAAAGTGTTTGTACTGTTCGTGTCAAAACCTTAGACGATTTTTTTTAGTATAAACTTTGTTATACATGACCACACCCAACCTATTTTAATTTTAGTTCAACTTTTCTCTCTTCATCTTTTCACATCAAAATTAAAAGTGAAGATGACATTGGCGCTCATTGAGCTATATCTAATTATTTTGTTAGTAATGTTTTAAAAAACTCGTCCTTTAAAGTTGTTTTACGCATAAAACCTTTCACATATTGGTTCCTTCTGAGCGATAGGTGTGGTTTATTTTCTACTCATACCGATTTCTAAGTGTATACTATATATTTATTATAAATAGATCCCTTTTATGGTGGGACGGAAATAAACGCGATGAGTTCAAAAAGGCAAGTATTTTTGCATCTTTTAAAAAGTAAATTTTTTAGATACCGTTCAAAGACTTAAGTATTTCTTCAATAGATAAGCTTTGTTTAATTTTCTACACATATTAGTCTCAAAATTTCTTGAATATCTATCGTAGAAATCCTGGAATTTGACGATAAATTTTTATCTTAATTTTTTTTCATCAAATGCCAATATGCTCATAACCAGGTCCCAGATTTAGATTATCTCCACATTATCAAATAAATGGTACTATGCTCCACACATACTTTCTCTCTTTTTAGTATTAAAATTAGAGACATCGAATACAAACTTGTAATATTAGTGAAATGAATTAATATACTTAGTTGCAAAACACTCAAATTCAAATAGCATAAAATAATATATGCCATTACAGAAACATTTAGAAAATAGGAGCATTTCTGTACACCAAAAGCATGATAATTTAATTTTTCAAAGTGTCTCATAATATATATATATAATTTTATATATATATAATAAAGTTATATATTTTGCTTATAGCTGAGAAACTTTAGGTTTTATAAAAATAAATTTCAAATAAAAGAGTTTTATATTTAATAATACTACAACTTTACCATGGTAAGTTAATTCGTATCTCTAATAATTGTGGAAACGTGATCAAAATTATAAATCTACGCATCTTTAAAGAGCCCTTTGGATATAAAGGAAGTGAGCTCGCACTTACGTGGAGGGAGAGTGGAAAAACATTTAGGGAAAAGTACCCCCAGTTCACCCAAGCGAGATTCGAACCTAGATCTCCCCGTCCTCGCCAGTCTAGCTCAACACGAAACTAGCACGTTTGCTAACTACGCCACCGAGGCGGGCTACAAACATAATAATCGTTTTATTTCTTTCTTTCTTCCATTCCGCTTTGAACAATAGAATGACTAGTAAACGAAATGCGATGTGACTTCATCATCAAATATTTATATTTTAAAATCTGCATGTCGTAGCTTCGTGCTATGCCGCAAAGTAGTCATAAATTATGAGGAGACTTGTATTTTGTTTAAACACAGAGTAGAATGTGGTTTTAATTATCTGCAGTCTCTGTGTCAACCAGAAAATAGTTAAGCTAATGTGTTAGGGATGAGAAAAGTGGAATTTAGAGGAAGTGTACACGCATTTGCGTGGAATGAGGGTGGATCATTATTTAGAAAGAGCCACCCTAAGTAACCCGTCCAGAATTCGAACCCTCATCTCCACGTCATTGGCAGGCCAGTCTATTTGCAAGAGTGACGCCTTAGACCATGAGACCACCGAAGCGTGAACCAAATCACACCAAAGGTTAATTACAAGAAATATATTATTTCGTTTAACTGTACAGTTCCAACACAGTAATAAATGAACATTTATATTTTCGTATGGAAAAAAAGTGTTTCTGGAAATTTCAATTTTAATTTCCCATGGATTTGATTACGTTCTTGTACTTGCACGTCTAACACAATGTCTAACTCCTTAGGTGTGATATGACCTAAACGTTACTCTCGCAATAGACGGGATTGACGACGATGTTCCATCGAGGGTTTGATCCCGGTCGGATGTACCGATAGTGTTTTTTTCCTAAATGCAAATTCGGATACATTTTCTATAGATTCCACCTTATTTATCCTTAACTAATTGTGTAAATGTGTGGCTAGCCCAAAGGGAGTAAGACACAGTGCAAAAAAAAAACTATAGTACAATGGGGTTATTTATTCCCATTGGCGTGGAAAGAGATGGAAAAACCACTGCGTAAATTAGTTTGTATGAACCACTATAAAAACCAACCTGGATTTAATGCCTAAACTTCCACCAAAGACAACATATAAGTACTTGATAGACCAACTGTTGATTTTCCCCGGGGGACACCTGTTTGATTCTTAACGGTGTCTAAAAAATGGTAAAAATATATTTACATACAGCCATGAAAAATAAAAATGCGAATAAAAAAGACATGCAAATTAAAATACAAGAAATGAAATCCATTACTTCCACTGGCCAAAGAGGTAATGGCTTAATAGTTCTAAAAATTCTAACCACAATCATTTATCCCTTGACATGGGTTTTATTTTATTTAAAAAAACAGATTCCTCATTTAAAAAGTTGCGTCTCACTTTACAAACACATCCTTCTAAAGATTTCCATTAGAATAAAACCCAATCCAAAGGATTAGAAGATAACCAATATTTTTTTATTGTCTAGTGGCGTCAGTAGGGATGACTGTGGTATACCTCTTACTATGAAAACCAGTGTCGCACCCAGACATTGACCTTGGGGTTGAAGGGTTATAAAATTTATCAAAGTTACTATTTATTATTACCCAATTTGGAATTTCAGGGAACATTTGATTGTGAGAACCGGTGCATATTTTTTTAATATCAAGTCGTAACCTTGGCTTTAAAATTTAGAATTTAGCTTACACATTTGACACGTTTTCAACAAGCTATATTATAGCTGTATTTCTACTTATTATGTTAGCCTTAAAAAAAAATTGCTACTTTGATGGAAAGGACCCCCTCGGTTCCCCTTTAAGGGCGCCAATGGTGAAAGCTATTTGGTATATCTTATTTGTTATTAATTATTATTAGCACCGCGTCTTACTACCCGTTCGGGTTATACGCACTTACGCTAATGTGCAATGGTAGGGTGATTGTGAGATGAAATGAAGGACCTACAGTTTAACGTGGAATCCGAACCACGGTGGAGGCCTGGCATTCCTCACATCCACAAGTTGTGATTAATATCTTATTTGTTCCTGGCATTCTTACCTGTGGGTCTAACGTCTTCCATTTATAAAACCATGTACCTCAAAGGTGAAAAAAATAAAATAAAAAGGGCCAAGAGATAGGGCAACAACCTGTGAATCGAGAGAACACCAATTTTTGACACCGACTATACGCTCTACAAAACCAACAAACACGCTATTTACTTGTTCATGACACATGTTACAAGGTTGAACCATATGCGTGTACATTATGACGGAAAGTAAAAGAGGGGAAAGGAGAAGGCAGGCAGGCAGGGCGTTGCAGCTGGGTCATGAATGATAACACGATAATTTCCGCGAGCATGCGCAACAAACGATTCTTTTTTTTAATTCCCTCTTGCCACACACACATCATGTTAATTAGAAGAGTAGTTATTATTGTTATTTTTAACCTAGAACGAGCAGCTACCACAAGAAGTTTTGAGAAGGGAGAGAGAGAGAGAGAGAAAACAGGGCACGTGATAATACACTCTGATATACGAATGAACGGGACGTACAAAAGTTGGTACTAAACTTTGTAAAGTAACAAAGTGGAAACCATGGAAGGAGATTGCTTTCAGAAACAAGCTTTACTTTATAGTTTGCAAGGAAATACGGACATCTGGGTAGAGCGGCGTAAATATAAAGCGACGGTTCGGCTTGGAAGTTGGAACTGAAATGAGAAATTTATCAACATTTAAATGTTAGAACGAAACAGTGGGCAGAGTAAGAATATAATAACCTTGGTTGTAATTTTTCAGACATAAATAAACGCAAAATAGTTCATGTAAACAAGCTTAGCTTTTGTTCAGTTTTAAAATGATTCAACTTACCGTTTGCACCGGATATCATCGCTGAGGGAACTGCATGATTAACATTGGGAAACAGAGTTGCCATTCTCTCGTTTTCGTGTGGTCAATCTCCTCTCATATATAAGACAAGTTTCGCAACGCTGGTTAGCTGAGGTTGCCAGTAGCTCCTTACCCCCAGCACATCACCTTCAGACATAGCTGAGGGCGAGGAGATTTGGCAACAGTTAACTGAGAGAGAGCGAAGATAAAACTTTTCTTCCATAAGACCTGCAGTTCTCTCAGCAATGATATTGGGGTTGTAGTACACGTACTGGCTTTATCAGACTTTATTATCTTAACTTATGAACTAAGTATGAGGTGGGTTAATTTTAAGGCAATACACAAGCATTCGCTTGAAAAGGGGATAGGGAAACTGACCAGCATCGGGGGTAGCATGATAAATCACGTCACTATCGCATTAGACTGGATTACCGATGGAAAGGGAGATTGGAGTATTATTCCGACCAGGTTTATTAAATATGGTGTTTCCTAAGGGGGCTTTCAAGTATTATGTAAGTATATTTTTTGCCATTTTGGACCCCCTACTCTCCTTTGTGAGCAAAAATAAGCAAACACCTGATCCTCCCTCCTCCCCGTCATGCTTACGCTATATTTGCCGATTAAAAAAAAAAATTGTTCACAGGAACAACCATTATTTTGTATGCATTTTACAAATTGCTGACAATTTACTAACGTGTAAGCTAGATGTAAATTAATATTGCGAAATAATTCACAATTAACACGGCTGCAAACTGAATTTAGATTTATTATACTAAACAGATAACATTAAAAAAGTAAATTTGTTTTAATTTATACATTATTGAAATTATATACAAAATATAGTATCAATGAATATATGAATTATTTTAATCATACACATTTTTTAAACTACTTTTAATACGATGACCAAGGTTCTTGAATTCACGTCTCGACATTTTTAACTATCATGTGTCCATTTGGGATTGCTGAGTCACTGCGCCACTCTTGCCCTTCTCTCGATGTCCTACGTAAGCATTGTTCTGACCCCCCATACCCTTGTCGGCAAAAATGAGCAAAGTTTGAACCTTGATCCCCCTAAGGTGCTTAAGTAATACTTGAATGCCCACTAAATAGTTTCAAAATCTCCTTTCAAGCACATGCTGCTAAGTTTATTCTTGATTATACCTTACTCATCACTACCCCAATAATGCAATTAGTTAGGGAAACGCTGTATGAGTAAAATATTTCAGTTGGTTGGGAGTGAATAATTCCAACTTATCAAGTCAAAGGCAGGATTTTTATCCTAATGACCAAAATTTCCCTGGTTCATAGGCCATTAATAAGTTGCATTTTCCCTTTGAATATATTTAGTAAAATACTTAACAAGCCCTATACAAATTATAGTCTGATTTAGATAAAGAAATTAGGAAAACGCGATGACAATTTTTTTAAAAGCTATTTTTTTAAAGTTATGGAAGTTACTAAAATTATTCCTATATTTTTATACATAAATTCATGTGGCCTATAATTATTACTTTTCACATATAATATCAAACATATCCACGTCATTGGCCGAATAATCTAAGGCGTCACTGGTCCTGCTGATAACAGGGAGATCGTGGTTCGAATCCCAGTCGGATCTACTGAGTTGTTTTCCTAAATTATTTCTCATTCTCATTCCACGCATATTCGGATAGTACCTCTAAAATGCTTCCTTCTACTCCATTAGAATAATGATCGTATATATGTGTACAACAAGAATAGGTAGCAGAAGTGGTGTTAAATAATATACAGATCAAACATATGAAAGAAAACAAATAACAAGGTAAAATATTATCAATGTTGACCGATAAAAAGTGTGTTTTTAAAAGTTTCTTCTTACCAAAATAATTCTAATATAAAACACACATTAAAATAAAACTATTTTTGTATTCTTCAATTTATAATATTTAAAAATATATAAATCTATTCAAAAACTTTAAAGTAGATTTACATTTAAAGTTGTGTTGAAAAGTTGGAGTTAAGTAATATTTTATATTTATGAAAATATTTGAAAAGTCCTCCACTGTAAAAAAAAAAAAAAGTAAAACTTTCGCGAATGATTACTCTTCCCTTCATATGTGAATACTCCAACCCGTCCAATGTTCAGGTGTGAATTGATACATATTTCAAACCGTCGAGAAGGCGGCAAATGAACTCACTTCATATGTTTAATTCATCCAGCTTTAACCTTTGAACTTTAATATATTTTATCCTGTCACGATCAGTCACCAACTATAAAATATACTTCCAGTCTCTGGCACTTCTTTATTCTATTTATTTCAAAATCCAGAAAGAGCTTTAATAGAAACTAATGTTTAACGCTTCAAGTAAAATTATGTTTTTTTTTCCAAGGTATTGTGTAAAAAGGTGAAGACAAATTTCTGTATGCCATTTAAATAGTTTTAATGAACACTCCACTTACTCTGAAAGATAGTAAGAAGCCTTACCTTGACGGTTACGCTATGACCTTTTGTTATAGCCATACCATAGTAGAATAATGCAATGTAAGCTTACTACCTTACAGGGTGAACAAAGAGTGCATTTAATCTATGACTAAATAATTTTTGTCTGACATTTAATTAACGAGGGAAATTGAATCAATATCGTTAAAACAGTTTTCGCGCAAATCGGCTTTATGTATTGCCCACTACATATTAAAGTACGATTAATTTAGTTTCTCTGCATTCCTATTAAAATCCATCGACATATTTACAAACATATACTTGTATTTAGTTTCATGTAGGATTTAAAGTACACTTTTGAATCAAATTATTATAGCCCATAATTTATTAACTATTTTAATTCTAAAACACACATAGCACCCAGCGCCCTGGCCGTTAATTTATCAGTGCGGAAAGAGAAAACCCCTATTTATTCGAGGATATATTTTTCGGTCGTGTCGATAATCTAACTAGAGAATCGGTGGTTGAATGTTCTACGGCAGGTGTTTCCAACTTAAAACGCCCGAGGGCCACAATTGAATCCACAAGTCTTGTGGCGTGTCCACATCATAACCGGTTAATTTTTTGTCAAATTATACAAAAACGAGAGCAAGTATTTTATTGCGAATTAAATAATAAGCGGTAATTTAAGCATTTTAAATTATATACTAAACGAATATTTCCGACTAAAATAAACTATATTTGATACGTCAACATAACAGAAACATGTAGGGAAGAAATTAAACACGAACATCAGTTGGAGCTTTCGTGGATTTTTCCCATGCAGGCCAAAACTTTCCGTCTCTCGTCTAGAAACATCAATTTCACTACAGTAAATGGCTTTCCCAAGAAATTTCTTGGGCCTCAAGAGAAGGCATCACGGGCCGCATGTGGCCCATGGGCCACCGGTTGGAAACCTCCGGTCAATCGACTGTATTTCCAGTTACAGGGAGGTCAAAGTTCGAATTCCAAATGGGTTTGTTGAGGTTGAATTGTCCTAAATTTGTTTTTGCTATCTACCTCAATACAAATGCTGGTACATTTCCACCAAAGTCTATTTATCATCCCTACCATACTTAGTATAAATATGCGTGCATCCTGGACGGTTAGTAAGAAGCGGTGCACAAAGTAAATTAGAGAAATATCCCAGCTGACAGGCTACTGAACTAAGCACTCTGGAGAAATTTCTATGAATCGGCTCTGTTTTTCATTCTATTTAAAAGTGTGAATATAGAAAGTAAGCTTACATTTTCGTTAAGCTCTCAAGATTATTTTTTCATATTTATACACATACAAGACTTTCCACGCAACTCACATTATTATTAGAAAATAAAAGTACTGGGATTTTATTTTAGACTTCAAAAATATATTTGAAAGAGCAGAAGGACCTCTACAGAACGGAAGTCATTATTGAGTTCCCATTCCTATAGATATGGCGATTCCACTCCACGCAAATCCTTATTTCCCAACAGATCCTGTGGAAGTGCTCCCCCCCCCCCTTTCCCTTCCCACAGTGGTTTCTGAACCATAGGGGTCGAGGGTAGCGTCAGACGTCAACAAGATTCAATACTCTGAAATCGATTTCCTTTATAGAAGATTCTACCGCGTATAGAGAGTCCTTGACGTAAGAACATAATATTATATTATTTTTTAGAAAAAGAGAAAGCTTAGGCCCCGTCGTTTTTTTTTTCCAAGAACAAAATAAGAAAACTGAAGATTCTTGTTCACGTTCATGATTAGTTTCTTAGTTGAGATTTAGAATATCTTTGATGAAAAGTAATCATAATTAAGATTCTAGATTTTGGTTGAAATTACACTTTTCTTTCATTAAACATGAGATTCATAATCTAGTGTTAACATAAGTCATATCAAACAGTTTATATGTAGAAATTGTAGAACCTTAAACATAATATAATAGCTACGCCAATAAATAAACAAGATATATTTGTAAACAATAAGACAATATAAATTACAAGTAAAAATATACACATTTACAAATACTTCCATATTTTGATAACACACGTTCTTTATATTCATCGTGTTTCACGAGGTGTCCCGACAAATGATACCAGCGACATTTCGTACCACTCGATTTTTCGTGACATTTCGTACCACCCTACCTGAAAAGGGCCTACTACTGACTTTAAAATATTTACGATGCGACAAATGTTACCACTTCTTCGATTTAACCTAAAAAAAAAGAGCTAATATGTGCAAGCGAGTTTCATTACTTGATAGTAGATAGCTGTGAGAACGTCAAAATTTCACTTAGTATAAGTTGAATAGTGAGTTAGGTTAGATAAGGCTAAGCTTGGTTAGGTTACGTTAGGTTAGGTTATGTTAAATTTTATTCCAAATACTTGAAACGCTCCACAGCCATTGCCATTCTCCTTTGCGACGTGACCTTGCATATCAGAGGAATATTACACACTAGTTAAATTAAATTCGCCTGAATGAATTTAAAACTGAAGCCTGTTCAGCACCACCTAAAGAGAAGGCCTGCTCGCTAGTGTTTGTGAACAGCCTGACGTCAAGGACTTGCGGCCACCTGTCTCGACAGGAACTCCTTTCTTTCCTTTCACAAGCGGCCAGCTTAACGGCTAAATTAATGGTGTGTCGTTCATGATGAGCACGAACTAGCATGGTTTTATAGTTTATTCTTTAATTATTCAGATCCTACGGTTCATTGCGAACACATTACAATGAGTTTAACGCTTAAAATTATTTATTAAGATTTATTTTAATCAAATTCGAATGTGTTGTGCGTTTTATATTGTGGTTTATCTGGATTGTATACCTATAGTGTGAAATATGTTTTGAAATGTTACGTAAATTCTCAATTTCATTTTAAAAATGTTTTCTTTGTGTGTTTATTCTTATTCGGCTAAGTGTTTTAATACTGAATTTATTTATATTTAAATAGTTAATTAATTAATTAATATTTAGCATCGCGTCTTACTACCCGTTCGAGTTATACGCTTAAGTACTAATTACTCTAATGGATTAGGAATTGGGAAGGTTGAATTTAGAGGAAGTGAACCCGCATTTGCGTGTAGGGAGAGTGGAAAACAATTTAGGAAAAACCACCCCCAGTTCACCCGACCAAGATTCGAACCTCGATCTCCCCGTCCTTGGCGGTCGGGCTCAACACGACTAGCGCGTTAGCCAACTACGCCACCGAGGCGGGTTTAAATAGTTAGTAAGTGTTGTGTACCAAATTGCCAGGGAAACTATAAAAATATAAACCTAAGGTCCACGTGTTTGGTTTTCCAAATGATTAAAATATTAATAAGAAATGGTTGAATTCAATCCCAAGAAAAGATTTTCAGTCCATTAAACATTCAAGGGTAGGCCATAATTTTATTAAATGCTAGTTTTTATAGACTTGACGTTAAACATACATTTTAAATCCATTTTATTGAAATCTTAATTTAATAATTTTAGAAAAATTATAAAGGTTTGACATTTATTAGTATTAAAGTTTTTACTAGCTTAATAAATTTGGAATATTTTGACTTCATAACGTAAATAATTACTATATTTAAGATAAGATTTTTTATTTATTTTTTTACAAAAATCTGATATGATTTTAAACATTTTGTGAACTCCAAAATTGTAATCTTCAATTAAATCTTATAAACTTCTTAATATAAAACTAGGTACTACTAATAGAATGAAGCGGTGCTCCCTCTCGTTTACAAATTGACAAATTAAAGCTAAATTAAGTTAGTGGTAGGCCTATTAAAAATACCATACCTACATCGGTGCTCACGCCGGCTAAACTTCAAACTCGTCTAGTCTGGTCTAAGTTTAAACCCTACCAGATGTATAAGAGATTAGTTACCTCAATGGTTACCCACTTTCCTTTGGTGTATATGTGGGTACATTTTACACTATTTAAAAATTTACTTTTTCCACTACTTCTCAAAACCCGTTAGGGCTACGAGCATATTTATCACGATAGTATAATAAGGACGAGGAAGGTAGAATTTAGATTAAATGTACCCAAATGTGTGGGGAAAGAGAGAGTGGGAAACCTTATAGGAAAAGCTACCCTCAGTACACTCAGCTGGGATACGAATCCCAACCTCCCTGTCATTGGCAAACCAGACTGAATGAGCTTGACATTTAGACTGCATGTCTAACGGAGCGTATAAATGTGTAAATAAATGTGAACAGCCGTGGATGGGTAGTAAGATGTATTGTAAAATCAAATTCAAGGTTATGTCTAAATACATACTTATAACCACAAGACAATAACAATTGGTTTGATTTTTTTTTTTAATTTGATTGCTAGTTTTTCTAAATAACTTACCCCAAATATAGAATTTTATATAAAATAAATGTTTAGTTTCAAACCATGCCTGTAGTTAAATTTTTCATTCAAATCGTCCAGACATTATTTTAATAAGTCATAAGAATAAATACAAATAAGGTTTTTTCCAAGGTTTTATTTTGAAACAAAATGGTAAATAAGTTTTCATAATAATTTTAATATGGATGTGGAAATAATCAAAAGCGAAGGAATGTTGCCTCGGAATGATTTTAACAAATATTATTAGATTTGAAATCTTTGTTGTATTTTATAAAATTTACTATTAAACAAATCAAGTATGCTGTACTTATTTAATTTCTAACTAACGTGATTACATTTTCAACAAACCCCTGTTTAACATTATAGTTTTACTAAATAAGATTTTAATATCAAGTTGAATATTTTGTTATCGCAGCACATGCAAAGAATGTGCCCAGCTGATACTATGTGATTGTAAAGTATATCAAGCTAATATTATGATGTAAAACTTATTTGTAAAAGGTAATAATAATAATTTTAGTAAGATCGGTTCAACAATAGAAATAATAAAGTTAAAAATAGATGCGTACAAAGTAAATTCACCAATATTGATAAATTTTAAAATAATTTAAACTAACTTTATATTTTGTAATCAAATTATGCATGCAACTATTGACTTGTGTTTATTAATTTATGAATTTAAATATTATCGTGAATATATTTATTAGTTTATTAATTTAAATATCATCATTTACAACCTAATTAATTAAATGTGAATATATTAAATCCATCGTAATCCATAGTAATATACCTTCATCGAGTATTATTTTATATTTGATAGTTATTTTAGCTATAAAGCTCATCAAAATAATATTTGTTCCTCAGGTAATCTCTTAAAAATATAATTAAAAATACTTACTGAATAAGCTACACAAACAATATAGTGGCATGTAAATATGTTTGCCCAGGAAACGTATGGTTTCATATAATTTATGTTCAGCTTAGTTGCTATCTAAATGAATAATTTATTATATTTAAACATGTAATATTTAACATAAAATGTCCCCAATAATAAATACAAAAAACAACATTTGATTGATGAAACCAACGTTTCGTTAATGAAGCACAAGGAACCTGTTTGGCCTCAGACTTGTGACGTCACAGCAGTGCGAGCAGGCCTTCTTTCTAGGGGAGTTGGCCTGGTACACCTTCCCGTCAAGTAGTAATCCCTGAGTGGTACGAAATGTCGCTGGTACCATTTGTCGCATATTCGTTTCACACACATCCATTACTGTTTTCAGCCTGTGGCCTGGATCAGTTTTTTATCATCATGTTTATTCTTAAGAAACTTTTTAGAGATGTTGCATTCGTGAAATATTTAAATTGTTCAACAACTTTACCTCTACATTCTTATATAGTCATCATATTAATATATTTTTCTATAGTTTACGTATGTCTTATTTACATATTTCTGAACGGGTAGTAAGACGTGGTGCTAAAAACAAGGTAACCTCTCTCTCTCTCTCTCTCTCTCTCTCACACACACACACACACACACACACACACACACACACACACACACACACACACACACACACACACACACACACACACACACACACACACACCAGTGGGTAAGTAAAAAAAAAAGGCGTCAGTCTCGTCTAGTCTGTTTTAAAAGTGACGGTGAGGTCTAGGCTAAAATCGCGGCAGGGTGCACTTGAGGTGTCTTTTTATAGATATTTACTACCCATTCTCCCTCCTCGCAAATGTGGTCACATTTCCTTTGAATCTATACCTTCCTTTACCTTATCTAATCAGTGTAAATATGAGGAAAGCTTGGATGGGTGGTAAAACATGGTACCAAAAAAAAAGAAGAAAGTTTCGACTCTCGCCGATAGGCATTTTGTCTAAATGTCAAGCTTATTTAGTTTAGTTTTCCGGTGATGGAGAGGTCGAGGTTCGAATCCCAGGTGGTACTGGGGGTGTTTTTTCCTAAATAGTTTCTCTTTCTCCCTCCAATCAAATACGGTTATGTTTCCTCTCAATTTTTAACTTCCTATTCGCTACTCCATTAGGAAAACTTAGTCTATGAATACAAACCGAGTGGGTATACCACAATCTTCTTACTAATTGGCGTATCTGATGATTAGATAAATTTATTAGATCTACTTTCACGTATTAATGCGTCAAGCCATATGATCTTCAACTGTAACTTTAGGTACATATTATTCATATATCTATAGTATAATGCTATTTTATTTAAATTTATTTGAGTTATTAAACGTGCACTTTCTGAACCAACTGATTATATCAACACACGACTTGTAGACTAACTTAAATCTAGAAAATACAATACCAAGCCCCCACTCGTTAATTCATCACTGTGAGAAGGAAACCCACATTTCACCAATGATGATTTTTTTAGGCCATGTCAGGAATCGAACCTGGGACCCTTAGCTCAGTAGACAGTCACGATACCAACTGAGCTAACGTGTAGGACCAATAATACTAATAATATAGTAAAATGTTATCAATGTTGACACAAAAAATGTTTATATTTTCTAAAAGGAACTTCAAAATTACATTTGTATAAAGGTCTAGGATTAATAAGACGTGTGTGTATGTGTGCTTGTGTGTGTTTGTGTGTGTGTGTAAGGGAGGAGTGATAAAAGTACGTTATCAATTCATAAAAGGCCCAAGTTACTGAGGACAACGGATAGATTTTGTCAGTACCGACTTTTATAGGAGCATGTGTGAATACAAATTATAGATTAAAAATAAACATACCTAAACACGCACGCCCAAACGTGTGGTTATGGGGTCTACTTACATTCCCCTATAAATTAAATGAAACTGAAATATTTCTCTCTTGGATGCAAACTACCCGCGCACGCAACAGCCTCGTCTCCAGTGACACTGTAATAGGCGTAGATTAATCAACAAACATGCACGTCAAAAAAAAGGTCAGAGGGGGAATTATGGAATATTCTTTAGTCCTTTTTAAATCCTACACACAAAAAATTTATCAATTTAGCTTCGTTCTATTTTTTTTGCGCTACATAGCTTATTATAATAGATAGCTTTTATAATTTACTACACGTCCAATTCACCCGAATATTTACACTAATGGGGTAGAGATGATAGGTACAGAAGAAGTGTATATCTTTAATTTGCATGGAGGATGGATTTGAGGCAAACACTTTATAAAAATTAAAACCACCCACATTACACTCGCCTGGGATCCAAGCCCTGACCTCCCTAACGAGTTTCATGCTTTAGTCCACGTTCCCATCGATGCGGGTATGAAGAACGTACAAACGTCTTCCACGTGATTCTTCTTTGTAAGTGATGAACTATCCGCTTCTAAAGGCTGGATTAACCGGGATATTTGATGCAAAATTACGCTGAAACTAAAAGACGTGGTGGGTCCAAGTGTGGTTTTCTTGCATCATTCACTTAACAACAGCAGAATTGGTGACCTGGTGGTCTAGGGGTAAGGTGTCAGACTTCTGTGCTGAGGGCCCGGGGTTCGATCCTCGGTCCCGGCACAGATTTATCTGATTGCCAAACCTTTCCTTCACCTCTGACAAGATGTGTATTAATCACAACTTGTGAATGTGAAGAATGCCAGGCCTCCACCGTGGTTCGGATTCCACGTTAAACTGTAGATCCTCCATTTCATCTCACAATCACCCTACCATTGCACATTAGCGTAAGTGCGTATAACCCGAACGGGTAGTAAGACGCGGTGCTAATAATAATAATAATAATAATAATAATAATAATAATAATAATAATATAATAATAATAATAATAAATAATAATAATAATAATAATAATAATAATAAAATAATAATAATAATAATAATAATAATAATAAAAAACAGCAGAATTAGGATAAGTTCACGCACAAAAAAAAATTACTTACTTATTTAAAATTGTATAAAGTGGGTTTACTGATCTCAATCCCACGAATTTTTTAATATATTACAGAAAACTGCATCATCGTGCAATGTCTGGTTCTAACTGTATTATTTACCTGAGCTAGGTTCTATCCGTGGGTTGGGACGGCATCTTAAGTTGGGGATGTAGAGAACGTGAGACAAGACAAGTGTATTTGACGTTTTTATAGCAAAACCTTTTTTTGGTTAAAATAAATAAAAATTCTCTAGTAGAAACATAGAGCTTATTTTTCTTCACGTGGTGATATCAACGGTTTTTGAATATCTGTCAAGAGCATAGCGGAACTAGATGAGAAGTTTTTTAAGTGAAGAGAAAATTTTGTCATTAAATTCCAGGACACCCTTGACAGATATTCAACAATTACTGTTGATATCACCACGCGAAGAAAATTAAACTCTATGTTTCTACTGGATAAATATTTTATACCTTTTGACCAAAACAATATTTTGCTATAAAAACCTAAAAAAAACACTTCCTTTAATAAAATTGGCGTTTCCTACATCCCCAACTTAAGGTATTTGCTTACCTTTCAGATTATACGCTTGTTAAATAATTACGGTAATGGCTTTAGGGATCAGGAAGGTTACATTTAGAGGAAGTGTACCCACGTTTGCGTGGAAGGAGAGTGGAACACCATTCTGGAAAATCCACCCTTAGTACACCCGACCAAGATTCAAACCTCGATTTCCCCGTCATAGGCAGTCTAGTCTACTAAGAAAGTGAAGCCTTAGACCATGCGGCCGCCGAAGCGGGTCTGTACGAAGTATTGATCAGTACCCAATTTAGGTGAAGTGTTCAAGGGAATATCTTCCTATTATTCACCCCACCCTCCCCAGCGCATTATTCATCTCTTTCATTTCCGTTTTCGGAAATTGCCAACAAAGGTCAACCCCTTTGAATTAAAACACCAATAGATGAATGATTTTCCTTTTCATTGGATTATACTTTTATCATCATTTTCTTCCTCTTCAAATCAGGAGGCGAGTGTTTAGCACATTTGAATTTGATCTGTAAAACCAGGGCTTAAGGTGGGATGGAAGGGGATGCGAGTTTTTGCAGTTTTTGTGGCAAAACATTTTTTTGGGCCAAAATAAATAAAATATTGTTCTAGTACGAACATAGAATTTAATTTTCCTCACATGGTGACCTCAAAATTCCTTTAATATCTGTCAAAGGTGTCCTGAAATTTAATAACAACTTTTTCTCTTAATTTAAAAAGGTTCTAGTCAAATGCTAATATACTCATGACAGATATTAGAGAGCTGTTGCTATCTCCATGTGAAGAAAATTAAACTCTATGTTTATACCGAAAAACTATTTGATTCTTTTTGACTAAAAAAGTTTCTAATATAAAAATTGCAGAAATATTTCCCATAACTAATGTTCCTTAAACTCCCACATTAAATCCGCCTGATACACTAAGGAGGTTTTTAAAAAAACATTTTTTCCTTTAGTTGAGTCTTATTATGCTTTCAAGAGATTCGTATGTTGACACTAAGGAAGGTGAAATTAAGTTGAACTGTTGGTAATGCGTGAAAGTGAAGGGGAAAATCATTTAGGAAAAATCATATGTCAATAGACCTTGCTGGAATTTGAAGATCAACCTCCCCATCACCGTTAAACCAGACCAGAATATATTGACGGCTGATGCGTGTACCTACTTTCTCTAAATTTAACCTTCTTCATCCCTAGCCTCTTAGAGTAATGATCATATGAGCGTGTAATCCGAATGGGTAGTAAGAAGCGGTGCTAACAAAATCCCCAAAAACATGATGATAGGAGAATCAAACAGTTGATGGAAGATAATCGGCTCGTTAGAGTGACCAGAAATTTGATCGACAATCACGTCCTAGTTGTTAATGATGCAACTGAAATTGAGGTTCGAGACATTGATTTGAGTTCAACTTACTTCTGATCTCTGATCAAGCCACTGATTATTGTTTGTGCGACCGGACCTAAGTTTTCACCAACTTCATTATTTCATATTTATTTAGAATACCATACTTTTATTGGATCGTAAACTTCATTCTACTATATAAATTGAAATGCTGTAGTAATTAAAAAGGATTATTGAATTAATAATCCACAACGCCTTGGTTATCTCTGTAATTTTTCAGTAATTAAATTTGATAAATCATCCACAATATTCGCTTTTGTTCAATTTCCAACGGTTTTTAATTCATATAATATTTGAGTTGTATAATTGAAAATAAAACAAAACCTTAGCTATGGTTAATTTTAAAAACTAAGATTTAAAGCTATGATAATAAATTAATATTGCTTTAATTTATCCATATTTATTACATATAAAAAACACCGTTAATATCTAATCATATTACAGCACTTTTTAAAGTAAAAGAGAAAATGTTTGGTTCATTACATTTTAGAGATGAAATTTCGTAAGAACCCTTTCATTCATGAAATTTATCATTAATTCATTAATTATTTCCAGTGAGAGCACAGGCGGAAAGCAACTTAAATATTTAATCCAAAGTAATATGACGATGAATGTGAGCTTTAAAGGACAGACGAATCCACACCGGTGATTAAATGGTTTCAGACACATGTCTCGCAATAGACTAGATTACCTGCAATGTGGAGGCTTAGGTTAGAATCTCAGCTAGGAGACCAATTGTGATTAATCATTGTGGTTTTACCACTCCCTCTCCACGCTAATGTGGGTGCACTTCCTCTAAACAGCCCTCTTAATTATTCCCCCCCCCCGACTAATCCGTTAATACCTATGGTGCTAAACTTAATAATAAAAATATGATTGAGCGTCACGAGATTCTGTTTTAACTTGAACATTTGGGATTTCATCTGTCTGAATCATTATTTCACGACAACTGACAAATGCGTGGACCAATTTAAATGAAATTTGGAAGGGACATTTTTTTAAACCTAGGTCAAATATGCATATTATATTGTACATAGTTTTTCAACCTGTTTACCAGTTTAAATACGACGGCTGGTTAGATGGTTTTTCTTTTAATAGCTCTTTTCAACTGATTTGAATTTACAATTCTAAGAGTTTGGTTTAATACCTGGGGCGTATTTTTTATTTTGATATCTGTTGTGAGTTTGACGTCTTAAACCATGTGAACAATGGTTATTCTCTATGAATCTAATGTATTATTGAATATAGTATCCATTGGTTTTCTCACTAACTTGGTCAAACAATAAAAATATCTACTTCAAATCCAGGAATATATTATTATGGGAGAAATTTTAACTTGAAATCCAAAGATAAATCTTAAGACTACAGTAACGATAAGAACATGGAGGGAGCAAGGTCTACTATTTACAGAACTACTAGTTAAAATATGGATCAACATTCAATTGTAATAAAACTTGGGAAAATATCACGGTTGGTCGAAAATGCATTTAGCCTGCTCGAGCTGGGGTCAGAAATGCCAACCACTCCCCTAATGATGAATAACCGTACATTAACGACTCTAAATTAAAACCAAGGCTATAATATTCTCAAATTATGCGAGTGAAATATTCCTACACTGAAATATTAACATGAAAAGTTGTGAAAGTTCAACGAGACCGTAATTAATATGTAGCCAAGATAAATATATATCAGATTTTGATTTATTTGTTTAACTTGACTCAACTGTTGACAAACCTATCCTATCGTTTATTCATACACAGCCCTTTTGTAGCTTTTATGAAAGCATCATTCACTCAAGATAATATCTACATTATTATGAGTGATGTGGTATGTTATCACAACCATGGATTTTGGTTTTAATGAGCTAATGTGAACGTGATATTTATAAACGAGTGATAAAACTTGATTTGATATTCGATCAATAATTGAATTTAGTATTTTTTACAAACAGATAAATTTATTTTTTTATTAATTTAGTTACTGTAATTGGAACACGTATTCATTTTTTGTTTGTATTGTACCATGGGTAAATATTTGTTCTGTGCGAGTCCGGTGATATTTAATCCACCGCACTTAAGCCGAATTCAGACCACGTTGACGTTTCGTGTTAACGCGTGTCAACATATCACAACACTAATTATCAACATTCAAGTGATTACACTGCTCTAGTGTATCTGGTGTATTGTGTCGTTTGGGCATGAATTGTTGTCAGTTGACTTATTGATTGTGATCAGAGCACACCATTTTGTGTACGATTCGCTTAATCAAATTTTCAAGTGGACAGTATTAAAATGGATGAATTAGCTGAACTTGATGAAAAGGAGGAGATTGTAGTTGCTATTAGTTTATTATTTGCATTGAAACACACGAGAGAGTTGGTACATCCCATAAATACCGAGAAGGGTGAATTTAATACTGTCTGGCCTGAACTTTTGAAAGATGAGGAGCGTTTCAAAAATTGTCAATAAAGGAGTTTCCTAACCTTCAATATTTCAACAATAAAATAAACAATGAAATCTAAAAAAAACTCAAATGTTACGTTCTGATACTTCAACACTTCTGACAAAAATCTCGATTGCCAGATCTTGGGCTGGTGAGTGTCACGACACGATAACACCCATTTCGGCATCAGATGACACATAACATATCATAACACAACCTATCATTACAGTGTGAGCATTTTAATATAATTTTTGTGGGATGGTTTTTTTCACTAAACAGTCATGACAGGTGTTAAATTAATTACATTAGTAAATTCAATTAATTATATTAATAATAATAATAAATGGGGTCCTTACGAGGTTTGGGATATGAAAGTTGTTGTTCTGGGCAATGTGTGTAATGTGACTTTACCCCTCCCTTTTTCCTAGTACCCTTCGAATAATATAGAACACTATTCGAGGTAGAACTATGATACACTATATCAGGACTGTTCACATTTAATTTATAAGCATATCAAATGAAGGTTCACCCCCCATTCATGGGCTGGATACATCAAAGAAATGTAATAAAACCATTCATGTAACATTTGTTGACTAAATAAATGGTATCATGCACCACACAGATTACTCGCTACTTCACCAAAAAACGAAGACAACAACTTAAAACTCTTAAGATGTGTGAAATGAATTAATATACATTGTTGCAGAAGCGTCACGTAAAAGATAAAGCATCACATTTCACGAAATAACATGAATGAAATAATATTTTTTTATATTTGAGGTATTTAACGTACACTTTATAAATCGACTGATTATATCAGCACACGAGAATTTCTATGAGCGAAAACGAAAGAGCCTACCAATTTTGCCGGGAAAGGTATTTTCACGTATCTTCCAGGGTTCTTTTACATGCCACAATCGATATAAGACCGACGTATTTACATCCCCTCCGAAGGAAGAAGTGCCACGGATTTTTATCGCTCAAGAAATATCCGTTGACCTCGGCTGGGTTTAAACCTACAAATAACGGATCCTGAGATGTAACTTTAACCTAAGACCACCGAGGCTAACAATGAAATAATATAAACTGTCACAGAAACATATTGATAAAATAGGATCTTAAGTGTTAGCCAAAAAGCATAAAAATCAACTCTAAATTTCTCCTCAACTCCCTGTTCGCACGAGGTATGGAATTTAAAGGGAAAAGAAAATACGAAGATATGTCAGAAATGTGTGCAGTGCATTCGCATTTGAATAATTACTTGAAATTTTCCGTGGTGACGATGGGAGGGAAAAGCGACATATTTTATCGTTAATAACTACAGTATGTCCCTATTAAGAAAGAATGAAGATTTGTGCACAGTACTTATCTTTGAAGCCATCCTAAAATGGTCAAAAACGGCCTTTTCAACGCAGTTTTTATCCAAATATCATTTAATATTGCAATAATGTTCTATGATCTATTAACTCTTTATCTCCATTAATGTTTTATCAGAAATGATCCACGTGAAATAGTGTTCATGTAAATTGATGATTTCTTGCCGACTGTATGACAGAGTTGAGGGCATGTGATGCACCTTTAGGCCCCGAATTAAGTCCATCAACCCATTGCTCAATCCTTATTATTCCGAGTTAAATCAAGCTTTAATCACGGCTATAGTTGGTCACTATCATGGGACGGTGGACAGGCTACCGAAAATGACAGCTGCAGATAGCATGACTTGGCGTATGGATACGTCAATGGCTGAAATTAATTATAATGACTTTTCTAGCTGTCAAATAAGCTGTTTCATTTGATATTGGTTTGTATGTACCCTTAAGGGTGCTACATGGGAGGGTATTGCAATTTTTTTTTAAATAAATCCCGCAATATTTAAGAAGTTGTTTGATATTTTTAAAATATAGTTTTCAACAAAATGTAGATAAAAATTATCAGCAGGTTTTCTGATCAATTAAAAAGCTTGAATTTTGAGTTTGAAACAAAAATAAATTTAAAGACACACTACGCAAACATATTTGCTTGTGAGATTAAAGTAAAAGGTTTATGAACCTAGATTTAACCTTCCGCTATCAAATAAAGTCATGTTTCGATAAGGTCACAACAAACATTTTAAATATAATGTAGGATTGTTTTATAGGGTTTTGTTCAAGCTGTAACAAACTTAAAAAACCTTAAACTTAAAATTTAAACTTATTAACTAGTCCGAACTTTCACCTACATCTTAGTGAAAATAACACAAAAATTATTAAACCGCTTCATAAATAATCTATCGTTTATAAATATCTGCAATGCTTCTCAGTACTACCCAGGTAGCAGCACCTTGATCCCAGTTGATTGTATTAAGGATAGTTCTTCCTAAATAGTAAATATTAGCACTATTTTGGTGGTACTACTAATTACGGAAATGGTTGGGGTGGTACGCCCTTCAATTTTTTGGGAGGGGGAAACGCTGATCTAAGGCACTACTCTCACAATAGAGTAGACTGCCGAAGACTGGGTGATCTGGGTTCGATTCCGGTCGGGTGTACTTAGGTTGTTTTCCTAAATGTTTTCTACTCTCCCTCCAAGCAAATAGGCCTACTTGTACATTTCCTCTAAAATAAGCCTTTTTAATCCTTAACACATAAGTGTAATTAGTACATAGGCGTATAACCATAAGAGTTAGTAAGACGCGGTGATAAAACAAATATGTAATGTGTAGAAAAATTACGTTTTCATTTTAATTAATTAATGCTGTCTTAGTTGAAATTTGGACAGAGTAACGGGGGTTAGAGACCTCCAGGACAGTCTTCAGCTTAATACTAAAAAAAAATAAAAAAATTATAAAGCCGTGTGAGGAGAAAGTCCCCTATTAATCTTCCTCCTGATTGTAGCTATTGACGTCACGTGTGAAATGCGGTCCTGATAGCTTGTGAAAGCGGCAGCAGCAGAAGCGATTCCTTGCTAGTCACAGTCAGGGAAGGAGGAGGATTGGTGTGGAAGCACATCTGTCTTGGTCAACCCACACAGGACGGCCTTTGATAAAGAGTATGGTCTGTAATCCTCCAAGTGACCCTCCAATCCCCTCGAGATTGAAAGGGGTGGTTTGTAGGGTGGTGGGAGGTGGGGGTGGAGGTGGCGATGCACAACCGCGCAGTGCGCTGTGTTTAGAACCAAGGCTTCCTCTCACAGGACGTAACGGCTGCTTGATGAGGGGGGGAAAAAAAACACACACACCAATTTATTTTCTAAGGAACATGGGACCGGGCTTCCGTTGTGGCAGGAGGTGGGCTTGTAACTTTTCACACCGTTGCCGTTACGTTGTTTTTTTTTGCTATAATAATATTTAGCGTCTTACAACCCGTTCGGGTTATACGCTTAAGCACTAATTACTCTAATGGATTAGGAATTGGGAGGGTTGAATTTAGAGGAAGTGAACCCGCATTTGCGTGGAGGGAGAGTGGAAAACCATTTAGGAAAAACCACCCCCAGTTCACCCGACCGAGATTCGAACCTCGATCTCCTCGTCCTCGGCGGTCGAGCTCAACACGACTAGCGCGTTAGCCAACTACGCCACCGAGGCGTTTTTTTTTTTTTTGCTATACACATAGCAACAATAATAAGACAGGAATGAGGAAGGTAGAATTTAGAATTAAATATACCCGCACTTGTGGGAAAGGAGCTTGGGAAACCACTTTGGAAAACCACTTCAGAACACCCGAATATTATTCTAACCCGAAGCCCCTACTGGTAAACCATGCTAGATGAGACTGATCTTTTTTAGCTCGTATAGCCACCAACGCGAGTAAAGATTTGTCTATCTACAATCTTTCCAAGCATCTAAATAAATATTTAAAGTATTAAATGTGTATGAAAACACACGTATTATAGTAGTGTAGAGTATGACGTCACTCTACCGTCACCGCACGCTCTTGAACTCTGGGCCCGCCGTGTGGGGCGCTAGAGGGCTGGCCACATGGTCTTGCTTTCTGGCTTCCATGCGGGCGGCACCACAGTTCAACTCTCACTCACTTTCATACACTCACTTTACTAACTTATTTCAGGTCAATCGAACATGATAGTGCTTGCTTGCACATCAAACGAAACAGTTGTATCAGACATTGTTCTTTATACCTCAGCTGTAATTGTAACATTACACGAACCTGTAAACCTCTAATGTTTAACAAAGGCTTTCAGCTATTACCAATTAATAAATGTTCAATAATCTGGCATCGAACATTGTTCCTTATTTGGATCGCCTGTGGTTGTAACCAAAATCAGCTTGCTTCCAGTAACTAAGTGGTTTAAAAGGTCTAACGAACAACAAACAAACAAGAAGGTTCCAAGAAAAGGTTTCAGTAGGATTCCGGTATGGAAGTGCCTTTAGAAAATACAAACTTTTTTTGCGGTAGACATTACTACAATTTTAATATATTTTTATCATCACTATATTTTTCATAGATATTGATTTTTTTTTTTAGTACTACGTCTTACTACCAGTTCGGATTATACACTGGTATTGATTTTATCTATCAAAAATGACAGTTGTAGATTAAATTATTTTACAAATACATTTATGAAAATTCTTTTGGTAACTTTGGTAATTGTCAAAAAAAGTTCCTTTCTAACTAAATTGGACTTAGCTTGGACCTGTATAACAATACTTTTGCTGTTGTTGCTAAACATGTTCATTTTCCCAAATTTCTAACTTCCCTCTGGTGTAATAGTTTCGTTAAAACGAAGTTGAGAAACAAGCTTTTAGGTGGCCATAAAATAATGGGCTTAATTCTGATAAATATGATGATTATAATTATACAAAAGTTAACAATAATAGCAATAAAAAGATTTTATTAATGGGCGGTTTTCCACACTTTTAGCTAAGATGGCCTACTAAGCTAAGCGTCCCGGGTTTGATTTACAGTACGGCCGAAAAAAGTATCATTGATGAAATTGGAGCTTCTCCTTTCACAGTGATAAATGGCTGTTTGTTCTATAATTATGTTTGTTTGTAAGTCGTGTGCTGATATAATCGGTTGGTTCACGAAACGTCAAGTCAGATTCCCAAAATTAATAAAACATGTAGTAAAACAATATAATTATGTTGGGTTGATAGATA
This sequence comes from Timema podura, assembly GCA_033556935.1. Classification (NCBI taxonomy): domain Eukaryota; kingdom Metazoa; phylum Arthropoda; class Insecta; order Phasmatodea; family Timematidae; genus Timema; species Timema podura. The sequence goes on from JAVRXN010000002.1 coordinate 32,675,014, forward strand.
AACGAGGAGGGTAGAGCGCAAGGCTCAAAGAAACCCCCACCCATATCTGGTGATATTTCCCACCCTGTTATACTTTTCCTTTTATTTTTCTAATTTGTAAAAATATTTGACTATTTATTATATTTCTGGTGAAATAAAATGGGTTTTGAAGTTTGTCTGCAACATAACACGCTATGTTGTGCTAATCAAATACAATTTATGTCCATTCACAATAATTCGGAGGGAAGATCATACATTGTTTGAATAATAATAATAAAATAATAATTATAATATAATAATATAATAATATTATTATTTATTATAAAATAAAAAATAAAATATATAATATAATAATAAAATATTATTATATTTTATTTTATTATATTTTATTATATAGTAGTGCATTTTAAAAGATGGGAGAACACTTACATCTTTATAAATAAGATTTATCCTTTAAAGTCATCTCTTGAGTTGTTCTTATGCATTTTCGTAGTCGGCCATAGAACTATGGGCATAATCATTTGATGACAAGTGAAGAACGAGTCTCGTTCGTAATGAAAATAAAAGAAGTGAGATATTTATTGAAAGTGATCAAAAATATATAATTGGACAGAGCTGATCCCACACACAGAGAAGAAGCCTGTGTAGAGGCTCTTGGGAAAATAAGATTTATTTAGATATAGACTAGCGTGAGTTCCGATTTTAACAGATGGAGGTGAATAATTTAACTTTTTATTTTTATTTAAAAAAATTAAAATTCTTTAACATTTCATATTCTTCTTTTAAATCATTTCAACTTTTATATTAAATTAAATTATAGGTTATATTTATTCCTAGTTAATGGCCAACCCTTTTTTTTATTTTTATGATGCATTAGTACTATCTTTGGACTTGGAGAAAAGATTTTTTTTTAATTTTGTTATAGAAGAAGATACTTGGACCATTGTTTGAATAACATTAGGGTCTTCTTCTTGGCATCTGAAAACTTTCAGGACGAAATATATATTCATCCTCACAAAAATACTCAGAATTATTATGGTAAAGTGAATTCAAAATATATATTTAGGAGATAGAAGATCTATTACTTAACCTGTGGGTTTTTATTGAGTGAAATTCAATATTTCGATTGGAAAGACAGAAATTATTCTTCAACCAATATCTTAGAAGGAATCATCATGGACATTAGTCTTTTTCCTGGTGAGATCTAACAAATTTATATTTCTACATAAATGTATCTCCATAATCCAACATCAAAAACAATTAAAACTTTTAGAAGGAATACATAATAAATTTATTATATATATATATTTTGATTCTCTCCCGACAGTCCATACTTTACTTAAAGAGATTAACTCCCCTAATTTACATTTTAAACTAATTTCGTCAACAATATCTTTTGACGGCATAAATAAATTAGTTATTTGTGACATTAAAATTTATTTTTATAAAAAATTACCATTTCAACATCAAAACCCTTTAAAACTTTTATTAAGTGACTCAATTGTATCTAGCAATTTTATTTCCCAGACATCCATGAGATTTACTTAAAGAGATTAACTCCCTAATATACATTTTAAACTAATTTACACGGTCAAACAATATCTTTTGACTTGGCATGAAAAAGATGTAAATTATAACTTGAATTTATTCTTCTGTATTATATAAATTACATTTGATCAAAGACATATATACTTTTTATTTTTATTTTCTCAGTTGTAATCTTAGTAATGTATTATTTACCCAGACTTCCATAAGAAGGATTGGGATGTGGAATATCATTAATAATAATAATATAATAATAATAATAAAAAATAAATAATAATAATAATAATAATAATAATAATAATTAATAATAATAATAATAATAATATAATAATAATAATAATCCACAAGAGGTTTCAATGATTGTGTATTTTTTGATTGTAGTTTCACCTAGTACAATTCATTCAGTGATTCATTTTATTTAGATTGTTCATTGTTGTATTTTATGTATTTTCTCCAACTCTTGTAGTAATTTCGATTGTACCATTGTCGTAGGTAGCGTCCTTATTAAAATAATAATATAGCATCGTCCAGAAAATGTTCCTGAGCTCATATAGGGGTCTAGAGTTTTACAGGTCATCCATCGTGCATCGCAAAGTTTTTTTTAAATTTCTCCCAAGTATAATCTCTAGGAGTGGCGCCCACCAAATATAGTTCAACCCCTCCTCCCCCCCCAAACACACCAATTTTACTATTACTATAATATATACATATATATAGGGAGTTTTAAGAGTCATTGTCCTTTGCTGTTTTTTATAGGATATATTTTATTAGCATAAGACATATTGAACATTATTTTTAAAATGATAGAACTAAAACTTATTATTTTGTCTATTATTCTGATTCAAGCCGAGCACAAGGAATCTAACTTTTTTTAGAGTTGTATCTGCATTGCAAAACTTAAATGATTAAATTATCCCCCTAAAACCATCCCCTATCTACCACACCTACATAGTGTCCCTACCTTAAAAGACGGTTACATATCCACCACTACAAGTAAAAAACCCATGTTTAGCCTGAAAATGCTGGTGACATATGCTTTAAAAAATCAGAGCTGTTTGTGATGATTTCCGAAGTGTTTATAGCTTATTGTACAGTATTACACTTCAAGTAGCTTGGTAAGTTTTTATTACTACATCTATTAACTTTTTATAACGAAAATTAATATGTATTTTAGAAGCGGTGCACATGAATTGAGGAACAACTCATCCGAGGCTGATAATACCCTTACACAAACTGCGGGGTAAAAATTAAATTCATAATGACTTTGTTCAAAATGTAAAATCGAGATTAGGTTAGTTTAGGTTAGGGATTAGGAGTTGAATGGGACTATAGGTTGTTCCGAAATTCATGTGCACCGGCTGACAGGCCTATTTTGTTCCGCAATTCGAGTGCGCCCTTTAGAAGAATATAGCGTTTCAGATGTATTTAGCTTTGTAAGTTTCCTAACCTAACTTAACCTAACCTAACAAGATTTTCTATTTTATAGGAAATGTAATACCTATAATAATAAAAAAATGTAGGCCTACTATAAACACAATAATTTATTTGCTTAATTTTTTAAATTCTGCAGTTAGTGTAAAAGAGGACTCAAGACTTGACCCGAAATTTTTATTCAGCAGTTAGGGTTGGTGATTACAGAGCACGTATTAGTTTATTTGAAATTCGTGTGCACCAACGATGATATTCTATGTTTTAATCTCGCTAAGCGCTTTCAATCCTTCTAAATTGATATTCTTGCGCTGTGCTGTATGCGTGCCTCTTAATCAGAAAGTAATTGAAGCCGGATAAATGTTATATCTAGATGTTAATTAAGTAACTAATTATAAACTAAATACGGGTTTCCTATAAAGAGTTTATCTACGGGATGATATTAAAATTTATCTAAATAACATTGTTATTTTAAAATGTTTGATAAAAGGATATCCTTTCAAATTATTGGCATGGAAGGTAAACTCACGTTTGTTTGATTAAATAAAACGCTCTTCAAATCCCAATCCCGAAGTAAATAAAAGCATCGATGTTCATTTCTGATTTTTGAATTTGAAGTTTAAAAAAAGTGTTTTATTTTTGTCGCTGAACGGAGGGTTGTAAAATTAGGCGGGCGAATTATAAAACGTTCTCTTTTATTTCGGTAAAGGTTAGAAAAATCACCCAGAACTGGAGGCAGTTATTGAATTTTTATCCTGTTCGATATTTTCCAGGGTTCTCGTTTTAGACTCTCACCTCATTGGTTCCGACAACTCTAGCCCACTTGACCTCAGGAGTTCACGAAACTAACGACACTCCCCTTCACCCGACATTCGATTCAGGCCAAGTCGGTTTCACTTTATTGGAGAAAGAGCGATTTGTGGTTATTGGCGGTGAGGGGGAGGAGGTTGGAGTACGTTTTCGAGGTAATTTTAGCTTTACTCTTAAGTCTCTTTTAGTATGTCTGTATTCAATGTGTTTTAAAACATTATTTTATCCGTATTTTCTGTAGTACGGGCAGTTTTGGTAGTACTACCCTTCCTTTACGAGGGATAATAAATAACCTGCATCGACCTCGGTGGTCTTGGGGTAAAGTGCTCGCTTCAGGACCCGATGTTCATGGGGTTCAAACCCAATCGAGGTTAACAAATTGTTACCGAGCGATAAAAATCCATAGGACAACTTTGTTTGGAGGGGAAGTAAAGTCGCTGGTATCACGTAGTTGTGGCATGTAAAATATCCTTTCGAAGGTATATGAGATATCTTTCCGACAAAATTTGTTGACACTTTCTCGCTTACTAGTAGAAATTAAGCGCGGAAAAGAACGGGTAGCTACCGCGATTTCAGGTCTTCCCTAATACATGAGGTACTTTCTTCCCCATGGTGCGGGTGGGTGACACTAGCTAGCGGAAGGACTGAGTCAACGGCGTTTCTCCAGATGGTCAAGAAACAAACACATCTGTAACAAACCCTCAGGTTGTTGGACATCCTGTATATAATAACCTGCAACGGTTGTAGCAATGTCAATTTAAGTTGGGATGTAAGAGAATGCGGGTTAATTAATATCTGTACCCTTAGTCTGAAAACTTATCTCAGTCAGTAGCTTATCTACCACTGAGCTAAGCGTTCCGGGTTCTATTCCCGGCATGGCCAAATTTCAGATAAAAATGGGTTCCTTTCACATTGATAAATTAACGCCAGGGGACTGCATTTTTTACCTGTACCTAGTATTAAGTTTATTGAAAAAAAAAGGGGGGGGGAAAGAACCTGTGCTACCACCAGGAAATAGCTTAAGATCCCGAGGGAAAGAAATGTCTTAAGTTAAATTATTAGGCATATGAATCTACGACAGGCCTAGCTAGCCGGTGGTGGAATATATATGGCTTGAATAAAAAACTGATCAAGGCCATAGACTGGAAACAGTAATGGATGTAAAAAAAACCTGTACCCTTACAATTAAAAACAACAATTTATTTGCCAAAATAAATGAAATATTGTTTCATTAGATAGGTTTAGCGTAAATCAACTACATATAGTATTCTCAATAGTTCTTTAATATTATGTCAAAGGCATCCTAGATTTTGATGATAATTTTTCCGTCAAATTCCATTATGTTCAAGAAATATACTCAGGGCAATAAAGCAAGAGTTTTATGTGTCCTAGGTGAGACTTAAAATTTGCGCCCCAATTGTATATTGTATGATATAAATAAACCACACCCTCTGCATGACAGAAAATATTAATAACTGTAGGGTGCCAAAATACTGGGGGGAAAAAATAAAAAATCAACAAATCAAAATTCATTTTAAACCCCCACTCACCGCTTCTTCTCATCCGAAGCTTTTAATTAAATATCAAAATGATTCGCTGACAAAATGGACCCGACTGTCATAAAACTATTAATGTGATTATGTTGTTAATAAGTATTTTTTTAAAATGTATTCTTAATATAGATAAAATATTTATATTTTATTTTTTTACCTAGATATATTTATAAGTTTATTTAATTTAAATATTTATTTTTTAAACACTAAAATTTTGTTTGTTTGATGGAAGGCTCTTCTAGGACCTTTGCGCCCTTGGCGACCACCTAATGGACCTGCGAATACTCAATAACTGTTGATATTATTATATGTATTAATATGTAAATAGAAAACTAAACTAAACGTATTTACATCCCCTGACTCGGCTAACGCGCTAGTTTTGTGTTGAGCTAGACTGTCGAGGACAGGGAAATAGAGGTTTGAATCTCAATCGGGTGAACTGGGGGTGGTTTTTCCTAAATGGTTTTTCCACTCTCCTCTAAATTCAACCTTCCCAATTCCTAACTCACTAGCGTTATTAGTTATTAAGGGTGTAACCCGAACGGGTAGTAAGATGTGGTGCTAAAATAAAATAAATAAAGTATCCACGGCAACACGGCAAAAACACTGGCCCTAGCTCAAGTATCCTTCCATCCCATTTTAAGATCGATTGATATCTCTGCTCTACGCGGTAATCGCACTACCTTGTATCTATCTAACGACCTCTTCCTGTTTCATGCCCTCCTGTCTGTCTAAGCCAACTAATTAGTTCATATCCCTTGCTTATTTAGAGCTGCCTAGTTTACCCCGCTCGACATAGAAGCGTGGACGTTTGGTTGCATCATCGCAGGCGTTTAACAGTAGGGGAAGTCAAGCCCAGTCAACTCGCCAACTTAATTAGTGTATTTTGTTCGGAGCCTTACTGCGCAATTAATCGGAGCCGTCCCCTGAAAGAAACGTTGGGAGTTACCGTTCACACATGTTGGACGAGGTTTGGGAATACGGATTAAAAAACAAATGTTGGCCTATGTGAGGAAATTGTTATTTTTGTGTGTGCAGTGTTTTACTAATAATATGTTGTAAGAAATCGATTGAATGGAAGTAATAAAATAATTAAAATAAAGCTTATTGATAAATTTAGATACATTATTTAACAAACAGTCAAAATACAACTTGTTTCAATATCAAAAAATGATTATTATTGTCTAACATCATCCACATATTATCTAAATATAAAGTTAGCGATTTTTTCAAACAATCTAAGACTAGCATTACACAACATTTGATTTAATCTAAACTATTTGTTTTAATATGTTATTAATTTAACAATGGTTGTTTAACTTGTAGATATTTACATTTTTATGTCTCTTCATACATTCATAATTAATCACGCCGTTCCCTTACGGGCCAGGCAAGAAACTGTGAATACAACTCATACCTCATACTCGCATACCTCATTCGCTTCAACAACATCCATACGATATGTCACACACGTTATCTTTCACACGTTCGTCTACAATATTTAACCACGTCTTTTATGTTATTTTTTGACTGAGTTATAAATAATATATGTTAATTTATCAACAAGTTTTATTTAAAATAATTTATTTATTAATTTATTACTTTCATTTGATTGATATCTCATAACATTACAATAATATCTCCTCAATACAAGCTCATAATATGATTAGAAAACACATTTTACGAATTACATATTAGTCTACGCTTGGCTCTTAATGAATCGAGCCAGCTGGAAGGCTGAGATCATACTGGGTTGAGGCTTGAATGCAACTATTTCTGACCCCTACCTCTGGTCTTATACTAAACTCAAGGGTCACAACCCTATGGGAAATTTGGCCACCTTCTAAACCCAGATACCATTCCCACCACCACCTCACCCTCGATAAGAAAATTAGCCTGATTTTACCAAAAACTCAAACTTGAATTTATTTGAATCAGGTTCATCCGTCCGTCCTTCCATCTATCTATTGTGTTATAGGCGTGAAGAAACCCCCCACCCCCGGGCTAGATGTGCTAGGCCGGGGAAAGATCAACTCCCCCACCTCCCCCCTGACCACTTAAAAACGGCGTAGTAAAATGATTTTGTAAATCAAGGTCCTTTATCTTAGCTATCTCCCATTGAGTGGATGATCTTGCAACACTAGTAGCAAGTTTTTTATTTTTACATTCTTACCTAAACCAAATTTGGATCCTGTTAGAGTTCCTTAAAAATCAAACTCATCCTGTTTAATCGTGTTCGTTAATCGTGTAATCAATTAAGAGCCAGTTTTGGCATTCGTTTGTGAACAGCTACGTCTATACGTCTACGTTAGTTCAATTAATTGCTGAAAGAAACGATAAAATACATTTTGGTTTCTATTTTGGGTAAAATAAGATTAAACTTTAATGGGTCGCAATTAGATTTCAACACGTTGTACTGAGGAATAATAAAGACTACCACAATAAAGAAAAAAAACTTTAATTAATTAATAGTGAATTCATTTGAAACTCGAAGTATATAAAGATAAATGAGAGCGGGAGGAAAAAAAATAAGTTTAAATTAAAAGTTCTAGGAGGCGAGAATTTCTAAGAAGATAAAAAAAAAAATTACCATGCAACTCTCTGACCTTTATGTTATTATTAAGTAATTAGCTTAATGGATCCGTTGGTGTGGAAGGGCGTGTAGCTCAAGAAACTTCGTCAAACGACCTCTACATATACGTTATAAAGTCTTGAAGAAGTTTTGAGACAAGTTTCCCAAAGTTAAAAAAAAAGACAAATTCTTTAAGGAATAAAATAAAAATACCATAAATTTACTTCCAGGGAACTTCGGTCCATTCCCGCCTCATTTCCCTGTCCAATCTTTCTTCCACATCAACTTCTTTCCTAAAAAAAAATAAATTGAAAAAAAATCAGCTGCTGAAGTGTTTACCATTTAATTTCATGAGCTTGGAGGTGAGGAAATATTTTATTATTTATTGTATTTCCAGAGAAGAATAATTTTTTTTGTCACAACGTAAACCTCAAATTAACTAATAAATAATAAAACGGTACAAAAATTATTATCACTCTGTATTGATTAATTATCATTCCAGATTTAAAAAATGGATCGATTGATGTAGGTAATGTATTGTTATCGTTTATTATCTACACCTCGTATACCTTACGGCCTTATCTTTTAAGCCACACCATTGTGGAACCAATCAAGGTAAGCCCTGGTTTTTATGGGAAGCCCACTTTCAAACCATCGACATTGAATAAAAGTCACTAAAGTTTGGTATTTTAGAAATATATCTTGTTTGATTTATTAACCATAAAGTTCATCTAAAAGTTATCAAAAGCTTTCAATAATACTTTATTATTGATTACTGTATACTTTTATCTTTATATTATTAATTAAATAGGCTCAGAATGTATACAAAAATTGTAATAATCCCCCCTCCCCCCCCCATTGTGCTTAATAAGAAAATCAGACTGGAGGCTTGCTACCGTTCAGGGTAGCCGGTTTATTATTATGCCACCCTCTCTAAAGCCTTACACGCACTTGAAAACATTGTTCGCAAACATGTTGCTCTTGTTTCGGATATAGTTGGGTAACAGCTGTCCAACTGTTGAGGAATAGTTGGGCAAATTTTTTTGTTCGTGTTTGCTTTTTGTCTCCCAGCGAGGAAAACATATTTCCCGTGATACATTTCAAATGGGCTGCAAGAAACCATGTTTGCTTGTCTAGACGTGCTTGCCAATATTTCCAGCAACAAGCAACAACGTGGGACAGTCTGACTCTGATGTTCACATCGAGTACATCAGTTCCTTGTCATGTCGTGGACAGCAAAAAAAAAATAATCTAGAACTTATTGAAATCTTTTATACAAATATACTACTGTGGGAGTTGACATCTGAGGACGATAAACATCGCGTAAAAAAAACGGAATGTTTTGAATGAAATAAGTGAAAATTTCTCAACTAGCATAAACGAACTGGGGGGGAGGGAAGGTTAAAATCCCTTCGTATGCAATTTCGTATAGAGAACAAGAATTTTTTACCAAAACGTGCAAGTGGCTTAAATATAAACATGCTTATTTGTCAAAAATTTCAATACAAAGAGCTGTTAATTAATTGTAGTCTTCTTTGACCCCCTCACCTGTAAAAATATTTATTCCTACCTTTTTTTAAATTTTTTTTATCAAAAAAAATACTTTTACCAAAAACAGTCCTCTTACTCTACCAACTTTGACAAAATGGCTATTCCTATAGATTAGCGCGTGCGCGCACGCACACGTGCACACACACATATATATAAGTACAATAGGCTCAAAATAACTGGTAAAATTAATATATAATTTTGTTGGTTTGCTTATGTCATTCTAATTTTATTTTCATCATTTTTACGGGTCATTTCTTAAACAATGAAACATATTCGATCTTCAGTCCTGCCAGAAGCTTATTTGCCTCGTATGAACCATTTTGAAGCAATGTACGAACCCACCACCGTACATAAAACTACATAAAAAGCACAAGCCATAGCAGCATCCTCCTTGGCCAACATATTTTACTCAAATGAATGAGCTCTGGACAGGAAACAATGTTTCACCATTGAATTATGGACGTGAAACAATGTTTCTTTAATGTTTGGCAACAATCTGTTTCATATGTTGGCCAACAGTTGGGGAACAGTTGGCCAACAATGTTTCCAAGTGCGTACTAAGCTTTACGGCAGGGCTGGTTGCATGGATAGTATGCATGAACCTAAATAATATTTAGCACCGCGTCTTACTACCCGTTCGGGTTATACGCTTAAGTACTAATTACTCTAATGGATTAGGAATTGGGAGGGTTGAACTTAGAGGAAGTGAACCCGCACTTGCGTGGAGGGAGAGTGGAAAACCATTTAGGAAAAACCACCCCCAGTTCACCCGACCGAGATTCGAACCTCGATCTCCCCGTCCTCAGCGGTCGAGCTCAACACGAATAGCGCGTTAGCCAACTACGCCACCGAGGCGGGTATGAACCTAAAGCTAGGCCAGAGTTTCCTTCCAAATGGTTTCATAGTATTGTTATTCTTTTCACTGGGAAATTTTGTTTTTAAAAATAAATTCAATCCCAATTTATTTTACTTAATTTTATTAACATTTTCCCCAATGATTAAACCGTCACTAAAATTGTGTTTGTCGCGGAACTCAGTAAAATAAAATAATTTATTTAATAAATTATTTTTCTACCAGTGGAATTTCTTTCTTTTTCATTCACGTTTGTACTTGGTTTTAAAGTATATATTGTGTTAATAGATTAGTGATTTAACATACGAACATTGTAGTCTTTTATTGCAGTAGTCTGATCAATTTTAACTCTAATCCAATTACTGGAAAATAAAACTTTATCTAATCTTAATTTATATCCCCGTTTCATATTTATTAAAAAAGAGTTACTACCTTTTTGGATAGCAGACTATATTAATATATTTAATAGTTTAACTTAATGAGCAAATTTTCATTTTCTCAACTTTTGTCGCCCCGTCTCACTAACCATTCGGGTTATATGGATGTATGCATAATATAATTACACTCATATTTTAAGTACTAGGTAGATTTAATTAAAAATAAGTGTATCCACATTTGCGTGTAGGGAGAGTGGGAACCAACATATGAAAAAATTATCGTTAGTGCATCCGAGCGGGATTTGAACCCCGAACTCCCCGTCATTAGCAGTCTAGACTATTGCAAGACCAAGACCGGTATTTTTCAAAATTTTACCAATAACAGACCAAACTTTAATAATGTAGTGTTTTTTTATGAATGTTGGCGCTTCCTAAAAAAATTAAACTGTAATTGTGGGGCAAAACAAGTGAAGTTAAACTCAATATTGTACTCTTTTGATTTATTTCACTTTTTACTTTCAAATGAATAGACTGTGAAACTGTGAAAAATGTTGACCTCAAAATTTTGATGAATATCTTTGTTTCACGTGCCCCACAACAACAACAACAACAACAACAACAACAACAACAAAATTTCTGTCAATCCTCGGTGTATGGTTTTTAACTTTGATTGAAGCCCTCGTATAAATAATAGTTTAATGTGGGGTAATTTTCGAAAATTGATACAAATGGCAGAGTATAAAAAATATAATTTGAGGTTGGATTACTGATTAATTATTTTCGTTAACTTTTTTTCAAACTATAATATAATATTTGAGAAAGAAAATACGAGTATTTAAGTAATACCTTTTAATTTCCTGCCCCCGAAGGCACACAGCCATGGACCACAGTTTGAGAACCACCACCTTAGACCATTCAACCATCATAGTCGATATTTAATCAAGTTAATCTATTTCCTTTATATTTTCCTACTGAGAGTTTGATTTCGATAAATAGAAAACACGACACTACCCTTTGGGTAACAAAGACAAAGGAAACTCCCACACACAAGCGACCGACATTGGATTAATCTGAGCAATGTGGAGTTGCATCAGCTAACTTTTAACTACAACAATCACATTTATGCTAATGGTATTTATATGTTCCTTGTAATCTAATAATATTCCAAGAGATTAAAGTTCTCTTTTCCAAATGCTTCCCAAGATGTAGATTGTTAAAAGCCTGTCTCAAGGAAGTTCAAAGATATAGTTAGGTACACGATTACGCTCTTACCAGAAATCGTATCATAGGAGATTTTATTCGTTATCGTCTGACACTTGCGGAAATGGGATAAGTTAAATAATTTTTTTTTAACCGCTTCGGTGGGCGCATAGTCTAAAGTGCTACTCTTGCAGCATACTATATTGCCGATGACGGAGAGATCGAGGTTCGAATATCGATCGGGTGTATTGAGGGTGGTTTCTCTAAACTGGTTTTCCACTCTCCCTACACGCAAATTTAGGTACACTTTCTTTAAATTTAACCTTCCTAATGCCTAAAAACCATTAGCATGATTATCACATAAGAGTATAACCTGAACGAGTAGTAAAACGCGGTGCTAAAAATAATTTTTATTTTATTTAGAACTTGTCTTAGTATTTATCCGGTATATTAGAATTTAATTCCACTACTAAGTTCTGTGACCTGGTGGTCTAGGGGTAAGGTGTCAGACTTCTGTGCTGGGGGTCCGGGGCTCAATCCTCGGTCCCGGCACAGATTTATCTGATTGCCAAACCCTTCCTTCACCTCTGACAAGACGTGTATTAATCACAACTTGTGAATGTGAGGAATGCCAGGCCTCCACCGTGGTACGGATTCCACGTTAAACTGTAGGTCCTTCATTTCATCTCACAATCACCCTACCATTACACATTAGCGTAAGTGCGTATAACCCGAACAGGTAGTAAGAAGCGGTGCTAATAATAACACTACTGAGTTAAGGATGAGAAAGGTAGGATTCAGTGAGAATGTGTGTTACCCACTTTAGCGTGGAGGTAAAGTGGTAAGCCATTGAGGAAAAGCATATTCAACACATCCTGATGGTATTCTAACCCATTTGATTACCGAGAAAATATACCAGCATTGGTCTTGATTGGGAAGTTTGAAAGAACTACTCTAGTTGAGGCACTGGATACATTATATTTTACACTCGGCTTTGATAAAATATATATCCTTTGAAAATATAAGAAATGAAATTATGAAACCTATTAAAATAAATTGTACAATTGTACGTACTTCCTCATAGTAAAATATTAAAATTTAGAACCAAAGTTTTCAAAAATTAAACTATTAGTAAGCTATCATCTAGTAAGCTTTCCTCATAAGAACTAAACCATTATTTTGTTAACTATATGAAACACCATTTAGGTGTACGTTTCAAACAACATTATTAAAAAAAGTTAAAATATTCAAACATAACTAAATTACTATTATATAATTTAAAAAAATACACTCTTATTGCTCATGTAAAACATTTCCCAGATACTTGTTCTAAACCAAATATTTAGAGTCATTTTTGAATAGTTTCAAATTTAAAAAAAAATCAATAAACTACCCTTTAAGAAATTTAGAAATAATCAATTCAATAAACAGGTATAAGCCCCTATAGGGATGTTCATAATTTAAAACTCTCCCTAATTATATCCGTTTTGAACAAAATCAATAAAGTCATTACAGAAAAAAAATTGAATTTTCAAAAATCAATCATCTGTAAAATATCATTAATTTTAGAGCGAGATTTAACATAATCGTTTCGATTTATGACTACATAGCCTCTAAATATAAAGTTTGAACGAAATTCATCAACCTGTTTCTGCTGCAATAGTAGTCCCAGGCAGAGAAAGATAAACAAACGGACAGACAAAATGTTTAACTTTATTGATTTTGAAGGCACATAAAACGTCAAGATCTATCATAATCTCATGGTCAAACATATTCATGGTTAAATTGGGTAGGTTTATAATAAAGTCAAAATGGTCCATAATAAAATTCCCCTAGATAATTAATCACTTTTATGACGGCTTAGTGATAGTGTAAGCAGCTAAAAAAAAACACTCAATGACGTCATCTTGCAAACAAGCTATACTGACCGAGCGGGCACAGCATTTTGGCGTAAATAGTGCCAACATTTGCGGATAGAAAATGTCACAGCACAGCAAAACCCCTAGCTTTTAATCTCAGTTGTTTGGACCGTAGCCGCTAATTCTTTATTCAAGTAGTTCCTCAAGTGTCCTCACGAGGTTGAGTCCAATCCTAGCTCAACTCTACAAAATAGCATAGAAATAGGAATTTTAGACCTTCTATTTACCTTTTTATAAAAAATATTCATGCTTTTTATAACTATTAATAATAACGCGTGTACATTTGTAAATAATGAAAATGTTTGGTTTTTTTTGGTAGCATAGCGTGCATACATAGAAAAAAATTTGGAACTTAATTTCACTAATATTTAAACAAATATATAATCAAAGCCAAATATTTTAACTGTTGAACGTATACCATTTTGAAGCTTGCATTCTAGAGCTACAAAGCCACGAAACTTTCAATAGAAAACATAATTACTGCTCTGAAATTAGGTCACGCTAATTGAACATACAAAATTGAACTCTGTGATTCAACATACTCGCGGTAGCTCGGAAAAATGCATCATGTTCCAATAGGAGTTCTCATAATGACTACATACATTCGACTGAATGGTGACGAGTATGTGGTTTTCGTTATTTGACACGAGTAACGCCAAAGCTAGCACGGATACCGGGGCGCGGTTAACACTTTAACTTTTTTTTTAACGTGAACCACGAGTTACTACCCATCCGAGCTATCCATCCGCAAATTTATAGAAGTCAATTTATTGAACGATCATACTTGCTCTCTCTCTCTTTCTCTCTCTCTCTCTCTCACACACACACACAGGCGCGCGCGCGCACACGCACACACACACACACACACACACACACACACACACACACACACACACACACATAAAACCCTTAGCAAATATTTACACCAAATTGTTTCCCTCTACGCATATAAGGCTATAGATCTAAATTCAACTTACTAATCACGAACACATTAGCGTAATTAGCATAAATGCGTACAACCCGGATGATTATTAAGATATGGTGCTAAAAATAAAAATGATGTATGGGACTGAAATTTAGTAGGCCCTAAAGCTAGACATTAATATGAGATGAATATAATAAAATATTTATAATATCTTAATAGGCGTTAGGGCTTCCCGTATATTATCACTAATGGTCTAGGGATGATAAAGGTATAATCCAGGGGAAATGTACTCACATTCGCGCAGAGGCATAGCGCGAAATCCTTTATTAAAAACCCCCACACCCGACTGAGATTAAAGTCCCGATTTCCTTTGTCAACCACAAGCCAGTCTACTGTGAGAGTGATGTCTTAGTCCATGTGATCACCGAAGCGGGAAGCAAATTACACATTAATAAGGGTTCTTACTTTGAAAATAAATAAATTATTAAGGGTACCTTGACGTAATCTCTTTATAGACTGCAACTGACCAAATTCGGCACAGGTATATAATTCTGATAAAGAAAGGAGTGTATTCATTGTTTTTCTGCATGAAATAACTTCTCAAGTCAGCGATATATTTTCTGGCATTCTGGCTAGTCACCTACTTCATGATCTATATATTATGTTTCGAGCGTGCGTGCCATCTACACACAGTTGATTAATCTAGCACGACTTTCACTGCCCCAATTAATCGGCAAATTGACCCAAATAAGCGGGGAAAATTTCAGACTAAAACCTGTTTGGTTTCTATTCCCAAATTTTGTCCCAAATAAACGGCTGCCCCGATCAACCAGTGCCCCAAGTAACCGGAATCCACTGTATTATATTATGTTAGATAATTAAAATCACATAATTTATACTAATTAGACAGGAAGGAGGAAGGTAAGAAGGTAGGGAGGTATAATTTTAGCTATGCGTAGCACCTTTTCAGAGGAAATGTATCCAAATTTGCGTAGAAGGAGAAGGGAAAACCATTTAGAAAAACCAGCCTCAGTACACTTGACCGATATTCAAACGCCAATTTCCCCATTATCGGTGATCTAGTCTACTGTGAGCGTGACGCCTTTGACCATGAGGTCACCGAAGCGACTCAGACATTAATTACTCTACCTTTACAATGGTATGAAACAAACTATAAAGTTGTCACCCTTATAACTCGGTTACTGTAATGATTTGAAATCATGGAATCATTATTTATAGCTTGTAATTGTATATTTGTTAAAATTGTGCAATACTTTTTGTTGTTGTTGTCGAATGATCTTAAACGAGTGTGTTACTTCCACGTCTTCTTTTTTTTCATGACCCCAACGCGTGGGCGGGTAATTGATGACCGTGTAGCTGCGGTGAGTATCACCTCGTTATGATGGTAGGCTATTGTTCGGAGAGGGGAAAGAGAGAAGAGCTTTGAGTTGCAGCGCGTCGTGGGACTAACAAGGGCGCGACAGTCCTTCGTTTTGTTACGTGAGATATAAGAACGAGCTATTTCATTGACAAAGGGAGGATGATACCACAGCGGGAGAAAATAGTTATTGTGTCGTTTAGTCAAGTTTTATCCAAATATTTCAATAAAATATGAAATAGGACCCTTCCAACTTTATGGAATGTGGATATTTTCCTATACAAACGAATCTTCTTTTCCCCCCTAAGCATCGTTTTTCACTACCTATTCAGGTTGTACGCAAGTTTAATAATTACGCTAATTTGTTACGGATGAGGGAGGTTGAATATAGAGGAAGCGTACCCACATTTGCGTGGATGAATAGTGGAAATTAATTTAGGAAAAAAACTCTCAGTACACTCGACCAGGATTCGAACTCCGATCTCCTTGTAATCGGCAGTCTAGTCCATTGCAGGAGTGATGCCTTAGCCCATGCGGCCACCTAAGCCGCTAACCGAATCTTACTACACGTCCGGGCTGGTTGCATACTCACACGACCAGGCGTAAGGATGAGCAAGGTTTTACTTTTAAAGGGAATATACAATTGCGTTTTCGTGTAGAGAAGGGTGTAGATCATTTAAGAAAATTACACCTCAATACGCACGGCCTCGATTCGAACCCAGACCTCTCCATCACTGGCAAAATAAACAATACGAGACCGATGACTTATGTACACATGACCACTGGTGGGCCTATGTGGAATAGTTAAAGTCAAATTATTTAAAATTAGGTATTTAATTTATATTTTCATAATTGTGTGTCAAAATTCTATTGCTTACGTTTCATTATAATAATGTGCGTTTTGTTTTTATTATTTTGAAAAATAAGATATCTCTTAAGATTTTCAGGAACTTTTGATATCAACAAGTGAAGAAAATTGAACCATATTTCTACTGGAGCAATATTTTATTTATTTTGGCCAAACAAGCTTTGTCATAAAAACTGCAAAGACACTTGCCATTTCTCGCGTCTCTTTCATCCCACCTTAAATCGTTATGATTGGGTGTGTGTGTGGGTGTGTGTGTGTTTAGGTGCATTGATCTAAAGTGAATTAGTTTGTAAATCGTGTTAGATAAATATGTGTTTAGATAGAGAACATATATTACTCAAAGCTACTCCATGTTTAATTAAATGTGTATTTAATACTCCATCAAATTAATCTATTTTGAACTGTCTTTGTTTTGCTTGTAGATAAATGGTTTGTATGAATTAGTTTGTAAACCGTGTTAAACAAATATGTGTTTAGATAGCGCGTAATGATATATTACTCAAAGCTGCCCCATGTTTAAATATATACTTATTACTCCTTCAAATTAATCTATTTTGAAAATGTTTTTGTTTTGCTTGTAGATAAATAGTTTCGATAGTTAAAATTGAGGCATAAGAACTATAGCTTAGAAGAAATGCACACGCACTCGTTTGAAGAGAAGATATAAAATCTATAGTAACATGTGCTAAACCATCTCCAGCGAACCCTGCTGTGATTCTAATCCTAACCTCTCCATCGACAGCAATTAAGTGCAATGTGAGTAAAACTCCTTGGACCACGTGGCCACCAGTTGGACGAGGGGATTGTAAACGATAACATAGTTTCTACTTTCGGGAAATGTCGAATGCACAAAACACTCCTTTTTCAGATTGGAAGGATGAAAATGCAATAACTTGTATTGCTTCCATGAGTCAAATTTGATAGTTATTTTAGCACCGCGTCCTATTCGGGTTGTACACCTATGTACTAATTACACAAATGGGTTAAGGATTAGGAAGGTTTAATTTAGAGGAAGTTCATACACATTTGTGTGGAGGGAGAGTGGAAAACCACTTAGGAAAAAAACACCGGGATTGAACCTTGATCTCCCTGTCTTCAGCAATCTAGTCCAACACGAGATTAGCTCGTTAGACCACGCGGATTATTTTATAGCTGTTGTGACAATGTCTAGAAGTTAATAACTCTACTCTCATATATCCCATAAACCAAACAGCGTCCTGTACATTTCTCACATATGATAGTTGATGTATTAAAAAAAACTATTTTAAATACTAGAATCAGGTAAAGTTATATATACACAACTGGCAAATAAACTTACAAAGCAATAAAATTGTTTTAAGGTTTAATCTGGGGACGTAGGGAAATTGAGTTAAAGTTAGTATTTTCGTAGTTTTTATATAAACATATATTTTTTGGTCAAACGAAATCAAATAATTCTCCAGTAAAAACACAGAGTTTAATTTGATTTACATGCTGACTTCAACAGTTCTGGAATATATGTCAACGGTGTCCTAGAATTTAATGACAACTTTTTTTTCTTCATTTAAAAATTGTCTCATCTAATGCCGCTATTCTCGTCACAGATATTCAACAAATGTTGATATCACGCACCATGTAGAGAAAATTAAATTCCATGCTTCTACTGGAGCAATATTTTATTTATTTTAGTCAAAAAAAAAAGTTTTGCTATGAGAATTTAAAAAAAAAACTGCTTGCTTATCCACACTCCACTTAAACAAACATGTTTTTAATGTTTTTAAACTTTTTTTTTTAGAAAATATTTCGACTCACCCAATTAACAAACTTTTGTCCAAGAATAAACATTCGTTGTTAAATAAAAACTATCATCTTATTTAGTGAATTATTAATGACTTATTAGTAGAAGCTTAGTAAACATAAATAAATACGTTACATTTGTTTTTATAATAATTAAAATGTTGAAGAAAGATCCCCAATAATATTTATTTTAGATTAAGGGTATAAATATAGTTTACTGTTGGGATCCAACAATATGTTGAACAGAGTGTACACTCAAAATTAAGAATGTGCAGCTGCAGAAGTGCATAGTTTAAACTAGGGATAGTTGCAGCTTAGGACGGCCGCCTAGCTTACGATTACATTCCTAGATTGAGACAATGTTTCCTGTACTGACCATGTGAATTCCAGTTAGGGATGAACGGCCGGTTCATGACCCGGAGCTCATGCAGGGTCAAACTGACCGACTAGCAGGACATTTGTGTCCGGTATTTAAAAGGAGGATATTGTCAAACTAAAGACCTCTGTATGATTCAAGAATATAGTAGAGATGGGTAGTTTGCCCTGGAACAGATACCATGGATCAATTATCATCTTTTATATATAATTGTATATTTTATATTCCATGTTATTAAACTAGATAGTTATAGATTAGAAACACGTCACTCGTATTATTTAAACGTGTGCTTGTGCTCCCATCCTCTATGAACTGACGACCGGTCATAACATTATTAAGAAAAAATTAAAATGCTAGTAACAACTATAAAAGAGCCACTTATATGCCTTTAAACCAACTTATTCCATCAAATAAGATATAATTTATTTCAATTTGGTATTCATATCCAGCAAAATCTTTTAAACTAGATTAATAAGGGGGAATATTTAAATTAACTATGTTTCGTTCCGTCCTCTTTATATACTCATCCTCTCACCTTTAACCTCTCGCATGAAGTATTTACCTGGAGGGCAAGCACTTCTTTGAGATTAAAGAAAACCGTAATGTCACCACTCTCTACCTTTCAAATGTGGGTCTATAGTTGTCAGGATGTGTTGTGGCTGGGGATAGGGTGGGTGAGGGGATATATGTTGGGTTCGTGATTGACGTTCGCTTCCATTTTTGTGGTTTTTATTTGTACTACTATGTTTATTACAAATAGATGTTGATGAAAAATATTAAAAGATATGAAAGAATTTAAAAGACTATTTGAAGCTTGTGGCAGAACGAGTATTGCAAGGAATAACCAATGGCCTGATTGACCTTGAGGTGACCTTACAAGGTAAATGAACCTCGATACCCTGGGTTCCAGCGGTAGCCCTCCAATACAAGTACTGATGTTCAGCGTACTAACCCACGTAGCCCCCAAAACGGGCAGAGTGACTCCCCTAGACTCGATGGTGATTAGTCAGCCATGCTATCAGGATACACACTTTTTTTCTGCATTTTAGACTGGTTTACTGTAAGGAATGCTGACACTCTGTTTATGTTGTCAGCGCAAAGTTTATATTTCTTTACAAGCTAATCACTACACCTTGCAATACTCGTTTAGTCATTCAAATCCAGAGCAAATCAATATTAAACAAGCAAGCCTTTCAATTTAGGCCGTGTGATTACAGTAACGTAATTTTCATCCTAAGTCTTAATGTAATTATGTATTTTTCAGCACCTTGCCTTACCACCCGTTTGAGTTACACGCATACGTATTAATTAGGCTAATTTGTTAGGGATGAGGAGGGTTGAATTTAGAGGAAATGTATACACATTTATGGGAAGGAGATTGGAAAAACCAACCTCAGTACACCCAACAGGAATTTGAACCCAGATCATACCAGTCATGGCAGTCCATTATATTGTGAGAGTGACGCCTTAAGCCATATGGCCTTCGAAGTGGGTTACGTCAAATAATATATATCTATATATATATATATAATATATATAAGACCAAGGGAAAGGTGGTTGAAGGGAGTGCATAGGTATTTATAAATATGTATATATAAAAAGAGAGAGCAATATTTTATATCCTCTTCTCTTGACCATTTAGCAAACTGGACAAAAATTGCATGAGCTCTTGTCCATTTCATGAACTGGAAATTATTGTCAATCTACTAAAACTTAGCTATAAATCTCTTTCAGATGTTATATGTTAACAATTATAATCCAACCCAAACTATTTAAATCTAACCTTTCATTCTAAAATGTAAAGTTGTTTATTTCATGAATTGGCGCTGTAGCTGCCACTTCATGAACTAGCTATTCATGCTTTAAGGAATGGGCAGATATCTGCCCAATTCATGAAATGGCCCATTCCCTTTTGGGTGTAATCTACACATACATATATGTGTATATACAGGGTGAGTAGAAATTTCGTGGACACGAGACAGTACCACATGACTAGGTAAATAAATATAAGTCGAAAATACTCTTTGCAAAAAAATCCGTTCTTCCCATACTTTTTGAAAAAAAATGGCTTTTAAGTTAGAGACGGAATTTCATATCCACCGGTGATTAGACGTAGATAAAAATGCAGGTCAGTTTTATGAAGCAGCAATGAACTACTGGGATATGGCAATGGCCATGGGAACATCTGACAGTTGAGCCAGATCTGCGGTGCGGCTGTACATTGATCTCTTCCTCTTAAACGTTAATGTTTATGGCCGGCATTGTTGGGGATGCGATTGTGGGCCCTTATTTGCTACAAGATCGTTTGGATTCCCACAGATATGTCTGTTCCTTGACACAGTTTACCTGGGCTGTTGGAGGACGTACCATTGCTTGTGCGATATAGGATGTGGTATCAGTGTGACGGGCACTGGGGGCACTATGGGGCACAAGTGCGGAGGCTACTTAATAAATCTACCCCAACCAGTGGATCGGGTGCTTGTGGAATGGACTCCAAGGCCACCGAAACTCACACCACTAGATTTTTTCTTGTGGATTCACCCTCTGTTGTACCCACCTGATGACCCAAAGCAGTCGCCCAAGAACATTATGGCACAAATATATGCGGCTTGTTGACGTTGACAGTTGACGTCAACATGCTTCGGCGCTTGCACACCGAATTCGTTACGCCGTTTGAAGCAATGCATAACCACGCGAGGATCAGCCTTCGAACACACCTACTGTAAACTAACATATACGTTTGATGTAAGTTTCAGGCAAAACGTTGCTACATCACCCCTCTCTAACTTTAATGTATTTTTCTCGAGATGTGGGAAAAATGGATTTTTTGCAAAGAGTGTTTTTGACCTATATTTACCCACCTAATCATGAGATATTGTCCGTATCCGCGAATTACTACTCATATCCCGTATATTATAATCTCACCATTCAAATTAAGATACTGTCACGTTTATTTGTTCTCATGAGAATTTATTAAGTTTAAGGAAATATACTATATATGTATATGCGTGTGTATGTTAGACGCAAATCCCGAAAACGGCCAATGGACGGATTTTTTGCTCAATCCTAGGGTCGGGCGTTTTAAAATGGCCAAAGCCCAAAGTTCTATTCAATTTTGGGTTTTGGCCGTCTCCAAACAGCCAAACCTAGGATTGTGCAATTACTAAACGGCTAAAGTTGAAAATACAGTCGTTAGGTTAGGTTAGGTTAAGCTAGGTTAGGTTAGGCTTCAAAAAAACAACTTTGGTCAGGTGGTCTTAATAGTTTAAAATACATTTGTAATCTCTGTTCGGTTCTGTTTGTATATAAATGAGATCCACTTGCCCTCTTGAATTCATGTGGTTGGGCTTACGCCACCTGCTCAGTCCGGTCGAGTAACGAATTAAAATGTTATTTCGAGCTCTGGTCATTTATTAATTGTACACTCCTAGGTTTGGATGTTTGGAGATGGTTAAAGCCCGAAATTGAATAGAACTTTGGGCTTTGGTCATTTTAAAATGCCCAATCCTAGGATTGAGCAAAAAATCAGTTCAAGGGCCGTTTTCGGGCCTTGCGCCCAACATATACATGTATATTTACATTCAACTTTATCAAATCAAATTGGCTTTCATCTTTTTACAGATTGAGTTTGTTAATGGTGCTATACATAGATATGTGATTTGTAGGCCTATTTTAAATATTAACCAATGTAGAAATGTGCCGTGTAAAGCTTTATTTCACTGCATTTATTTTTTTATTTCACTAGAGAAAGTTAATTTTAATTTGTCCTCAATTAGTAATCAAACGTGACTACGGACAATTTAATGTTTTATGTTACTCGCTTTAGGGCACGACGTTGAATGATATCAAATAATTTATTTGAAACAAACAGAAATAAAGTGTCAGAACGTACGTTCATTTAAATTGACAGCTTCGCCATTTGGTTCGTACCAATGTTTGTAAATGAGTCAACATCTTTACGATACAATTCATTTTCATTAAAGTTTAAAAAAAAGTAGTAGAAAACAATATTAAATCATACATTAATAACACAGAGCTGTGGCAAATATATAAAAATTGAAAATTTTTTTGAGGCCAATTTCAATAACGTTTTACCATTTTATTAAATGTTGTTTTATAGGTTTTGATTGTTAATATCTATTGATAATAGCTAAATATCCCACGACTTGACGCATGAATACGTGAAAGTATATCCAGTGGCTTTTCTAGTGGTCTGATATGGTTCTTCCTGTGACAATTGGACTGTATTCATGTTTGCATCTGTATATAATTTATTTCAATTAAAATAACATTGAAAGAAAAATAATTTTTTGTGTGCACCGCGTCTTATTACCCGTTTAAGTTATCCGTATTTAATTACACGTGGGGTAGGGATGAAGATTGTAGACTTTGATGGAAATGTGCCTTGCATTTGCATGGAATAAAAGTGGAAAACAATTGAAGAAAAATCAGCCTCAAAATATTACATCGAGACTTAAACTCTTACTTTCTCGTCACAGGCAATTTAATATATTGTGAGAATGATATATATCGTACGATCACACATGAATGTCAAACTTAGTTGAATCTTCATTAACACCTTTTTATAATTATATATATTTTTCTTGCGAAGATGCTGAGGGCATGCTAATTTAATGAAGTTGAATAGAAAAAAAAAACCTAACAAGGCAGTATAATTTGACATCAATTTCGATGTTCTTGGTATAAAGTGCTCGCCTCATGACACAATGTTAGTGGGTTCAAACCCAGCTGGGGTTGACTGATTTTTCTTAAGCGATTAAAATCCGTAGCACAACTTTGTTCAGAGGGAAAGTAAAGGTGTCAGTTCCATGTCAATTGTGGCATGTAAAAGAAACCTGGAAGGTATGTGAAAATACTTTTCCTGGCAAAATTGGTAGGCCCTTTCGCTCACGCTCATAGAAATTCACGTGTGTTGAAATAATCAGTCGGTTCAGAAAGTGCACGTTATATAACTAAAATAATAATAAATATGATTTGAATTCTCGTTTTAAAATAATACAAACTTTGTCCAATAATTGCTATGTTTTTGGCATAACATTATTTAACATGATTTTATGATTTATAAAAGTTAACTTAGGAAAAATGGGGAAATTTACCTAACTCCCTTGATTAATGAAACCATTCAGCCCATTTGAAAGAGTTTTAATAAAAAAATCAAACGATTAAATCTAATGCGTACTAATAGTTTCATCAAATAGCTCTGTAATTCATAGACAAAAATTATTTTGAGTCATTATCAGTATTAGCCGGTAGATATTAAAATATACATTTATTTTTAGTGGGCTAGTTCCATACCTCAAATAGACAAAACCTAATTATATTGAAAATTTTGCGTGACATTGTTAAATTATGGATATGACTAATGAAATTCAAGAATTTTTATTGGCAAAAGATATAAATACACATTTAAAAAACTCTGTATTCATACAGAAATTAAAATTTCAACTTAATTGCCAACAAGATAAAAGAACATTTTCGAATAAATCAAGTAGCACCTAATTCATATTTTTAAATATTGTTACTCCCAGACATCCAAACGAGAGAGGCTATTAGTACTTGGGACACTTTTATTGAACTCCTAATCCCCTACACCGGTGGTCACATGGTCTAACCCAGCAGGTGCACAATGTACTAGATCCCTGGTAACTGAAATGTCAAGGTTCGAATCTCGGCTGAGTGCTCTGAGGTTTTATTTCCCCACGTGTGATTTATCCCTGTGGTTATCCCATCCCCTTTATATGCTAATGCGTGTGCACTTCCTCTGAACTACAGCATATTATATTATGCAGATAAGTAGCCCTACTGTTTAAACGTTTTCCGAAAGTGTCTCGTAGCATTCCTTACTGATTGATTAATATTTTATCCTACCGGGATTCAAACCAAACACCACTTCAAGATTCATTCTGAGAACCACGATGCGCATGCGCACAGAATAATGTAAAACCACGGTCAGCTGTCCCATTTTTGTTTGATCGTTTGAAATTAAAATGTAATATCGATCATAAATCAACAATCGGAGAACTGCCTCTGAGGTACTACATAGGAAAGGGGGAAGGCGGTGAAAGAGCGATAATTCAGGAATAAAGTAGGGGAAGATATATTGGAAGTGGGTGGAACACTGAAATGCAGCCACTCATCAATCAGGCAACACTTGTTTTATCAATTAAGGTTATAAATGAACAAATTAAAAATGACACTTGGTTATGGGTTGTGAACACGGTATTTTGGACTTTGTACGCCACTGAGCTAGTCCTGTGTGAGGAGAATCTTTTTATTGATTTTTTAAAACAATTAGTCTACATGGAAGTTAAAACGTGTCAACCATACGGTAGCCATCTGCAACCAACCCCACGAGGTTTAAAGATGATGATTTGATTTTTTATGAAAGGTAATTGGGTGCATATTACAATAAATCTTTTATAGTTCCGTAGTTAAACCTCTAAAGTAACGTACAAAGACACATATACCTGGCTCGATTCGCGTGTGGGGTATCATTTTCAAATAAAATAATAATAGGATTTGTGCATCAGCCAAAGCAGGAAAGGAGTAACAATAATTATTACTTATCTAATATTCCATTAGTAAAAAAAAAATCACTTCGTCTTACTACCTGTTAAGTTGATACGCATATATGATATTTACTTTAATTAAGCGTTTTGGAGGTAATCTACCTGTATTTGCGTAGAAGGAGATTGGGAAACAATTTAGGGAAAAACCCCTCAGTAGATTTGACTGGAATTTGAAGCCCTATCTTTCTGTCATCAGAAGGCCAGTTTAACACAAGAGTGACGCTTTATACCATTGAGCCACTGAAGCGGATTTTCTTTTACTAAACATGATTTTGGTACATTTTCAGTTATAACAGGTTTTGAACCTAGGACCCTTAAGCAAGTAGACAAACGTGCTACTGATTGAGCTTAGGTGTCAGAAAACCTTTTATGTTTATTTGATCTAACACATCTGTGCCTAGTTTATTTACGAAATACTTGAAACTATCTCATCTTTTTGGGCATCTATAATAAAAGGATAAGTATAAATATATTCTTTATTTCTATTTGTTTAGCTCGAAACATGTTAAACTTAACAATTATTAATTTGAAATACAAAAATAACGTGACATTGACTGTGCAGTTCTAAAATATAGAAAATTTACTAATTTTCTAAAGAAACTTGACGACATTTACACGAATTTGTGCGAGGAAAGAGAAGGATAGACATCCTTGAAAGGCAAGGCCAGGATTAGAATCCTCGTCACTGTAAAACTAGAGACGCATCAGCCCACGTGCCCACTGATGCGGGTTGTTTGAAATATTTCAGAAAATTAACAATAGCTATGTCTTTAAATAAATTTAAAAAAAACCTTACACAAATTATTTAAAATTAAAGAGTTAAAAGCAACGATAAAAAGTGACAACGGTTTCGGTGGCCGAACGGGCAAAGATGTCCACCTCGTAATACACTAGAATGGCGATGACGAGAAGATTTGGGTTTAAGCCCTGGCCGGGTGAATTTTTAAATTATAATATGTTACTTAAAACTAAGTTTTTTCAATCGTTAAATTCGAATTTTCCAAATGTATTTTTTTGCACTAATTTTAAAACAAATTTCTATCTACCCGCTTCGGTGACCGCATGGTCTAAGACAAAACTCTCATGTTAGACTAGACTGCTGATGATGGGAAAATATGGGTTCAATCCCAGTTGGGTGTAGTGAGGGTATTTTTCTAAATGTTTTCCACTCTGCCTCCATGCAAATGCGAGTACGCTTCCTCTAAATTCAACCATTCTCATCTCTCTAACATATTAGCGTAATTTATATATTAATATGTGAATAACCCGATCGGATAGTCAGCCATAGTCCTAAAAAAATATACATAGATCTATACTGAAGCGATAAAATTATAAAGCTAAACATAAAAATATATATTTTATTGTCCCTTAAAATTCAATTCAAACAATATTTCAAAGTAATAATTCCGACTAAACAAACTATGAAATCTTTAAAACCGTTACGAGGAGAGAGGGGGAAAAAATGTCTTACATTAGTCTTTACAAATTTACCTTTGTTCTATCGTCGTGTCTATCGTCTTGAAAGTTGAATCGGGTGTGAGTTCGGCATCTACCCAGCCTTCTTTGTGATGCTATGAGGGTATTGTCGAACTTTACACGAGACACATTACACATGTTCGGATGAAGATTGCTTCATTTTACACCCATACCCCCCCTCCACTCTTTTGATTATGCCGCCTCATGTTTATCCCGAAATATCCTGGAATTAATTTCAGAACGAGAACTACGTTATTAAGCTCGATGAAAGTTTCAAACTTTGGTTTAGAAGTCTCAGTGATTACTTCAAAGCACCCGCTTTCACAAAGTGAATAGATAAATGTACAAACTAATATTGTATAAACTAAGTTATCTTAGTATTATTACTATCACCAGATGGAAAAAAAGGGTGATGGGATGGTCATTTTGTGTTGAACCTTTAAGGTGTGGATATAGGGGACGCGATAAAAGGTAAACATCTTTTTGCCGTTTTTATTGCAAACATTTTTTTTGGCCAAAGTAAATAAAATATTGCTCCAGTAGCAAAGTTTAGTTTAATTTTCTTCACATGGTGATATCAACAGTTGTTGAATATCTGTCATGAGCATAGCGGCATTAGATGAGAAACTTTTTAAATGAAGAGAAAAAGTTGTCATTAAATTCCAGGACATCTTTGACAGATATTTATCAACTGTTGATATTACCACATGAAGAAAATTAAACTAAACGTTGTTATTGAAGCAATATTTTATTTATTTTGGATAAAAAAATGTTTTTATATAAAAACTGCAAAAGTACTTACCCTTTTTTCGCTTCCCCTTCCACCTCACCTTAAACTATTGAATGCGTTTATACTTAACTTGGTAAATACATTTTTCTTTAAAAATAGATAACTTGGTACACACATGTAGCCTTTTGTTTTAATTGATAATTTTCAATGCTTCATGGTACCCTTTTGAGTTTTACGCATACATTAATTAATTACGATAGTAAAGTACGAATGAGGATGGTAAAATTTGAGGGGAAATCTACAGTACCTACCCTCATTTGCTTGGGGGGAGAGGGAGGAGAAAGAGGGCAGGAACATAATTTAGGAGACGTCACCCTCTGTACATTTTTTTAAACTTAGCACCGCGTCTTACTACCCGTTCGGGTTACAAGCTTAAGTAGTCTACTAATTACGCTAACGGGTTAAAAATTGGGAAGGTTGAATTTAGAGGAGGTGAACCCGCATTTCCTTGGAGGTATAGTGGAAAATCATGTAGGAAAAACCACTCCCAGTTCACCCGAGTGAGATTCGAACCTCGATCTCCCCGTCCTCAGCAGGCTAGCTCAACACGACACTAGCACGTTAGCTAACTACGCCACCGAGGCTGGTCCCAATACAATCGACAGGGTTTCTAGGTCCGATCTCCCCGTAACACATGATTATTAACGCTTTAGAGTTTAGACTGTGCGAACACCGATGCAGGATTTTATTAATTAATGTCACTCGATCTATTTGGTTTGCTTGAGTTTTGTCACTCAGATTGTAATTTAAATAAACTTTAGTGCCTATAAAATAAATAGGCTTACATTAGAATACTAAAACGGCCTCATAGTTATCACTATAATTTTTTTTATTAATATAGTGTCTAAAACAAAGTTTCTCTTTTCAATTGTTAAAGTTGAATTTTCTAAATGTCTACATTTTCACTATTATTAAAACACGTTTATAACTGCATCATAAAAAAAGATGCCAACAAATTTTCAATTTTAATGAAAAATAGCATGCTTCTTTGACCGCATGGTCTAAGGCGTCACTCTCGTGTTAGACTAGACTGCCGATGACAGGGAGATTAGGGTAGTTTTTCCAAAATTGTTTTCCACTCTTCCTCCATGAAAATGCGGACACATTTTATCTTAATTCAACATTCTTCATTCCTAACTCATTAGTGTAACTAGTACATATGTGTATAGCCTGAACAGATAGTAAGATGTGGTGCTAAAAAAACTTGGATTTTTGTATCTAATAACTCATATGAATACATTTATAGAAGTTGGGGTGGAATGAAACGCAAGTTGATGTCAGCCGTACTTTTGCGATTTTTAGAGCAAAAAAACCCACTTAATTTCATAATAAAAAAATTTCTTCAATAGTTATGTATAGTATAATTTTTTTTTGCACAATATATTTAAGACATATTTTATTTACTTAGGACAAAAGTGCTTTTTACTAGAAAAAAAAACCCATGGAAAAATACAGACCTTAAACTCGCGTTTCTTTCTACCCCATATTAAAGAAGTCCTACTAAAATAAAAAAACTCAATAGTTCATATCGACTTTTTTATTTTTTATTTTGTGAACTACAACAACACGTGATGATTAAAATGAGGAAACTAAAAAAAAAAAAACCAACACTTGTAAAGGCTAATATTTTTGAAGTAACATCAATTGGAATGGCCTCAATGAAAACAAGGCGCAGACATTCACAAAGATATATACACCAACTGTAGAGTAAGCTGAATATTACAAGGATTACAAGCTCATATCTCAGTTTAATATGTGCTCGAGGAGTTAAATTGTGTGAACTGTGTATATCGCCCTATACATCCGGGCAATGTTTTTATACTCAGTAAGCTACTAGAGATGGAACTATCAAATCTCTCAAATTATATGATATGCGAGAAATTTGGGATTCTTAAAAATCTAAAAAAAAAAAGTATCTCGAATACAATTAATATTGAATTGATACAACTAATTTTAAGAAATTAATAAAATCAATTATTTAGACTTGTATGATTGGATGATTGGAGTAGTTACAAAAATCACAAAAAAAAACCCATTGTAATAATATAATTAATTTACAGAAATGCGTTCGCTTTGTTTTTTATGACGTAATAGACAGGAAAAAAATAAAAAGCATTTGTAGTGGCACCAAACCTTAAAGAACTTATTTTAAAATTCACTTTTAAATATTTTTACTTTGTACATTTTTAAATATTTGAGGATTAGAATTTGGTACAGAAATAAAATTCGAGGAAAAAAGTATTCAGACCATCACACAGTAGAGAAACTAATATTCAAAAAATAATAAATATAAAGTAGCTAATAAGTAAAATACGGCATTCACACGTGTTCATCTATTTAGCTTAGATAGTTAAAGTTACCAACAAAGAAGTAATTATTTTCAGAATGTGGTTTGTCATCATCATCATAATCATCCTCATCATTATCATCAATGTCATCATCACTGGACCCCCTCTGTAGGTCGTATGTATGGTTATATGTTTTGTACATGTGTAGAATAAAAGTTTACGCACAGTTTGAAACAAAACGGTATATTTTTGTAAAAATAAATATTATATATCATTTGATAAGCCCATTTTTTGGTAAACAAGATTACTAGAAAAAGGAAGAACCGATTTTGTCAGACGACACATATTTTACGTGTTAGGGGACCAGAATTTTGGGCTTAAATAGCAACTTCCAGCGAGAAGATCCCGATTTCCATTGCGAGTTCCAGCATCTCAGCTGTGTGTGCAGTGGCTCATTTGTTTACATAAGGATTGATACCGTGATTTGTGTATAGCATATCTGTCTTTGGAAAAACAATTACTTGAAAGGTACTGTGCTACAAATAAAAAATAAATGGTAAGGTGCACCGCACATAATTTCTCTCTCTATTATCTTAAAATAGATATATTTACTAAAAAAAACTAGTAAGATTTGAGAAACAAAATACTAAACTTTGTTGCAGAAACACTACACCAAGAGAGCATAAATAAAATAATATACAACGTTACAGAAACATTGATAAAAAAGGAACATATCTGTCCACCAAAGAGCATAGCAATCAATTTCACATTATTTTCAAAGACCATAACAAATATATATTATATCTTTATATCTCAGAAACTATTGGTTTTATAAAAATATTAGTCGAATAAAAGATGTTTATTTTTAATAGCACCACAACTTTCAAGGATAAGTTATTTCGTCCCTCAAATAGTTAAGAAGATATGATCAAAATCGGAAATTTCTGTTAATGTAAAGTACGTTCATGGGAAAATGAGAGTTTTCATTTTGAATTTGATAAGATAAAATTTCTAAATTAAAATCGTTAGAGCAGATTTGAAGAAAATGGATCCTTTCTTTATTTCCCCATCAGTAAACTACCCTTAATTTTGGGATTATAAATCTGATTCCAAAAACTTCTCGGGAAAAAACTTATGAAAACCCTAGTTTTATGCCGATCGGTAAGATAATTTCGGCTCTAGTCTGAGATACAGACAGATAGACGCCATCTCGAAAACCCTTTTTTTTTGTTTCAAGGGGTCAAGAAACTTCAACATTTAACAGAATCTCGAGTTTGACCTTTTTTTACGATCTCAATACCTCTCACTTCTAGGGGAGACAAAACAAAATCATGGCAACATTTTTTATATACCAAATAAGCCAATGATAGTAGATAAAAAAACTTTGCACACAAATTTGTAATTATTCTCTTTTATCTTTAAATATTTGCCTCTGGTCACAAAATGACCGCTATAATAGTCGGTCCTAACACATCCATACCAATATTCTTTGCTCAAGAGAATTAATATCCTAGATTGGGGAAATATTAATTTTTATTGTTTTTGGAATGTTGTTAGCCTATCATTGATCTGCATTTTAATCATCACAATTGATCCTAGTTCGCATTTAAAAGGTTATAAAGACAATTTTGTGAAAATAGATTATTTCGTTTTGTTTAGCCAATACATTCAAAAACAATACAATGAACTTCTATACACATTATTTGATAATATTATTTTCGGTAATTGAGAAAGATACGTTAACAAAACTTTAACATAAATTGCGTGCCAAATATCCCGAGCTATTAGTAAGGCCCGGTTATAAAAATCAAACAAATATAAATTTAAATATTCACTTCACAACCCCCTAAAAATCTATAAAATACATTACATTAAAACCTTTTTCATCAAACATTTGTCAAAACAAATACACTCTTTTGTTATTCTTTTGGGTGAAGGACAAGGAAATCGCTGTTCAATTTTCTAACATAAGACGACATGTTTCTTTTATGCACATCTGTTTGTAATAAAGCCTCAATAAAAACTAATAGCTACGCTAGAGTCCGTTAATGATAGGTTTTTACCTGGATGACAGTTCGAAAATAATATATTTAGGTTTTGGGTTGCCAACACTTGTAAAATATCACCGTTTTGTTATAAATGTAAAGTTTTTTAATTACCTGCTATATTTTACACTTAAAATAACGCAAAGTCAAGTTTTCTCATACTATTTCATTACTTTTAATAATTTATTTTTATCCAACCCAAAACAATATTTTAAAAATAATTAAAAGACTTTTTCTTCGTTTTGGAACGTTATTGATTATGTGCAATATAGTGCATACATTAATACCTTTTAATACAGGCATTTTATATACTTGGAAAAGTGAAAATACTTGTAATTTTTTTTATATCTAATAAATGATTTTATGATTATTTTATCGTATTTCAAAATATTTCACCAAATAAAATATTTTTATCCACTGCGTGGGTGCATCATTGTAAAGAACTTGTTTCCGACACGTTCAACACGTTCAATCACATGGCTTAAACTCGTCGGTCGCCATTTTGAAGCTATGTTCGTTAGAAGTTTTTGTGAAAGTGGTGTGAATATTAATTTTTTAATTGGAATAAAGATATAAATAAGCTTTGTGTCCGACCTCAAATAAATATATAAATAATATTAGCCAAAATTACTGTGGTTAACTATCACATTAATATATTACCATCTGTTTTCATTACAGTTATACAAAGTGATAGATGTCAGCTGTTGGCGTAGTGATATATCAGGGACTACTTCTAATAACACTTTGAGCTGTCATCCAAGTAAACTAAGGTCGTGAATGAATTATAGTATCAAGCTACGCACCAGTTTTTTTTGTTTGTTTGTAATAACCATGATTGTAGGTCGTTCACACGGTAAGAGTTGACGTCTTGTACTTAGTCCAGTACTGAATAAGTACGCAAATTTGCTCGTGTGTATGGATAATAGCACACTCCGCCATCACTAATCTAGTGCGTCCGCACTAATGAGGTTCACCCACTCGCTTGTTTGTTACTGCCCTGTACGAACAAAGTTTTGGTAAGTTACCATGGTGGACTAGGCTAGGCAGCTTCCTAACACTCCCCGACTTGCTTGGTCACGAATTCACCGCGATAGCGACTGGGGGGAGGTGGGGGGAACTTTTTGATAAACCAGGGCTGCACAAACGACGAGATAGACCAACGAGACCTAACCAGATCCTTTTCGTAAACACCTTGTCAAGGAGGACGGTTGCTGAGCATTGAGGTAAGAGGTCCCGGGTTCGATTCCCGTTGTGATCGAAATAATTGTATAGATTGTTTTATTTACTTTTTACAGTGATGAATTAACGTCTTGGGGACTGGATACTGTGTCTCTTGTAGAGTTAAGTTGTGTGGTGATACATCCATCTCAATAGCGTGGCGTGGTTTGTTGCCATGTTAGGCAGAGTAAATTTAAACTGTACTTGTTAGATGTTGCCAGCACTCAGTGGAACATCCATTGGTTATGAACCAAATAACATGTATTTCTATGTTAGGAGTTTATAGTAAAGTTTATGTGTGATTGGTCAAATTTGGACTGGGGGCTGAATAAAACATATCACAGGTACAGTTTCACCAGTTTTGTTTACCATTCTACCCTTAAAAGATATGACACTGATCCATTTGTCTAAGATAGTAATTTTTTAAAAAATTAAAAAAAGGTATAGAGTGAACTCTCACTAGTGGGAGTCTAAATATGAACATTTTCCGTTAAGTTTTCAATAGGAAGATTTTGTAGGCAGAACCCAAAGACTAATACATAAATATAACCTACATAAATACATCGAATAATGAATTAAATGGGAAACGATTGGAGAGAGGGGAAGGAACCATTAAAAAAAAATCCTATTGATAAGATACCGAAAATAAGATCCAACAAATATTGACATTTATAGATGAAAATTTGCCGGTAAATATTTTATATCATTGAATCCCAGCGAAATAATGTTGCTGTATTAATTTGTCTTGAAATAGTTTAGTTAGTTTGTAGAATATATTATTACAAGCCCCACAGAAATTAAGTTTATTGAGACTATTTTCGATATTTTTGAGTTGAATAACATTATTAAGTTCATAAAAAAAATATTAACGTTTCTATCTTCCTGTGCAAGAATATTGATTCTCAAAAAAATTAATTAATTTTCTTATAGACCCCTCCATGGTTTCTGTAATTGGTTTGCATATTTGCCCTAGGTAGAGCTACTTGCTATTCGAAATGGAATTAATTGGATCTATATTAGTTTAAAAAGTCTTTATTAAATATTAAAAAGATCAAAGATAAAATATTTCCCTCAATGAACATATTAAAGCTTCTACTTAAAATTAATGTTAGAGCCTTATCTAAAGAGAAAGGAAAGTATTTATTGTAGAAATTATATTTATTTCTACCAAATTAACGCAGAAATAAAAACATGGCCTGTTATTATTATTATTATTATTATTATTATTATTATTATTATTATTATTTTATTTTACCGCGTCTCACTAACCGTTCGGGTTATACACTTATGTACTAATTACAATAATAGGTTAACGATAAGGAACGTGAATTTTTTAAAGAAGTGTACTCGCATTTTTGTGGAGAGAGAGTGTAAAATCGCTCTATAAAAACACATCAGTACATTCAACTGGGATTCAAAAGCTAATCTCTCTGTAATAGGCAGTCTAGTCTCACACGTGAGTGATGCCTTTGACCATATAGCCACCGAAGTAGGCCACTCACTATTAAACGTGCTGTGCTGGATATGTATATATTTTTTTAATACGGCCTATACTGCGTATTTATATATTTATTTATTGCTGCGTGCTTGGCTGCAATGAGGGCACAAAATGAGAAAAGAAAAACACCAGCATTCGACCAGCCATCCAAATAGAATGTGTCTATTATGCATTCAGGCTTTGTAGGTACATGATTTAGGCCTACTGTCCAAGGTAAAGTTAGCATATACGTCTTCTGGCAATATAACCTGTGTGCATAGAAAGCTAGTTGAATACCAAATAAAAATAACAAATTTTTTTTTATCGCCAGAAACTCTAACCTGCAAACACAAAGATAAGTTCAATGTTTGTATTATAGACAATAATAACGTTAGTTTTATCGACATTTTCCCGATAGCCTCTACTTTATTCCCCACCACTTACTCCTCTCCCCCTTTTGTTGTTGTTTTGTGACCCACACGTCACACGATACGGACAAAGCTTGCCAAGTTTTGCCGCAATGGTGCGCCAGTAGTCACAAGCCCTTGCTATGTTATCCTTTTACCACACCACGCACTAAACACACGAAACTCTCTTTCACCCCCCATTGTTCACGATAAACAAACTAAAACCTAGGAACAACATTGTCAGCACTTCTGCAACCAGCCTCATCCTGCATGACAAAGTGAAATACTGGCATAAGCACTTTTTACTACCCTATTACAGAACATTGACTGTGTTTTAACAACCTATACTACTACTCTATTGCAATACATTGGCCGAGTTTTAACAGTCAGTATTCCACTGCAACTGAAATCAATGAGAGAGTTTTATAACAGGTATTATTTCAGGGCAGGTAAATTGCATTTTACTTTTTTTTTTTAAAGGGTGAATAGTGTTTTCCCAAATGCTATTTAGAAATTTACAATTCTTTTTCATAATGTCCTTAGTTTTGATGAGATAGGGTTTATAGTTTAGTTTTAGCTGTAGAGGGGATCCACTTCGATGGCCATCTGGTCTAAGGCACTACTCTCGCAATAGACTAAACTGCCAAAGATGGAGAAATCAAGGTTCAATCCCGGTTGGGTGTACTTAGGAGGAGAAGATTTTTTCCTAGACGGTTGCCTCTCTCCCTCCACGCAAATGTGGGTACACTTCCTCTAAATCCAACCTTTCGAATCTCTAGCACATTAGTGTAACTATTACATAAGCGGGTATTAGATGCGATGCTAAAAAAAATATAGAGATGGGACGCTTGAATCCTCGACAAATAGAATCCTATGGCATTCCAGAGATTTGTAAACAAAATTTATAAAATATATTTTGAATACACGAAGGCCTTGACTTGAAATCACAATTTTAAACAATTGGTTACAGTAATTATATGGATTTGTGTAAATCGGAAAAATAACAAAATCGTTAAACAAAAGAGACCTAGTTGTATTAAAATAATTATTCTACTCAAAAAGGGTTCGAACTATCTTTTGTTTTTTATGACGTACCACGTTACATATTATATGACAAACATACTAGCGTTTGTCAGTGACTACTAAGCCTTTGACAACTTTTCCAAAATACAATTTTTAACATTTTGACTATACTAAAACTGTACAATTTAAAAGAGTCAAGGATTCGAATTTGGATTCGAGATTCGAAAGAAATCTTTAGAATTGGATTAGAGAAATATAGGATTCAATCTCTATATTTTATAGTTTTAATATAAACATCACCATTCGGTCGAACACGAGCTACCAGTATCTCGCGACAGCATTTCCGGTAGCTCCCGTGAGAAATCTATTTTGCACTTTCCAAAGTTACTTACCATAAAAGAGGGTTGCCTCAAGTTCAGGATATGTGTGGTCTCGATGGTTCTGATTAGTCGTACACTTCTGATTAGTCGTACTCTTCTCTACCTGTATGATTCATTGTTTCCAACTGAAGGTGGCGAACAACAAACACAGAAATAGGCTCACCGATAAACCTCTTTAGAACACTGCATTCGAATGGAAGGTTCAAGCTAACACTAAACAAATGACGAATCAAAGGGAAGGCCGTTCCTCTCAGTAAGATAGGCTACACACCAAGTTGTATATATATCCATCATTTTGCTTTTGAGAAATAAATTATTCTTATAATATCTAGTAATAAAAATATCATTTTGGTGGGATATTTACTAACATTGCTTACACTATTTCCATTAATACTAGGCCTACAAATCCAATCCACATAGCTCCTCCCTAGCCCCCCAATCTAACTAAGTTTTAATGTCAACCATGTTAAAATTATAGCCAATACGCGATACGGCAAATTTTTTTTATACTGGGTAGCTCTCGAGAAACAATTGGACGTTTCGAAAGTAGCTCCTATACTCTTTAAGTTTGCAGACTCCTGGCTCTAACGCGTCACTCTCGTGTTAGAATGAATTGCCTCCGACGGGGATATAGGGGATCAAATCCCGGCTAGATATACAGAGGGTGTGTTCCCACGCAAGGGCGTGTAGATTCCCAATAAAATGCTACCTTCCTCATTCCCATTCCATTAGCGTAATTAATGTATGCGTATAATCCGAATGAGTACTAAGACGCGTCGGAAATAAAATAACTTAGGCTAAACTTAAAACACACGGTAAACCTTGGTGGTCTTGAGGTAAAGTATACCTCAGTTTTAGCTTATGTGGTGCTGACTGACAGCTCACAGCTGACTTCTGATGGCTTTGAAAACCTACCAGACCAAATTATGTATCCCTACGCCGAACCATATGATCTGCAAAAAACATGTCTTTAGCAGTCGTCAATTCTGACAGTCAAAATTTAGGTATATACCTAAATGTTGATTGTCAGAAGTCAGCTGTGAACTGTCAGTCAGCACCACATAAGCTAAAACTGAGGTATACTTGCCTCAGGAACCGATGATTATCAGCTCAGAGATCAACGGATTTTTGTAGTGATAAAATCCGTACCATAGAAGAAGTGAAACCGTTGGAGGAAAGGAGTTACCAATACTTTACCAATAGCAGAATGATGAGTACAGCCTCGTGTGGCTAAACGGTGGTAGATACAGTCCAATTTTCATAGGTAGGACCCTGTCTGGCAGTTAGAAAAGTTATTAGCTCCACTTTCACATATTCATATAGCAAGAAAAGGTATCTGAATCTGTCACGTTTGATAGGTTTATCAATATATATAAAATTAATATGGTTAATTTTTTCATTGTTCACCACGAACAAATATATTTGTATTGTCTTAACGAGGGAAGGGAGTGAATTTTCATCAATCCCACCAGCCTATTTTTTTGTAATGTGTTGAATAAATTAAAAACCTTTTGGAAAGGAACATAAGGCCCAATGCGCTAAGTAGATCAGAACGATGACAGAATGGCAGCTGTATAATGGCATCGTTATCAGATTTAGTTTAATTAATACCCACTTCGGTGGCCACATGGTCTAAAGTCTAAACCCTAAGGCGTCAATCTTGCAATAGACCAGACTGCCATTGAAGGAGAGATCGGGGTTCGAATTCCGGTCAGGTGTAATGAGGGTGGTTTTTACCAAACTGTTTTCCACTCTCTCTTTCTCTATTAAAATGAAGATACACCTCCTCTAAATTTAACCTTCCTCATCCCTAACCCATTAAAGTAATTAGTACATATAAGTAAAGTAAGATGTGGTGCTAAAAATAAAGTTATACTAAGAAGACAATTTTGTGAAAAAAAAACTGGTTCTTTCTCTCGTACTTCATGATCTCAAGCTCATAAAAAGCAGTTGTGGACAAAGTATTCCCAGTAAAACATAATATGTTTTAATAACTATTTACAAACAAATTAAAAGTAATGCAAATTTATCATAATCACGATTTATTAAGAAAATACAAAATATAAAAGAATACAATTTCTTCCGATTGTCAATTTTTTTTAACATTGCATCCTACTACCTGTTCAGGTTATACGCATGTACTAATTACGCTAATGCGTTAGGGATGAGGAAGTTCGAAATTTAGAAGAAGTGTACCCTCATTTGAGTAGAGGTTGTGTTGAGCCATTAAAAAAACCCATCAGTACACCCGACCAGGATTCGAACTTCAATCTTTCTTTCTTCGGCAGTCTAGACCAACACAAGTGTGACATTTTAGACCGTGCAACCACCGATACAGATGATCGTTCAATTTTAATGAGTGAATTCTTTGTCTTTTATTTTTTGCTTTACATATTTTTGTAACTTCAAAAATATTAAGCGTAAGCTGAAATTTAATTTGCAAAACATTTATTCGAACTGAGGGGTGGTTGGCTCACACATATAGTAATTTTAGTTTTTGTATGTTTTCCCGCGAATGTATTTATTCCAGAAATGCACTCACCTTAAAAGAGCTCAAAGATTTTCTCTCAAACATTCGCTTTTGAAAGCTTCCAGTAGAACTTCATTGTTTCGAGCGCATTACATTTTGTCCGCTTTCAAGTACTTGACTTTAAAACGAATGTAAATTATTCATGTGAATTGTTTTTGCATCGGTTTGATTATACTTGTAAAACAAACTTTAAAGCGGAACGGGAAATTTACCTTACATCGCGACGAGCGTAAAGGAATATAAAATGGAAAAATAAAAATTGCTTTATGGCTCATTGTGTATTTTAATTGCTTTTATTTCTCTCTATACACTGCTGTAAACTTTCCACGTGACATTTAGAAACAGGTGACCTGGTGGTCTAGGGGTAAGGTGTTAGACTTCTGTGCTGGGAGTCCGGGGTTCAATCCTTGGTCCCGGCACAGACTTATCTGATTTCCAAACCCTTCCTTCACCTCTGACAAGATGTGTATTAATCCCAACTTGTGAATGTGTGAAATTGCCAGGCCTCCCCCGTGGTTCGGATCCCCCGTTAAACTGTAGGTACTCCATTTCATCTCACAATCACCCTACCATTACATATTAACGTAAGTGCCTATAATCCGAATGGGTAGTAAGACGCGGTGATAATAATAATTTAAAAACAGTATTTTTAAAATAAAGATAATGAGCGAGCCTACTGTATTTTCAGTAAATTTGACCTTTTAGTAAAAACAATATCCTTGTGTTCAATTTCTTAAATTAACGACGCTTGGTTAGTTAAATGCGTTATTTAAAAATATGGTTCCTGCCAAAATACAGTCGAAAGATTCCAACATGGCTGTTTTTCCTTAACAATCCTATAGTTTGTGTTTTATTAATAGAAACAAATTTATGAATATATTGTAATATTAGCTCATTTTCAACGACTTTTTAAGCCTATTTGTGAAGCAATAAGGCCAGGCTTGACGAAAGAGGGCCTTTATATTTAGCCTTTCTATAACAAATATAGGTTTTAGTAATTTCTTTATAGAATCACAAAAGGAAATTTTAGTATATTTGTGATCTAGCAGCGAACTTTCCTCTTTATCTTGATATAAGAAGTTTCGTAGCAATCATTCCCCTCTTTCTTATTGACATGATATAGAGTGGTTATAGGTGAAGGGTGAAAGGGAGTATGAGCCTGGAGAGAATAAAAAAAGTAGTTCCTATAACGGCGAAGATTATTGTATTCTAAGCCATGTGGCCTGACAGTGATTGATAATTTCTCGCCAGGTGGCCTCCTTAAGCATCACATAAAGGTGTTGAGTGGTATTATTGGATTCAATTCCTTTGATAGCAGTCAAAAAAGGTTAAGCTATCATCACAGAACAATCTGGATAGCTCAGTGGTTAGAGAATTGGCGTACTAAGCCAGAGTCCGGTTCGATTCCGTGTCAGTGCATTTTCAATTCAGATATTAATGTTTATCAAAGTTT
Organism: Timema podura; assembly: GCA_033556935.1. NCBI lineage: Eukaryota > Metazoa > Arthropoda > Insecta > Phasmatodea > Timematidae > Timema > Timema podura. The sequence continues at coordinate 32,715,801 of JAVRXN010000002.1, forward strand.
AGCAAAGTAATTTGAATCTGCACTTAATAAGGTATGGGAGAGAAAGCAGGTCCATACTGTTATAGTATTTCTTTTAAACAAAATTTGGCCAACTTAATTTTAATATTTCTTCGGAAAATGCGTTTATAGTAACATAAAGAGTTGTTGAAAATTTGGAATGGGCATCGCGGATTTGAAAAGGAATTTTTTGCCTCATTTAGAAAGTTTCTGTTCAAATGCCATTATGACCATGACAGATATTTAAGAACTACTGAAATTAGCATGTATATTAAAGAAAACTTAATGTATAGATATACCGATGTAGTATGTTATTTATTCCATCCAAATAAATGTTTTATAATAAAAGCCTTAAAAATACTGAACTTAGCTTTCACTAACTCCCCAACCAATCTTACGGACCGTTTCAATATTTACGTGCTATTATATTAATACATTGACGTAGTTTGTTATTGATTATTATATAAGGAAAAACTAATTACTCAGAAGTGTTTGGAACTATAATATAAAGTTTAATGAGGGAATATTTAATATCAGTAATGTTTTAGTATATAAAAGACTGGGATGACCTATTTCAACGTCATTTCATGAGAAATATACAATTTTTTAACAATGTAAGCTGCGAGTTTTTAATACTAGTCTCAAAAATTCAATTTAATTAAATCTGAAAATTACACTCATCAGCTAAAACAGGGTCATAAGATAGACTACTGAGAAAAGCAACTGTGCAAACCTATTTTTCTGATAAAACTAATTGATATCGAATGAAAAAAAAAATCGTACTCCACGTCTAGCCAATCAACCGGGCTATCAAACTATTTATACTTGGGGTTGGAATGAGGGAGGTAGAATTTGGAGATAGTGTACCTGAATTTGCGTAGAGAGAAAGTAGGTAACTATTTAAGGAAAACCATTCCGTACACCCAGCCGGGATTCAAACCCTGATCTCTTCATCAATGGCAAATCAGGCAACTTGAAACGACTTTCTCCTCATGCACACCAGTGCAATTTATCCTGAATGTGATGAAAACAAATTCGATAAATATATTTGACAAGAAAAAGTATCAACAAAACCTATTCTAGAGTGGTTTTCTTAGCGCAGTACTGCTACGTTGGGTCTAAAAGAGGAATTACTTCTAGAGCTACTCAGAACGAGGAAAATAAGCCACAAATAATTACTTGTTAGGACGAAGAGACAAGTATCTTGGTATATTGGGACAACTCCAAGCCCTTTGAAAAATCAAGTCTACTCTTAATTGGAGGCTTAACTTTTAAGGGTGCCACCCACTTGAAGAGAATAAACCTCACAATACAGTATTTACTATAGGAATTGAAGCTATGAAGCTTCAAAACTACTAAAACAATCTTCAAGTATATTTTAATGTTCCGATGTGACCTTATTAAAAAAATAATTGCCAGAGAAAGGCTAGAGCTATGTTTTTAACCACTCACCTTATTCTCTTCGTTGCACCAGTTAACGTGAAACTTTGTTTAAAATATACTTAATTTCCCAGTTTTATTAATTTTAAATGTGAGGTTTTTAATTCTATAGGGAAATTTGAAGGGTCCGACTGCTGGTGCACTGAAATGCGTTGCAGTAGTTCAAAAAATACGTGTTTTTTAAGAATTAGTTCGTTAGTTCAAAATATGGGTCATTCAAAATGGAGGTGAAAAGTATCAACATTTCCTTAAGGGATTCAAATATGTACATTTTATTCTTTATATTTTACTGTGGAGTATAAAAGAGACTTAGAATTTTAGTAAAGAATACCAGAGATGTGCGTGAGCTGAAGTGGAACAGACTACTGCATAGTAATCTTAGTGGTTGAATTAGGAAGAAATTTTGTGAGGAAGCAGCGCAAGATATTAATCAAATAAGAGTGAAATGGAAAAGTTGCAGGATCAAAAGTGTGAAGGGCGATATTAAAGATTGCCGGGTGAAAAATTAACTTTACAGGAGTATGAATGGAGTATCGAATTAAATTATAATGATACAGAAATGCTTGTAACAGAACAAAGGATTGGGCAGAACAAAAGATGCTGTAGTATAGTGCGCGAAAGATATATGTGGATCTGCGGTGATTGAAAGGAGATGCATAAGGGAATGAAAGGGTGAATGAAGCTGTGAGAGAAAAGAAAGAGGCGTACAAAGGAATCATTATTGCAGAGAATGAAACAGAACGTAAGAGTTTGTGGGACATACACAAAGAAAAAAAGATTAATACAAAGAAGGGAGTAAAGAAGAGTAAGAAACAAGTGGGATTAAAAGAAAGAGAAAGAATGCAGGATGATTTTGAAGGTAATAAGAAGCTGTTCTGGAAGTAGGTAAAGAGAACAAAACAAGGCGTGCAAGGAAAGAAGCTATGGCATTCATATGAATTGCTAATATGTATTGTATGAATACAGTATAAGAAAGCGATGAAGGGAATATTATGGAATGTTCTGAAAAGTATAGTGAGGATACGAGGTTAGTAAATGCAATTATGGTGGTGTATGATAGAAGTAAAGCGTGCGTTAGGGTGGATAGAGCTTTGAGCTAATGGTTTGACACTGATCAAGGTGTTAGTCAAGGTGTTGTTATGTCTCCATGGTTGTTTAATGTGTTCACGGATAAGTGTATGAGGGATGATTGTGGGGACGTGGTCGGTGTGCAAATAGACCATGTGAATGTGAGAGTGCTGCTATATGCAGATGATGCCGTGTTAGTGGCTAAAATAAAATTGACTTACAGAATGCATTCACTCGTTTGAATGTGGGGAATCTTCGTAAAAATATGTTTCTAAAATTAAGGTGACAGTTTTTGATAAGGACGGATCAGGAAATGATTGTCAGATTAATATAAATGGAAAACTGTTAGAACAAGTAAATGATTTTGTTATCTGGGCGGAATGTTCTATAAAAATAGAAAGATAGATGGTGAATTGACAAACGGGTGAGTGAATCTCCAATATTAGTTAAATGTATGTGGAATAATGCAAAGAATAGGTGGTATCAAAAGAGGCAAAAATTGCAATATATAAAAGTGTGCTACCACCAATTTTATTGTTTGGATGTGAAGTGTGGGTTTGTTAGGAGAATCACAAGAGCAAGGTGAATTCTGTTGGAATGATATATCTAAGAAATGAATGTGGAAAAAACTCTTATGGACAGAGTCAGTATAAATGGGTGCTGTAGTAGTGCGGCTTAAAAGGGTATCCAATAGATAAATGTGAGAGAAATGTCTTACGTTGGTTTAGGCATGTTGAGGGGATGAGTGTGGATCGAGTGACGAAGAAAATATATGAAGGTAAAGTATGTGGATCAAAAGGAAGGTGTAGGCCATGTAGAACGCGGTTAAATGTTCTAGACGAATGTGTGATAAGAGAGAAACATTAAGAGTTTTAAGAATAAAATATCATGTATCACTCGGTGTGTAGATGTTGTGGAAGAGAAGGGTGTATGCCAGTATAGGGAAAGTGTGAATAAAGTTAGTGAGGATGGATTAAGTACGAAGTTGTTTTTTGATTCATATGCACAATTTCTTCCTACCCCGTAAGGGAACGGCGTGATTATGTATGTATGTATGTATGTATGTATGTATGTATGATGTATGTATGTATTGTATGTATGATTATGTATGTATGTATGTATGTATGTATGTATGTATGTATGTATGTATGTATGTATGTATGTATGTATGTATGTATGTATGTATGTATGTATGTATATGTATGTATGTATGTATGTATGTATGTATGTATGTATGTATGTATGTATGTATGTATGTATGTATGTATGTATGTATGTATGTATGTATGTATGTATGTATGTATGTATGTATGTATGTATGTATGTATGTATGTATGTATGTATGTATGTATGTATGTATGTATGTATGTATGTATGTATGTATGTATGTATGTATGTATGTATAGTATGTATGTATGTATGTATGTATGTATGTAATGTATGTATGTATGTATGTATGTATGTATGTATGTATGTATGTATGTATGTATGTATGCATGTATGTATGTATGTATATATGTATGTATATATGTATGTATATATGTATGTATGTATGTATGTATGTATGTATTATTGATAACAATAACGACGAAAAGGTGAATTCATTGTCACAGTTCTGAGGTTAAAGTGAATGGTTAGAAATAAATAAATAAAGTATTTTTAAAATAAGTTGACAAAGCATTTAAAAAAGATAAGAAACATTTTTTTTAGTGGCTTTGAAGCTTCAGAATTGCCATTGTCACAAGGAATACTTCATTTTGAGGATATTTACCCTCAAACGGTGTACGTATAGTCCGAATGGGTAGTAAAACGTGGTGGAAAAGAACCAAATTCTGAGCGACACCTTTTGTACCACTTCTTCGGCTTTTGATAAAAGAAACCTCATATTTTTAAGCCACAATTTAAAATACCTACATTAAGTATGGAAGAGAAGGAGGCGTAGTGATGAATTTTGTAAAAAAAAATGTAATTAAATACTTTTTAATTGACGTCCAAAAGATTCCAGCCATGACCAAGATCTACGTCATTCTGTGGAAATCTGACGAACCTAAGTGCTATCACACAGATCCGATCCATTTTACGCCAAAGCGGCGATCTCTCAGCCAGCACGACGCGTCACTCACTGTATAGCTCTTTTTATCTACTTTACTAAGTCTGAGAATCAATACAAAGTAACTAATGGAACGGCTGTTGGAAAAAAAGAAGAGATATTGTACTTTCTGCGTCAAGTTAAGATGAATTCGTAATATAGAAGCATTTTGCACCGAAGCATTCTATTCGTATGTTTGCCTCACAATTGAAAACGAAATATTCCATTATCGTTATTTCTCATCTGTCTCACACCCCATTCCATAAAATGTTCTCATCTCTATTCTCCATTAAATAAGATATTTCATTATTTGTTTTAAAATTTATTTAATAATCAACGACGAAAAATTAACAGATACAACTCTTTTTTCCCATGATGCAATGCGTCCTACTACCTGTCCGGGCCATAAGCACGTTTACACTAATGGGATAGGGATGAGGAAGGTAGAATTTAGTGTAAATGTACCTGAATTTACGTTTGAGGAATATTGAGAAACTATTTAGGGAAAAAAATCCTCATTCCTCCTGGTGGTGCTTGAACCCCAACCTTCCTGCCACCGACAAACTAAACTAGACGATAATGGTGTCTTTGTCAGCGTACCCATTGATTTTGTACTGCTACTACTACTATTACTACTAATTATAATAATATTAATAGTAATAGAAAGGGCTGGTTGCAAGCAAAGTGTTTGAGAAAAGATGCAAAGGCAAGTGTACTTGGGTTTTCCCCGCAGTGCGATTTTCTTTACCTTTTCCGAGAGAGTGCTTTTGATTAAAATTAAAACTCCTTCTTCACACCCGGTTATATTATGTGTCGCAAGTTATAAGCTGCTGATATTTACTTTCCTAGATAAAACGTAAAATTTAAACACTAATACTTTTTAATACTTCAGTTATATCATCACAAAACCTTTAGTAATATTCTGTGGGGAATAGAAGTAGAATTAGAGAATATAAAATAAATAAAAAATTGCTGTCATAATTGATAGTTATTATTATTATTTTTTATGTAGATATTATATCTATCAAAGGGGCAGGGTAGATTAAATGAGTTGATTCATGCATCTGTTAAAGTAGTTTTAGTAAATTTGTAGCCGTCAGATACGGCCCTCCCTATCAAAATCATAACATATAATTTAACTAAAGATAAGACTGACATATTTGCATGCTCAACATTTCACGCTTACATCACGAATTGTAATCTATGAGAACAAGACTCCCTACACACAAATAGTGGGTTTATTTACGGAAGTTCCGCCCGGAATCTATCAAGAAACCTTTAAAACTCGTCCTCTACTTTTGAATTGTTTCGTGTGAGTAAAATAATAATTGACTGTTTTTGGAATTATAAATGATAGTCCTTAACAAATATTATTTGAGAGCTTCCTTAATATCTTAGATATATATAATTTTACCGTATGTATTAACCAGCCCCGTGTTATAGTGGTCAGTGCACCGGCTACAAGCCTAGGGGTCCCGGTTTCGATTCCGGGCTATATCCATAAGACATAGTTTTGAATGTCATAGTTTCTGACCTGTTTTTCTCTGTTCATAAGACATAGTTTTGAATGTCAAGTTTCTGAACTGTTTTGCTATGTCCATATGACATAGTCTTAACTATTTGGGCAATTCCCCGACGCCCTATACTGTGTGGCCATATTACATATGGGCTTACTTTTAGATCGGAAAAAGGTAGAGAGCAGGTAATCTTTAGCATTGTTCCATGAGCTGGTTGGGTCTTAGACTGATTCCAGTCTTTACTTTATCTATTGTTATACTTTAGTACGGTGATCAACTCGTGGGTATGCTACTAGTCCAGAATAGTGGCGCACGTGGTATTGTTTAGTTTGTCCGGCCCCCTTCAGGCGCCGCTTGAATTAATTAATGTTTAACTGTTTGCAATTGTTATAGTCTGTCTCCAGACTCATGTTGAAATTTAAACATACTATTGAATGACCCAGCAGTACCAATGAGGAATAGACCAGTCCATACAGACTAGATTCCTGGTAGCTCGCCATTAACTATTTGTAAACTTATTGTTCCTGTTCTAGGAACTTAACTTTTGTATCTAGTAAATCAATATGGAGCTAGCTCATGCCAGCTGGCCCATTTAACTACCAACGTTGTAACTCTTTAAACTAAGACTTTCTAAATTAGGTATTGTTCAACTATTGTTCTTTTATATGCCTATTAGGTTAAAGTCTAGTAGCCGTATGGCTGGAGTGGTGGTATGTATTGTTGCATAACCTTAAATCTATAGTTCCTTCCAATTTAAATAGCCGTTGTTTTCAGGCAGACGCACCTTCGTTTTAGAATGGGCGGTTGTTCTACTTTAGCGAGCTACACCCTTTTCTAATAAAGAGACAACCATACTTGTCTTGGTTGTAAATCAAATTGAGGTGCTTCACACCTAACGTTCCCGATAGGGACAAAAATGTATAAAGTAACTGATCTGATTCCCATCGATAAACAATGGAATGTTTTGTATAATATGATCACATCAAACCATTTGTGATAATTTAATCTTTTTTGAATTTAAATAAACTGATTTGTTAAACTTGTACATCTCTCTTATGTTTGATGCAATCCATCCTTCTTTGTATATCTTTGTTACTGTATTCGTCACGTCTTCTATGTGATATGAGAAGCGGCGATACATTTTATAGCTACAATAGAGCTGACTTCAGCAAGTATTCGCATTTCCTAAATTTAGCTTATAATTTAATATGCTTGGTTCTCAAAGATGTTTGGACGTTTATATTCTTTTTTTCAAAAAGTTATAGAACCGTTAGACATTTTTAATCGGCTCATATGTAGAATGCATTCACATCAATTATATGTAATATATAAAACTAAATAAAATTGTATTGTTTGAATACTTATTACATAAATTACAGGATAAGTCGACTTAAAATTTGCGAACAAGACATGAGATAAATAAATGGGGGTGTGGAGGGGGGATGTTTAATGTTTCGGAAGTATTTATTTTTATTTCTCATCTTCAAAACTCGTAGCTTTTTATAACAGTTATCATACAACGTATAACAAGTATTTAATTTTTTTTTCTCGGGGATTGTAAGTAAAAGATTTTTTAGGGAGGGTGGGTAGGATGAAAGCATGGATGAAGGAAAAGGAGTGAGGAGGTGGGTGTAGAGGAAAGAAAGTGTGTTTCTGTGAAAGAAACCCGAGCACGCTTTTTTTTACAAAGGACCATTGTTTTGATAACGCAACTCTCCTCTTCCACCAAACCCCTCCCTACCTCCTGGAAACAACCCGCCCACAGCTTAGCTCTAATTATCTTTCCACTATACTGACTCTCGTTGATTATTTGGTCCTTCCTCTGCCATTAACGCTCAGCGTTTTTCTAATCACGACTTGGTAAATTCTTCCCTTAAAAAACTATTAGGAAAAAAAAATCGCAAGGCGTCTAACATATGCAACTCTTAAAAAAAATTAAATCAATCAAATTTAGAATGAATATTTTTTTTCGTTTCGGATAATCCACCAATCGCAATGGTTTAATTTAAAAAAGTCGAAAGACAGGGAATAGTAAGTAAAGAGGAACCGCAAAGGCATTTATCTAGATACAGGAGAGAAAACCACTTCTTAGGGTGGATTTATTCCCAGCTGCGTACACCATATCCGTAATGTCCGCGGTCTCGATTCCACATTAATAAATTGCTTTTTCCACAGAGTTTTGATCCGTAATTCCGTAGCTCTTAGCAATCTGTATTAAGTTGGTATCAACTTTAACTTAACTTTTGTTACGGACGGATACGTAGAGCCACACACGGGTGGACAAATTAACGAACATATATATGAATCAAAATGAAATCATCGGTGATAACAAAGGAAAAGGTCGATATCTTCTAAACGTATCAAATTAACAGCAATTCCTTAACAATTTAAATAAATCAGGGTTATCGTTATTTTAACCAAATTTGTGTGTATCGAAATGGCTGAGATTAATTTATTTAATTAAGTTCATCATATATTACGTTTTATCATTGTTGACAATATCTCACGTAGTTAAGTTGGTAGTGTAGGGGACGTGAGAAAAGTTCAGTGTTTTTGAAGTTTTTATAGAAACTTTTTTTTTTTTTGCAAAAATAAAAAAAAATATTGTTCCAGCAGAAACAGTTTAATTTTCTTCACATTGTGATTTATATCAACAGCTGTTGAATATCGTCATGAGCATGGCGGCGTTAGATGATAAATTCTTAACTGAGAGAAAAATTTGCCATTAAATTACAGGACACTCTTAACGGATAATGAAAACTATCTTTAAATATTTTATTTATATAATTGTTTCTAGCGCTAAAATTCACAACTAAAATATTTTACCTGAGTTTATTCAGGCATAAGAAAATCAAAATCATGTTTTAACACAAATTTAAATAAATGTATTAATAATCGAGGTTTTTGATTTTATGTTCATTTTAAGACGTGTTTTAAAGTTTATGAGTGGCAACGTATATTGACATACTTCTTAAGTTTCATTCCTTTTGTTTAAGTGTTATAAAATGCTAATTCTGTGTTAAATATTTTCCCCTCGATTACATTAAAAGTCAAGAAACGTGACCCCACTATGCATGGTAATGGCCAACACATTCCACGCCAACTTTATTACACTTTATGGTGTGGTAAAATATAGTTTAGGAAAAAGAATAAAAGTGTGCTATGAGTTAGAACTTTATCAAGTGCCTCTAAAAAAGAAAGTTCCGTTGTATGGCTGATACAAAATAGTAAGGACGATTCAAAGGATACCAAGGCACATTCTTGACATTCGCTATGAAGAATGTTATCGACCTGAATATTATTTCATGAAATATCGCGCAAAGAATGAATGCTATGCACCCTATTTTCTAATAAACTCCGTTCTTAAGAACTCTTACAAGAACTGCCGTATAAAATTTAATATCGTTCTAAAGAAATGTCCAGTAAACGTTTTGTGTTAAGAACTATTTAGTACCTGCACCGGTGGTTCCATGGCATGGCGCTAGTATTGCCATAAACTGAATTGCTAGTGACGGGGAGGTCTAAGCTCGAATATCGGCTGGGCACACCGGGGTGAGGGGGTATCTTTCACACAATATATCATTCATCACCTTGGCCTTATCACACTCTCTCAGGGTCATCGCGGGTAGTATTCCCTCTAAATTACCCCCTATTTCCTACCCCTTCGATTATTATTGGGAGTAACACTGACATGTCAGACGCCTTGGGTCAGTCGGTAGCGTGTCTGATTATTGAGATAAGAATTCCGGCTTCGATTCCCGGCATGGCCGAAAGATTATTTTTTTAGCACCACGTTTTACATTCTGTTCAGGCTATACACATATATACTAGTTATGCTAATATGTTAATAATGAGGAAGGTTGAATTTAGAGGAGGTGTTCCAGCATTTACTTGGAGGGAGAGTGTAAAACCATTTACGAAAAAACACCCTTGGTTACATCCAACCAGGATTCGAAACCCGATCTCCCTGTCATTGGCAGTATAAACTATTGCGAGAATGATACCTTTGACCATGCGGCCATCGAAGCAGGTTAAAGATTTTTATTGGTGAAATTAGGGTTTGCCCTTTCATACGAATTATGAGGGATGGGTTTTGCTTATGTTCTAGATTTAAACTAGTTTGTAAGTCATGTGCTAATATATATAATCAGTCGATTCAGAGTGTGTACGTCAAATACCTCAAATGAAAACAAAACAAAAATAAACGCTGACATATTATAATCTCTCTCTCACTCCAACTTAAAATAGGGGGGTATGGGATATATTAATTTTTTCTTATTAATTGCTCGTCTACAATCAATCGTAACAATTTGTCGGACTGGATTCGTAATAGCATCTGTCTACAATAACACACAAGCGCAGTCATATTTCGTAAGCCATAATTGTCGGATCTACTTGTCAGAAAGAGTTTATATAGTTAAGTTGACTTACGTCCAGCCAATAAGAAACAAATATAGGCGCACTACTGTTTTCAACTGAAATAAATGGTACGGCACACCGCACAGACTTTCTCTCTCTTTCTATAAACTCGTAAGATTTCTGAACGGAATAATGTACATTGTATCATCACCACTCCACATAAGAACACGCATAAAATAATATACAATGATATAGAATCAATGAGAAAAGAGGCGCATCTTTGTCCACCTAAGAGCATTTCAAACAGTTTAATGTCTTCCACAAGGGTCAACACTTCGTATTAAAATTTCGATTTCTGGTTAAAATTTTAACATTTTAAAAGGTGTTGCAGATCTTCAAGTCATCGCATTGATATTTAATTATTCATTTATACATTTTGACCAATAAAAAATGTAAATATTGACTATTGAGTCTAAAATGGAGATAGATCATTGCTATGCAAACATTTCTCCTAAGAGATTTAGGAAAAATAACATACTTTTTTTAGATACTTACTTATATTTAATTACTCTATGGCATTGGAGTATTATTGCGTTAAGACTTAAGTAGTATATGTTTACAACTAAAGCTCACAAAATTGTATTAATATATTTGCAAATATCTCAGAAACTGCTGTTTTTATAAAAATATATGTCAAATAAAAGTTTTTTATTTCTAATAGTCCTACAATTTTGCAATGATAAGTTGTTTAGTTTCTCCAATAGTTGTGGAGATACGGAAATTAACGCTTCTGTAATGTACCCTAAAAATCATTTTCATAGGAAAATGAAAATAGCCAGTTTATTTATAATCTTAATCAACGCCTAGATACGAATTTTAATCAAAATCGTTTAAGCAGATTTTGAGAAAACCAAATTTTTCTCTTTTCGTCCTTAAGTAAACTACCCTTAATTTTAAGTTTTTATAGACACACAGACAGACGGCATTGCAAAGACTATTTTTTAGGGTTGTGGGGGTCATGAGACGTCGACATCCATCAACATTTCAGGTTAGTTTTTTTTTACGGTCGCAATACTTAAACTTTAATGTCCAAAAAGTTAAAAAAATTCATATAATTGCGTATATATTGAAAGTTATTGATTTTATAAAAATATGTTTCGGATAAAATATCTGTATTATATATATATATACATATTTGTAATGCTAAGTAATTTCATATCTCAAATAGTTTCGGAGGTATTTAAAAAAATGTTATTTTACGCATCAGACCGGAGCCCTTAAAGCCATTTTGCCGAAATATTGAGGGTAGCCATTTTGTTTGGAATATTTATTAATGTTTATAAATGAAATTTAATCAAAATCGTTGAGCCGATTTTGAGAAAATCGACTTTTTCTCTTTTTGCCATTCAGTAAACTACCCTTAATTTTAAGTTTTAATAGACATACAGACAGACGGCATTGCAAAGACTATTTTTAAGGGTTCGGGGGGTCATGAGACGTCGACATCCATCAACATTTCAGGTTAGTTTTTCTTACGGTCGCAATACTTAAGCTTTAATGCCCAAAAAGTTAAATATATATATATAATTGCGTATATATTGAAAGTTATTGATTTTATAAAAATATGTTTCGAATAAAATATTTGTATTATAAATATATATACATATTTGTAATGCTAAGTAATTTCATATCTCAAATAGTTTCGGAGCTATTATAAAAAATGTTAATTTACGCTTCAGACCGGAGCCCTTAAAACGATTTTGCCGAAATATTGAGGGTAGCCATTTTGTTTGGAATATTTATTTATGTTCATAAATGAAATTTAATCAAAATCGTTAGAGCCGATTTTAAGAAAATCGACTTTTTCTCTTTTTGCCCTTCAGTAAACTACCCTTAATTTTAAGTTTTAATAGACACACAGACAGACGGCATTGCAAAGACTATTTTTAAGGGTTCGGGGGGTCATGAGACGTCGACATCCATCAACATTTCAGGTTAGTTTTTCTTACGGTCGCAATACTTAAGCTTTAATGCCCAAAAAGTTAAAAATATATATATAATTGCGTATATATTGAAAGTTATTGATTTTATAAAAATATGTTTCGAATAAAATATTTGTATTATAAATATATATACATATTTGTAATGCTAAGTAATTTCATATCTCAAATAGTTTCGGAGCTATTATAAAAAATGTTAATTTATGCATCAGACCGGAGCCCTTAAAACGATTTTGCCGAAATATTGATAGTAGCCATTTTGTTTAGAATATTTATTTATGTTCATAAATGAAATTTAATCAAAATCGTTAGAGCCGATTTTGAGAAAATCGACTTTTTCTCTTTTTGCCCCTCAGTAAACTACCCTTAATTTTAGGGGTAGATATCCAATTCCAAAAACCCCTCGGGGCAACCCTATGAAAACCCTAGATATCAAGTTTCAGCTCAATCGGTAAAATAGTTTAGGCTCTAGTTGGAGGTACAGACAGACAGACAGACAGACAGACAGACAGACAGACAGACGGAAATTCAAAAACCACTTTTTCGGATTCAGGAAGTCATGAAACGTCAAAATTCATCAAAATCTCGAGTTCGATTTTTTTGACGATCACAATACTTTCTCTACCTGTAAGATAGAGAGAAAGTAAAAATTAATTGTTTGGTCCAGGATAAAAGTCAGTAAAAATTTTAATTATTTAATCACAGTAATAATTTAATAACTTTTACATACATTAATTTGATTCTATCTAACTCTTGTTTATAAACTTTAATATTAACTTGATGACAGAGTCATATTGGTTAAAACTACATTTACCGACAATTTATTGTATGTAGACAGTCTCTGTTTGAGTAAAAAACAAACACAACACATCTTGCAAGTGCGCTTTACAAATGAACATCAGACAATATGCAAGTAGGTCTTCTATTTAAATTAGAATTTAAAAAAATATTGACTTGTTAGTCTGTACTAATATTTTGTAGTTTTTAAAGTGGAGTTTTCATTCATCAAAACGATGGCAATTAACAAAAAAAAAAAAGTTAAATTTTTCTAAAGGGAACTTTAATATATAATTTGATTGAATATTAAAGTTTAATTTAGATCAAACGAACTATTTTTGTCGTTTTTCCTTCCAGTTAACTACCTTGAAGAAATAAAGTATTTTGTACGGAGATAAAACGAGAAAAGGTAAGGGTCTGGAATATTAGGCTTCTCTGCACGAGACAAAAGTTAATGGCGCTACATTAAAATCAAACGTTCTGAAATGGTTTTGTTCGGAGAGCAAGAGGGAAGGGGTTGTTAGTCTTCTGGCACAGTGGACACGACCTGATTTTATTGATGATTGTCCAGGCATTTATACCGTTTATAGGGTCTAGAACCGATCGAAAGCGCTAGGACATCAGTTTTAACCGCTGGCTTACCTACCGCTAAAGGCTCGTGTTCGAATCTTTGTCAGATATTTTATTTGTAAATTTATCTGACAAGATATCAAAAGCTTATAGTTTATTGTAACAAGGAGGTTCTCGGGAGTTTTAGGCGCCTAGAAAAAGTTTTTCAAATAATACGCTTGTGTTAATCAGGAATCTTTTGATTTGAATTAAATATTTAAAATAAAAATTTAAATCAAAATTCATTTTATATTTTATCCATGCCACATGAAGGAGGTTACATAATGATGCGTTACGTGTCCTGTAATAATCACCAAACATTGTTAGGTTATTCAAATACAGCAGATTATGGTGAACAGCACATAAAAAATATCTGAGGGTGTTTCACCTAATAGGTTTCCTATCCTCCTTCTAAACAAATGCAGGTACACTTAATATATTATTTGGCACCGTGTCTTACTACCCATTCGTGTCATACGCTTATGTACTATTTACGCCAGTGATTTTAGGGATGAGGAAGGTTATATATAGTAAGTGTACCCATATTTGCGTGGAGGGAGAGTGAAACACAATTTTGTAAGAAAATCAGCCTCAGTATACCCAACCGAGATTCGAACCTTGATATCCACGTCATAGGCAGTCTATACTACTGTGAGAGTAGCGCGTTAGACTATGCAACCACCGGTGCGGGTTACTCTAAATTACATATTTATCATACCTACCCCAATAGTGTAAATATACAGATAGCCCGAATGAGTAGTAAGAAGGTTTGCACACACACATTCTACTTTATTTAAATTAAATAAAAAAAAAGACACAGGAAAGCTACATCAAATAAGAAAGCGGGGCTTTGTGAAAGTAAAGAACAAACACAGAGTGAACAAGGGAATGACCCACATCAGTGGTCAGGTTGACGATGGCGTCAGTCTCTTTTTGTCAAGTATGTAGATGGACAAGATATCATGGCTCAAATCCCTACCAGGTGTACTAACTCTTCAAGCAAATACGGGCAAACGTCCTTCAAATTTCTAACGTCTTCATCCCCGGCGCAGATGGGTAGTTGAACGTAATACAAGGAATAAAACTCCCCTATCCCCTCTTGATGAACGTGTTGAGGAGCGAAATAATTAAAGATGAAAGCCAGAAATCCTCTCGCACTAGATGAACTTGTTATTTGTAGCGTACCTCCGAAGAGGGTACGTTAAATTACCCTCTCACCCCCTTCATCCCCTGCACCCACCTCCTTTCACCAATGACAAGGTGATGAAGTTCCTAAAAGGAGTTACGCTTATTTCACATTCCAAATGTTCCTTTGATACTAAACATGCGATCCTGGCTTAATTTATTGAAGAAAAACAAACAGGTATACCCCTTTTTATTTCTCTATTATTAAATAGTAGGTACTATATTATATTGCCTTAGTAGGAAAACTGCGTTTTCATTAAAAACCAATGTTTTAGTTTATTTTCTAAAACATTAAAGCGACATTGTTTACGTTTTGTTTTAATATTCAAAAACTGAAAAACTGAACTTTCTTTTATGTGTTTAAAAAAACCTTATGCATTCATTTTTTTCCGCTAAATAAAACGAGTCATAAAGTTTGTAAAAGCTATAAAAAAAACTTAGGGTGGATAACTTGAATTGTATGTATGTGTTTGTGAATACTATTTTGTTTGTTATTTGTATGTTTCGCTCGAGAATTCTAAACAAAAAGCTATTTATCATTTTATAAATAAACTTTACCTAGTAGAATAAAACCTAACATAAAGCCTTTGCTCCATAAAATTTAATATTTGTGTAGTGGAACAAACTGATGAATAAAATACTAAAAAATTGTATACAAACTCCGGTATAGAACCAAAGTTCCAAGAGACATAGAGTCAACCACCTTAACTATTGTCTACAAAGACAGGCTCTTAAAATTATATAATAAATGTGTGTACACCAAATGTTAAAGTGAGATTATCTTAGTCTCATCTTGCCTAGTTTGCCGATGTCAGAGAGGTTGGTGTTCGATTCCCAGCCAAGTATACTGAGGTGTTTTTTCTCTCAAATGATTTCTAACTTTTACCCACCACAAATGGACAGGAATTAGAAGTAAGTATGTACTGTGAAAGGAAGCATTCTTTTGAGGATGAGTTCACTTGTATCTCCCGTACTTTCATTCCACTTTAGGATTCAGAAACCTCAACCCTACTTTCTTTCCACTTTAGGATTTAGAAACCTCCACTCTACTTTATCTCCACGTTATAATCCAGAAACCTCCACCCTACTGTATCTCCACGTTAGAATCCAGAAATCTCCACCCTACTGTATCTTCACGTTAGAATCCAGAAATCTCCACCCTAGTGAATCTCCACGTTAGAATCCAGAAATCTCCACCCTACTGTATCTTCACGTTAGAATCCAGAAATCTCCACCCTAGTGTATCTCCACGTTAGAATCCAGAAATCTCCACCCTACTTTCTCCACTTTAAAATTTAGAAACCTCCACTCTACTTTCTATACACGTTAGAATGCAGAAACTCCACCCTACATTCTCTCCACGTTAGGATTAGAAACCTCCACCCTACTTTCTCTCCACGCTAGGATTTAGAAACCTTCACTCTACTTTCTCTACACGTTAGAATCCAGAAACCTCCACCCTACTTTCTCTTCATGCTAGGATTTATAAACCTCCACCCTAATTTCTCTCCACTTAAGAATTCATAAACCTCCACCCTATTTTTTCCACGTTAGGATTCAGAAACCTCCACCCTACTTTCTCTCCACTTAAGAATTCATAAACCTCCACTCTACTTTCTTTCCACGTTAGGATTCAGAAACTTCAACCCTCCCAAATTTCGAACCAATTTAAATGTCATATGACGGAGTAGAGAAAATAATATACTGTGCCACAAAATTATAATTCTGAGATATTGGTGGTTGTGTTTTAAAAAACCACATTTTGCTCTAATTAAATACAAAAGCTTAATTTCAAGGAACTAACCCAAATAAATTTGCAGATCCATCTAATTAATTAAAGAAACATCATTAAATATTAACCATAACTGTTGTAGTTGTGGCCTTGCACATGACTCAAGCTTTTAATATATTTTTTATCAACGTTTTAAGATAGCCCATAGCACCCCTGCCATTTAGAAAGAGACATAAACTAAGTTTACTTCTCTAAAGTGTTAGGTTTAAATTTCCATCATGACTAAAAATGTGTTATAATATTAGGTGTGTTCCCGCCCAATGATTGATACAAAAAAAATCCTCGGGTTCTATTGGTGTGGTTTAATATAGAATTAGCTACATTAAGTCACGAACTGTGACGGAACAATTGCAGACCTAGTTTAGAAAAAACAGTGTTGCAATTTGAGTGTGGTGAAGTGTGCTGCCTTTCTTCAGATATTATGAAACTCAAAACGCTGGGTTGTAAATATTGCCAGAGTTTTCAATCCAGTTTTCACAGGAAGAGACGGCTAGAACGTTAATAGCTCTATTTTCACTTATGCCGGGATCACGATCAACTTAACGTTAACTTAAAGTTAATTTAACGTAACTTAACGTAAAGGACCTCCTCGTGTGTTTAAATGGAGGATATCACGATGCAGTTAACTTAACGTAAGATATGTCCTGAGAGGTCTTTTACTTTAAGTGAACGTTACTTGAAGGGTATCACGTGATCTAGCCAGCCAATAATTATTCGAGTGACGTCAACAGGGCTATTTAGTAACTCATTTGTTGGTTTAATGACCAATGTTTACTCTTTAGCGTAAGTTCTAGAGATCAGACATTTAAACAAAATAATTAAACTAAAATAGGAAAGCTAAATTTATCTGTAAACATTCATAGATCATCACTGTAAAACTAGTACAAATCACAGATCATACTCGAGAATGAAGATGTTTGGCTCGAGTTGTTACGTTAAGTTACGTGAATCGTGATCACACATATGTTATGTTAACTTTAAGTCAACTTTAAGTGAACGTTACGTTAAGTTAACGTTAAGTTGATCGTGATCCCGGCATTATTCATATGTGAGGTCATGTGTTATGCAGATGTCGCCTTCGATAGGTACTATTACAATCTATAAGACAACACAATTAATATATTAAAATGTTATCAATGTTGACCCACAATTTTTTTTTTTAATTTCTATAAGATCCTTCTCAGCAAAATCCTACTGCACTAATCCTACCTTTCTACCTCTCGTCGGGAACCGCTTCGGTTAGCGAGAAATTGCCGCTCAGACGTCCAGTTCTAACCCAATGGTTAAATTCTACGATGCATTATTTCAAAATATGGTTCAAGCTAAAATGAATTCGAAATATTCCAACAAAGCTCTTTTTATTCCACAACCTTATAGTTTGAGTTTTATTAAAATAAATAAATGTGTGAAAATGTGAGTGGCATGAAGCCTCAAATATATTTAAACGTAAATAGTCAAGCTAGAAATATTGACAAGAACACATACAGATACCAAATGTTTACATGATCTTCACTCAATGATTGAATCAAAACTGTTATCAAACAAAACCAAATCCAGAATACACCATAATATTATCAGAACAATAGTAAGTAACATATAGCATTGAAACCTGTACAATCACAAAGAGAACAGCAAGGGGACGAACAACATTTGAAAATAAGGTGCTCAGGAGGATATTTGGACCAACAAAAGAAGGAAATGAATGGAGGATTCGGAAGATTAGAGAGATTAGAGAAGGGTACACAGAACCTGATATAACATCAATCGTTAGGATCATCAGATAAGAGGATAGCTCGTTAAAGGATGTAAGTGAAGGAAGAGGACTTGAAGGTAAAAAAAACCCACGGGGGCAGACCAAGAAACACCTGGGCCTCTAATTTTGAAACGTGCGAGTAGCGATTCGCTAGCGTATTTCTCTCATCTCGCACACAATCTCGCAAACCCTAATTTTGAAACTTCTGCGCTGCGAAAACTGACGTCACACGATCGAATAGCGAGTGGATTCTACTCGCCAGCCAAACACCGTGCGAGAGAGGCTTTGTCTATCGAGTTGACAATAAAATAACAAAATGGATGCCATCCCCCTCTTCGGTTGCAGCTTTCTGAGAGTGATTTTGTCGAAATAAACCTACCACTGTACAAAATGGGTTTACAAAAGGAAAAAATATGATTGCTTTGTACACTTTATACTATCCTTCAATAAAAAGATTTGTTTGGGTGAAAATATAATTATATATTTAAAAAATTTTAACTTTGTTTAGCCGTCAATTTGGCTGACTCGGTAGAGTGACCGTCTCATAATCTTGAGTTAGCGTGTTCAAATCCTGTCAACCCCAACTCTTTATTTTTATTTATGGGACTTTAAACTTTAATTTTAAAGTATCGTATTAGTAAGCATATAATTTGTTTTAAATATTTTTTATAGAAGTATACAAGGTATTTGAGCCTGCGTAGACTAACATAATAGTCCTTAAAAATAATTTAAAAAGGTAGTAAATTAAAAACGGTAGGCCCACATCAGAGTCTAAGATATACATTAATTTTGAAATTTTGTTTGTAGGTGATTATTTAAAATCAAATTAATGGGTTTTATGACGTAAAAATGTACACATTTTAAAATAAGGCTAAGCAAGCTAATTATTATTCTAATAATAAAAATCTTTAGGGCATATTTATGTTTAAAAATAGAGTCGAAAATAAAATATTTGATTGAATTCTAATTACTAAAAAGTGATTTGAGTTCAGACAAAAAAAATTAAAATATCGCAACTAGGGGTGGGATCGATCTTGTGGAAATATGATTATGAATCAAGCACGCTACCAAGTGTGCTAAAGTGGACACTACATATTGCAACGGTTTGCATATACTCATATAACTTGAAAATTTTTTGTTACAACAAGCGTAGATGTATACAAAGGGAAGATGGTTTCCTAATAAAACTAAACAAATCGTTTTATATGATGCACTCAACACAATAATAGAGTTTATTTTCAGTTACGTATCTTGTATAATGGCGTGTTGTGGCATCTCATCGCCTCAATCCTTTGGCACACGTCATGGTTTTACAGTGTTGTCGGATTGAAAACTCATTCGCAAGCGAAACAACACTACACCAACTCGCACGATAGTAGAAACCTTTCAAAATTAGCTCTGTTTTAGTATAGCCTGCGATTTGCGAGTTCATGAGTTGCGAGCTAGCTCGCAAGCGAATATTTCCGCAAGTTTCAAAATTAGGGGTCCTGGAGAGATGATTTAAGGAAGGACCAGAATAGATTAGGTGTGTCTAGGTCGAGTAAGAGACAGGGGTGGAAGGCGGTTGTGCGTGAGGCTAAGGACCGGATACGGTTTGAATGGGCGCAGAAGAAGAAGAAGAAGAGGTATGAATATTTTCCTGAGAATTTTCTGCAGTGGCGGCTTGAGGTGGAGGTTTAAATTGTAGAGGTGGCACCTAGAGCCTATTATACTTCAAAATATAGTGTGTTAAGAGACGAGTGTGTTATAAGAACGGGACAAGGGGGAAAGGGAGGGGAATTTAGGAAGCACGGAGGGTAGGGAGGGAGACAAATGTTGGATCAACCTTAAAATTATTTTAATTAACTTATTGATGATACAAAATTGAGATATGAACATAGCGAGTCTACAAAGGCTCGCATTCATTGATTTCTTTACTACTTTTTTTTTTAGCGCCGCGTCTTACTAACCGTTCGGGTTACACGCTTATGTACTAATTACGCTAATGTGTTAGGAATGAGGAAGGTTGAATTTAGAGGAATTGCACCCGTAAGAGTGGAAAACTACTTAGGAAAAACCGCCCTCAGTGCAACCGACTGGGATCAAAAACCGATCTCCCTGTCATCGGCAGGCTAGTCTATTGCGAGAGTAGCGCGTTATACCGTGTGGCCACCTAAGCTCGTTTGATGATGTTTCTGTGTTAACGCCTTGAGGAGAAATTAATCTTAGGTATAAACGTTGATATTTGAAATATATATCAATTACATTAGTTCCATATAATCAGTTGAAATTATTTTACAGAAATGATAATTGAAAATTTTCCTTCATACATCTCTAAAGAAGACTCAAGCTGGGTTCGAACATTATTTTGTAAGGTAACCTCCATTTACCCTGAAAAATAATGGTCTTAACGTTGACACTATGACCCTATCTTATAAGCCATCTGCAATACCATAGAGGAATAATATATAATGCAATCGTTAGTGCTACGTTAGTGCTGCTCAGTAAACAAAACAAAAGATCGTTTGTGCTATATTTTTGTGGCAGATATAATCTAAAATCAGTGGGTGACTAAGCAGACGTCAACCTGGTCTCGTCCACCATCTTCCAGCGCAGCACTAACGACAAAACAGTTTTTTGCAGTGCTTTCATGGGTGGGGCCTAGTTTATGGAGCTTGGAATAATTCAAAGTAAGCGCGCTATCTTACAGGATAAACGAGGGTTATATATTTGTTAGATCTATCAGCCATCGGGTCTCTTTAAAAGGGAACGGTTCAAGTGTGGTGTGTGTGTGTGTGTGTGTGTGTGTGTGTGTGTGTGTGTGTGTGTGTGTGTGTGTGTGTGTATGGTCAACCCTTTATAAACCTCAACTCAACTGGCGCTAAATCTTTCAGCTCTCTTGGGCTTCCATGTGAACCGATGAACTGTTAAATTAAGTTACGCCCACGGAGAATTGGCTCTCTACCCTTTACATTTAGTAGGAGGGTAGAAAAAATAAACCCCAGCGAGGTCTGTTTAGGCTATTTTATTTTAGTATGCAAAGGAACACTTCCCCTAAGGCCTAGAGCATCTTTCTTTTTTGTTTTAACTCAAATACTCGTATGTGTGTGTGTGTGTGTTTGTTGGAGGCTGTACACTCAGAGCTATAACAAAATTGAGACCAGATTATTAATTCAAGTAAATCCTCATTTGTCTACACGAGGCTGAATTTACCCCACTCCAGATCCACTGTCTCACAGTTAAAATGTGGAAAAAAAGGAACTTTGGATCTGTAGCCAGGGAATCTGATCACTAGACCATAGAGGTGGTCATAGATATAGATATATAATCTAATTATAGATATAATCTAATCATGGGGACATGATTCGGTAGCCTCATGGTCTAAGGCACTACTCTCACAATAAACTAAACTGCCGAAGACAAGGAGATCGGCTTTCGAACCCCGTCGGGTGTACTGAGGGTGTTTTTTCCTAAATTGTTTTTCACTTACCTTCCACGCAAATTAGGTACATTTTCTATAAATTAGTACGTAGGCTTAAAGACCGAACGAGTAGTAAGACGTGGTCCTAGAATAAAAAAAATAAAGGATTGGAGGAAGGACTCCTTGGACATTCCATCGAATAGTTGGGGCCCTTCCACCTTTCTATAAAAGCCACGGAATTTATCATTTTGTTGGGAAACAACATCGATTCTATGTTTTTTGTATGCTCAAACAACATATATTTTTTGACATGACAAATGTTTTATATTGAAGGTCAGACTGTAAGTTCGGTCGCGTGCTAAGTTCGATTATTCTTAGAACATAGCATCTACTAGGAACACAAATAATTTCTGACATGATAGATTCATCGATATGATTTCCGTATTTATTTTCTTATTTTACTTTCTCATATTAAGAAAGTATTGTAATCGTGAACGTTTTTTAACTCGATACTTTAATGTGTCTTGACGATTTATGTGCCTCCAAACAAAATAAAATGGGTATGTCTGCCCCCTTTTGTCTGTAAGTGGGGTTCCAGCCGAGACGGATTGATCGATTTCACTCAAACTTAATGTTTTTATTTTATATGGTAATATCTAGAGGCCAAATAGGGATTTTGATTCTATCCCTGAAATTAGAGGTAGTTTACTGATTAATGATTCCTTAAAATTAAAGAATATGTATATATATATATACATTTTTTAAACACCTATAACTATTTTGGTCAAATGGGTATCAGGGTAGAGATAATACATAATAATTTAATATTTTTTAAAAGGTTTTTAAAATTTGCTTTAAGAAATAGATATACCATTTATTATTTTTATTTATTTGAGCAATTTAATGTACAGTTTCTGAATCAAGGATTATTTCAGCACACGACTTATAAACCAACTTAAATTTACAACTTATATCCCCCGGCCGTTAATTCTGCACTGTGAAAGAGGAAACTCACATTTCACCAATTATAAGTTTATCGGCCATGTCAGGAATCGAATCCGGGACCTTTGATTCTGCAGAGACAAGCTACTGACTGAGCTAAAGTTGGTTAAAATATTGTTGTTCATAATATACAAGGTATTCCCGGGTTAAACAGCTAAACTTTGGGAAATGTTAAGGGATCAAATTACTAAATCAAAATGTCCCTTGGAGATTATCTCATTTTCGCTTCCTTTTCGAGCAGCAAAAAACTAAAGAAATATATTTAATTTATTATTTTATATCTTTATTTTGTTCAAAATGATGGACCACAGGCCGGAGACATGCATTGCAAATTTTTAACTTAGTAAATCTTATATTTATTTAATGTTTTAGCCAAATAATGTGATTTTCCAACTACGTTCACATAAATCATTGAATGTTTCATATCAGATTCCTCCTAAACTAAGCATAATTTTGGAACAAGTCATAATATGATGTTGCACAAATTTCATGCCAAAATATTTTTTGATAAACGTAATGTTTTTAATGTTATTTTACTTTTTATATATAAAAGCATGTTTTTATTTAGTTCTAAACAGTTTGCTCGAAAAGAAAGCAAAAACAAGCTAACCTCAAAAGGACATTTTGATTTAGTTTTTAGAGCCCCCACCACTTCCCAAAGTTTAACTTTTTAATCCGAGAACACTTTGTATATATGAAGTGTTTTCAGAAAAAAAATATTATATTAAAAAAAATTATGTTCATAATTACAACATACTTTTATATGAACTGTGTACGATTGTGTAGTACCATTTATTTGTATCTAATTATCTACACAGCTGTATTCTCCAACCGGTTCGTTTTCATTGTAGGTTACAGTAGCCTCATGGCTTCTTTGGTGCTGACTGACAGTTCACAGCTGACTTCTGACAGTCAACATTTAGGTGTATACCTAAATTTTGACTGTCAGAAGTGACAGCTGCTAAACACATGTTTTTTCAAATCATATGGTTTGGCGTAGGGATACATAATTTGGTATGGTAGCTTTTCAAAGCCGTCAGCTGTCAGCTGTGAGATGTCAGTCGGCACCAAAGAAGCCATGGGGCTACTGTAGAGAGGCTATAGAGCCAAGTTTATCTGGTTCTCCTCTTCTTAGATTCCAGGGTACGGATGATTTTATTTTTATTTTTTTATTACCAAGGCGTTATACTACCAATTCAGCGCATAATGAATATGTACCAATCACGCTAATGTTCCAGGGATGAGAAGAGTTGAATTTAGTAGAAGTGTAACCGCATTTGCATGATTTTTTTTATCACCACGTCTTACCACCCATTCGGATTATATGCATATGAACATATACGTTAATTTGTTAGGGATGAAAAAAGTTTGAGTTAGAGGATGTGTATCCATATTTGCATGGAGGGAGAGTGGAAAACTCTTTAGGGTAAACCATCCCCAGTACACCCAACTGATATTCGAACCTGTATATCCCCGTCATCGGCAGACTATTCTATTGCGAGAGTGATTCCCTTAACCATGTGACCACCGAAAGGTTTTTTTCCTGTTTGTAAGTAATATATTAATGAAGTTGGGGCTAGTTATTCAGGCTATGTGTCTTTAAAATTTTGATCAAAGGGAAATGCGTTGGCAAAGATGGTTTGGAAGTGCAAATCAATGCAAGGATAGCTTTTTTTTTTTCAAATTAAACAGGGTAAATCTTTAAAAAATCGGGGAATTTCTTGTAATAGGAAAAAAGGGGAGGGAATTTCAAAAACTTACTTACATTCTTAGAAATTGATTGGAATAAATTTCCGAAAATGAAGTTTAACGTAAAATGTTAGTACTATCCCAATGTATATAATTCTGCAAAGAATAATTAGCTTACATTTTATCTTTAGTTATTATTTTGCCTATAGTTAATTAAAAAGCACTAAATATAAAAATATAATTTTTATTTAAAGCTTTAAAAATAAAATAGCGCGAAAATTTATATATTTTGTAAAATGTCAAGGAATTTTCCAACTTAAAAAGAGTATCGACTCCTACATAAATAAATAATTACAGCTATTGAAACCCAGCCATTTATTCCTTGAAATAAAAAAAACACGTATTTCAATAAGGATAGCCTTTGTGCCTAATTCCTTAATATTTATTAATAACTCTCTATTGTATTACCTTGCAATTCACTCGAGCTTGCCAATCTTATGTTTGATCAAAGATTATATCTACAATACAATTTTCATAATAATGACAACAACAAAAATTTTTTTGCTGGCAATATTGATAAAGTTTTACTATATTAATAGTGTTATTTTTTAAGAAGCGATAATATCTATCATTAGTTACATCTGCAAATCGAAAGTAGAGCTAGCAACTTTTCTGTCTTACTTTGAAAATTAGATTGTAGTTTCCCCCTACCTCCCCCCCCCCACACACACATCAGAGGGTGCGTGGGCCAAGGTGCGGGTCTCGTTTGATCTGGCTTGCCGTCGATAAGGTCAGTATTTGAATCCTGGTCAGATGTACTGAGGTGTTATTTCTTAAATTATTTACCACTATCATACAAATATGGGTACAGTTAATCTTTATTATACCTTCCACATCCCTAGCCCCTTGGTGTGAACAAGTGAACAGCCCAGACGGGTTGGGGAAAAAAAGGTTCTTATTTTTTGAAGAGGTAAATTAGTGATTTGAGATTTGATGAATACGTGAAAATAGTTTTAGTAATTTTTCCATGAAATCGGACTGTCTGTAACCCGAAAATGAGGGCTTAGGTTTCTATCTAGCTTGATCTGGTCTCTCGGTGATGGTGGGGTATGGGTTCAAATCCCAGTGAGGTATGGTCCAGCTGATTTTGGTTTGTATTTTACTCCCCCTAAATAACATCCTCATCCCTAACTCGTCTGTGTAAATATTCTGATAGCTCGAAAGAGTATTAAGATGGGAGTGTAGGGAAAGCAATTTAAGTAGTGTTTTTGCAGTTTTTATAAACAAGCTTTTTTTTTGGCAAAAATAGATAAAATATTGTTCCAGTAGAAAAATATAGTTTAATTTTCTTCGCATGGTCATATCAACAGTTCTGGAATATCTGTCATGAGCATAGCGGCATTAGATGACAAACTTTTTAAACGAAGAGAAAAAGTTGTCATTAAATTCCAGGACACTCTTGAAAGATATTCAAGAACTGTCGATATGACCATGTGAATAAAATTATATTATACGTTTGTACTGAAGCAACACTTTATTTATTTTGACCAAAAAATGTTTTGCTATAAAAACTACAAAAACACTGGCCTTTTCTCGCGTCCCCTACATCCCCACCTTAAGACAAGGAGCACAGAAACACTATGTGAACATTTCCCCCATAACCCTGTATTTATTTATACATTGTTCTAAGCCGATTATTTTCGATTGTCTTCCCGAAAACATGCTTTTCAAATTAGATTTCAATTAGATTTGTGTGTGTTTGTGTGTGTACCACGTCTTACTAGCCATTTGGACTACCCTCGTACTTACACTATTATTTTAGGATGGAGGAAGCTAGAATTCAGAGGAAATGTACTCACATTTGCGTGGAAAGAAAGTGAGAGCCCATTTAAGAAAACAAAACATCCTCGGTACACCAGACCGGAATTGTAACCCTAATCTCCACGTCATAGGCCAGTCCATTTCGAGAGTAAAGCCGGACTTGTATTGTTAGCATTCAGAGCATGGTAGCAGCAGCATTGTCAGCTCAAAGTCCTGTGAAACAACGGGTCTTACGAGGTGACTCACATGGAGATGACATGTTTGAGATTGTTTGCAGCACGGCGTAGCAGGCACAAAATAGGCGCACAGTATTATGAGTGTGAATCATACCTTAAACCACTCGACCACCGAAGCTGGTGTTACCCTTATCGCTCGAGGTTTAAAACAAACGTGTAACATAGACACAAAAAAACCCACCACATATACTAGAGCTGTTGTTTGTTACTCACCCTAAAGTGTCGCGAACGTCGACCTGCCTGGGGTCGCCACGCGTCTAGGAAGTGAAGGATGGCCGGACCGACGCCAAAAGGCAAGAAGGTTGTTCCAGAGGTTGGTCGGATCGTCCTGTACTGCGTGGGAACAGAGATATCAGGGGCAGCTCACCGAGCGAGCCGAGAAGCAAAACACTCGCCCCGGCGCCCGCCTACCGCTCAGCTGTTCCGGCGTCTTCTTTGGGGCGTGCGCAATACACTATGTGTTTCTTTCCTCGCTTGGCTGTACACCTCCAACGACAAGGTTTGATGAATGCACCTGATGGCAGAACCGTGTATGTATGTGTCAAAGCTGATCGTGGCTGGTTTGTTATCATTATATTATTATTATCACCGCGTCTTACTACCCGTTCGGGTTGTACGCATTTACGCTAATGTGCAATGGTAGGGTGATTGTAAGATGAAGTGGAGGACCTACAGTTTAACGTGGAATCCGAACCACGGTGGAGGCCTGGCATTCCACACATTCACAAGTTGTGATTAATCCACGTCTTGTCAGAGGTGAAGTAAGGGTTTGTCAATCAGATAAATCTGTGCCGGGACCGAGGATTGAACCCCGGACCCTCAGCACAGAAGTCTGACACCTTACCCCTAAACCACCAGGTCACCTGTTATCTTTATAATAATTATATAATTATTGTGGCTGTGCCCAATAGGTTAAAGTTGCAAGCATCTCATTCCACTCGTTATTCATTTAAGTGGTGGTTGGGCTTAGAATCCTGGCCTGGTACCCTGCGGGTAGTTTTTCCCAATGAAATTTTCCCAACTTCTCTTCATGCAAACGCGAGTACGGTTTTTCTAATCTGCCAGCCTCTTACTTATTTTTTTAGCACCGCGTCTTACTAACCGTTCAGGTTGTACTCCTGTGTACTAATTACTCTAATGTGCTAGGGATTAGGAAGGTTTAATCTAGATGAAGTGCACCCACATTTGAGTGGAGGGAGAGTGGAACACTCTAAAACGAAAAACCATCCTCAGTGCACCTGATTGGGATCAAACCCTGATCTCCCCATCTTCATCAGTCTAGTCTACTGCAAGATTACTCATAGTATTAAGTAATTATGATCCCTCATGTTAAACGTATGAATATATAATATTTCTGCTATCTACTAGCTACGTTTTGAACACACAGCTGTATCAGCGCACGACATACAGGCTAATTAAACTAAGGTAGCAGCCTAAAGAATTAAAATCCCAACTCTAGCATCAAGTGGTCTAGTGTCAGGCTAACATTTTTGTAGACCACGTCTAACTGCCCAGCCAGCTATTCGCATATTTATTGGTACTAGTAATATAGTGATGAATAATTTAGTGGAAATGTACCAGAATTTGCGTGGAAGAAACTATTTAGGAAAAAAACACCTCGTAGCACCTGGTTGGGGTTCAAAACCCGACTTATCCGTCATCAGCTAACCAAACTAGGCGACCCCGACGCCGTTGTTCTTGTGCCTACCAATGCGGGTATTGGTGACAAGATGAATCCAGTAACGATTATAAAAAAACAATCTGTTTGAAACCAGCTGGAATCGAGTCATGGGGTTTCAGCCCTTTGCAATACAGTAAATTCTCGATAAACAATGCTCTGTGTAGTCCCAGGTATGGATACATACGCTTAGTGCACGCCCTTTTGAATATGATTAAATATGCATGACTACGTGGCAAAGCAACGATCACAAGTTAAATAAATGGTACGATGCACTGCACAGACTTTCTAGCTTTTTTTGTCTAAAAATGGAGACATTTAGGGAGGGGCCTACTTAAAAATCATAAGTTATTTGAAACAAAATAAAATACATTGTTGCTGAAACATTCCACCAAAGAGTATAAATTAAATCTTATACGCCGTTACAGAAACACATTGAGTAAAAAGTAACAGCTCTGTTCACCAAAGAGCATAAAATTCAATTTCTTAAACCTCAATTTTAAAAATATATTTGCCAATATCTCTGAAGCTATTGGTTTTATAAAAATATATTTCAAATAAATGTTTTTTATTTTTAATATTGATACTTTAACTATAAGTAATATCGTATCTCAAATAGTTGCGGAGAAATGATTAAAATCGTCAGTTAATGTAATTTTCATGGTAAATTGAGGGTGGCCATTTTGTTTGTAAAGTTAAACAGTGCCTAGATACAAAATTTAATCAAAATCGTTATAGCAGATTTGGAGAAAAATCAATTTTTTCTCTTTTCACTCTGAGTAAACTACCCTTAATTTTAAGGTATGATGGATGATTTTAGAAATAACTCTGAGGAACCATATGAAAACCCTAGATACCAAGTTTTAGCTCCATCAGTAAAATGGTTAAGGCTCTAGTCCCAGTAACAGAAAGACGGCATTACAAACAAATTTTTCGAGTTCAGGAGGTAATGAAACGTCGAAATCCATCAAAATATCGAGTTTGATATTTTTTACTATTACAATACTTTCTCTACCTGAGGGGTGCAATAAAGTAAAAGCAGAAACCACTTTTAGTTATTTTTAAATAACTCTAATAATACGTACAGTAGGTATGTCTACACGTAAGAAATTATTTTTGTTTTATTTAATTTAAAAAATGTCTTATGATAATTACTTTTTACGCATTAAAAACATGTGTTATATTGTTTCGGCTATTCCGTATAGTTCGAATATTCTGTAGTTCGAGAAGAGCTCACTCCCGTTCAACTCGAACTATCGAGAAACTCTACCTGTTTGGGAATACGGCGTCTGTCAACACAGGTGTTTCGATACTTACCATAAATTGCAAATCCCAGGAGCTCGTAACCACTTTAACCTCTAAAATCACTGACATAAAAATTACCCATAAAAAGGGTGAAAAAGAGGGTGGGGGGGAAACAATGCGATTGACGATATGAAACCGCGAAGATACGGCCCATAATATGGGACACCCACGTACTATAAATAACATTTCTCGCTAAACAAATATTTATATTAAACTGCAGGAATATATTTTTTAACACCACATCTTACCTACTACCCGTTTGGGTTATACGCTTATGTATTAATTACGCTAGTGGTTTTAGGGATTAGAAAGGTTATATTTAAATGAATTGTACCCACATTTGCGATAAGTGATAGTGGACAACCATTTTGGAAAAAAATAACCCTCAGTACACCCGACCGAGATTCGAACCTTGATCTCCCCGTCATCGGCAGCCTAGTCTACTGCTAGAATAACGCCTTAGACCACGGGGCCACCAAAGCGGGTTGCAGGAATATTAATCGAGCAGCCCACCGGAGCGCTGAGACGCATTACAGACGTCTGGGGATCCCGCATTATTTAATGAATGATTGATCATTTCATAATGGGGTCCTTATCAAAATGGATATGAAAGGTATCAACATGTCTCTAAGTGATTAAAAAACTTAACAATTTAATTTTGATGGATTAAAATCAATCACGAAAATGAAAAATTAACTTATTTTCATCGACGTTTAACGTGAGTTGTCATATTTTTTATATAAAAGGTAAGTGGTAAGAAACATAAAAATCTAGTCGCCCTAAAAGGCGAAAAGGTCAAACTTTTAAGATGATTGAGGATTGTTTTAGTGGCTGTGAAGCTTAAAAACTTCCATTTATTTCATAAATACGCCAATGGGAGGATATTTCACTTAAAATAAGTGCTCTTATAAGGGATATCGAGGTAAATGAGATCCATTTATTTCGAGGCCAAATTGTAGAGTGGGCTAATTTAATAATTAAAAAAAGGTATTTTATACACTGAATCTTATTACCAGTTCAGGATGTACACATTTAAACTAGTATGGTAGGGAAACTGAAGGGCGATATAATTTAGTATTTATTATATTTTTATATATTTACTAACTTATATATTTATAATTTATTTTTGTGATGGAAGAACGAGAAGATATTTTAGGAGAAAAACACTTAGAATACACCAGTCAGGAAGTCAAACCCCGATCCCTTCGTTACCAGCAAATCAGATCAAACAATGTTCATGCCTTATCCCAAGTACTAGACGACACGGTTTACCCCTTATAAGTTTTACCTTGGTATTGAATGCACTCGTACGTAGGATGTATGTTTTTTTTCCCAGACATTTTTGCGAGACTGGTGTTTCAAATCTAATCAAGAAGTGGTAACCAAACAATCGTACATAATTTCTCAAATAATTTGTCACAGTTTGTGACATTATTTAAAAAATACCTGTTACTAATAAACTACAGTATGATTGAGTTTTACTCCGATAAACAAGTATACAGTTTTATTTTGTAATGCACAATACCCCCGAAAACTATTTTTTACAACTTCAAATTCTCAAAAAACATAATTTAGTAAGCTACTCTTAAATTAATGTTAAAAAAATGTGTACCATATTATTTATCATGTAAAACAATTCCCACATATACATTTTGAACATAATCGTTATAGCCATTTTCAAACAATATACAAATTTACAAACTTTGTCATCATTAAACTACCTTAATGTTAATAATTACGGTTAAAACTATGATTCCGCTTTAAGGTATGAACATATAACCTCTCAATATCAAGTTTGAACGAACTCTCCCGCTGAGGCCCTCTTAAAAAAAGGGTAGGGGGAACATTGGCCCAGGGGCTAGGGACTCAATTTAGAGGGGGCCTTTTATAAGAAAAAAAAACTAAACATAAACTTAAAAGTTAAAAATTGTATATACTATCAGACAGAAAAATAAACAAACTTTTTTTTTAA
Source organism: Timema podura (assembly GCA_033556935.1). NCBI lineage: Eukaryota > Metazoa > Arthropoda > Insecta > Phasmatodea > Timematidae > Timema > Timema podura. Next base: position 32,747,490 of record JAVRXN010000002.1, read on the forward strand.
TAATCAGGAAATTATATGTAGCAAAGGATTACACAAAGAGGATGTGAATAATTATGGTAAAATTATATTGGACATTCCGTTGCACCAATGTTTATTTACAGGTTTCAGAAAACGGGCTGCCTGAGATATCAAGTCGCCACCATGGAGAGATACAGAAGAAGCCATCTTTTTTGGTCCAGATCTGTATGTATATGCATTTAAGTCTTGTTCACACACACTGACATAACCATTCATAGACAGGAGGCTGAATCTATCATTTAGATCAAAAATAGTTGGCGCGTGATTCTGTGTACCGTCTATGAAAATTTAGTTAGATAACGAATATTTAATTTGTTTAATTTCTTGTATTTTTTTTATAACCACATCTTACTACCTGTTTAGGTTATACGTAACTTATATATTATGATCACTCAAATGGGTAGGGATGAGGGAGGAAATATTTTAGAAGTAATATGCCCGCATTTGCGTAGAAGGAGAGTGGGAAACCGTTTGGGAAAAATGGCCCTCAGTATACCCGACTGGTATTCGAACCCCGATCTCCCCATCATCAACAATTCAGTCTGACACGAGAGTGACGCATTATACCAGGAATGTGCCAACTTACTTACAGGAGGGTCCAAATACAAAAACAAAAACTGATGGGCCAAATAATTTTATTCATTAATTTTTCTTCAAAATGCATTTAAAAAAATTGATAAAAACACAAAATAGACTGACATGAATAATTTTAAAGACATTGAGAATGCACTACAAACATAAATAGTTTAGTGGCTTAGGCCTAGTATGTTTTTAAGTTCGTTCATAAGATTTATATGATGGGGTGTGAAATGAAACCGAATAAGCTTCACGCATTTTTTCATAATATGAGTTAAACGGTGAGGAGGCGATTCTCAAGAGATAAGATAGAAGCCCATCAGTAAGTCGGTTTCTAAGATCAGTTTTCCTAAGTTTCATGATTAAAACATTTGTTCGCATGAATACGTGGCTGTAAACATTGCCATACACTGTATTTTTGGGCATGATTGACCAAGTTTGATGATGTTGAGGGGTGGTAACAAAACGGGACCAAAAGAAACTTATTTAAATGATCTATCACGCTGATCAGATTGAGCACATCAGTTGGCCGCATTCGTATCACGGGTTATAGTTTGCCTATCCCTATATGAGACTATTCGGCTATTGAAACAAGTTTCTTGTTGCTAACCAATTGATTTTATCGTGATGTTGTTGTGTAATTGTGATTATAGCCTTTATATTCCATTACTTGGCTCTGACAGAATCCATTATACCTTTTCGACTGTCAGCTGTTGCCTCAGGTAAAATATATAAAACTTCAAAATCCATCGTAATATCCAGGTCAAAATAATAAGCTTGTTTACAATAATCTCTTGATACAAGAAATAAAAATAATTAGAACGGTGTTTAACTACAGATTTCAACGTTGATCGCTTCTTTCATGGGTCCTGCGCTTCCTTAGTCCGCGTTATGAATGGGACAAATGAAATGGATGCCGCAAGGAGAGTCAGCGTCGGTCGAAGAACTGCATAACAACCAACATTCCCAAGAAGTTGATTCACAAAACGGTGAGCGGTACTCCAATAGAGGCATCATTTCTAGTATATTTTAAATAGCTCCACATGAAATCAAAACTCGACAGTGATTTCATTATTAGATTTTGTTTCTAACTATAATTCATAATTCACCATCATGATACGAAGACATAAA